>JAIOJX010000030.1:105920281-107120281 GCA_022376925.1 Tragulus kanchil | reverse complement strand
AGGAGCAGCAAGCCAAGAAAGTTCTGGGCTTTCTGCTTCAACCTGGTCTCCCTTTTCTGAGCTCTGGTCCTGTTGGCAGCACTTGTGGGTATTGCTGGCCCATGGCAAAATCCAAAGGGTTTTTCTGATACAGCCATGAAGAGAAAGTGATGATCTTCCAAGGATCTGGGACTTCTTGGCGATGGCCAGTGGCCTTCCAAGAGCAACAGTGGATTAAGCTGGCATTCCCCATCAACCCTCAGAGAAAAGCAGCTTGAGTATTTTAGATGGGCAGGAGCAATTAAAATGGATTGAGGGTCTTTATCCTAGTACCATAAATAAAGTGCACCATGAATAGAAAGGCTTAAAAAGCCACTTGCCCGAGGCTGAGGTTTGCAGAGAAACCACCATCACCACCCATACAGAATATCAGATCATTTCCTTCAGCCAGAATGCTGGTAGCTGATGTTCTTTATTGCTATACTACTTAGGACTACTATGAAACTTCAGCCATAAAGATAAAAAATACTTAGTGCTGGCCTTCCCTGGTGGTCCAGTGGATAAAGACACTGCCTTGTAGTGCACGGGTCGCCAGTTTGATCCCTGTCCTGGAAAGATCCCACATGCCACAGAGAGGCTAGACTGATGTGTTCAACTACCGAGCCGGAGCTCTGGGGCGCATGTGCCCGGAGCTGGTCTCTGCGATGAGCAAGGCCACTGCAATGGGAGGCCCACACAGGCCAAAGAACAAAGATAAATAGATGAAAGACCAATGGAAGTGGCCAACAAAAAAGGCCATGTTATTACGCAGCAAGTCCTCTAAAGGTGGTGGCAGCTGTGAAGGAAAAGGTACTTTGTGCTAAAGTCCAGAGGGTCTCTCTTGAGACCACCTTAGCAGACAGACCTGGTCAGCCCAGGCCAGCAGGTGACCCTTTAGGGTGGAGAGGACCATCCCCCAGGAAGGCATCTGCAAAGGAAAAATTTGTAATCATACTTCCAAGGTAAAATGGTTACTTAAAGTTGGGAGAGGAGAAACACTAATAGAATACAAATACAGTTGCACCAGAGATTGAGGAGCGAACTGTACAAAGATTTGTAGGTTGACTCTGCACTTAGTATTAGGCTGGTTTCCTCACCACTTGCAAGAAGGTCCTGGAGACAGAGCAGGAGCAGCAAGCCAAGAAAGTTCTGGGCTTTCTGCTTCAACCTGGTCTCCCTTTTCTGAGCTCTGGTCCTGTTGGCAGCACTTGTGGGTATTGCTGGCCCATGGCAAAATCCAAAGGGTTTTTCTGATACAGCCATGAAGAGAAAGTGATGATCTTCCAAGGATCTGGGACTTCTTGGCGATGGCCAGTGGCCTTCCAAGAGCAACAGTGGATTAAGCTGGCATTCCGCATCAACCCTCAGAGAAAAGCAGCTTGAGTATTTTAGATGGGCAGGAGCAATTAAAATGGATTGAGGGTCTTTATCCTAGTACCATAAATAAAGTGCACCATGAATAGAAAGGCTTAAAAAGCCACTTGCCCGAGGCTGAGGTTTGCAGAGAAACCACCATCACCACCCATACAGAATATCAGATCATTTCCTTCAGCCAGAATGCTGGTAGCTGATGTTCTTTATTGCTATACTACTTAGGACTACTATGAAACTTCAGCCATAAAGATAAAAAATACTTAGTGCTGGCCTTCCCTGGTGGTCCAGTGGATAAAGACACTGCCTTGTAGTGCACGGGTCGCCAGTTTGATCCCTGTCCTGGAAAGATCCCACATGCCACAGAGAGGCTAGACTGATGTGTTCAACTACCGAGCCGGAGCTCTGGGGCGCATGTGCCCGGAGCTGGTCTCTGCGATGAGCAAGGCCACTGCAATGGGAGGCCCACACAGGCCAAAGAACAAAGATAAATAGATGAAAGACCAATGGAAGTGGCCAAAAGAAAAAAAAAGATACTTGGTGCTCTTGGCAGGAAGCATGTCACAGTATTGGCTTATATTCAGTAAGTTTATATTACAGTCTCAAATCTGAATGATGGCTGTTTCCCCCCTTCATTCTGATGAACTTAGGAAAACTCAGTTTTTTAAAACAGCATGGTGGCTCATGATACTTCAAAAGATGCAGGACAGTCACTTATGGCCAATAGAAATGGTCGTCTTTGTTCTACAGGTCACCAGGTGTGTTATGGAAGAGAAACCACTTACTAGCACCGTGTTTACTGTGACATACGTATTGGTGAGTTCCATAAACTTCTTGGAAGGTTTTGCAAAAGAGTTTGTGACAAGAAAACCATGATGTTGTACAGAGAATTCTGCTCACTTTAGGATTCCATTTCAAGGAAACTGTTTTGCTGCTTTCATGTGGGAGGGTATTGTCCCCGGTGCAGTCAGGCCCTCAAAGTGCTTGTACATGTAATTGATGAATACCCAGTCTTTGTTCTGGTAGTTGGTCTCAAGATTACTTGTTGCCACTGTTGGTTTAAGAATATCAGATTCCAGGGCTTCCCTGGTGGTCCAGTGGGTGAAGAGTCCGCCCACTGGGTTCGATCACTGGCCTGGGAAGATCCCACATGCCTCTGAGCGGCCAGACCAGTGTGTCCAATTATGAGCCAGTGCTCTGGAGCGCATGCACCTAGAGCCAGTGCTCTTCAACGAGAGAGGCCACTATGGTGGGAGGCACATACAGACCAAAGAAAAAAGATGGATGAAGATAAGTAAAATGAAAGACCAATAAAGAGACCAAATAATAATAATAATAATAATAATAATAATAATAATAATTTTTTAAAAAGCAAAATCCTATTAAAAAAAAAAGAAAGAATATCAGATTCTGGAAACTCATCAAAGTTTGAGGTATCATCAGTGTTTTTGATTTCAGTAGATATTGCAACAGGTCTCTCTGATGTGTTCTCAGTCAACACCTTCAAAAAAAAGAATTATTTTTGATTTCCTCAACTCCAGGGACTCCAATTCTATGTTCCCATTAACAGCAGAATCTCAAAATTAGATCTTTGGTTTTCTCAGAAATAGGAACTTCTGGAGGAAAAGTCAAAGTTTCTTTCCAGTTCATCACCTTCTTATATGTCTCTTGAGGAGTCTCAGAACAGAAGGGTGGGTAGCTGATGAACATGACATACTGATTAACCCCAGCGACCACCAATCACAGAGCTTGTCATACCTGGTCTGCATGAACACCTCGGGAGCAATGTAGTCAGGAGTGCCTACTGTTGAGAAGGCCAGCTGATGTCTATTTCTTTTCCAGGTTTCTGCTTTCCTTTTGCAATTAATGTTCTGGAAAGTGAAATTGCTGGGGAGATTTTTGAGTCATATCGCATATAACTCACAACTTTAAAGTTTATAATTCGATGGTTTTTAGTATATTTTAATTGATGAATGTTTTACAAAGAAGTGAAACATTTTAAATTCCAGTGTACTAAACAAATGTTTTGCTTATTTCATTTTCCTATGTAACTATAACAGAAAGTAAGGGTGTTCTTAATGTTTTTTTTTTTTTAATTTTTTACATGTATGTTCCCAGATCATTCATATGCATATCCCTGGACCCTCCCCCCACCTAGTTTCCCTCCCTCCCCTCCCTCCCCACCATCGCCCCAAGTGGTGGTCCAGTGGGTGAAGAGTCCGCCCACTGGGTTCGATCACTGGCCTGGGAAGATCCCACATGCCTCTGAGCGGCCAGACCAGTGTGTCCAATTATGAGCCAGTGCTCTGGAGCGCATGCACCTAGAGCCAGTGCTCTTCAACGAGAGAGGCCACTATGGTGGGAGGCACATACAGACCAAAGAAAAAAGATGGATGAAGATAAGTAAAATGAAAGACCAATAAAGAGACCAAATAATAATAATAATAATAATAATAATAATAATAATAATTTTTTAAAAAGCAAAATCCTATTAAAAAAAAAAGAAAGAATATCAGATTCTGGAAACTCATCAAAGTTTGAGGTATCATCAGTGTTTTTGATTTCAGTAGATATTGCAACAGGTCTCTCTGATGTGTTCTCAGTCAACACCTTCAAAAAAAAGAATTATTTTTGATTTCCTCAACTCCAGGGACTCCAATTCTATGTTCCCATTAACAGCAGAATCTCAAAATTAGATCTTTGGTTTTCTCAGAAATAGGAACTTCTGGAGGAAAAGTCAAAGTTTCTTTCCAGTTCATCACCTTCTTATATGTCTCTTGAGGAGTCTCAGAACAGAAGGGTGGGTAGCTGATGAACATTACATACTGATTACCCCCAGCGACCACCAATCACAGAGCTTGTCATACCTGGTCTGCATGAACACCTCGGGAGCAATGTAGTCAGGAGTGCCTACTGTTGAGAAGGCCAGCTGATGTCTATTTCTTTTCCAGGTTTCTGCTTTCCTTTTGCAATTAATGTTCTGGAAAGTGAAATTGCTGGGGAGATTTTTGAGTCATATCGCATATAACTCACAACTTTAAAGTTTATAATTCGATGGTTTTTAGTATATTTTAATTGATGAATGTTTTACAAAGAAGTGAAACATTTTAAATTCCAGTGTACTAAACAAATGTTTTGCTTTTTTCATTTTCCTATGTAACTATAACAGAAAGTAAGGGTGTTCTTAATGTTTTTTTTTTTTTAATTTTTTACATGTATGTTCCCAGATCATTCATATGCATATCCCTGGACCCTCCCCCCACCTAGTTTCCCTGCCTCCCATCCCTCCACACCATCGCCCCAAGTGGTTGTAGGTACTCCTATTCCCCTAGCACAATGACAATAGCTATCTTTTCCACACAACAGTGCTTGCCATCTTGTTCTCATATAATTTACGATAAGGAGTGAGCATCTTCTCTATGCTCTAGAAAATTGTCATACTTCTAAGTTTGCATCACCCGCCAACATTTTAGCCTTTGTACATTTTCTCTCCACATGGCTTGCAGGGTCTTAGTTCCTCGACGAGGGGTTGAACTCAGGTCCCTGATGGTGAAAGCACTGTGTCTTAACCAGTGGACCACTGGGGAATTCCCGATCCTTTGTACTGAAAATGTTCTGAAATATTTCTGAGTTCCTTTAATATGAAGTTTCTTTTTTGCTAGCATTACTTTCTATAAGAAAACTTTGCCATTTTCATCAATGTCATTTCCCCTATTTGTGTTGATAAATTCACCTTATTAAATCCCTCTAGCAGCCTAGCTGCTGTGTCTTGAATAGTAAAAAAAAAAAAAAAATTGCTGGGGAGGTTATGGTTCAGATTCTTACAAAATTCTGTCCTGTGTGCTTTTTTCAGTCCTGTGTAAAGGCCAAAATCAGAAAGCTTCACACAGCCCTTAGTGTCCAGAAGAAGGTTGTCTGATTTGATGTCTCTGTGGATGAAACCAAGTTGGTGAATGGTTAAAAAATGATCTGAGACTTACCTATAAAAGAATACCAAACAAACTATTAACATGCAAACATTTTTTGAGTGAAAAATTCGTTGTTAGTCATTTAAAAATTATTATTAATATACAATTTAAAATGCTATTATACTCTAATTTAGGAAAAATACATTTTAAAAATATATAGAAGAGATGGTAATAAACTTCTGGATAGCGGTTCCCTTTGGGGAAGAAGGCACTTGTATTGAGGAAAGAAACAAAGGATACTTCAACATATATTTTTACTTTAAAAAATACAGTAAAAAGTACTTTAAAATACAACTGAAGTACCCTTAAAATTAAAACAATGGAGCTGTTTAAAAGTACTTTAAAATACGAAGGGGTTTTACATGTATGTTCCCAGATCATTCATATGCATATCCCTGGACCCTCCCCCCACCTAGTTTCCCTGCCTCCCATCCCTCCACACCATCGCCCCAAGTGGTTGTAGGTACTCCTATTCCCCTAGCACAATGACAATAGCTATCTTTTCCACACAACAGTGCTTGCCATCTTGTTCTCATATAATTTACGATAAGGAGTGAGCATCTTCTCTATGCTCTAGAAAATTGTCATACTTCTAAGTTTGCATCACCCGCCAACATTTTAGCCTTTGTACATTTTCTCTCCACATGGCTTGCAGGGTCTTAGTTCCTCGACGAGGGGTTGAACTCAGGTCCCTGATGGTGAAAGCACTGTGTCTTAACCAGTGGACCACTGGGGAATTCCCGATCCTTTGTACTGAAAATGTTCTGAAATATTTCTGAGTTCCTTTAATATGAAGTTTCTTTTTTGCTAGCATTACTTTCTATAAGAAAACTTTGCCATTTTCATCAATGTCATTTCCCCTATTTGTGTTGATAAATTCACCTTATTAAATCCCTCTAGCAGCCTAGCTGCTGTGTCTTGAATAGTAAAAAAAAAAAAAAAAAAAATTGCTGGGGAGGTTATGGTTCAGATTCTTACAAAATTCTGTCCTGTGTGCTTTTTTCAGTCCTGTGTAAAGGCCAAAATCAGAAAGCTTCACACAGCCCTTAGTGTCCAGAAGAAGGTTGTCTGATTTGATGTCTCTGTGGATGAAACCAAGTTGGTGAATGGTTAAAAAATGATCTGAGACTTACCTATAAAAGAATACCAAACAAACTATTAACATGCAAACATTTTTTGAGTGAAAAATTCGTTGTTAGTCATTTAAAAATTATTATTAATATACAATTTAAAATGCTATTATACTCTAATTTAGGAAAAATACATTTTAAAAATATATAGAAGAGATGGTAATAAACTTCTGGATAGCGGTTCCCTTTGGGGAAGAAGGCACTTGTATTGAGGAAAGAAACAAAGGATACTTCAACATATATTTTTACTTTAAAAAATACAGTAAAAAGTACTTTAAAATACAACTGAAGTACCCTTAAAATTAAAACAATGGAGCTGTTTAGATTGGACTAATGGTCATTTTCTTTTCTTTTTTTTATTATTTTTTAATTTTATTTATTTATCTTTTGGGGGGTGGGGTGGAGAGGGAGGGGGACGGGCGGGCCACTTCTATTGGTCTTTCATTTCTCTATATTCATCTTTATTCTTTGGCTCCTGTGGGCCTCCCATCGCCGTGGCATCTGTTGTCGCAGAGCGCCAGCTCTGGGCGCATGCGCTCCAGAGCTCCCGCTCGGTGATTGGACACATCAGTCCAGCCGCTCTGAGGCACGTGGGATCTTCCCAGGCCAGGGATCGAACCGGCGCCCCTTGCACTGCAAGGCGGTGTCCTTACCCACTGGACCACCAGGGGAAGCTCTAATGGTCATTTTCTATGTTATTAAGATTTGTATTGTCTTTTAGAACTTCTTACAGTGATGGAAATGTTCTGTCTCTATGATGTCTAATCAGGTAGTCGCTAACCATACATAGCTACTGAGAATTTGAGATGTGGCTAGTGTCACTTAGAAGTAGAATTTTAAATTTTGTGAAATTTTAATTAACCTAAACCTTAAGTTAATTTACATTTTATTGCAGCCAGTAGCTACTATATTGGAAAGCACAGATTTAGACCACACACCTTCCATTTGACTTAATTTTGTGAAGACCCTATCTCATTGTTCTTTTAATACTAATGTTTCTGTGAATATTTGAAGAAAACTCAGTAGTCTCACTAATAGCCAATATGGCAAAGGGCAGCTGAAAGTTACAGGGGTATTGGGGGAAGGTAGAAAAAGAAACCTTCCTGACTGTGTTTACATTTGTAAAGTGGAATGAGGAGAAAGGTCACTATATGTTCCATTGGTGTAAATAGAAAAGAAAGAATCAAAGCCCTCCAGGTACTCTTGGGGGTACTTCAGATTTGGTAACAGATTTGGTAATTGAAGACTTAATTTCCCCGGTGACTCAGCTGATAGAGGATGTTTTATCTTTTTCAGAAAATTAAGAGTAAATTGGCTGGCTCAATAGACTTACTGACTCCAGTTAGATAAGTATTTACTGTGTTTATTAAGTTGTTTATGTAGTATAATAATACAAGTGATTTAATAAAGATAAGGCTTTAGATAAATGCCAGCATACTTCCCACTCTGCAGCTGGTCCATTTCAGGCAGTTAAAATAAATTAAAAGATAAAATGCCACTCACAAAAAAATTGATCACTGTCCAAAGGGAAGCCTTTAAAGTTGAAAGAAATCTTCCACTTTCAATGCACAAAGGCATATGCATATGTGTAGGAAATGAACCTCTCTGTAGTCTGGAGGTTCTTTACCCTGAAGGAAAGGCTCAGAAGGCTGTGTTCTGTAGGTGTTAGCTATAATGAGATATAATTAAAATGTGCTTACAGTCTGCGGACAAGTATTAATGACTAGTATTAATTTATAGCACAAATAATGGAGATCTTTGAATCTAAAAGTTAGTTAAGATTTGTATTGTCTTTTAGAACTTCTTACAGTGATGGAAATGTTCTGTCTCTATGATGTCTAATCAGGTAGTCGCTAACCATACATAGCTACTGAGAATTTGAGATGTGGCTAGTGTCACTTAGAAGTAGAATTTTAAATTTTGTGAAATTTTAATTAACCTAAACCTTAAGTTAATTTACATTTTATTGCAGCCAGTAGCTACTATATTGGAAAGCACAGATTTAGACCACACACCTTCCATTTGACTTAATTTTGTGAAGACCCTATCTCATTGTTCTTTTAATACTAATGTTTCTGTGAATATTTGAAGAAAACTCAGTAGTCTCACTAATAGCCAATATGGCAAAGGGCAGCTGAAAGTTACAGGGGTATTGGGGGAAGGTAGAAAAAGAAACCTTCCTGACTGTGTTTACATTTGTAAAGTGGAATGAGGAGAAAGGTCACTATATGTTCCATTGGTGTAAATAGAAAAGAAAGAATCAAAGCCCTCCAGGTACTCTTGGGGGTACTTCAGATTTGGTAACAGATTTGGTAATTGAAGACTTAATTTCCCTGGTGACTCAGCTGATAGAGGATGTTTTATCTTTTTCAGAAAATTAAGAGTAAATTGGCTGGCTCAATAGACTTACTGACTCCAGTTAGATAAGTATTTACTGTGTTTATTAAGTTGTTTATGTAGTATAATAATACAAGTGATTTAATAAAGATAAGGCTTTAGATAAATGCCAGCATACTTCCCACTCTGCAGCTGGTCCATTTCAGGCAGTTAAAATAAATTAAAAGATAAAATGCCACTCACAAAAAAATTGATCACTGTCCAAAGGGAAGCCTTTAAAGTTGAAAGAAATCTTCCACTTTCAATGCACAAAGGCATATGCATATGTGTAGGAAATGAACCTCTCTGTAGTCTGGAGGTTCTTTACCCTGAAGGAAAGGCTCAGAAGGCTGTGTTCTGTAGGTGTTAGCTATAATGAGATATAATTAAAATGTGCTTACAGTCTGCGGACAAGTATTAATGACTAGTATTAATTTATAGCACAAATAATGGAGATCTTTGAATCAGATAAAATAAATAGTATTAATCCTGTTATTTATCTGTCTTTATATATATCAAGGCACAGCTTCTGAAAGCTTACTTGACTATAAAGATGCCATCACTGGAGTTTAAATAACACAAAGTGGATCTGAATTTTGCCCAACCTTCACTATTTAAATTTCTTTAAAAAGAATTTATGCTTTTAATTGTAGTTTCTAGAGGATATAATCTGATACATGAAAAACACAGTAAAAAAAGGTGATAACAGAGAAAAGGGATATACCTTTAAATAGTTAAATCAAATGAAAAAGCAGTGTGGTAAAATATGGAACAGCCACAGGTGCTCCACCTTGGTAGAAGACAAGAAATTTATTCACTAGAAAATGGGCTCTGTTAATCTTTTTTTTTCATATCAAGATTTCTGTGGCATTGGGGCTATTTTAATGGGTATTTACAGCTTTAGAGAATTCAGCACTTATTAAAAGATAGATATAGGGGAGTTGAATTGTTTACAGATTTCTGAGGTGTTCCTCAATCCTGGTTTCATTTTGGATAATTAGTTGAAACTAGGGTAAAGATTGAGGGAAATCTTATTTCTCTTCAAAAGGGGTATGCCGGTGTGTGTCTGTGTGCACGTGTATACACAGTCATGTATATGTACATGTTGAGCTTTAGAAAACTGTTCTTCTGTGGTAAACTTACACAATTCATTAACACTGTATGCATTACCTGTTCACTGTGTGTAAAGGCACTGTGCTGAAGGTGACCAAGGAAACAGTCTTAGCCCCCAAGTATTTCAGGCAGTTAAAATAAATTAAAAGATAAAATGCCACTCACAAAAAAATTGATCACTGTCCAAAGGGAAGCCTTTAAAGTTGAAAGAAATCTTCCACTTTCAATGCACAAAGGCATATGCATATGTGTAGGAAATGAACCTCTCTGTAGTCTGGAGGTTCTTTACCCTGAAGGAAAGGCTCAGAAGGCTGTGTTCTGTAGGTGTTAGCTATAATGAGATATAATTAAAATGTGCTTACAGTCTGCGGACAAGTATTAATGACTAGTATTAATTTATAGCACAAATAATGGAGATCTTTGAATCAGATAAAATAAATAGTATTAATCCTGTTATTTATCTGTCTTTATATATATCAAGGCACAGCTTCTGAAAGCTTACTTGACTATAAAGATGCCATCACTGGAGTTTAAATAACACAAAGTGGATCTGAATTTTGCCCAACCTTCACTATTTAAATTTTTTTAAAAAAGAATTTATGCTTTTAATTGTAGTTTCTAGAGGATATAATCTGATACATGAAAAACACAGTAAAAAAAGGTGATAACAGAGAAAAGGGATATACCTTTAAATAGTTAAATCAAATGAAAAAGCAGTGTGGTAAAATATGGAACAGCCACAGGTGCTCCACCTTGGTAGAAGACAAGAAATTTATTCACTAGAAAATGGGCTCTGTTAATCTTTTTTTTTCATATCAAGATTTCTGTGGCATTGGGGCTATTTTAATGGGTATTTACAGCTTTAGAGAATTCAGCACTTATTAAAAGATAGATATAGGGGAGTTGAATTGTTTACAGATTTCTGAGGTGTTCCTCAATCCTGGTTTCATTTTGGATAATTAGTTGAAACTAGGGTAAAGATTGAGGGAAATCTTATTTCTCTTCAAAAGGGGTATGCCGGTGTGTGTCTGTGTGCACGTGTATACACAGTCATGTATATGTACATGTTGAGCTTTAGAAAACTGTTCTTCTGTGGTAAACTTACACAATTCATTAACACTGTATGCATTACCTGTTCACTGTGTGTAAAGGCACTGTGCTGAAGGTGACCAAGGAAACAGTCTTAGCCCCCAAGTATCTCACAGTGTAGATTTATGTTGTCTGTTCTTGCCTTTTACATTAAGCTATTTGTATCCTTATAATAGCTCTTCTTATTTGGATGTACATGTAGATTTGAATAGTTATTATAGAAGTGGCATGGTAACATAGAAATGTTGTATCTGTGACCAATTGATAGGCAGTTGGTATTAATATGTAACTTCCTTAGGCACAAAAGATTAAGTTAGTGCACAAACCAATATTTAATGAGTGAAGAAAGAGAATAAAAAATCCTATAAAATTAGCAAGTAATTTCTTCTTGTTAATTAGAAATTATTTTTAATTTATGTGACAGAGTGGATGCATGCTCAGTCACTCACTCTTTGCAACATTATGGACTGTAGCCCACCAGGCTACTCTGTCCATGGAATTTCTCAGGCAAGAATACTGGAGCAGGTTGCCATTTCCTCCTCCAGGGTATGTGAGAGTAGGTAAGAGGGAAAAGAATTTTTTATTCTTTTGAAATAAGAAAGTTATGTTAGGTTTCTACTATTGCTATTAGGAAAAAAATTGGCACACAACTGTAGCATTTTAATTAGTTATTTGCTTCATATTGTAATGACTCCTGTTATATGTCCATGAATTTTATACTAGATGGTTAAGTGATTCAAGAAACAGTTTTGTGATAATGTAATAGTTTTGTTTAAACTATAATATATGTGCCAAGTAATGTCCAGTTTAATGAAATATACTTTATGGGTGAAAGAATTCATATAATATCCTAAGGTGCCTTAGTCATATTCATGATAGCCAATTCATAGGCAGGCACAATATTACCCAATTAGCAACCTTGGCTTTATGAATCAGTTGCTTTATCTATTTTAAATTTCAGCTCTCTTGTGGTCAATCATTTCTTTCAATCGTTTAATGAAATGCCAGAATCATTGACCAGCATAGCCATGCAGTTTTGAAATGATGTACATGTTGAGCTTTAGAAAACTGTTCTTCTGTGGTAAACTTACACAATTCATTAACACTGTATGCATTACCTGTTCACTGTGTGTAAAGGCACTGTGCTGAAGGTGACCAAGGAAACAGTCTTAGCCCCCAAGTATCTCACAGTGTAGATTTATGTTGTCTGTTCTTGCCTTTTACATTAAGCTATTTGTATCCTTATAATAGCTCTTCTTATTTGGATGTACATGTAGATTTGAATAGTTATTATAGAAGTGGCATGGTAACATAGAAATGTTGTATCTGTGACCAATTGATAGGCAGTTGGTATTAATATGTAACTTCCTTAGGCACAAAAGATTAAGTTAGTGCACAAACCAATATTTAATGAGTGAAGAAAGAGAATAAAAAATCCTATAAAATTAGCAAGTAATTTCTTCTTGTTAATTAGAAATTATTTTTAATTTATGTGACAGAGTGGATGCATGCTCAGTCACTCACTCTTTGCAACATTATGGACTGTAGCCCACCAGGCTACTCTGTCCATGGAATTTCTCAGGCAAGAATACTGGAGCAGGTTGCCATTTCCTCCTCCAGGGTATGTGAGAGTAGGTAAGAGGGAAAAGAATTTTTTATTCTTTTGAAATAAGAAAGTTATGTTAGGTTTCTACTATTGCTATTAGGAAAAAAATTGGCACACAACTGTAGCATTTTAATTAGTTATTTGCTTCATATTGTAATGACTCCTGTTATATGTCCATGAATTTTATACTAGATGGTTAAGTGATTCAAGAAACAGTTTTGTGATAATGTAATAGTTTTGTTTAAACTATAATATATGTGCCAAGTAATGTCCAGTTTAATGAAATATACTTTATGGGTGAAAGAATTCATATAATATCCTAAGGTGCCTTAGTCATATTCATGATAGCCAATTCATAGGCAGGCACAATATTACCCAATTAGCAACCTTGGCTTTATGAATCAGTTGCTTTATCTATTTTAAATTTCAGCTCTCTTGTGGTCAATCATCTTTCAACAATGAGTACTCAAATGCAGTTTTGAAATGAAAGTGCCAGAATCATTGACCAGCATAGCCACTTGGCCAGTTGTTTTATGATGCTGGTTATTATGAATGCTAATATGTCTCTGTTGATGACAGTCATGTATTTCTAACAATGCTTTCATCAAATTAAATATTATAGAAGCTAGCTAATTTGTGTGAAATATTTTTAGGCAGTCATTGTCAGGTATATAAACCAAAGAAAAGTAAAATATTTCAATTCAGTTATTTTATTAACATTTCCTTGTGGAATTTTCAAGGACCTATTGTATTTCATGAAGGAAATGACACATATATTCAACAGAAAGTGTGCCAGGCACACATGTCACTCAACTAAGCTTAATGGTATGAATTCATTTAAAAATAAAGACTAAGAGAAAAGTTAATATATTAATAGAAAAAAAGATGTAACATAGACCTAGAACAGATGTCATTTCATGAGCATCCATGTAATCCATATCATGAGAGTGCCTTATGACCAATTTATCTATTGAACAAGTTATTTTAGATCTTAATTCCTTATTGAGTGACTTTGTAATTATTTGAGTATTTTCTCTTTCTCTCTCTTCATCTTTATAGCTTTCTTAGAAGTAAAACCAAACAAATACAACCTAACTTGACTTAGGTGATTCTGTTTCACTTTATGACTTTTGTAATTAAACTGTTTTGTACAATGGTGGGTATCTTATTTTTTAAATATCTATTGTGCTTCTGAATGTAAGAGACTTTGAAAGTCTAAAAATCCTTCAATTAAAGTTTAATCTTAAGGGAGTCTGCTTAAGGTAGACTGAATATTCAGATAAATTTTCTCTGTACAGTACTTTTAAGAATATTTAGATAAAATTTTAAAAATTATAATGTAAATACATTGCTGAATTGAATGGAAACTAAGGAGAATTCTTGGAGGCTAGAAACAAGGAGAAACTGAGAATGGAGAGAGTTAAACAAACATTGATATTCTAATGCTTGAATTACATCTGCAGGTGAACAGGAAGCAAAGTCTCAGGCCAAAGTGTGGGAGTTTGTCTGGAGATAGATCAAGAAGCGACACCAAGGGCTTTCATGGTGGTCCAGTGGGCAAAGAGTCTATTACCCAATTAGCAACCTTGGCTTTATGAATCAGTTGCTTTATCTATTTTAAATTTCAGCTCTCTTGTGGTCAATCATCTTTCAACAATGAGTACTCAAATGCAGTTTTGAAATGAAAGTGCCAGAATCATTGACCAGCATAGCCACTTGGCCAGTTGTTTTATGATGCTGGTTATTATGAATGCTAATATGTCTCTGTTGATGACAGTCATGTATTTCTAACAATGCTTTCATCAAATTAAATATTATAGAAGCTAGCTAATTTGTGTGAAATATTTTTAGGCAGTCATTGTCAGGTATATAAACCAAAGAAAAGTAAAATATTTCAATTCAGTTATTTTATTAACATTTCCTTGTGGGAATTTTCAAGGACCTATTGTATTTCATGAAGGAAATGACACATATATTCAACAGAAAGTGTGCCAGGCACACATGTCACTCAACTAAGCTTAATGGTATGAATTCATTTAAAAATAAAGACTAAGAGAAAAGTTAATATATTAATAGAAAAAAAGATGTAACATAGACCTAGAACAGATGTCATTTCATGAGCATCCATGTAATCCATATCATGAGAGTGCCTTATGACCAATTTATCTATTGAACAAGTTATTTTAGATCTTAATTCCTTATTGAGTGACTTTGTAATTATTTGAGTATTTTCTCTTTCTCTCTCTTCATCTTTATAGCTTTCTTAGAAGTAAAACCAAACAAATACAACCTAACTTGACTTAGGTGATTCTGTTTCACTTTATGACTTTTGTAATTAAACTGTTTTGTACAATGGTGGGTATCTTATTTTTTAAATATCTATTGTGCTTCTGAATGTAAGAGACTTTGAAAGTCTAAAAATCCTTCAATTAAAGTTTAATCTTAAGGGAGTCTGCTTAAGGTAGACTGAATATTCAGATAAATTTTCTCTGTACAGTACTTTTAAGAATATTTAGATAAAATTTTAAAAATTATAATGTAAATACATTGCTGAATTGAATGGAAACTAAGGAGAATTCTTGGAGGCTAGAAACAAGGAGAAACTGAGAATGGAGAGAGTTAAACAAACATTGATATTCTAATGCTTGAATTACATCTGCAGGTGAACAGGAAGCAAAGTCTCAGGCCAAAGTGTGGGAGTTTGTCTGGAGATAGATCAAGAAGCGACACCAAGGGCTTTCATGGTGGTCCAGTGGGCAAAGAGTCTACCTTGCAGTGAAGGGGGCACCAGTTCAATCTCTGACCCAGGAAGATCCCACATACTGAAGAACAGCTGGCTGGGTGCGTCCAATTACAAACCAGCACTCTGGAGCACATGTACCCAGAGCCAGTGCTCTGCAACGGAGAGAGGCCACTGCAATGGGAAGCCCACACATGCCAAAGAATAAAGATGGATGAAAAATAGAAATGATGGCTTAGAAGCAAAAAAATAAATAAATAAATCTAAAAAGAAAAAAGAAGAGACACCAAAAGGATGCTGAGAAAGTGACCTCTCAAGAGTTTGATCAAGAATTCATACTACCACACATTTATGTGGAAAACACCAAAACTCACACTGATAATGTACATTACAGATATCCAGGCTGAGATGGTTTGTAGTTCTTAGAAGAGACAAATGCACACTTTGAAGCAACACAATTGAATATAGAGGTTGAAGTGGTAAACTTTGCAGATGGAAGAAAGGAATATGGGTCAAAGAACATAGACAGCCTTTAGATGGGAAAGTCAAAGAAACAAATTCTATCCTGGAGCTTCCAGAAAGAATGTAGCACTGATGAGACCTCAAGTTTAGCCCCCTGAAACTCATTTCAGGCATTAAAATTTCAGAACTGTAAGATATTTACAGTTAAGATAACAAGTTATTGTTAAGATTTAAAAAAATATTTAAGTGGCCTTTATTGTAGCACATACTGAATGCAGAGTTCCCCAGAATAGCAAGGAGACATAAGAAAGCCTTCCAAGGTGAACAATGCAAAGAAGTAGAGGATAACAACAGAATGGGAAAGACTGAAGATCTCTAGAAGACAATTAGAGATACCAAGGGAACATTTCATACAAAGATAGGCACAATAAAGGACAGAAACAGTATGGACCTAAAAGAAGCAGCAGATATTAAGAAGAGGTGGAAAGAATACTCATAAGAACTATACAAAAAAGACCTTAATCAGCCAGATGACAACTTTAGTGTGATCACTCACCTAGAGCCAGACATCTTAGAGTTCAATGTCAAGTCAGTCCTAGGAAGCATTGCTACGAACAAAGCTAGTGGAGGTGATGGACTTCCAACTGAGCTATTTCAAATCTGAAAAGATAATGCTGTTAAAGTTCTACACTCCACATGCCAGCAAATTAGGAAAACTCAGCAGTGGCCTCAGGACTGGAAAAGGTCAGTTTTCATACCAGTACCTTAGAAAGGCAATGGCAAAGAATGTTCAAACTACTGCACCATTGAACTCATTTCACACGCTAGCGGAGTAATGCTTAAAATCCCCCAAGCTAGACTTCAACAATATGTGAATCGAGAGCTTCCAGATGTACAAGCTGGATTTAGAAAAGGCAGAAGAACCAGAGATCAAATTGCCAGCATTCATTGTAGAAAGAATGTTCTACAATGAATGAAAGAGCAAGGGAATTCCAGAAAATCATCCAGAAAAACTGATGTGACTGAGTGACTGAACTGAACTGCAATACATGGGGCTTTCTATAGTTGTGGTGAGCGGGAGTTACTCTATAGCTGTGGTGTGCCAACTTCTCATTGTAGAATCTCCTCTTGTTGCAGTGTGCAGGCTCTGGGGCACACAAGCTTTAGTACTTGTGCCTAGGCTTAGTAGCTGCAGCTTGCAGGTTCCAGTTTGCAGGCTCATTAGTTGTGGTGCATGGTCTAAGTTGATGCCTGAGAGGATATTTCCTGGTCAGGGACCAAACCAATGTCCCCTGCATTGCAAGGTGAACTCTTACCCACTGGACTACTAGGGAACCCCCTTGTGCTGTTGTTAGTGGTGATTAATTGCTAAGTCATGTGAAACTCTGCCACCCCATCCAAGCTTCTTTACCTATGGACTTTCCAAGGCAAGGATACTGAAGTGGATTGCCATTTCCTTCTGACCCAATCCAGGATCTAAAGAAGGTAGAGGATAACAACAGAATGGAAAACTCAGAAGACAATTAGAGATACCAAGAACATTTCATACAAAAAGGCACAATAAAGGACAGAAACAGTATGGACCTAAAAGAAGCAGCAGATATTAAGAAGAGGTGGAAAGAATACTCATAAGAACTATACAAAAAAGACCTTAATCAGCCAGATGACAACTTTAGTGTGATCACTCACCTAGAGCCAGACATCTTAGAGTTCAATGTCAAGTCAGTCCTAGGAAGCATTGCTACGAACAAAGCTAGTGGAGGTGATGGACTTCCAACTGAGCTATTTCAAATCTGAAAAGATAATGCTGTTAAAGTTCTACACTCCACATGCCAGCAAATTAGGAAAACTCAGCAGTGGCCTCAGGACTGGAAAAGGTCAGTTTTCATACCAGTACCTTAGAAAGGCAATGGCAAAGAATGTTCAAACTACTGCACCATTGAACTCATTTCACACGCTAGCGGAGTAATGCTTAAAATCCCCCAAGCTAGACTTCAACAATATGTGAATCGAGAGCTTCCAGATGTACAAGCTGGATTTAGAAAAGGCAGAAGAACCAGAGATCAAATTGCCAGCATTCATTGTAGAAAGAATGTTCTACAATGAATGAAAGAGCAAGGGAATTCCAGAAAATCATCCAGAAAAACTGATGTGACTGAGTGACTGAACTGAACTGCAATACATGGGGCTTTCTATAGTTGTGGTGAGCGGGAGTTACTCTATAGCTGTGGTGTGCCAACTTCTCATTGTAGAATCTCCTCTTGTTGCAGTGTGCAGGCTCTGGGGCACACAAGCTTTAGTACTTGTGCCTAGGCTTAGTAGCTGCAGCTTGCAGGTTCCAGTTTGCAGGCTCATTAGTTGTGGTGCATGGTCTAAGTTGATGCCTGAGAGGATATTTCCTGGTCAGGGACCAAACCAATGTCCCCTGCATTGCAAGGTGAACTCTTACCCACTGGACTACTAGGGAACCCCCTTGTGCTGTTGTTAGTGGTGATTAATTGCTAAGTCATGTGAAACTCTGCCACCCCATCCAAGCTTCTTTACCTATGGACTTTCCAAGGCAAGGATACTGAAGTGGATTGCCATTTCCTTCTCCAGAAGATCTTCCAAATCTAGGGATCGAACCCACATTTTCTGCATTGGTAGGCAGATTCTTTACCACCAAGCCACCAGGGAAGCCCCAGTTGTTAAGATAAATAATTTTCTTGCTAGTAGACAGTAGGTTTTTGGTAATTTGTTGCAACATCAATAGGAAACTAATACATGGTGATTAGATGAACTGGTTTGAGGAGAAAGGGTTTTTTTCCACCAAACTTAAACTTTTAGTTTTTTATTGGAGTATAGCCAATTAATAATATTGTGATAGTTTCAGGTTAATAGGAAAGGGACTCAGCCATACATATGTATGTATCAATTTTCCCCCAAATCCCCTCCCATCTAGGCTGGCATGTTCTGAGCAGGTTCTGAACATTGAGAATGTGCTTATTGATTATCCATTTTAAATATAGCAGTGTGTAAATGACCTTCCCAAAGTCTCTAATAATCCCTTCCCCCAGCAGCTGTACATTTGTTTTCTAAGTATGTGAATCTCTTAGAAGAAAGAGTTTTTAATAAAGATCTGATTCTAGTCAGAATCACCAGAAGACCAAGAAGGAAATTTGTACTTGGATTGAGAGATTGAAATGTCTATTTAGAATGTTACTTTTTATAAGGTACCACTGATTTCTGTAACTCATTTGGAGGGCAAATACTTAAAATTTTGTACATAGGAAACACAAAACTTGAATTTTAATACTGTGCCCATGTATATACACATTTAGGCTGATGAACCCACACTTACAATCTAGAATTTGCTGCCTAATAACTGTGAGATATTTTTCCTGAAAATCAAAATGTACGAAATTGTTTACCAGAACTTTGATCTTAATACTTCAGTGTTTAAAAGAACTTCCTAAATAAAGTATAGGAACGGCTAATTGAGGAAACTGAGCCCCAAATTATGGTTTGTATCTGATTTCTAAAATACATGCCATGAGACACATAAAATACAAAATTTAATAAAAGGGAAAGTGTTGAAACATAAGGACTCACATTTAAGTTTCTGACCTGAAATATTGTAACTCAGTGATTTTAGGTAAGTATTTGTCCCCTTGATCAGCCACTTTTCTATAAGATATAAAACCTTGGACAATAATACTGAGACATTTCTCTGGTGATTTTTATCCATCAGTGCTTAAACAGATATTAGGCTGTTTCAACATCTGTTGGTCAAGTGGAAGTCACAATTTATGAGCCTGACTGCTGGCTACACACATCCTACATTAAGATTCTCAGTGGTGGGCTTCCCTGGTGGTCCAGTGGGTAAGGACACCGCCTTGCAGTGCAAGGGGCGCCGGTTCGATCCTTGGCCTGGGAAGATCCCACGTGCTGCGTAGTGTCTGGACTGATGTGTCCAATTACCGAACCCGAGCTCTGGAGCGCATGCGCCCAGAGCCGGTGTTCTGCAAAGACAGAGGCCACTGCGATGGGAGGCCCACAGGAGCCAAAGAACAAAGACGGATGAAAATAGAGAAATGAAAGACCAATAGAAGTGGCCCGCCCATCCCCCTCCCTCCCCACCCCCCCAAAAATAAATAAATAAAATAAATGTTTAAAAGATTCTCAGTGATAAGGTTGATGAGTAAAAGTAAATATCTCTCTCAATCAGTGCAGTCCCACAGTTTGATCTTATGTGAAAAGTATTTCCATTTATCAGAAAATTATGTAGCATCATGTGCTCACAGTATTTTGTAAATAATTATTATTGTGTATGTTTTGAATCTGAAATATATGAAATATGCTGTGTGTTAGGGAATTGAAACCATCTCAAGTAAGGAATCCATGGGCAATGCAGTAGACAGATTCAGTTCCTGTGCCTGAAAGATCGCCTGTAGGAAGAAAATGGGAAATACACTCCAGTATTCTTTCCTGAAAAATCCCATGGACAGGGGAACTTGGTGGGTTACAGTCCATGGGGTCACAAAGGGTTGGATGTGACAGAGCAACTGACTCATGTACAAAATAGACAAAAATATTCTGTACAGAATTTGGTTGAAAATAAAAGGCTAACTTTGAAAATCAATATTTCAAAGCCTAGACTTTGGGTTTTCCTATAGAATCTGTTTCTGATTTATCTTTCATCCCCACAGAGTGTTTAATATAATGTCTAAACCTTAGTAAACATTAAATATTTTCTCTATATTTGCAGTCATTATACCCACAGTCACGTGTTTTCATTTTGATTCCTCTTTAATATTCATGAGTAACTGATCTATGGGAGTTGCCAAGATGTTTCCTTAAGAGGTCCCAGGAAAACAAGAGTAGTAGTATAAATGAGAGAAGCACAGGATGTTTCTTACTCCTCAGCCTCTTTTCCCTCAGTTGTTCTGAGTTGCTCTTGGGATTGTTAGGGAGGGAATGTTTCTTGGGCCATCTAATGATTATGATGAGACAACTGCAGAAACAGTGCTTATCTGACATAATAGCTGAACAGGTATGTGCTGAATTCCTAATGCATCTATCATTTGAGAAGTAGGAACGATCATTTCATCCAAGACTATAAGCAATTATAAAATACTACAAAATTTTTAAAAAGTGAGATAGTATGTTCTTGCTAAAACTTCTTAGGGTTCTAGCAAACAGTGTTGAACACCATCAGCATTATAATCTTTCACCCCCAAAAATAAATAAATAAAATAAATGTTTAAAAGATTCTCAGTGATAAGGTTGATGAGTAAAAGTAAATATCTCTCTCAATCAGTGCAGTCCCACAGTTTGATCTTATGTGAAAAGTATTTCCATTTATCAGAAAATTATGTAGCATCATGTGCTCACAGTATTTTGTAAATAATTATTATTGTGTATGTTTTGAATCTGAAATATATGAAATATGCTGTGTGTTAGGGAATTGAAACCATCTCAAGTAAGGAATCCATGGGCAATGCAGTAGACAGATTCAGTTCCTGTGCCTGAAAGATCGCCTGTAGGAAGAAAATGGGAAATACACTCCAGTATTCTTTCCTGAAAAATCCCATGGACAGGGGAACTTGGTGGGTTACAGTCCATGGGGTCACAAAGGGTTGGATGTGACAGAGCAACTGACTCATGTACAAAATAGACAAAAATATTCTGTACAGAATTTGGTTGAAAATAAAAGGCTAACTTTGAAAATCAATATTTCAAAGCCTAGACTTTGGGTTTTCCTATAGAATCTGTTTCTGATTTATCTTTCATCCCCACAGAGTGTTTAATATAATGTCTAAACCTTAGTAAACATTAAATATTTTCTCTATATTTGCAGTCATTATACCCACAGTCACGTGTTTTCATTTTGATTCCTCTTTAATATTCATGAGTAACTGATCTATGGGAGTTGCCAAGATGTTTCCTTAAGAGGTCCCAGGAAAACAAGAGTAGTAGTATAAATGAGAGAAGCACAGGATGTTTCTTACTCCTCAGCCTCTTTTCCCTCAGTTGTTCTGAGTTGCTCTTGGGATTGTTAGGGAGGGAATGTTTCTTGGGCCATCTAATGATTATGATGAGACAACTGCAGAAACAGTGCTTATCTGACATAATAGCTGAACAGGTATGTGCTGAATTCCTAATGCATCTATCATTTGAGAAGTAGGAACGATCATTTCATCCAAGACTATAAGCAATTATAAAATACTACAAAATTTTTAAAAAGTGAGATAGTATGTTCTTGCTAAAACTTCTTAGGGTTCTAGCAAACAGTGTTGAACACCATCAGCATTATAATCTTTCATACAAAAGTAATGTTCTTTCTCATTCTAAGAGTATAATCCAGACCACAAAACTGACCCTTCCTGTTCTGGGCGTCTTAATATTCAGGTAAGCATAATATCTGATAATATAATATCTTCCAAGGTGGCACTAGTTGTAAAGAACCTTCCTGCCAATGCAAGAGACCTAAGAGACACAGATTCCATCCCTGGGTCAGGGATGGAGGGAGACATAGGAACTCACTCCAGTATTCTTGCCTGGAGAATCCCATGGACAGAGGCACCTGGTGGGCTACAGTCCAAAGAGTTGCAAAGAGTTGAATGCGACTGAAACAACTTAGCACACATAAGCATACTATTAATAAAGTATAAAAGTAAGGCAATATCAGGAAAGAGTGAAAAGTGAAATTGAAGCTGAAAGTGCTATTATTATCTTCTTAATATTAAAAACTTCCTTACAAGGGACTCATAAAGAAAAAAGCTATAGCCACATTGTAACTGACCATCTCCTAGCTACACAGTTCAGTACAATGTGATCTGCATTTCCATGAAACTAAAACTGAACCTTAAGAAAATATCCAGAAATTATTAATGAGTATAGTTTTTCTATATCCAATAACAAAAATGAGTCTGCCAAATGTCAATAGTTATCACACACAGTCTCCTTAATCATTAGCAAATTTGCAAGATGATCAAGAAGGTAATTAGACTCTTAGCTCTTATGCAGTTCTAGAAAGGCTGAATGCCTGAGCCAGGAACAGAGGGAGAATTTGTGTATATGTGGATGTCAATGGGAGAAGGACTTGGTTTGCTTTTATATTAGTGATGTATGTTTATTGAGAAATTGCTATATAATGTATTACAACTTTTACCAGTGCCCTTGGTGCACTAGACTCTGGGTACTTTGTAATAAAATGTTTATTTAACATGTAGTTATGTGAGTCTTACAGTCTGCATATAATTATGATATAGTTGAACATGACTTTCAGGGATCCCCTAACCTTCATATGAATGATTTAATTCATAAAGATTACCTTTAAAAGTTTTTAAATTAAAAAAATTAAGATATAGACACCTGACAATCTTTATCAGGGCAACACTTATTCTATTGTTTCATTATCCTATCAGCCAACTAAAAGTTTTCTTATGTCTAGCACAAATGACTATAATGTTCATTTTAGACTGATTTTTTTCTTATTTGAACTTCTATCATCAGAGTCACTTGCCAGAATTATCCTAAAAATCTGTAGATACTTAAAAATAGGCTTCAGAACTTCTGCAATGCAAGAGACCTAAGAGACAACAGATTCCATGCCTGGGTCAGGGATGGAGGGAGACATAGGAACTCACTCCAGTATTCTTGCCTGGAGAATCCCATGGACAGAGGCACCTGGTGGGCTACAGTCCAAAGAGTTGCAAAGAGTTGAATGCGACTGAAACAACTTAGCACACATAAGCATACTATTAATAAAGTATAAAAGTAAGGCAATATCAGGAAAGAGTGAAAAGTGAAATTGAAGCTGAAAGTGCTATTATTATCTTCTTAATATTAAAAACTTCCTTACAAGGGACTCATAAAGAAAAAAGCTATAGCCACATTGTAACTGACCATCTCCTAGCTACACAGTTCAGTACAATGTGATCTGCATTTCCATGAAACTAAAACTGAACCTTAAGAAAATATCCAGAAATTATTAATGAGTATAGTTTTCTATATCCAATAACAAAAATGAGTCTGCCAAATGTCAATAGTTATCACACACAGTCTCCTTAATCATTAGCAAATTTGCAAGATGATCAAGAAGGTAATTAGACTCTTAGCTCTTATGCAGTTCTAGAAAGGCTGAATGCCTGAGCCAGGAACAGAGGGAGAATTTGTGTATATGTGGATGTCAATGGGAGAAGGACTTGGTTTGCTTTTATATTAGTGATGTATGTTTATTGAGAAATTGCTATATAATGTATTACAACTTTTACCAGTGCCCTTGGTGCACTAGACTCTGGGTACTTTGTAATAAAATGTTTATTTAACATGTAGTTATGTGAGTCTTACAGTCTGCATATAATTATGATATAGTTGAACATGACTTTCAGGGATCCCCTAACCTTCATATGAATGATTTAATTCATAAAGATTACCTTTAAAAGTTTTTAAATTAAAAAAATTAAGATATAGACACCTGACAATCTTTATCAGGGCAACACTTATTCTATTGTTTCATTATCCTATCAGCCAACTAAAAGTTTTCTTATGTCTAGCACAAATGACTATAATGTTCATTTTAGACTGATTTTTTTCTTATTTGAACTTCTATCATCAGAGTCACTTGCCAGAATTATCCTAAAAATCTGTAGATACTTAAAAATAGGCTTCAGGTCACCTTGGAACCTCGTTTTGAAAATGTTTTCGCTTTTCCTTGCCAGGCTCTTTCATCCATTCCTTTAGCCAGCTGGCTTTCTCTTCTTTGAATATGGCTGGGTTCTGCAGGTTTTTTTAGTGTGTTGTTCAAAACAGGATACTTTTCTCCCTCTGACTAATAGGGAGGAGAGAAGAAGAATTATGTTTCAGCCTTGCCTACTCTACTCCTATTGATCTGTGCTGGTATCATATTGACTTTTATCACAATAGCACTGAATTGGTGATTCATATTCGGCTTCTGGCCATCCCCCCATTCTCTTTCTGTTTTATTTGTTCTTAATTGCTTTCCTCCCCTCATGTCTTTGTGGAGCCTGATAGTTTTTCCAGTGTATATTATTCTGTTCTTGCCCTATTAAATATTTTTTTGGTGTCCTTATAGTCAAGTATTAATTTCTTCTAACAGTAAAATATGGGCATGCTTTCTAACACACTGATCTGAACACATGGCTAATTTTGCATAGTTTTTTTTTCAAAACCACATAATGTCTGGTTACCCATATATTTAAAATATCATCTTTCATAGTATGTTATCTATAGTAAATACCATATACATATTTACTGATAGTTAATGTCCACAGACTGTTGTACACAGAAAGCATTTGAAGGGTTTGTAGGAAACTGATTTTTTTAAAAACATGCTTTGGGCTATCTTTCTGTCCCATTTACATTTAAACAATAAGAATGAAAAACTACAAACCAGAGGGCTTCTGTTGTTCTCAGTGAATAACTGAGATAGTGTTTGGTAGCATGCTCACAAGGTTTGTGGAAATTAACTTCACACCAGGAACTGTGTATTGAAATAGATTGTTTAAGAATAATTCTTCTCTTTGAGAAGGGTGAGGGATTAATCTGCAGAAATGTTCATGCTGGAGCTGCGCATGTGTTGAAATTTGTCAGAGGGAAGATAAATGGACCCTCTTTGAAAAGTAAATCGCACCATAGCTAATCCCTTGGGAAAGCTGAAGAATTGTTATGGTAGCAAAAGCAGCCTCAAAGAAGGAGGCACCATCCCTGTTTACTTAGGAAGGAGGGAGATGGGGAGAAGACATGATTGTAAAATGAGATGAAAGTGTACTTGACTATAAAAATACATTTATTAAAATATATACACAGGATATAATTGTAACTGTATTTTGCTTCTTGAACAATAATATGTGTACTTTAAATTGAGAGTCATACTTAGGGCTGGTATTAAAAACATTTGGCAGCAGTGCATCCAGACTCTGACCATTCAGGCTAGATGTCAGGGGAGGTACATGAGCTTGGTCTTGATTGCCTCACCCAGTGACCAGGTGTTAACTCTTTAGATGCTAAGTCAGAAGAAAGTTAGGGGAGATCAGAAGATCACTTAGGAGGCTCAGAGCAGTGACCATTTTCTAATGTGTATAGAAGATACTAATATTTTAGTGAACAGTATGGCTCTTCTAGTGTGTACCCTCATTTTAATAGAAAATTATATAGGAATTTTACTGAAAAAGTAAAGAATGTAAACTTTCCCCCAAAGATGGCATATAGTAAAGAAAAATATTCATGAAATTTGAAATGTCTGTGAAATTTGAATATCAGACAAATAACAAATTTTTCAACATGTGTATATTCCAATAAATATTTGGGATAAACATATTAAAACATTATATATTGTTTATTTGTTACTCAAATTTAAGAGCCCTGAATTTTATCTGGCAACCCTAAACAGAATGTGTTTAGCAGGAAATGTATCAGTCCTATTGAAAATGTTAAACAAAAAGAGAGTAGAAGGGGTAGAAGGGAACCAACCATACTGAGATCACCTGAACATACTTGACAAAAAGCTGCTCTGGGATTTCAGTAACATGGCAAGAAATGTTAAATACAGAATTATAAAACTGAAGGTACAGAGGTTTCTATAATAAAATGCTTTTGAGATTATGCTAAGAGGAAATAAGGTGGTACTTTCATTTCAAAGTCCTGTTTCCCAACTAGGAAAAGTGCAATCATTATCAAATAACATTAATCATGGCCCTGTCTGCATGGGACATTCTGCAAGGTGTTTTACAAAGTGAGAAAACAGATGTAGCAGATAGCCTTTGTCAGACTGTAATCTAGACATCTACACTGAAATGTAGCCATAAAGGAGATAACTGAAGAAATATTGATAAAAGATCCAAAATTCCCCTCATTCACTCTAAATTGAGAAAAGTTTGTCTGATTTATAGGAAAGAGTTTTATAAATCATTTAAAAGTGCAGTTTTATTACAGCCAAACCTTGGTATATACAACTACTGTATATAGTAGATTCAGAAATATATGCTGCTGAGCAGGTTTCTCAGCTTTGGCACTACTGACATTTTGTACTGGATGATTCTTTGTTGTGAGGAGCTGTCCTAACTGTGGGACATTTAGACATCTGGCTTCCCTGGTGCATTGCATGTTGCCAGTCTGGACTGTTAACCTTTAGATGCTAAGTCAGAAGAAAGTTAGGGGAGATCAGAAGATCACTTAGGAGGCTCAGAGCAGTGACCATTTTCTAATGTGTATAGAAGATACTAATATTTTAGTGAACAGTATGGCTCTTCTAGTGTGTACCCTCATTTTAATAGAAAATTATATAGGAATTTTACTGAAAAAGTAAAGAATGTAAACTTTCCCCCAAAGATGGCATATAGTAAAGAAAAATATTCATGAAATTTGAAATGTCTGTGAAAT
Organism: Tragulus kanchil; assembly: GCA_022376925.1. NCBI lineage: Eukaryota > Metazoa > Chordata > Mammalia > Artiodactyla > Tragulidae > Tragulus > Tragulus kanchil. The sequence goes on along the minus strand of JAIOJX010000030.1, from coordinate 107,093,023 downwards.
TTGAATATCAGACAAATAACAAATTTTTCAACATGTGTATATTCCAATAAATATTTGGGATAAACATATTAAAACATTATATATTGTTTATTTGTTACTCAAATTTAAGAGCCCTGAATTTTATCTGGCAACCCTAAACAGAATGTGTTTAGCAGGAAATGTATCAGTCCTATTGAAAATGTTAAACAAAAAGAGAGTAGAAGGGGTAGAAGGGAACCAACCATACTGAGATCACCTGAACATACTTGACAAAAAGCTGCTCTGGGATTTCAGTAACATGGCAAGAAATGTTAAATACAGAATTATAAAACTGAAGGTACAGAGGTTTCTATAATAAAATGCTTTTGAGATTATGCTAAGAGGAAATAAGGTGGTACTTTCATTTCAAAGTCCTGTTTCCCAACTAGGAAAAGTGCAATCATTATCAAATAACATTAATCATGGCCCTGTCTGCATGGGACATTCTGCAAGGTGTTTTACAAAGTGAGAAAACAGATGTAGCAGATAGCCTTTGTCAGACTGTAATCTAGACATCTACACTGAAATGTAGCCATAAAGGAGATAACTGAAGAAATATTGATAAAAGATCCAAAATTCCCCTCATTCACTCTAAATTGAGAAAAGTTTGTCTGATTTATAGGAAAGAGTTTTATAAATCATTTAAAAGTGCAGTTTTATTACAGCCAAACCTTGGTATATACAACTACTGTATATAGTAGATTCAGAAATATATGCTGCTGAGCAGGTTTCTCAGCTTTGGCACTACTGACATTTTGTACTGGATGATTCTTTGTTGTGAGGAGCTGTCCTACACATTGTGGGACATTTAGAGCATCCCTGGCTTCTTCCCACTGGATGCCAGTTGCATGTTGTTTCCCAGTCCTGACCATCAATCCTGGGGGACAAAATTACCTGATTTGAGAACTGCTGTTCTAGGAAACTACAGGAGGGAGTTTTCCAGCAATGTGGGTGGAGGTGGGAAAAAGAGTTGGGGCTGAAAGAGGTCTCTTCACTCACAAATTTATCCATGAAAGAGTTAAACATCTGCAATGTCCAGGAAGCCCTCATATTCAGTCACTACCTTAGGTATTAAAAATACTGATACCTGGCTGTACACCAGAGATTCTGATCTTATTGTTCTGGAGGAAGGCCTGGACTGTCTGACATTTAAAAAATACCCCAGATTCTAGATATAAGTTTTCTCTCTGTAATAGTGGTCCTACAATCTTAGCAGCATAATCTGCTGTTAAGCCTTGTAAACACAGATTTTGGGCCACAGTATTAGCATCAACCCTGGATAGTCACTGGAAGGACTGATGCTGAAATTGGAGCTTCAATACTTTGGCCACCTGATGTGAAGACCCAACTCTTTGGAAAAGACCCTGATGCTAGGAAGGATTGAGGGCAAGAGGAGAAGTTGGTGGTAGAGGATGAGATAGATAGCATCACTGACTCAATAACATGATTTTCAGCAAACTGTGGGAGATAGTGGAGGGGAAAGGAGACTGGTATGCTGCAATCCATGTGGTCACCAAGAGCCAGATTTGACTTGCTGTCTGAACAACAATTCCTGATTCAGTAAGTCAAGTGTGAGGCCTGAAAATGTGAATTTCTCACAAGTTCTCAGATGCTACCAATGTTACTGGTCCCTGGGACACACTTGAAAAATTACTAGTTTAAAGATACATTCCTGATTACTCTACACTTTCGCTTCCTTGGAGGGAAGAAATTATGGCAGACCAGGACAATGGGATTTGTGACTGGTAGAGAAGGAACAGACTCATGTGGTTCCATCCCTGCTGAGACCTTTTTTGATATTTCCTTTCTGCAGGCTGAAAACATCCAGCTATTCTCTGTGGTGCAGTCAAGCAGTCAGCTCCTACAACAGGACCTGGGGTAAGTCCAGCCAAATTCTGAATTGCAGTTTACAGTCAACTTGTACTTACACATCAAGCATGTTTTCCAGCTCTTGATCAGTCAGGTAGACAACAGTCTTTCTGTCCTCTGCTGGAAGGTCTTATCTCTCTCTTAATTGTTTCTGACTGTGGATGGAGAAACAGAATAATACATCAGACCCCTTCTTTACCAAGAAAACCCGAATTCAGTCCCTTGGACTTCTGTTTTGTTTCCCAGCATTGGATACAGAAGGTAGGACCAGAGGGCACATGTATAATCCCTTCCTAAAGCCTCCTCATAACTCTTTGATACACCATAATTGTTGGAAACATCATAAAAGTACAAAAAATGTTGAGAAGCATAAGTCATAGGCTTTTGGGGTTGTTGTAAGTTTGTAAATGTTCATTAAGATAGAAAATGAAGTCAAAGAATTCCTGAAAATTTCCTAGAATAACTCATCAGTGTCAAGACCAATTTTGCCCCTTCTCTATCCTCCCCTCTCTCCAACCAGATCTGCAAACCTCACTCTCTTAGTTATAGCCACTGAGATTCTGGTATAAATTTATGTTTCTAACTCACTGTCTTGGTCTGCCTTAAATCTAGTTTCTCCACTGTTCCTTGCCTGGTGATACTATAATTCTGATTAATCAGGTTAAAAGTTGGCCCTGGAGAGGGTCATGGTAACCCACTGATATTTGTTCACAGAACACTGCAGTAGCCTTTAAGGGAATTGCCTGCTAATGTGCTGTACATATTAGAGCTATCCATAAATATTCATATATTCATTTATGATGGATTGCATGAATAGAATAATGGACAAAGGTAGTTAGGAGAGCTAGTCTATTAGAAAAATTTAAAATACAACTCTACTGTCTTACAAGTAGAACTTGAAAATTGCTGTGCCAAGGATATTTCTCATCTTCAGCCTTGTCATTCTATGCAAATTCTGGAAGTCCTAAGGGAAATGCTAACTACTTTACTAAGTCTTCCTCTGTGAAAGATACCTCAGTGAAGCCCAAGACAGAAACAGCTGGTTTTGAAAAGCAGTGGAAGTGTATATTTCCTTTCTGCAGGCTGAAAACATCCAGCTATTCTCTGTGGTGCAGTCAAGCAGTCAGCTCCTACAACAGGACCTGGGGTAAGTCCAGCCAAATTCTGAATTGCAGTTTACAGTCAACTTGTACTTACACATCAAGCATGTTTTCCAGCTCTTGATCAGTCAGGTAGACAACAGTCTTTCTGTCCTCTGCTGGAAGGTCTTATCTCTCTCTTAATTGTTTCTGACTGTGGATGGAGAAACAGAATAATACATCAGACCCCTTCTTTACCAAGAAAACCCGAATTCAGTCCCTTGGACTTCTGTTTTGTTTCCCAGCATTGGATACAGAAGGTAGGACCAGAGGGCACATGTATAATCCCTTCCTAAAGCCTCCTCATAACTCTTTGATACACCATAATTGTTGGAAACATCATAAAAGTACAAAAAATGTTGAGAAGCATAAGTCATAGGCTTTTGGGGTTGTTGTAAGTTTGTAAATGTTCATTAAGATAGAAAATGAAGTCAAAGAATTCCTGAAAATTTCCTAGAATAACTCATCAGTGTCAAGACCAATTTTGCCCCTTCTCTATCCTCCCCTCTCTCCAACCAGATCTGCAAACCTCACTCTCTTAGTTATAGCCACTGAGATTCTGGTATAAATTTATGTTTCTAACTCACTGTCTTGGTCTGCCTTAAATCTAGTTTCTCCACTGTTCCTTGCCTGGTGATACTATAATTCTGATTAATCAGGTTAAAAGTTGGCCCTGGAGAGGGTCATGGTAACCCACTGATATTTGTTCACAGAACACTGCAGTAGCCTTTAAGGGAATTGCCTGCTAATGTGCTGTACATATTAGAGCTATCCATAAATATTCATATATTCATTTATGATGGATTGCATGAATAGAATAATGGACAAAGGTAGTTAGGAGAGCTAGTCTATTAGAAAAATTTAAAATACAACTCTACTGTCTTACAAGTAGAACTTGAAAATTGCTGTGCCAAGGATATTTCTCATCTTCAGCCTTGTCATTCTATGCAAATTCTGGAAGTCCTAAGGGGAATGCTAACCCTCCCTCCCCACAATAGACATTAATACAGTAAAAGTTCTTCCTCTGTGAAAGATACCTCAGTGAAGCCCAAGACAGAAACAGCTGGTTTTGAAAAGCAGTGGAAGTGTATGGTAAAGCATTTTGTGATTAGACCTCAACTCCAAGGAAATGAATTCTCTGAGTTGTGTTTTTCCCTCATTTGAGTGATGCAAATAATTGTTTATAAGTACAGAATAATCATGGTCAGTAATAACTGTATTAATAACTGCTTATTAACATTTGCTTACTGTGAGCCAAGCGTTATGCTAAGCATCACTATTATCTCATTTTATCCTCATAATAACTCTAGACAGGAAAAATGTTAACAGCAATAATAATAATATTTACTATTATTATGTATGGAAGGATAAAAATAAATAATACTAAATAATATAGTAATAATAAATATCATTATTATTACTACAATATTTCAAAGAAAAATCTAAGACCCCACACTTCTCTGGTAATAAGTAGTAGAGTCAGAATGCAAGCACAGGTCTGTTTGCCTGTTCTCTTGCCCACCATGTACACTGCTTGCTACTTGAAAATAGCCCCATCTTGGACCTTCAGGGCTCTATCAAGGCCTTTTTCAAAGAAGCTGACATAACTGGTAACCTTTGCCTTGTGGGAACTGGGGCAACTACATTCCTAAAGCAGAAGTGCCATTCCCATGGGACACTGACCTCAAGAGATCTGCTACCATCTCCCTCCAGGTAAGGACTCACAACTTCCTTTCTAGGTCTTCAGCTGTAAGAATGTCAGTGATCTGTGACTAGTCTTAACCCAGTTGTATATATGACTTAAGCCCCTGCCAGGTAAGAGAGACACTAGTTTCTGCCTTTTCCCCTTGGTCACTATGTTACTTAGGAACTCTAATATCAACTGTTAGGGCCTCACTAGGCCATCTGACTAGAGAGCATTCATGAGGAAAGGGTCATGTCTAGTCATGCTAAAGAGATTTAAAGCATTGAGTAGCTGGACTGAGGTTGGCAGTATAAGACTGGAAGGAACATAAGTGCCCTACATGTTATGTAATATTCCCCACAGAGATGAACTCATTCTATGCAAATTCTGGAAGTCCTAAGGGAATGCTAACCCTCCATCCCCACAATAGACATTAATACAGTAAAAGTTCTTCCTCTGTGAAAGATACCTCAGTGAAGCCCAAGACAGAAACAGCTGGTTTTGAAAAGCAGTGGAAGTGTATGGTAAAGCATTTTGTGATTAGACCTCAACTCCAAGGAAATGAATTCTCTGAGTTGTGTTTTTCCCTCATTTGAGTGATGCAAATAATTGTTTATAAGTACAGAATAATCATGGTCAGTAATAACTGTATTAATAACTGCTTATTAACATTTGCTTACTGTGAGCCAAGCGTTATGCTAAGCATCACTATTATCTCATTTTATCCTCATAATAACTCTAGACAGGAAAAATGTTAACAGCAATAATAATAATATTTACTATTATTATGTATGGAAGGATAAAAATAAATAATACTAAATAATATAGTAATAATAAATATCATTATTATTACTACAATATTTCAAAGAAAAATCTAAGACCCCACACTTCTCTGGTAATAAGTAGTAGAGTCAGAATGCAAGCACAGGTCTGTTTGCCTGTTCTCTTGCCCACCATGTACACTGCTTGCTACTTGAAAATAGCCCCATCTTGGACCTTCAGGGCTCTATCAAGGCCTTTTTCAAAGAAGCTGACATAACTGGTAACCTTTGCCTTGTGGGAACTGGGGCAACTACATTCCTAAAGCAGAAGTGCCATTCCCATGGGACACTGACCTCAAGAGATCTGCTACCATCTCCCTCCAGGTAAGGACTCACAACTTCCTTTCTAGGTCTTCAGCTGTAAGAATGTCAGTGATCTGTGACTAGTCTTAACCCAGTTGTATATATGACTTAAGCCCCTGCCAGGTAAGAGAGACACTAGTTTCTGCCTTTTCCCCTTGGTCACTATGTTACTTAGGAACTCTAATATCAACTGTTAGGGCCTCACTAGGCCATCTGACTAGAGAGCATTCATGAGGAAAGGGTCATGTCTAGTCATGCTAAAGAGATTTAAAGCATTGAGTAGCTGGACTGAGGTTGGCAGTATAAGACTGGAAGGAACATAAGTGCCCTACATGTTATGTAATATTCCCCACAGAGATGAACTATGAGAATAGCTTATTTAATTTAATCCACAGAGTCAGAGGAGTTAGATTGTTACATTGGACCTGCTCTACATGATCAATGAATCAAAAAATCAGTATATTTTGGTTGCCTGTTTAGTATATGGTATCTTTGTCAGATGTTGTGGAGGATGCCAAGACCAGTTAGCCGTTTTCGTCCCTGGAAACCAACTGTCCAATTATAATCCTGGGCTGGAATTTGGAGAAGCTCCCTATGATTAAATGTGATTCCTTGACATGGTCCCTATAGTCCAGAATCTTCTGAAAGGACAGGCCAAACTCAGGTCACCCAATGGGTATCCTCCTGTTTAGCCAAATCTGTGCAGACAACTGTGTAGACAGTGACAATAGCACAGTCTGTGCAGTTGGGACTGGGAATGAATTAGAGAATTTTTACTTATACAAAGTATTTGCTTGTCTGAGAGTTACTTTTCTCATTTATGAAAGTGAGGTGATACAGATGACTGAAGCACTAAGTGAGATATTTAAGTAACATGTCCAGCACTGAGTAGGTATTCAATAAATGGTAGCTGCAGTGTCACTCTTGGTATCATCAGTAGCACACGAATGGGATCTTAGGTCCAGAACTGAAAGCATGAAGGTCTCTTGGAGCCTTATGGAACACTCAGGCTTGCAGAAGTCTGAAAGCAAGCTATCGGGCTCCCTTTGTGGCTAGCAGGAACAAGTCCTCTTTGTGTTCACAGCTTCACCTTTGGTAACAGGTTGTGTTAACAGGGATCTTTCTCTTCAAGGCTGGGAAGTGATCCTTCCTGCCTCTCAGCTGGATCTAGCTATCATCACATGCTGTGGCCAATGTTGGTCCCCACAGTTTAAGAAGATTGTGGAGATATTTGAGAGGTCTAGGGAGGACCATGCTGGTGTAAGGGTTGCAGCGTGTCATTGTGATTATTGATTTTCTGTGTCAGTTTGACTGGGTTATGGGGTGTTCTACTATTTGGTTAAACTTTATTTCTGGATGTGTCTGTGATGGTGTTTCTAGATGAGATTTACACTTGAATTCATAGAGTGAGTAAAATAGATTGTTCTCCCCAATGTGGGTGAGCTGTATCCAATTCATTGGAGGCCTGAATAGAATAAAAGGCTGAGTAAGGAAGAGTTCTTTCTGTTTGACTGTCTTTGAGTTAAGACATTATTCTTCTTCTGCCTTTGGACTCAAACCTGGACTAGAATTACACCTTTGGCTCTCCTGGGTCTCTAGCTTATGGACTACAGATTTTGGTATCTCTCAGCCTCTGTGATTGTGCCAGTCAATTTCTTATAGTAAATCTCTCCCTTTGTTTTCTCTCTCTCTTTTATTGGTTCTGTTTCTCTGGAGAACTCAGGCTAATATAGTCACCTATGAAAGATGTTCTCTTTATATATGATTCCTGAAGGCCCTATAGTCCAGGGGCCCAAACTCAGGTCACCCAATGGGTATCCTCCTGTTTAGCCAAATCTGTGCAGACAACTGTGTAGACAGTGACAATAGCACAGTCTGTGCAGTTGGGACTGGGAATGAATTAGAGAATTTTTACTTATACAAAGTATTTGCTTGTCTGAGAGTTACTTTTCTCATTTATGAAAGTGAGGTGATACAGATGACTGAAGCACTAAGTGAGATATTTAAGTAACATGTCCAGCACTGAGTAGGTATTCAATAAATGGTAGCTGCAGTGTCACTCTTGGTATCATCAGTAGCACACGAATGGGATCTTAGGTCCAGAACTGAAAGCATGAAGGTCTCTTGGAGCCTTATGGAACACTCAGGCTTGCAGAAGTCTGAAAGCAAGCTATCGGGCTCCCTTTGTGGCTAGCAGGAACAAGTCCTCTTTGTGTTCACAGCTTCACCTTTGGTAACAGGTTGTGTTAACAGGGATCTTTCTCTTCAAGGCTGGGAAGTGATCCTTCCTGCCTCTCAGCTGGATCTAGCTATCATCACATGCTGTGGCCAATGTTGGTCCCCACAGTTTAAGAAGATTGTGGAGATATTTGAGAGGTCTAGGGAGGACCATGCTGGTGTAAGGGTTGCAGCGTGTCATTGTGATTATTGATTTTCTGTGTCAGTTTGACTGGGTTATGGGGTGTTCTACTATTTGGTTAAACTTTATTTCTGGATGTGTCTGTGATGGTGTTTCTAGATGAGATTTACACTTGAATTCATAGAGTGAGTAAAATAGATTGTTCTCCCCAATGTGGGTGAGCTGTATCCAATTCATTGGAGGCCTGAATAGAATAAAAGGCTGAGTAAGGAAGAGTTCTTTCTGTTTGACTGTCTTTGAGTTAAGACATTATTCTTCTTCTGCCTTTGGACTCAAACCTGGACTAGAATTACACCTTTGGCTCTCCTGGGTCTCTAGCTTATGGACTACAGATTTTGGTATCTCTCAGCCTCTGTGATTGTGCCAGTCAATTTCTTATAGTAAATCTCTCCCTTTGTTTTCTCTCTCTCTTTTATTGGTTCTGTTTCTCTGGAGAACTCAGGCTAATATAGTCACCTATGAAAGATGTTAAGACTACCTATTACAGGAAACAGACACAGAAGGGGAAGGGATATGTATAGGGAAGTATTGAGCAGTTCAATGCCATGTGGCAGAGAGTGAGTGAGTAAAAGTCACTCAGTTGTGTCTGACTCTTTGAGACGCTATGGACGGGCCATGGAATTCTCCAGGCAAGGATCCTGGAGTGGGTATCTGTTCCTTTCTCCCGGGGGTATTCCCAACCCAGGAATCGAACTGGGGTCTCCTGCATTGTGGGCAGATTCTTTACCAGCTGAGCTATAGGTTCAAATACCACAGGCTAGCCAGAAGAAAGAGATTTGACATCCAAGGGTGATTAAGTACTACAAAAAGATAACAAGAATGAATGTAGGACCTAGTTTTGGCAGAACTGGGAGAACAGGTGAAACATCCATGTTTCTGTAAACTTGGAAAGAAGGTCTTGTCTAGAGATAGAATTTGGGCTGAATCAATCCTCTGATACTGAGATAGATTTATTTGACCTGTTGAAAGTCCAGAGGAACTTCTGGAAATTCAACTTTGGTGGGATTTAATATAAGCAAAATTTTATTTGTTTTTATAAATAAAAATCTAGGACTTGGATAATTGCTATCTTGAAATTAATATTTCCAATTAATATTGAGAGACTTGGGCTTCCCTGATGGCTCGTCAGGTAAAGAATCACTTGCAATGCAGGAGGCACAGGAGATGTGGGTTCTACATTTGGGTCAGTATGATCTCTTGGAGAAGGAAATGACAACCCACTCCAGTATTCTTGCCTGAAAAATTCCATGAACAGAGGAGCCTGGCAGGCTACACTCCAAAGGGTCTCAGAGAGTTGGACATGACTGAGTGACTGAGCATGCACACACGTTAAGTGACATGGTGACGACTTTTGCCTTTATGAGAAACGAAGTCCTCACATTAATTGAGAACTCAAGACATTGATTCTCCCCTGTTTCTTTTTAGCCCTTTTGGGCATTGACTTGTTTGAAAATTGATTCTGAACTCAAGAAGAGGGAAGCATCCTATAGCATTTGAGTTTAGTATCTCAACATTGGAATTTTTTTTCCTTCCTTTGCCCATTCTTAATACAATCAATAAACTTTTCTTATATAAAAGTTTAGCAGATACTAGCTTTATGCTATCTACTATACTGTACATGGTGGATAACGAAGATACTAACTCTGCCATCAAGGATATTATTTTTCCATTATCTGGCACCATGGATCATTTAGTTACTGAGTGACTTCTTAAATGGAGCACTTGCACACTTGACTCTAGGTGTCATGAATTGAATTATGTGCCCTCAAAAAGACAGGTTGAAGTCATAACCCCTAGTACCTCAGAATGTGACTTAATTTGGAAATAGGGCCTTTGTAAATTTACCCAGGTTATAATGATGTCATTAGGGTGATCCCTAATCCAGTATAGCCTACATCCTTTTTAAAATGAGAAATTTGGACACAGACACAGGGAGAATGCCACACAAAGATGGAGGATTGTAGTACTAAATCCAACAAACCAAGGAATGTCAGTCATTATTAGCAAACCACCAGCAGCCAGAAAGAGGCAAGGGAGGATTCCTCTACAGGGTTTAGAGGGAGCATAGTCCTGCTGACCCCTTACTTTCATACTTCTAGTCTCCAAAATTAGAGACAATAAATCTTTATCTTATGCCACCCAGTTTGTGGTATTTTGTCATGGTGGTCCAAGGAAACTAAGGCACTAGGCCAGGAGATAGATATGATGAAGGAAATTATAGTGATATGTATGCATTGATAAAGATATAAAGGAATAGAAAGGTTTCCACAAAGGGGACATTGGAAAGAAACAGGGAATAAGGAGAGAAAAGGACTTAAATGTGAGATGACAAACAACCTTGGTCTTCTTATGGCCTTTGTGTTAATCCTATCATGATGAATCCTGATTTATTACTTCATCTCTGATTTGGGATCCCCAAAAGACTCCAGCCAGGAATGGTGTGGTGACATACACAATGAAAATCAGAAATGATGCCTGAGCTGTTTAAAATCATTTAAAGCATAAACACATTCCTACTTGTCTTATATATATTTATGATTTTTTTTGATAGTTAAGAAATGGATTTATTCAGATTCAGAGAAAGCACATGCCACAGACAGAGTGTGGGCCATGGCAGAGCAAATCCAGTGGCCTGTTTATGATTTTTAATTGTTGAACATTCTCTGTTTATCAGGCTCTGAAGTTGACTTAAGTTTGGTTAGTATATTTAAATATTTGTGTTTCCTGGTACTTATATACCAGGTTACAGAGGAGATCCACATGAAAGGTCAATCTGGAAGGATCAAGTGTGGCTTTCTCTCTGCAGGCTTTGGTGATTGTGATTTTTGAGTTTTTACAAATAGGGTAAGACAAATAGAATTCTAGACAAATTTCTTAAGGTTTTTAAGCTTTCACATCTTGCTTTTCTGTAACATTCAAATTCAGTATCTACATCTGTACGAATGCAGCTGCACAAGCTCATCTTATAGAAAACATCAGGTAAAGAGGAATCCTAGGTCTCAGGGTAGATGAGTTTTTGAACGAAAACTATAATATGTACAGAATGTTACAGATTGTAACAAACTTCTGTCTTTAGGGTTAACTGGCTTTAAAATCAGTTTCACTAAGACATATAACAAGAATTTTCATAGCATTGCAAAAATAAAAAGTGACTGGTGTGGGAATATTTATCACAGCATATTTTTTGATAGGGACAGTAGACTTGCCTGTCCACTGCTATTTTCTTACGCATTTTTCTTTGAGTCCTTAGAAGAAAGTTACTATACTAATTCTAGTTATTTTTATTGACTCCTATGTTACAGTGGAGCTAGATGAATAGAGTTTAAAGTCAAGTGTTGCTACATATTTCCAGGCCACTTGGCAGCTCAAACAGGTAAGCACTTTTTCTCAAAGAGAAGTGTGCTATATATTGATCATTCTCTTCTCCAGCATTTGGCAATTATATGAAGTTTTAAGCATCTCTTTAGAATTTCCAGCTTTTTCAGAGTCAGTTTCTATTCAAGACTTTTATAGCTGTTCTCTTATGACATTTACCATTCCAAGCATTTGAACATCCATATTAACACTCACATGTACCTTTGCCATGCATTTGTTTTTCATTTGCTTGTCCAAGCTCATTATTCAGATGGCAAATTTCTTAAAAAAAAATTTTTTTACAGAGTTTTGTTGTTTACTGCCACACATCAACCTGCATCAGCCATAGATACACACATTTCCCCTCCCTTTTGTGCTTCCCTCCCCATCTCCCTCTCCTTCCCATCCCACTAGGTTGTCACAGAGCCTCTGTTTGAGTACCCTTAGTCTTACAGCAGATTCCCATTGGTCATCTGTTTTGCATATAGTAATGTAAATTTCCATGTTATTCTTTCCATACATCTCACCCATTCCTCCCTCCCCACAGTGTCTATCATTCTGTTCTGTTTCTCCATTGCTTCTCTGCATATGCATGTATCAATACCATCTTTCTATATTCTGTATATATGTGTTAGTATACAATATTAATCTTCCTCTGAATTACTGCACTCTGCATAATAGGCTCTAGGTTCATCTACCTCACTAGAATTGACTCAAATGCATTTCTTTTTATGGTTGAGTAATGTTCCATTGTATATATGTGCCAGAGCTTCTTTATCCATTCATCTGTCAGTGGACATCCAGGTTGCTTTCATGTTCTAGTTATTGTATAGAGAGCTGCAATGAACATTGGCTACAGGTGTCTCTTTTAATTTTGGTTTCCTCAGGGTGTGTGCCTAGTAGTGGGACTGCTGTGTCATATGGTGGTTTTATTCCTAGTGTTTTAAGGAATCTCTATACTGTCTTCCATAGCAGCTGTATCAATTTATATTCCCACCAACAGTACAAGAGGCTTCCATTTTTATTGACTCCTATGTTACAGTGGAGCTAGATGAATAGAGTTTAAAGTCAAGTGTTGCTACATATTTCCAGGCCACTTGGCAGCTCAAACAGGTAAGCACTTTTTCTCAAAGAGAAGTGTGCTATATATTGATCATTCTCTTCTCCAGCATTTGGCAATTATATGAAGTTTTAAGCATCTCTTTAGAATTTCCAGCTTTTTCAGAGTCAGTTTCTATTCAAGACTTTTATAGCTGTTCTCTTATGACATTTACCATTCCAAGCATTTGAACATCCATATTAACACTCACATGTACCTTTGCCATGCATTTGTTTTTCATTTGCTTGTCCAAGCTCATTATTCAGATGGCAAATTTTTTAAAAAAAATTTTTTACAGAGTTTTGTTGTTTACTGCCACACATCAACCTGCATCAGCCATAGATACACACATTTCCCTCCCTTTTGTGCTTCCTCCCATCTCCTCTCCTTCCCATCCCACTAGGTTGTCACAGAGCCTCTGTTTGAGTACCCTTAGTCTTACAGCAGATTCCCATTGGTCATCTGTTTTGCATATAGTAATGTAAATTTCCATGTTATTCTTTCCATACATCTCACCCATTCCTCCCTCCCCACAGTGTCTATCATTCTGTTCTGTTTCTCCATTGCTTCTCTGCATATGCATGTATCAATACCATCTTTCTATATTCTGTATATATGTGTTAGTATACAATATTAATCTTCCTCTGAATTACTGCACTCTGCATAATAGGCTCTAGGTTCATCTACCTCACTAGAATTGACTCAAATGCATTTCTTTTTATGGTTGAGTAATGTTCCATTGTATATATGTGCCAGAGCTTCTTTATCCATTCATCTGTCAGTGGACATCCAGGTTGCTTTCATGTTCTAGTTATTGTATAGAGAGCTGCAATGAACATTGGCTACAGGTGTCTCTTTTAATTTTGGTTTCCTCAGGGTGTGTGCCTAGTAGTGGGACTGCTGTGTCATATGGTGGTTTTATTCCTAGTGTTTTAAGGAATCTCTATACTGTCTTCCATAGCAGCTGTATCAATTTATATTCCCACCAACAGTACAAGAGGCTTCCATTTTCTCCACACTCTCTCCAGCTTTTATTGTTTGTAGACTTTTTTTTTTTTAATTTTTTTTGTTGACTTTTTTTGGCCTATTCTGTTGATCTTTCATTTATTTCAATCTTTGTTCTTTGGTCTATGTGGGCTTCCCATTGCAGTGGCCTCTCTCGCTACAGAGCACCGGCTCTGGGTGCATGCACTCCAGAGCTCAGGCCCCATAGTTGGACACATCGGTCCAGCCGCTCTGCAGCAGGGATCGAACCAGCACCCCTTGCACTGCAAGGTGGTGTCCTTACCCACTGGACCACCAGGGAAGCCCTGTTTGTAGACTTTTTGATGATGGCCATTCTGACTGGTTTAAGGTGGTACCTCATTGCAATTTTGATTTGAATTTCTCTAATAATGACCAATGTCGAGCATTTTATCATGTGTTTGTTGGCTATCTGTAGGTAAATTTCTTGAGGTCAGTGAGTGTATGTGTATGTGATTTTTTTATATTACTTAGCTTTGTCCACAAGTCATGTTCAACTTACGTTGCTACAGTGAAAATAAAGCCTACAATCAACCCTAAAGCTCTGTCAAAGAGGAAAGATTCCCTTTTCCCTCTTCTTGCCCTACACTGATGCAAATATTCTAGATCTCCACTCTTAGGGATCTTTGAAATGCTTGCTTCCTGTTTGACCATCTCTTCTCTCCTAAAGGTTGTGGTGGACTGAAGAGACATCCACTTAAATAGCAAAACACATGCCCACCAAGTCTGTGCTGCATGAAATGACTTGGTAGGATACACTGAAACTAATAAATATTATATTATGAAGTTTTACCAAATCTAGGAAAGTTCCTGGGGAATATCTTCCTAAGGGGGTCTATGTTGTGGAGTTTCCTTTGAGGAAAGAACCTGTATGCATCAATTATTTGGTTAAACCACATGAGATTGCAACATTCAACCATTTTTGACCCACAAATTTATGATTATATGAAATCCTACCTGATGCCTCTTCTTACACCAATGCAGTCTAGTCTGCTGGGAATTATGGATTCAGTCTGGTCCTAGGACTCTATAGTCATAATGACAATAAAATCCTGCCAAATAGAGCTCCTAGCTGTTACCAAATAAATTGTTTTCCTCAAATTTTGCAAATCTATCATATGTGTTTTCTTTAATTAAAAACAAAGACATGAAGTGTAGCTGTCACATGTCTGGCAGAAATCTGTTTATGCCTGGAAATTACTAAATATCAAGATGCCTCTTTACACTGACTGGAAAAAACTGCAGAAGAAAAATATGTAAACAAAAAAGAACTCCTTGGCTAGGTGGGTGAATATTCCAAAAAGTATTAATTTGCATAATAAATAGTTCAATCTTCAGGAGATTATAAAATAGCAATTACTGCTGAGTTGCTATATTAGGGCTTGCTAACAAAAAATGAATTAAAATGAATTAGTTTGTTTTACAAAGGAATTATCCTAAAATCTTTATTTTGAAGCAAGATTTTGTTTAGTTTTTTTAGAGTTTTGAAATCCTTTGCACATTTCTTTGAAAGAGAAGCAGAAATATTCTAGCTAAAAACAACAAAAAAGTGATAAACAATCTATGGCAGAAAAAAAGAAAAATGAACCATCAATTTTTTTATCTGTTTAAAAGAAAATGTACCTGCTGGGGAGACTGTTCTCCTCATGTAAGGAAAGTACAAGGAAACAAGTGGGGAAATGTGGAGTCAGATAGTGCAGTAGTAGGTGGTACACTCAGGCAAGCACTAAAAACAGAAGTCATTACATGTTATGCTAATAGGAAGGTTGACTCCTTCTAAAACGCCATCTGTGTTTTTTAAAATGACTCAGATATTCTAGGTATTGTATGTCCAAATACAGTTTCTACTTTCTTGACATACTGTAAGCATTTAATATTGGAAAAGAAATAGAACTTTTTAAGATGGTTTATTTTTTCAATAAATATCATAGTTTTAATGCCCTTACATAGAACTTAATTTTCAATAACAGTTGTTTTAGAGTTTTGTATGTGTATATATTATATAAAGCCATTTTAAATGTATATCTATACATATAAACTTATTTTTATAGGTTTATATTTTTTTTATTTCCTGCCATGAAGAGAACATGGTGACATCAAGAAAAGGTTATATTTATACCAGTTTACCTGAGGAGATTCTTTTTAAAATGAAGCTCTTGCAGTTGGGATGGCTTCATTTGTTAGTCCAGTGATTGCCCCAGCAATGTTGAGAGCTGCAAGGATGAGAAAAGAGAAGACCAAGAAAACATTCATTGATTACCTGTTGGGTGCTGGGAGCTGTGCTGAATAGTGGAAGGCTCAATTATATAGTGTTAGGTTTACATTACACCACCTAGTTAGCCACTTTGTCACAATGCTTTCAACAGCTCTAGGGTTTAAAAACTCCTAGGAAGCCAAACAAAGGGACAGTTTGTCTTCTGGTGTGTAGAAGCTGCCCCTAGTAAAAACAGCATAATTATTCCCCCATATCATTAGGAGACGTATCTCCAATAAAATTTTACTTTTATATTTAAGGATCTTTATCAAACATTTTCAAAATTTAATTATATTTAGTTAGTCATTTTTGGCTGTGCTGGGTCTTAATTGCTATACACAGACTTTCTCTAGTTGTAGCAAGCAAAGGCTATTCTTTGTGGTGTGTGGGCTTCACATTGCAGTGACTTCTCTTGTGGAGCATGCGCTCTAAGGTGAGTGAGCTTCAGCACAGGCTCAATAGTTGTGACTCACAGGCTTAGCTGCTCTGTGGCATTTGGCATCTTTCCAGACCAGGATCAAGCCAGTTTCCCTTGCATTGCAAGGCAGACTCTTTTTTTTTTTTTTTTTAAACCTTTATTTTACTTTTAACTTTTACAGAGTTTTGTTGTTCACAGACATGCATGTTCTCAGATTAGTCACATGTATAACCCCCCCTTCCCTCCCCTCCCGACCATCACACAGCACCCCTGAAGGATCCCCTTTTCTCACAGAGCAATGACTAGAGCTATTTTCTTCACTTATGATAGTACAGGCCTTCATGCTACTTCCCTTACGCCTCTCAACCACTGTTCCTTCCCCACAATGTCCATATGTCCACTGTCCATGTCTGTCTTTCTGTCGCTTCACTGCATGTGCCATCATCACCATCCTACTAGATTCCATATATATGTGTTAATATACTGTATTTGTCCTTCTCTTTCTGACTGACTTCACTTTTTAGGATACGTTCTAGATCCAGCCACCTCATGAGGGCTGATTCTTCTGCATTTCTCTTTACAGCTGTGTAGTATTCCATTGTATATATGTACCAGAGCTTTTGGATCCATTCGTTCGTCGATGGGCATCTAGGTTCCTTCCATGTTCTAGCTATTGTATAGAGAGCTGCAATGAACATTGGGGTACAGGTGCTTCTTTCAGTTTTGATTTCATCAGGGTATAAACCTAAGAGTGGGATTGCTGGGTCATATGGTGCTTCTATTTTTAGTTTTTTAAGAAATCTCCAGACTGTCTTCCATAGAGGCTGTATCAATTTACACTCCCACCAGCAATGCAGGAGGGTTCCCTTTTCTCCGCAGCCTCTCCAGCATTTATTGTCTGTCGATTTGTGGATGATGGCCATTCTGACGGGTGTGAGGTGACATCTCATTGTAGTTTTGATTTGCATTTCTCTAATTATTAGTGAAGTTGAGCATCGTTTCATGTGTTTTTGGGCCATCTGTATGTCATCGTTGGAGAGGTGTCTGTTTAGGTCCTTTTCCCATTTTTTGATTGGGTTGTTCGTTTTTCCAGTGCTGAGTTGTCTGAGTTGCTTGTAGATTTTGGAGATTAATTCTTTGTCTGTTGTTTCATTTGCTATGATTTTCTCCCACTCTGTGGGGTGTCTGTTGAACTTTTTTGTAATTTCTTTTGCCGTACAAAAGCTTTTAAGTTTCATTAGGTCCCACATGTTCATTTGTCTTTTTAGTTCCACTATTCTAGTAGGTGGGTCAGAGAAGATCTTGCTTTGATTGATGTCCTTGAGGGTTTTGCCTATATTCTCCTCTAAGAGTTTGATGGTTTCTGGCCTTACTTTTAACTTTTACAGAGTTTTGTTGTTCACAGACATGCATGTTCTCAGATTAGTCACATGTATATCCCCCCCTTCCCTCCCCTCCCGACCCTCACACAGCACCCCTGAAGGATCCCCTTTTCTCACAGAGCAAAGACTAGAGCTATTTTCTTCACTTATGATAGTACAGGCCTTCATGCTACTTCCCTTACGCCTCTCAACCACTGTTCCTTCCCCACAATGTCCATATGTCCACTGTCCATGTCTGTCTTTCTGTCGCTTCACTGCATGTGCCATCATCACCATCCTACTAGATTCCATATATATGTGTTAATATACTGTATTTGTCCTTCTCTTTCTGACTGACTTCACTTTTTAGGATACGTTCTAGATCCAGCCACCTCATGAGGGCTGATTCTTCTGCATTTCTCTTTACAGCTGTGTAGTATTCCATTGTATATATGTACCAGAGCTTTTGGATCCATTCGTTCGTCGATGGGCATCTAGGTTCCTTCCATGTTCTAGCTATTGTATAGAGAGCTGCAATGAACATTGGGGTACAGGTGCTTCTTTCAGTTTTGATTTCATCAGGGTATAAACCTAAGAGTGGGATTGCTGGGTCATATGGTGCTTCTATTTTTAGTTTTTTAAGAAATCTCCAGACTGTCTTCCATAGAGGCTGTATCAATTTACACTCCCACCAGCAATGCAGGAGGGTTCCCTTTTCTCCGCAGCCTCTCCAGCATTTATTGTCTGTCGATTTGTGGATGATGGCCATTCTGACGGGTGTGAGGTGACATCTCATTGTAGTTTTGATTTGCATTTCTCTAATTATTAGTGAAGTTGAGCATCGTTTCATGTGTTTTTGGGCCATCTGTATGTCATCGTTGGAGAGGTGTCTGTTTAGGTCCTTTTCCCATTTTTTGATTGGGTTGTTCGTTTTTCCAGTGCTGAGTTGTCTGAGTTGCTTGTAGATTTTGGAGATTAATTCTTTGTCTGTTGTTTCATTTGCTATGATTTTCTCCCACTCTGTGGGGTGTCTGTTGAACTTTTTTGTAATTTCTTTTGCCGTACAAAAGCTTTTAAGTTTCATTAGGTCCCACATGTTCATTTGTCTTTTTAGTTCCACTATTCTAGTAGGTGGGTCAGAGAAGATCTTGCTTTGATTGATGTCCTTGAGGGTTTTGCCTATATTCTCCTCTAAGAGTTTGATGGTTTCTGGCCTTACATTTAAGTCTTTAATCCATTTTGAGTTGATCTTTGTGTATGGTGTCAGGGTATGTTCCAATTTCATTTTCTTGCATGTAGCTGTCCAATTTTCCCAGCACCATTTGTTGAAGAGGCTGTCTTTGTCCCATTTTATATGTTCGCCTCCTTTGTCAAAAATAAGGTACCCATAGGTGCGTGGCTTTATCTCTGGGTTCTCGATCTTGTTCCATTGGTCGATATTTCTGGTTTTGTGCCAGTACCATACTGTCTTGATGACTGTTGCTTTGTAGTAGAGTCTGAAGTTGGGGAGGCTGATCCCCCCAGCTCCATTCTTCTTCCTGAGGATTGCTTTGGCTATTCGAGGTCTTTTGTGTTTCCATATGAACTGTGTTATTCGTTGGTCTAGTTCTGTGAAGAATGTTATTGGAAGCTTGATAGGGATCGCATTGAATCTATAGATGACATTTGGTAGTATGGTCATTTTCACAATATTGATTCTCCCGACCCAGGAACACGGAATATTTCTCCATCTGTTTAAGTCTTCTTTAATGTCTCTCATGAGTGTCTTGTAATTTTCTGTGTACAGTTCTTTTGTTTCTTTGGGTAGGTTTATTCCTAGATATTTGATTCTTTGGGTTGCGATGGTGAAGGGGATTGCCTCTTTGATTTCATTTTCTGATTTTTCATTGTTTGTGTATAGGAATGCCAGTGATTTCTGTATATTGATTTTGTATCCTGAAACTTTGCTGAATTCGCTGATTAACTCTAGTAGTTTTGTAATAGTGTCTTTGGGATTTTCTATGTATAATATCATGTCATCTGCAAATAGAGAGAGTTTGACTTCTTTTCCAATCTGGATTCCTTTGATTTCTTTCTCTTCTCTTATTGCTATTGCTAGAACTTCCAGGACTATGTTGAATAGTAGTGGTGAAAGTGGACACCCTTGTCTTGTTCCTGATCTTAGAGGGAATGCTTTGAGTTTTTCACCATTGAGGATAATGTTCGCTGTGGGCTTCTCATATATGGCTTTCACTATGTTAAGATAAGTTCCTTCTATGCCCATTTTTTGAAGAGTTTTTATCATAAATGGATGCTGTACTTTGTCAAAGGCTTTTTCTGCATCTATTGAGATGATCATGTGATTTTTGTCTTTCAATTTGTTGATATGGTGTATCACATTGATTGATTTGCGAATGTTGAAGAATCCTTGCATGCCTGGGATGAACCCAACTTGATCGTGATGAATGAGCTTTTTGATGTGTTGCTGAATTCTGTTTGCTAGGATTTTGTTGAGGATTTTGGCATCTAGATTCATCAGTGAAATTGGCCTATAATTTTCTTTTTTTGTGATGTCTTTGCCTCTTAACCACAAGACCACCAGGAAAGCCCTATCAAACATTTTTGAAATATTTATATTGACTTGCTTTTTAAAAACTCTCTTGCAGGGCTTCCCTGGTAGTCCAGTGGATAAAGAGTTCGCCTTGCAGTGCAAGGGGCACCGGTTCCATCCCTGGCCCGGGAAGATCCCACGTGTTTTTAAAGGGCTTTGAGGAGTCTGAAGTTGGGGAGGCTGATCCCCCCAGCTCCATTCTTCTTCCTGAGGATTGCTTTGGCTATTCGAGGTCTTTTGTGTTTCCATATGAACTGTGTTATTCGTTGGTCTAGTTCTGTGAAGAATGTTATTGGAAGCTTGATAGGGATCGCATTGAATCTATAGATGACATTTGGTAGTATGGTCATTTTCACAATATTGATTCTCCCGACCCAGGAACACGGAATATTTCTCCATCTGTTTAAGTCTTCTTTAATGTCTCTCATGAGTGTCTTGTAATTTTCTGTGTACAGTTCTTTTGTTTCTTTGGGTAGGTTTATTCCTAGATATTTGATTCTTTGGGTTGCGATGGTGAAGGGGATTGCCTCTTTGATTTCATTTTCTGATTTTTCATTGTTTGTGTATAGGAATGCCAGTGATTTCTGTATATTGATTTTGTATCCTGAAACTTTGCTGAATTCGCTGATTAACTCTAGTAGTTTTGTAATAGTGTCTTTGGGATTTTCTATGTATAATATCATGTCATCTGCAAATAGAGAGAGTTTGACTTCTTTTCCAATCTGGATTCCTTTGATTTCTTTCTCTTCTCTTATTGCTATTGCTAGAACTTCCAGGACTATGTTGAATAGTAGTGGTGAAAGTGGACACCCTTGTCTTGTTCCTGATCTTAGAGGGAATGCTTTGAGTTTTTCACCATTGAGGATAATGTTCGCTGTGGGCTTCTCATATATGGCTTTCACTATGTTAAGATAAGTTCCTTCTATGCCCATTTTTTGAAGAGTTTTATCATAAATGGATGCTGTACTTTGTCAAAGGCTTTTTCTGCATCTATTGAGATGATCATGTGATTTTTGTCTTTCAATTTGTTGATATGGTGTATCACATTGATTGATTTGCGAATGTTGAAGAATCCTTGCATGCCTGGGATGAACCCAACTTGATCGTGATGAATGAGCTTTTTGATGTGTTGCTGAATTCTGTTTGCTAGGATTTTGTTGAGGATTTTGGCATCTAGATTCATCAGTGAAATTGGCCTATAATTTTCTTTTTTTGTGATGTCTTTGCCTCTTAACCACAAGACCACCAGGAAAGCCCTATCAAACATTTTTGAAATATTTATATTGACTTGCTTTTTAAAAACTCTCTTGCAGGGCTTCCCTGGTAGTCCAGTGGATAAAGAGTTCGCCTTGCAGTGCAAGGGGCACCGGTTCCATCCCTGGCCCGGGAAGATCCCACGTGTCACGGAGCAGCTGGACCTGTGTGTCCAGCCCTCTGGAGTGCATGCACCCAGAACCGGTGTTCTGCAATGAGGCCACAGCAATGAGAGGTCTATGCAGGCCAAAGAATAAACATGCATGAAAATATATAAATAAAAAAACAATACAAGAGGCCAAAATTTTAAAAAAAGAAAGAAAAAAGAAAAAAATCCTTCTTACAGAGGAATGAAAGCAGTGGCAAACAATGGAAACAGCAAACAATGGAAACAGTGACAGACTTTATTTTCTTCGACTCCAAAATCACCGCAGATGGTGACTGCAGTCATGAAATTAAAAGGCACTTTCTCCTTGGAAGAAAAGTTTTGACAAACCTAGACAGCATATTCAAAATCAGAGACATTACCATAAAAAGTCCGTATAGTCAAAGCTATGGCTTTCCCAGTAGTCATGTATAGATGTGAGAGTTGGAACATAAAGAAGCTGAGCAGGGCTTCTATGGTGGTCCAGTGGGTAAAGAGTCTGCCTTGCAGTGCAGGGGACTGGTTCGATCCCCGGCCCAGGAAGATCTCATGTGCTGTGGAGCCTCTGGATGTGTATCCAATTCGAGCCAGCGCTCTGGAGCACATGTGCCCAGAGCCAGTGCTCTGCAGTGAGAGGTCACTGCTATGAGAGGCTCACACAGGCCAAAGAATAAACATGCATGAAAATATATAAATAAAAAAACAATACAAGAGGCCAAAATTTTAAAAAAAGAAAGAAAAAAGAAAAAAATCCTTCTTACAGAGGAATGAAAGCAGTGGCAAACAATGGAAACAGCAAACAATGGAAACAGTGACAGACTTTATTTTCTTCGACTCCAAAATCACCGCAGATGGTGACTGCAGTCATGAAATTAAAAGGCACTTTCTCCTTGGAAGAAAAGTTTTGACAAACCTAGACAGCATATTCAAAATCAGAGACATTACCATAAAAAGTCCGTATAGTCAAAGCTATGGCTTTCCCAGTAGTCATGTATAGATGTGAGAGTTGGAACATAAAGAAGCTGAGCAGGGCTTCTATGGTGGTCCAGTGGGTAAAGAGTCTGCCTTGCAGTGCAGGGGACTGGTTCGATCCCCGGCCCAGGAAGATCTCATGTGCTGTGGAGCCTCTGGATGTGTATCCAATTACGAGCCAGCGCTCTGGAGCACATGTGCCCAGAGCCAGTGCTCTGCAGTGAGAGGTCACTGCTATGAGAGGCTCACACAGGCCAAAGAATAAAGATGGATGAAAAATAAATAAATAAAAAAAACAACAAAAGAAGTCAAAAATTTTTAAAAAATGCATAATCAAAAAAATAAAAAAGACAGCTGAGTACCAAAGAATTGATTCCTTTGAACTGTGGTGTTGGAGAAAGCTCTTGCAAGTCCCTTGGACTGCAAGGAGGTCAAACTAGTCAATCCTAAAAGAAATCAACCCTGAATATTCACTAGAAGGTATGATGCTGAAACTGAAGCTCCAATACTTTGGACACTTGATGTGAAGAGACAACTCGTTGGAAAAGAGCCTGATGTTGGGAAAAATAGAAGGAAAAGGAGAAAAGGACAAGCATTAGATGGTTGGATGGCATCACTGAGTCAATGGACATGAGTTTAGCAGGCTCCAGGAGATGGCGGAGGACAGGGAAGCCTGGTGTGCTGCAGTCCATGGGGTCGCAAAGAATTGGACACAACTGAGTGACTGAACTGAACTGATACAGACGAATTTCTTTTACTACTTAGGACATCATGACAATAGGATGTTTTTTAAGTTAAAAAATTCAATTTATCTACTTTTTTGTTGCAGAAATTTATAACATAATCAATAACGGACTTCCACATGTTAAACACTTATAGTAAACTTGTACAAGAAAAGAGATATAGAGACAAAATTTCAGTGGGATAAAAGAATCATGTAAAATTTGCAGCTATTTAAGAAGACTTGGTTGAATCTATTTTTCAGTGGATGATGGTGGGTGTAAAATCACTATGGCATTTATGTCCCATTGAATTCACTGAAAAGAGTGGTGTAAAGTTGTATTTTAAAATGTCAATATTACATCCTTTACAACTATTTTCACTTATGATTAATTTAAGATGTCAACTTGAAATGTATGAGGGACACATAGTTTTTCAAATTTATGGGCATTTTCTCCCGCCCCCTTATATGTGTAGCCTCAAAGAAGACGCCCCTTGAAGGCTAAGACTTCAAAGAAGTTTAGACTTCAGTGCATCTTCTTTGACTACTAAAAAAATACACAACACTTCAGGTTTTGGAATACTGCAAGATAGAATATAGATGAACATGATTTCTTCACTCATTTCCACCACCAATCCCTGGTCTAGTTCTGCATTTGCTTATTGTCTCCCCATAGCACACGAGGTCAAAGACAGTGTCTAGCTCATTAAGTGGCACTTTTGGAGTATTTTGTAGCTATGTTTGAAAATTTGTCTCAAGTATTTATTTCTTTATGGCCTGAAAAAAATTTTTTTCCATGCTAACTTACCTGCTTAGAAGCTCAACTCATGTGATCAAATAATTCTTTTAGATGTAGATGAATGACATTCCATGCTTGTTCATTGTGCAAACTGAGTATGTCATGTTCTGTTACCATGCCTCCTGGCTTCCTCTTGGTGCCTAGGTGTCTCCTTTTCTACGATGGGCATTTCTTTGCATGTGAGGAAAAATTCAGGAAGTCAGTGCTTTATGTTTTTTAGGAAGAGACAACTCGTTAAAAGGATTGGGAAAATAGAAGGAAAAGGAGAAAAGGACAAGCATTAGATGGTTGGATGGCATCACTGAGTCAATGGACATGAGTTTAGCAGGCTCCAGGAGATGGCGGAGGACAGGGAAGCCTGGTGTGCTGCAGTCCATGGGGTCGCAAAGAATTGGACACAACTGAGTGACTGAACTGAACTGATACAGACGAATTTCTTTTACTACTTAGGACATCATGACAATAGGATGTTTTTTAAGTTAAAAAATTCAATTTATCTACTTTTTTGTTGCAGAAATTTATAACATAATCAATAACGGACTTCCACATGTTAAACACTTATAGTAAACTTGTACAAGAAAAGAGATATAGAGACAAAATTTCAGTGGGATAAAAGAATCATGTAAAATTTGCAGCTATTTAAGAAGACTTGGTTGAATCTATTTTTCAGTGGATGATGGTGGGTGTAAAATCACTATGGCATTTATGTCCCATTGAATTCACTGAAAAGAGTGGTGTAAAGTTGTATTTTAAAATGTCAATATTACATCCTTTACAACTATTTTCACTTATGATTAATTTAAGATGTCAACTTGAAATGTATGAGGGACACATAGTTTTTCAAATTTATGGGCATTTTCTCCCGCCCCCTTATATGTGTAGCCTCAAAGAAGACGCCCCTTGAAGGCTAAGACTTCAAAGAAGTTTAGACTTCAGTGCATCTTCTTTGACTACTAAAAAAATACACAACACTTCAGGTTTTGGAATACTGCAAGATAGAATATAGATGAACATGATTTCTTCACTCATTTCCACCACCAATCCCTGGTCTAGTTCTGCATTTGCTTATTGTCTCCCCATAGCACACGAGGTCAAAGACAGTGTCTAGCTCATTAAGTGGCACTTTTGGAGTATTTTGTAGCTATGTTTGAAAATTTGTCTCAAGTATTTATTTCTTTATGGCCTGAAAAAAATTTTTTTCCATGCTAACTTACCTGCTTAGAAGCTCAACTCATGTGATCAAATAATTCTTTTAGATGTAGATGAATGACATTCCATGCTTGTTCATTGTGCAAACTGAGTATGTCATGTTCTGTTACCATGCCTCCTGGCTTCCTCTTGGTGCCTAGGTGTCTCCTTTTCTACGATGGGCATTTCTTTCAATGTTGCATGTGAGGAAAAATTCAGGGAAGTCAGTGCTTTTGTAATAGCTTCTCTGTCCTTCCAGGGGCTCTTAAAATGCAAAGCCGCTGTCAGTTGAGTCCTCTTTAAGTGATCACTTTAACTCTGTATTAAAAAATAACTAACATTTGGTCCTGTATCCCTTGGAAATCTTGATACTTCCAAATCTTCATTCTATGTCCTGTTTGCTAATGTTTCACATTTTATTCTTAAAATTA
This sequence comes from Tragulus kanchil, assembly GCA_022376925.1. NCBI lineage: Eukaryota > Metazoa > Chordata > Mammalia > Artiodactyla > Tragulidae > Tragulus > Tragulus kanchil. The sequence goes on along the minus strand of JAIOJX010000030.1, from coordinate 107,067,161 downwards.
CTGTAGGTACTAAACTGATGCATGCTGAATATAAAAGCAAAGTTGTCAAATCCATAAAGGTCATTGGTAAATCTGCCCTAACTTAGTCAGAGTTGTAATTCTGCTTTATTGCAGAAGAGAGGTCTCAGATACCATCATAAAAATCTTTTGAGGGCTTCCTTGGTGGTCCAGTGGGTAAAGAATCCACCTCGCAGTGCAAGGGGCGCTGGTTCGATCCCTGGCTGGGGAGGATCCCATGTGCCATGGAGCGGGCTCTACTGATGTGTCCAATTGCGAGCCAGCACTCTGGAGCGCATGTGCCCAGAGCCAGTACTCTGTGGCAAGGGAGGCTGCTGCAATGGGAGGCTCACACAGGCCAAAGAACAAAGAAATAAATGAAAGACCAATAGAAGTAGCCAAAAAAATAAATAAATAAAAATAAAAATTTAATTGCAAGAGACCAAAATTAAAAAAACTATCTTTTGTGCTCCTTGAATTGTTAGATAATCACCACTATTATCCAGTGGAATCAGCTACGTTTTTAGAAATTTAATATCAATGATTTTATTTTTAAGAAACATTGAAATATAGTTAATTTACAGTGTTGTGTTAATTTCTACTGTATAGCAGAGTGATTCAGTTATGCGTATACCTACATTTTTTCTTATTACTTTCCATTATGGTTTATCATAAGATATGAATATAGTTTCCTGAGCTGTATAGTAGGACCTTTTTGTTTATCCATTCTATATGTAATGGTTTGCAACTGCTAGTCCCTAAACTTCATGACTTACTTTAATGACTTTAGTACATCTGTTTAATTCAGAAATTCCTGGACAGTGAATGTAAAGATGATCTGGTAACATAATACTGAAGGATGTAAAATATAAAAGGGCTGTCAAACATTGAACACATTTTTTTCATTAGCCCTGCTAACAAGCTTCTTTTCTATCTCTTTACAAACAATGTACCCTGTGAACAGGCAATGGCAGTAGACTGAGCAAGGTTAAGAGCAACACTAATGCACTGAGATGCACTGATAGCTTGCAGTAGATGTTAAAATAATGAAATAATTTTGCATCAGTTGATATATAGTCACTGTTCCAGCCCCACGTGCTTCTATCTCATCTCTTCATGAACTGCCTTGGCTTCAATCTGGACCCCTACACCCACCCAGGATCTGGGAATTAACCAGGTAGACCCTGGCAGGACAGCTGATCTCATGGATCCTGCTCCAACACATTGACGGTTGCCCTAACTTAGTCAGAGTTGTAATTCTGCTTTATTGCAGAAGAGAGGTCTCAGATACCATCATAAAAATCTTTTGAGGGCTTCCTTGGTGGTCCAGTGGGTAAAGAATCCACCTCGCAGTGCAAGGGGCGCTGGTTCGATCCCTGGCTGGGGAGGATCCCATGTGCCATGGAGCGGGCTCTACTGATGTGTCCAATTGCGAGCCAGCACTCTGGAGCGCATGTGCCCAGAGCCAGTACTCTGTGGCAAGGGAGGCTGCTGCAATGGGAGGCTCACACAGGCCAAAGAACAAAGAAATAAATGAAAGACCAATAGAAGTAGCCAAAAAAATAAATAAATAAAAATAAAAATTTAATTGCAAGAGACCAAAATTAAAAAAACTATCTTTTGTGCTCCTTGAATTGTTAGATAATCACCACTATTATCCAGTGGAATCAGCTACGTTTTTAGAAATTTAATATCAATGATTTTATTTTTAAGAAACATTGAAATATAGTTAATTTACAGTGTTGTGTTAATTTCTACTGTATAGCAGAGTGATTCAGTTATGCGTATACCTACTTTTTTTCTTATTACTTTCCATTATGGTTTATCATAAGATATGAATATAGTTTCCTGAGCTGTATAGTAGGACCTTTTTGTTTATCCATTCTATATGTAATGGTTTGCAACTGCTAGTCCCTAAACTTCATGACTTACTTTAATGACTTTAGTACATCTGTTTAATTCAGAAATTCCTGGACAGTGAATGTAAAGATGATCTGGTAACATAATACTGAAGGATGTAAAATATAAAAGGGCTGTCAAACATTGAACACATTTTTTTCATTAGCCCTGCTAACAAGCTTCTTTTCTATCTCTTTACAAACAATGTACCCTGTGAACAGGCAATGGCAGTAGACTGAGCAAGGTTAAGAGCAACACTAATGCACTGAGATGCACTGATAGCTTGCAGTAGATGTTAAAATAATGAAATAATTTTGCATCAGTTGATATATAGTCACTGTTCCAGCCCCACGTGCTTCTATCTCATCTCTTCATGAACTGCCTTGGCTTCAATCTGGACCCCTACACCCACCCAGGATCTGGGAATTAACCAGGTAGACCCTGGCAGGACAGCTGATCTCATGGATCCTGCTCCAACACATTGACCAGCATCAGTTCTGACTGATCACTACCTAGAACTTCAAGTTGCTAAATATTTTCAGTATTATCCATGGTTAAAAGTATTGTTTTATATTCTTGAACTTGATTTTTCTCCTTTGCCTTTTCCTTTCTTTCTTTGTGTGTGTGTTTTTTTTTAAATGCAGAACTGTTGGGCCCAATTTTTCACAGTTTGAGACTAAGAATAAGCCAAGTGTTGATAGCATATAGTTGATTTATGCACATTTTCATGCATTTACTACTTGTTCCTTAGTTCCATGTTTCATGATGGTGGTGTCACTGTTTTCCTACACCGTAATTTCCCCGTGCACTTCACTGCTCCTTCATCGTACAGAAAACTGTAAGGGTCAGTGATCTTCGGTGCCACCACTTCCATTTCCTCATTACAAAAATTGACCTTCTTTCTGTTGTTTGAAAGGGCTCAGGCCACTGTCATTCAGATTTCAGGACTGTTGAACAGTAATAACAGTATAGAAGGAACAGGCAACCACTGCAGCAGCTGGGCATTGTGCTCTCTTCCTGGAATTCATTTTGGATTTCTTAGACTAGCCAGCAGGTGCTGCTTGCAGCTTTTTGCCAGCATTATATTTTACAGTAATTCCCTACTTGTCATTAAACCATTTAGTTGTATTATAGCATTGTGCTCTACTCTGAATATTTGCCATGGTTCTTGTGCTTTCTAGGCAATTTCATGTTCATAACTCACATGACACAACTTAGTATGTACAACTAGCATCACAGAAAAATGAACTAGTTAGTAATTTCTGTTAAACTACCAATTGCCTTCTCATCATCTAAAGTGTGTGTGTGTGTGTGTGTGTGTGTGTGTGTGTGTGCATGTGTATATGTGGAAGAGGTACTGATGTGAAACTAGTTCAGAAATGAAAAAATGAAAACACCAACAAAATATAAAATAGACCTCTCAGGTTTTTCTGTCTAGTACTTCATCTATTTATTCTTTCATTTTGTGTCTATTGCAATCCCACTGAGACCATTTTCTGTATATCTGGTTGCTCTTTGAAGAGGAATTTTATGCATTGGAAATATGATGTTAGAAATCAGAATTATCATTATTAACTTAAAAGTAGTAACCTCTAAATACTAGGCAAAATGTCTATCTCACTAGTACAAATGATGTTTATGATAAAATCCATTATTACAACTTAGATATATTATCCCATGCAATCAGAAGAATGCAATTGACTGTATTTTAAAAGGAAGTTGTATCATTTCTCCTGTTCAGATGAACATACAGTAATAAGCATATAGTTTAGTGCTATTCTTTTCAAAATAGGAATTCCTGAGATTTTAAAATCATGGAATCTGGAGCTATTATATTCTTTTTTTTCTTTCTAAAACCAACCACTATATGCCATGGAATGTGTCAAAGATAATGCAGTAGAAGACAAATACCCTACCCTTAAAGCATTTTTAAGTTTATATTTTTGCAACAGTCTTTTCTTAAAATGTTAATTTTAGAATTTATTTTGAATGGAACACAATAGCTTCTGGATTTAATTCAAATGACAAATAATTGTTTCCATCACAGACTGTCATACACTTAAAAGTCAGTGAGTAGCTAGACAACTGAACAGCAAGGCTGTGATACTAAATGAAATATAATCCAACCAGAAATTAGATTTGAAAGAATTCTAACTTTCTGAGACTTTAATTGAAAATGTAGAAAAATAATTTTCCAATATTGTGTCTAGGTCACTAATTTTATCTCAGGTTTTCTTCATAAAAAGTTTTTAAGTATAGCTTTATGGTAAAAAGAAACTGAAATTTTAATCTATAATGTAATAAAATATATGATTTTGAAAATGTAATCTTTAAATTTCTAAGCGTGTTGTATTAATATATTGGTTCCTCTTTATTTAAAATGTTTTATAGTTTGCTAATGCATTTTACTTTAATGGCACCCAGTATAATGATTTGCTAATAATTATTCAAATATTACTTGTAGCCAAGAAACTCCTTTTATATATACATTTTGTACTGCTTGTGTTAATGTGCTTGAGAGCTTAGTTTAGGCAATTCTGAACACCATTAGCATCTCTTATTTGAAATGGGGCTTTAGAATACAAAAATATAATAATTTCCTGAATAAAAAAGGAATTAATTATGCAGCCTGAGGAGAGAAAAAAGGAGCAAGCAGGTGTAACATAGGCAGGCCCAGGAGGATACAGGCACATGTGTAAGCAATTTTCTGTATATCTGGTTGCTCTTTAGAGAATGCTTAAAGATTAATCAGAATTATCTTTAAAAAGTATAACCTCTAAATACTAGGCAAAATGTCTATCTCACTAGTACAAATGATGTTTATGATAAAATCCATTATTACAACTTAGATATATTATCCCATGCAATCAGAAGAATGCAATTGACTGTATTTTAAAAGGAAGTTGTATCATTTCTCCTGTTCAGATGAACATACAGTAATAAGCATATAGTTTAGTGCTATTCTTTTCAAAATAGGAATTCCTGAGATTTTAAAATCATGGAATCTGGAGCTATTATATTCTTTTTTTTCTTTCTAAAACCAACCACTATATGCCATGGAATGTGTCAAAGATAATGCAGTAGAAGACAAATACCCTACCCTTAAAGCATTTTTAAGTTTATATTTTTGCAACAGTCTTTTCTTAAAATGTTAATTTTAGAATTTATTTTGAATGGAACACAATAGCTTCTGGATTTAATTCAAATGACAAATAATTGTTTCCATCACAGACTGTCATACACTTAAAAGTCAGTGAGTAGCTAGACAACTGAACAGCAAGGCTGTGATACTAAATGAAATATAATCCAACCAGAAATTAGATTTGAAAGAATTCTAACTTTCTGAGACTTTAATTGAAAATGTAGAAAAATAATTTTCCAATATTGTGTCTAGGTCACTAATTTTATCTCAGGTTTTCTTCATAAAAAGTTTTTAAGTATAGCTTTATGGTAAAAAGAAACTGAAATTTTAATCTATAATGTAATAAAATATATGATTTTGAAAATGTAATCTTTAAATTTCTAAGCGTGTTGTATTAATATATTGGTTCCTCTTTATTTAAAATGTTTTATAGTTTGCTAATGCATTTTACTTTAATGGCACCCAGTATAATGATTTGCTAATAATTATTCAAATATTACTTGTAGCCAAGAAACTCCTTTTATATATACATTTTGTACTGCTTGTGTTAATGTGCTTGAGAGCTTAGTTTAGGCAATTCTGAACACCATTAGCATCTCTTATTTGAAATGGGGCTTTAGAATACAAAAATATAATAATTTCCCTGAATAAAAAAGGAATTAATTATGCAGCCTGAGGAGAGAAAAAAGGAGCAAGCAGGTGTAACATAGGCAGGCCCAGGAGGATACAGGCACATGTGTAAGCATACTACAACTCTCTCTGTGATTAGAAAAAAAGAAGTCATACATTTCATATTTCTAGGAGAGCAGTTCTTTTTATCAAGTCAAGGAAATCCAGTACATATCTGCATCCAGGTTCTGTACATGGCCTAACTGAGCCAAGGGTTTAGAAATACCTTATTCTGTGCTCAGAATCTTGTGATTTTTACCAGACGATTTGGGCTGTTGGTGGAATTTCCTGACCAAGGCTTTTTTATATCGACCAAGGCTTTTTATATCAGCCAAGGGGTTTCACAGCTTAAGGAAAATGAGGCGGTTAAACCTCTCCATCTTAGTCACAGATTTTGTGATAATGACCATTGGCAGCAAACAAAATTTCAAATGGCTCCAGCAATGGCAATCAGAAGCCACTTCCTTTTGGGTTAATAGAAGCATGAAAGGGGATTTCCTGTAAAATAGAACTGGTACCTTTAATATCATTCCATATAAGAGGAGAAGAGTATGCATCGGAGAAAAGGGTCTCACTGATTTTTAGGTAAATATTGGTTTCACCCAATATGAACATTTCAATTTCTTGATTGGAATAAAGGCATCTGCCATCATTTATTTGTTATCAACAGTGTGTAAATTAGTTTGAATTTATTTAAGATAAGATTCTCTGCCATGGTTTTGTCTCTAAAGCTGGTTATCTGTTGTGAACCAATAGTATAATTCTCTAAAAAATTCTGCAAACCAAGGTTGTTTTCATTTTCCTGTAATTTTCCCATTGTGCCCCAGATTACTTGTAGGAGGAGAAAGTAGAATTGCCTGAACAACAATGGGGATATTATGGTTGCAAAAATGGAAGAATTAAGCACATTAAATTATTCAAATATTACTTGTAGCCAAGAAACTCCTTTTATATATACATTTTGTACTGCTTGTGTTAATGTGCTTGAGAGCTTAGTTTAGGCAATTCTGAACACCATTAGCATCTCTTATTTGAAATGGGGCTTTAGAATACAAAAATATAATAATTTCCCTGAATAAAAAAGGAATTAATTATGCAGCCTGAGGAGAGAAAAAAGGAGCAAGCAGGTGTAACATAGGCAGGCCCAGGAGGATACAGGCACATGTGTAAGCATACTACAACTCTCTCTGTGATTAGAAAAAAAGAAGTCATACATTTCATATTTCTAGGAGAGCAGTTCTTTTTATCAAGTCAAGGAAATCCAGTACATATCTGCATCCAGGTTCTGTACATGGCCTAACTGAGCCAAGGGTTTAGAAATACCTTATTCTGTGCTCAGAATCTTGTGATTTTTACCAGACGATTTGGGCTGTTGGTGGAATTTCCTGACCAAGGCTTTTTTATATCGACCAAGGCTTTTTATATCAGCCAAGGGGTTTCACAGCTTAAGGAAAATGAGGCGGTTAAACCTCTCCATCTTAGTCACAGATTTTGTGATAATGACCATTGGCAGCAAACAAAATTTCAAATGGCTCCAGCAATGGCAATCAGAAGCCACTTCCTTTTGGGTTAATAGAAGCATGAAAGGGGATTTCCTGTAAAATAGAACTGGTACCTTTAATATCATTCCATATAAGAGGAGAAGAGTATGCATCGGAGAAAAGGGTCTCACTGATTTTTAGGTAAATATTGGTTTCACCCAATATGAACATTTCAATTTCTTGATTGGAATAAAGGCATCTGCCATCATTTATTTGTTATCAACAGTGTGTAAATTAGTTTGAATTTATTTAAGATAAGATTCTCTGCCATGGTTTTGTCTCTAAAGCTGGTTATCTGTTGTGAACCAATAGTATAATTCTCTAAAAAATTCTGCAAACCAAGGTTGTTTTCATTTTCCTGTAATTTTCCCATTGTGCCCCAGATTACTTGTAGGAGGAGAAAGTAGAATTGCCTGAACAACAATGGGGATATTATGGTTGCAAAAATGGAAGAATTAAGCACATTAAATTAAAAGCACTTTCAAAATGGAAATACAGATTAATTTTTTTTTTTTCCCTGGGAGATATCCCCAGAAATTTTAAGTGATAAGAAGAAATGCCTTGGATTATCAATTCTCTTTATAAAGCAGCTTTATCCTATAGCTGGAAATACAAATTTTTTTTTGGCCACTTCTATTGATCTTTCATTCATCTATTACCAACCATCTCTGTTCATGGACCACCAGGAAAGCCCTAGAAATGCAGTGTTGTAAGAAAAATGCATCTTTCAACTCACACTGAATGGAAAGAGTAACCGGCACCAAAACCAAAGAGGTGAGAAAGCTGTCTTATTTTCTACATCTCACTATATAAAGAACAGTTTTCTTCCTTTTTGTGAAGGCTGCTAATACCTTCCTTCCCAAAGGAAAACACTGTCTAGTGAAGAGAAGTTAGTTTGTCATTTTCCCATGGAAATTAGTCGCTTCTTATGTAACATTCCTTTTATTATTATTTTTTAAATCTTGAAGTCATGGACTTCAGAATGCAGGCTCAGTATTTTTGGTGCACAGGCTTAGTTCCCCCATGGTATGTGGGGATTTTCCCAGACTAGGGATTGAACCAGAGTGCCCTGCAATGCAAGGCAAACTCAACCACTTGACCATCAGGGAAGCCCTCCTTTCTTACATAACAAAATCAGACAAATTCAAATACTTGGTTCTTCATCCTTGTTAGCTCTGACCAAGAGTGTATATTATTTATTCTAAAATAAAGATTCTCGAGCCTTTGTTAATCTGTAAATTAATTTAACATGACAAAAGGCCTTATGCCACTCTATCCTTAGTTATCACTGTTAAAATATTTCTCTAGAGTGAAAAAGAACAGTACTTCCTCTGATGACTCGGCTCATAAATGAAGTGGTCACTGTATTTTAGTTAAAAATTATGGCAAAATTAATAGTACAATGACCGTTGTCAAAGACAGCCTAGATTCAAATCATGCTTGAGACACTACTGTCCCAAAATAAATATTTCCTATTTATAGATTTATAGTCCATTTTACTGTCACTCTGCATAGCTTTTATAGGAAAGCAGTGCCACTTTAAATACATTAAAATTTTCTATGCAAAACAAGCAAAATATCAGAAATACTGCCTTTGGATGAATTAATCCAAGTATGAATACTGTTGGAATAAATACTGCTATCTGAATACAGAAGGAAAATAAGAAGAAATGCCTTGGATTATCAATTCTCTTTATAAAGCAGCTTTATCCTATAGCTGGAAATACAAATTTTTTTTTGGCCACTTCTATTGATCTTTCATTCATCTATTACCAACCATCTCTGTTCATGGACCACCAGGAAAGCCCTAGAAATGCAGTGTTGTAAGAAAAATGCATCTTTCAACTCACACTGAATGGAAAGAGTAACCGGCACCAAAACCAAAGAGGTGAGAAAGCTGTCTTATTTTCTACATCTCACTATATAAAGAACAGTTTTCTTCCTTTTTGTGAAGGCTGCTAATACCTTCCTTCCCAAAGGAAAACACTGTCTAGTGAAGAGAAGTTAGTTTGTCATTTTCCCATGGAAATTAGTCGCTTCTTATGTAACATTCCTTTTATTATTATTTTTTAAATCTTGAAGTCATGGACTTCAGAATGCAGGCTCAGTATTTTTGGTGCACAGGCTTAGTTCCCCCATGGTATGTGGGGATTTTCCCAGACTAGGGATTGAACCAGAGTGCCCTGCAATGCAAGGCAAACTCAACCACTTGACCATCAGGGAAGCCCTCCTTTCTTACATAACAAAATCAGACAAATTCAAATACTTGGTTCTTCATCCTTGTTAGCTCTGACCAAGAGTGTATATTATTTATTCTAAAATAAAGATTCTCGAGCCTTTGTTAATCTGTAAATTAATTTAACATGACAAAAGGCCTTATGCCACTCTATCCTTAGTTATCACTGTTAAAATATTTCTCTAGAGTGAAAAAGAACAGTACTTCCTCTGATGACTCGGCTCATAAATGAAGTGGTCACTGTATTTTAGTTAAAAATTATGGCAAAATTAATAGTACAATGACCGTTGTCAAAGACAGCCTAGATTCAAATCATGCTTGAGACACTACTGTCCCAAAATAAATATTTCCTATTTATAGATTTATAGTCCATTTTACTGTCACTCTGCATAGCTTTTATAGGAAAGCAGTGCCACTTTAAATACATTAAAATTTTCTATGCAAAACAAGCAAAATATCAGAAATACTGCCTTTGGATGAATTAATCCAAGTATGAATACTGTTGGAATAAATACTGCTATCTGAATACAGAAGGGAAAATAAGCAGATGAAGGCAATTGTTCTTGAATGATTTTTTTTTTGGGGGGTGCACTTGTATCATATCATCTTATTTAACCCGCCTAACAAACTTATGAAGTTTCAGACAAGAAATGGAATGTGGGGACTTGCCAACTAGGGCTAGTAGTAAAGAGCCCACCTGCCAAAGCACAAAATGAAAGATATGCGGCTTCAATCCTTGGGTTGGGAAGATCCCTTGGAGGATGGCAACCCACTCCAGTATTCTTGCCTGGAGAATCCCGTGGACAGAAGAGCCTGATGGTTACAGTCTGTAGGGTTGCTAAGAGTTGGGCATAACTGAAGCAGCTTAGCGTGTATTATAAAATGTGCTGACTAATTTGTTATAGAAGTGTGGTATAAAAATGGAAACGGGTGGGGAGAGAGTTGAGAAAAGAATTACAAAGAATTACAACTTTTGGAGTTGATACAAATGTTCATTACCTTGATTATGGCTATGGGTTCACAAGTATGTACATAGGTCAAATTTATTAAATTGTTTGCTTTATATAACTATTGTATACTTTTATGAAAATCATGTATTTATAAACTCATTAAAAATACCCCAAAGGTAAAGCAAATGTTAGAGCTATTAAAAATGTTGCCCAGTGGTGGTAGTTGGCTCTAGATTGGGCTAAATATAATTGCCTTCTTCATTTCATTCTTGTTTAGTACCTCTGGGATAGGGAGACTGGAAATAAGCAGAAAATGTAAGATTGCCTTTTAGAAGATATTTGAGAAATGACAGCAAAAATGAAAAAGCAAAGAAAACTCCCTTTCCTAGGTTTTTGGAGAAAGTAAAATGCTTAAGAATCCCAAAAGCTTATCCTTAGAGAGGTGAGGAACAATCTATCTGATAATTTGCACATGTGTGAATTAGCTTTTTTCATCGTGTAAAAGAAGGTGAAGCAAACATTTGTAACCTATCAGATGGTGTACTGGGGGTGAATAGTAATATCAGTTCCTCCATTTTAAGTGTTTATCATCACTCTGAAGAGGTGGCAAGCACAGGCAGGAGGAGTCCCATTATAAGGACTGTGAGGAATAGTGAAGCCAGAGAGCCACATGCATTGACTCACTCGGGAAGCACAGCCAACAGTGGGGTCAGGCTGACTGCTCCTTGTCCTGGCAGCTGTCCCACCTAAGCATGGTTTCCTTGAGTAATGTGGGCACCGACCATATCAACTCTTTCTACATCTTGTTTCTTTTCAACCTTCTTTTCTCGTTCATTAGTCACAGGAATATTGTGCAAATTGAGGAGATGTTTCTAAATGCTCAGACTTCTTAAAAAGATATAAACAGATACAAAAATAACTGTGAGAGGGCTTCCCCTGGTGGTCCAGTGGGTAAGGACACCACCTTGCAGTGCAAGGGGCGCCGGTTCGATCCCTGGCCTGGGAAGATCCCACGTGCCGCGGAGCAGCTGGACTGATGTGTCCAATTACCGAGCCGGAGCTCTGGGTCACATGTGCCCAGAGCCAGCGCTCTGCAACGACAGAGGCCACCACGATGGGAGGCCCACAGAAGCCAAAGAACAAAGACAGATGAAAACAGATAAATGAAAGATCAATAGAGGTGGCCTGCCCGCTCCCCTCCCTCCCATCCCACCCCCCAAAAGATAAATAAATAAAAAATAATTGTTTAAAATTAAAAAAATAACTGTGAGGTTCCAAGAAGCCCATACTATTCTTTTACATTTGAATAATAATGAAAGCAATCTCATTCGAAAGCAGATAGGAAACACATTTGTGATTTGATTTCAGGTCCTCATAGAAAATGCAAATGAGAAATGTTATGTAAACAAAAATGCAATAGGTTCTCACCAGTTAACTAGAGTTTCGAATACATCCATTTTAATTGTTTTAACCTGGGAGAACTGTATTTTGGAGACAGACTGCAAGATTGAAAAAGTGGTAATGGTTTTCTGGGAATTATTTCTATTTGAGAAGAAATAAGTTCAGGGTCATTTGTGCTCTCATCATGAGGTGGGGGCAAGCACAGTGTATGCTTTTTCATCGTGTAAAAGAAGGTGAAGCAAACATTTGTAACCTATCAGATGGTGTACTGGGGGTGAATAGTAATATCAGTTCCTCCATTTTAAGTGTTTATCATCACTCTGAAGAGGTGGCAAGCACAGGCAGGAGGAGTCCCATTATAAGGACTGTGAGGAATAGTGAAGCCAGAGAGCCACATGCATTGACTCACTCGGGAAGCACAGCCAACAGTGGGGTCAGGCTGACTGCTCCTTGTCCTGGCAGCTGTCCCACCTAAGCATGGTTTCCTTGAGTAATGTGGGCACCGACCATATCAACTCTTTCTACATCTTGTTTCTTTTCAACCTTCTTTTCTCGTTCATTAGTCACAGGAATATTGTGCAAATTGAGGAGATGTTTCTAAATGCTCAGACTTCTTAAAAAGATATAAACAGATACAAAAATAACTGTGAGAGGGCTTCCCCTGGTGGTCCAGTGGGTAAGGACACCACCTTGCAGTGCAAGGGGCGCCGGTTCGATCCCTGGCCTGGGAAGATCCCACGTGCCGCGGAGCAGCTGGACTGATGTGTCCAATTACCGAGCCGGAGCTCTGGGTCACATGTGCCCAGAGCCAGCGCTCTGCAACGACAGAGGCCACCACGATGGGAGGCCCACAGAAGCCAAAGAACAAAGACAGATGAAAACAGATAAATGAAAGATCAATAGAGGTGGCCTGCCCCTCCCCCTCCCTCCCCATCCCACCCCCCAAAAGATAAATAAATAAAAAATAATTGTTTAAAATTAAAAAAATAACTGTGAGGTTCCAAGAAGCCCATACTATTCTTTTACATTTGAATAATAATGAAAGCAATCTCATTCGAAAGCAGATAGGAAACACATTTGTGATTTGATTTCAGGTCCTCATAGAAAATGCAAATGAGAAATGTTATGTAAACAAAAATGCGCAATAGGTTCTCACCAGTTAACTAGAGTTTCGAATACATCCATTTTAATTGTTTTAACCTGGGAGAACTGTATTTTGGAGACAGACTGCAAGATTGAAAAAGTGGTAATGGTTTTCTGGGAATTATTTCTATTTGAGAAGAAATAAGTTCAGGGTCATTTGTGCTCTCATCATGCATTGCTGGGTGCTAGAGTGATGGGAGCTGACATTTACTGGAGGCCTATGTTGTACCAGGTAGTTTGTTGAATCTAGTTTAATCTTCATAACTACCCTACAAATTAGGTACTGTTATTATCTCCACTTTGGAAAAGAGGATTGGAAGTGTAGGTAGTTCACTGATCTGCTAAATCCACACAGCTAGTAAAGTCATACACAGCATTTAACCCCAGATCTGCCTTATTCTGGAACCTCTGCTCCTAAACACAGGAGACTCAGCACCTCAACCCTATGACTTTTAACTCTGAAAGGAGAACAGATCTCTTTTGCTAAGTTTTAAGTGCCTCACAAAATCTGTCATTGTGTGTTCTACTTCCCTAGCCCTTATCTTTATTCCCATCAAATGCCATTACTTGTATGTGTATTTTGAATGGGGTAACCAGATACATTTAGAAAAAAATCCTGGTCTGGAAGCAGTGACAGGACACAGTGTAAGTACAATTGGCAGCACTCTGTTCCCAACTCACCACAAAGAACATATGAACTCTTTGTGCCTGACACTTTATACAATATGCTCCTTGGCTTTAAGAAAACATTATTTCATGTTCTTACCCTAATCAGCCTTGTCTGCCAGCCTCGAGAACTGAGAGGTTCATTGTTATATGCAACTGTCATTTGTTCCATCTCCTGGCTCTCTGTGCCTTCAATATCTTTGTGGTATTTAGTGAAAGTAATTTTCAGTTGGAAATCTTCTGCCCTTTCAGTAAGTGCAAGTATAGCACTTCATCAATGGCCAAAGAATTCTGAGCTATCTGGGATGTATCAGGACAGTTGATAAAACCTCACAGAGCAACCTATGATAGTACATCCCATCATAAATTAAAAAAAAAAAGCAGAAAGGGCCTTTGTCAGTGTTTATCTGAAGCGCTTTTATTCTTTGCCCTTGATTTCCTCTTCAGAAAATTGATGCGCCCTTAAATTGAAGCAAGAGGCTTGACAGGTGATGGTTAGTGTGATAACTGCTCAGATTTCATCAGCCAGTGTTTTTCTGGTGGTGCAATTGTCGGAACTTTCAGCTAGATTACCTGTCATCCACTACATCAGATAAAAGAAGCAGAGTTGAAAGATGCAGTTTTGCCACTGTACCTTATTGAAAATGAAAAGTGCAGGTGTGGTAACAGTAGCAAGCAAGAAAGAAGTACAATTATTTTCTAATCAGACCGTTTCTTCGAGAAATTTGGTGTGTAAATTTGCAAAACTGCCGCTGAATTTGCATTGTTAAATTTACAGGAAAGAAATGAAAAGAATAGTCCCACTGTAGGTAGTGCTATAAGCTCTCTCTTCTTGATCCATTTTATTTGTTCCACAAAATGAAGTAGTCACAGTTTATTTTTAGACTCAGGAAAAATGTTCCTATTTTGAATACATATCAATATATTGATGTGAAGCCTGTATTTTGATCTGTTGTTAAGCTGTTTGAAACTGTGAAAGGAAACACAGCTTATTCTGCACAAAGTTTTACAGAAAAATCCTGGTCTGGAAGCAGTGACAGGACACAGTGTAAGTACAATTGGCAGCACTCTGTTCCCAACTCACCACAAAGAACATATGAACTCTTTGTGCCTGACACTTTATACAATATGCTCCTTGGCTTTAAGAAAACATTATTTCATGTTCTTACCCTAATCAGCCTTGTCTGCCAGCCTCGAGAACTGAGAGGTTCATTGTTATATGCAACTGTCATTTGTTCCATCTCCTGGCTCTCTGTGCCTTCAATATCTTTGTGGTATTTAGTGAAAGTAATTTTCAGTTGGAAATCTTCTGCCCTTTCAGTAAGTGCAAGTATAGCACTTCATCAATGGCCAAAGAATTCTGAGCTATCTGGGATGTATCAGGACAGTTGATAAAACCTCACAGAGCAACCTATGATAGTACATCCCATCATAAATTGAAAAAAAAAAGCAGAAAGGGCCTTTGTCAGTGTTTATCTGAAGCGCTTTTATTCTTTGCCCTTGATTTCCTCTTCAGAAAATTGATGCGCCCTTAAATTGAAGCAAGAGGCTTGACAGGTGATGGTTAGTGTGATAACTGCTCAGATTTCATCAGCCAGTGTTTTTCTGGTGGTGCAATTGTCGGAACTTTCAGCTAGATTACCTGTCATCCACTACATCAGATAAAAGAAGCAGAGTTGAAAGATGCAGTTTTGCCACTGTACCTTATTGAAAATGAAAAGTGCAGGTGTGGTAACAGTAGCAAGCAAGAAAGAAGTACAATTATTTTCTAATCAGACCGTTTCTTCGAGAAATTTGGTGTGTAAATTTGCAAAACTGCCGCTGAATTTGCATTGTTAAATTTACAGGAAAGAAATGAAAAGAATAGTCCCACTGTAGGTAGTGCTATAAGCTCTCTCTTCTTGATCCATTTTATTTGTTCCACAAAATGAAGTAGTCACAGTTTATTTTTAGACTCAGGAAAAATGTTCCTATTTTGAATACATATCAATATATTGATGTGAAGCCTGTATTTTGATCTGTTGTTAAGCTGTTTGAAACTGTGAAAGGAAACACAGCTTATTCTGCACAAAGTTTTACAGAAAAACCTAGCAGCTAGAAAGATTGGAAATAGAACATTTTGGAGGAATTGTGCTGTATAGTCAGGATAATTTTGTGACACTTTTTTTTCCAGATTTAAAAGCCAATAGAGGTTGATAAACCAAAATAGCAAAGACTCTTGATAAATGTATTTTTGTGAGATTATATTGTGCACTATTCACTGAACATCTGATTATACAGAATGAACTAATTTCATCTCTTTTAATCTATCACTTCTTAAGAAGAAAAACGGGTTTTTGAATATAGGTGTCTCATGGTAAATGGAAATTTGTTTACTTGCAAAGTAAAAGGAACTCTTGTTTCTTGATAGGATGAGAGAGAGGTATTCACTGTAATCTTACTACATTAAATCTCCACTAGAAAAGACAAATTTTCAGAGTTTCCTACCATGACCCATGATCATTTATTCTCCAAAGTCAAACTTAATATCCAAATATGACTTTCACACAAGGAATAGTTGTCTGTTATTGGGACAAATTAATGATTCTTCATAAAATAGTCATGTGGATAGACCTTCTCTTTTTGGTTTTAGTTGCATGTAGTCATCAGAATAAATCTTACTAGAAGATATTTATCTTCACGTTTGTGGAGACTCTAGGTGAGATTAGTTTTTAAAATATTAATCTAATATGGGCAGTTGATACTTATTTGCCATGTCATTTCTAAAGTTTCCCTTTCTCTCGTTTATTTGGAGATAGTTAGCTATATTAGAACAGCAGAGGCAGAACTAGGGAGACGCCACATCATGATGGTTAAGCACTTGGGTGTGGCTTGGAGAAGAATCTAAGATCATATGCACCAAATTGGAAAACCTTGTTGACCCCAAGAAGAGTGACTGGGGCGAGGAGAGAGGCAGATAATCAACTTTTTCTTTATATGTCTCTGTATTGTTGGACACAAATTATCTTCGTAACTAAAGATTAATAATAAAATACATTTAAAACATTTTAAAAACATACAGTCCTATGTTTAGCTTTAGATACTCCCCTATTCTGCAGCTGTGCAATTTGGGGCTAGTAATTTTTCTTCTCTGAGCCTCAGTTTCGTTATCTGCAAATAGCACTAATAATAATATTACAGATTATAGAATTATTATAAGGATTAAATTGTATATATGTCTGACTTCCCTCATGGCTCAGTGGATAAAGAATCCACTCGAAATGCAGGAAACATCGGTTCAGTCCCTAGATGGGGAAGACCTGGAGAAAGAAATGGCAACCCACCCAGTTTTCTTGCCTGGAAAATCCCATGGATGGACAAGCCTGCATTCCATTGGTTACAAAGGTTGAGACACAACTGAGTGCCTAATGCTTTTGTTCTAAATTATATAATCCACATGAAGTGCTCTGCACATGGAAACTAACCAACAGATATCAATATGTTCAGCTGCTTCAGTCATGTCCAACTCTTTGAGACCCTGTTGACTGTAGCCCACCAGGCTCCTTTTCCATGGGATTCTCCAGGCAAGAATACTGGAGTGGGTTGCCATGCTCCTTTTTCAGAGTTTCCTACCATGACCCATGATCATTTATTCTCCAAAGTCAAACTTAATATCCAAATATGACTTTCACACAAGGAATAGTTGTCTGTTATTGGGACAAATTAATGATTCTTCATAAAATAGTCATGTGGATAGACCTTCTCTTTTTGGTTTTAGTTGCATGTAGTCATCAGAATAAATCTTACTAGAAGATATTTATCTTCACGTTTGTGGAGACTCTAGGTGAGATTAGTTTTTAAAATATTAATCTAATATGGGCAGTTGATACTTATTTGCCATGTCATTTCTAAAGTTTCCCTTTCTCTCGTTTATTTGGAGATAGTTAGCTATATTAGAACAGCAGAGGCAGAACTAGGGAGACGCCACATCATGATGGTTAAGCACTTGGGTGTGGCTTGGAGAAGAATCTAAGATCATATGCACCAAATTGGAAAACCTTGTTGACCCCAAGAAGAGTGACTGGGGCGAGGAGAGAGGCAGATAATCAACTTTTTCTTTATATGTCTCTGTATTGTTGGACACAAATTATCTTCGTAACTAAAGATTAATAATAAAATACATTTAAAACATTTTAAAAACATACAGTCCTATGTTTAGCTTTAGATACTCCCCTATTCTGCAGCTGTGCAATTTGGGGCTAGTAATTTTTCTTCTCTGAGCCTCAGTTTCGTTATCTGCAAATAGCACTAATAATAATATTACAGATTATAGAATTATTATAAGGATTAAATTGTATATATGTCTGACTTCCCTCATGGCTCAGTGGATAAAGAATCCACTCGAAATGCAGGAAACATCGGTTCAGTCCCTAGATGGGGAAGACCTGGAGAAAGAAATGGCAACCCACCCAGTTTTCTTGCCTGGAAAATCCCATGGATGGACAAGCCTGCATTCCATTGGTTACAAAGGTTGAGACACAACTGAGTGCCTAATGCTTTTGTTCTAAATTATATAATCCACATGAAGTGCTCTGCACATGGAAACTAACCAACAGATATCAATATGTTCAGCTGCTTCAGTCATGTCCAACTCTTTGAGACCCTGTTGACTGTAGCCCACCAGGCTCCTTTTTCCATGGGATTCTCCAGGCAAGAATACTGGAGTGGGTTGCCATGCTTAACATCAACTTTTTGGATAAGGAAACCTAAATATCTATCACTAATTATATATAAAAAGTGTTTCTCAAGTAAAAAATTTGAAGTTTGAGCCTGCTTTTTTCTTATAAAATGGGCTTGTTAGAAGTGATGGTATCAGAAACCCCTATTCTAAATATAGTTGGAAGAGTGTATGCATGTTGACTCCATGGCACAAGACTCAGGCTGAGGTCTTAGTCTATTGTATATGTCCTCATCACGACCATTAGGCTGAATGTTATATCTGGGAATATTATTCCTTTAGACATTCACAACCTAGATGTGACCCATAGTTGGCTCAGAGCTGCTTTAGATGATATTTGTCCACAAAAAAACCTCTCTGTTTCACTCAAAATGAACACCTCAGTATCTCTTCCTTAGCTAAGATTCCTACTTTCATGTTTTTTGATGTACAAAGCCTGTAACAATCTAAGAAAAAACCTAAAGATGGAGAAAAGAGGTGTGATAGACTGGGGTTGACAAATAAATACACACTACTATAAAACAGATAGCTTATGAAAACTGACTATACTGCACATGGAACTCTACTCCATGCTCTGTGGTGACCTAAATGGGAAGGAAATCCCCCAAAGAGGGGATATATGTGTACATATAGCTGATTCAGTTTGCTATAAAGTAAAAACTAATACAACATTGTAAAGCAACTATAATACTTTGGCCACCTGATGAGAAGAGCTGATTCATTGGAAAAGACCCTGATACTGGCAAAGACTGAGGGCAAGAGGAGAATGGGCAACTAGAGGATGAGATGGTTGGATAGTATCACTGACTCAATGGACATGGGTCTGAGCAAACTCTGGGAGATAGTGAAGGAAGCCCTGGCATGCTGCAGTCCATAGGGTCGTAAAGAGTCAGATTCGATTTACCAGCTTAACAACAACAACAAAAGCAACTATATTCCAGAAAGAAAGAAAGAAAGAAACCTAAAGTGCACTCTTGACTCTGTAAAATCTTACCTTATTTCTCTGGTCAATAAGAAAATTCTCCTCTTCCAAATTTAAGATCTCTAATACTGGCTATGGACTAGTGAGGTCACCATGTCATTTTCCCATGATAGCTCATATAGTTATATTCACAGGTAGTTCACTATATTTGAGTTAGATCATTCCTTGTGATTGATTAGCACATGTATTAGACTTCTCTCGCTGACTGTTAACATCAACTTTTTGGATAAGGAAACCTAAATATCTATCACTAATTATATATAAAAAGTGTTTCTCAAGTAAAAAATTTGAAGTTTGAGCCTGCTTTTTTCTTATAAAATGGGCTTGTTAGAAGTGATGGTATCAGAAACCCCTATTCTAAATATAGTTGGAAGAGTGTATGCATGTTGACTCCATGGCACAAGACTCAGGCTGAGGTCTTAGTCTATTGTATATGTCCTCATCACGACCATTAGGCTGAATGTTATATCTGGGAATATTATTCCTTTAGACATTCACAACCTAGATGTGACCCATAGTTGGCTCAGAGCTGCTTTAGATGATATTTGTCCACAAAAAAACCTCTCTGTTTCACTCAAAATGAACACCTCAGTATCTCTTCCTTAGCTAAGATTCCTACTTTCATGTTTTTTGATGTACAAAGCCTGTAACAATCTAAGAAAAAACCTAAAGATGGAGAAAAGAGGTGTGATAGACTGGGGTTGACAAATAAATACACACTACTATAAAACAGATAGCTTATGAAAACTGACTATACTGCACATGGAACTCTACTCCATGCTCTGTGGTGACCTAAATGGGAAGGAAATCCCCCAAAGAGGGGATATATGTGTACATATAGCTGATTCAGTTTGCTATAAAGTAAAAACTAATACAACATTGTAAAGCAACTATAATACTTTGGCCACCTGATGAGAAGAGCTGATTCATTGGAAAAGACCCTGATACTGGCAAAGACTGAGGGCAAGAGGAGAATGGGCAACTAGAGGATGAGATGGTTGGATAGTATCACTGACTCAATGGACATGGGTCTGAGCAAACTCTGGGAGATAGTGAAGGAAGCCCTGGCATGCTGCAGTCCATAGGGTCGTAAAGAGTCAGATTCGATTTACCAGCTTAACAACAACAACAAAAGCAACTATATTCCAGAAAGAAAGAAAGAAAGAAACCTAAAGTGCACTCTTGACTCTGTAAAATCTTACCTTATTTCTCTGGTCAATAAGAAAATTCTCCTCTTCCAAATTTAAGATCTCTAATACTGGCTATGGACTAGTGAGGTCACCATGTCATTTTCCCATGATAGCTCATATAGTTATATTCACAGGTAGTTCACTATATTTGAGTTAGATCATTCCTTGTGATTGATTAGCACATGTATTAGACTTCTCTCGCACTGAACTGAAATCAAGCTTCTCATTATTTATAGCCTCTTGTCCTAGCTTGGTCTTCCCAAAGCTGTACATAACCCTCTTCTTCTTCCATGAGATAGCCTGCCAAACATTTCAAATTTGCTTCATGTCTTCTTTATGCTTACTCATTTCCAGGTTGACTATCCACTATCTCACTGTCCATTGGAAATGAAATAAACAATACTTCATCCGCCTGCAAAAGTCATATATGCAGACTTCATCATTTGACCTTTTTCTCCACACATGCTTTGATGTACTCTTAAAATATATTACCCGTCATCAAAACCCTACTTGAGAAATGCTCTGACAAGTATTAAATATAGTGAGAAAGTTATATTTCCCTACCTGAGTACTGTATTTCCGCTTAAGTGGTATGTGTGTTAAGTTTGTTTTATTTTTCCAGCATTCCATAGTCGCCCTAGAAATCTAATGGTTTAAAAAAGAAAATAAGTTTGTTTAGCCTAATTTGACTTCAGTGAACCTATTTTAGCTCCTTTTAATCACCATTTTTAAAAAATTGTGGACAACCATCTGTTTAAATATTCCTTTTAAAAGATTTTCTTTCTGGAGCAATTGGATATCCATAGATCAAAAAAAAAAAAAAAAGGAACTTGATGTACCAAACTTTTTCTACCAAAAAATTAACTCAAAATGGTTTGTAGACTTACATGTAAAATGCAGAACTATAACTATAAAACTTTTAGAGAAAAATACAACATAGTAAAAAATCTTTGAGACCTAGGACTAGGGTGATACCAAAGAAGAAAAATTAATCAATTAAAACATATCAAAATTAAAAACTTTTTTTCTGCTCAAATTTCTATGATGCAGGTGAAAAGGCAAGCTGCAGACTGAGAGAAAACATTTGCAAACTTCACATTTGACAAAAGACTTGTGTTTCAAATGTATAAGCTCTCAAAACTAAACAGTAAAAAAAGAAACAACAATATCAGCAAACGACATGAAGTGACGTTTCACGGTAAGGGATATACAGATGAAAATGTTCATGTTCAAGCATCCAGTTGTGTCCGACTCTTTATGACCCATGGACTGCAGCATACCAGACCTCCCTGTTCCTTACCATCTCTGAAAGTTTGCCCAAGTTCATGTCCATTGCATCAGTGATGCCATCCAACCATTTCTTCCTCTGATGCCCTCTTCTCTTTCTACCCTAAATCTTTCCTAACATCAGGGACTTTTCCAGTGAGTCAGTTCTTCACATCAGATGACCAAAATACAGGAACTTCAGCTTTAGCATCAGTGGTTCCAACAAGTATTTCCCTTTCAGGGTTGATTTCTGTTAAGATTGACTGGTTTGATCTCCTTGCTGTCCAAGGGACTTTCAGGAGTCTTCTATAGCACCACTGTTCAAAGCTATCAGTTCTTTGGCACTCTAACTTCTTTATGGTCCAGTTCTCACAACTACATGACCACTGGGAAGACCATAACCTTGACCATACAGGCCTACGTTAGCAGAGTAATGTCTCTATTTTTCAACTCACTGTCTAGGTTTGTCATAACTTTCTGGCCAAGAAACAATCGTCTTCTAACTTCATGGCTGCAGTTACCATCTGCGGTGATTTTAGAGCCCAAGAAGAGGAAATCTGTCACTCCTTCCACTTTTTCTCCTTCTATTTGCTATGAAGTAGTGGGGCCAGACACCGTGTTCTTAGTTTCATTAATGTTTAGTTTTTTTTTTTTTTTAATTTTTGGCCTCTTTTATTGGTTTATTTATTTATTTTCATCCATCTTTATTCTTCAGCCTATGTGGGCCTCCCATTGCAGTGACCTTTCTCATTGCAGAGCACTGGCTCTGGGCACATGCGCTCCAGAGCACTGGCTCCTAATTGAACACACTGGTCCAGCCACTCCCTGCCACATGGGATCTTTCTGGGCCAGGGGTTGAACCGGTACCCTTTGCACTGCAAAGTGGACTCTTTACCCACTGGACCACCAGGAAAGCCCCTAATATTTAGTTTTAAGTCAGCTCTTTCACTCTCTTCCTTCACCCTCACCAAGAGGCTCTTTAGTTCCTTTTTGCTTTCTGCCATTAGAGTGGTATCATCCACTTATCTGAGGTTGTTGATGCTTTTCCCACCTGTCTAGATCCATCCAGCCCAGCATTTCTCATGATGTGCTCAGCATAAAGGTTATACAAACAGGATGACAGCAGATAGCCCTGTCGTACTCTTTTCTCAATCTTGAACTAATTAGTTGTTCCATACAGCACTCTAGCTCTTGTTTCTTGACCCACATACAGGTTTCTCATGAGACAGTTAAGATGGTCTGATCTTGCCATCTCTTGAAGAGCTTTCCACAGTTTGTGATTAATCCAGTCAAAGGCTTTAGTGTAGTCGATGAAACAGAGGTAGATGTTTTTCTGAAATTCCCTTGCTTTCTTTATGATCCAACAAATGTTGGTAATTTGATGGAAATAAGCAGATGCAAATAAACGTATGGATAGTGGTTGACATCACTAATATTTGGAAAGTGCCGATTAAAATCATTATGAAATGTGACTATGCATCTATTAGAATGGCTAACATAAAAAAAGTGATAATCTTGGAAGCTGGTTAGGATGTGAAGAAACTAGATTACTCATACTTTGCTGTTGGGAATGTGAAATCATACAACTATGATAGAAAAAGCATGAGAATTTATTAAAAAGTAAACAAATTCTTATCATATGAGCCAGCAATTGTATTATAATTTGGGGCATTTATCCTAGGGAAATGAAGATTTATATTCACATTAAAACCTATATATGGTGGGGGAGCGGGGGGAGTGGAGCTAAGATGGCGGCATAGAAAGACATGCACTCATCTCTCCTGAAAAATTGCCTGAATTGCAACAAGTTCCTGAAAAACCATCGACAGGAGGAGGTTGGATCCTATCACAGAAAAGGTACCCCACATCCAAGAACAAAGGAGAAGCTGCAGCAAGATGGTAGAAGGGACACAATCGCGCTTTTAAAAGTCAAACCTCATACCTGCAAGACC
Source organism: Tragulus kanchil (assembly GCA_022376925.1). NCBI lineage: Eukaryota > Metazoa > Chordata > Mammalia > Artiodactyla > Tragulidae > Tragulus > Tragulus kanchil. The sequence continues at coordinate 107,043,410 of JAIOJX010000030.1, read as the reverse complement.
CGGGAAAGGAGCAGTGACGACCACAAGGGACTGAGCCAGACCTGTTTTAGAGGGCCCAAGTGCCCCCTTAAGCTACAAGTGCCCTTGAGCAGTCCTAGGAAGGACAGCACTCAATTCCCTTTGAAGGAGGTTATCCTTAACCCGATCATAGAGCTGCCGAGTAGGACTGGGAACTCTGTGAGCACCGTGATCGAGGAGAGGTGACTAGAAATCCTGCATGAGACTGAGCCAGACTCACCCCTGAGTAGTCTAATGTCTCCCGCGGTGGTAGAGGTCGATGGTGGCCTGCAGCAGGGTCGGGGTCACTGCGGAAGTGCTTCTCATAGAGTGTATGGGAATAAATACTTTGTGAGAGAGAAGCCATTTTCCCTACTATAGTTTGGCTGCTGGTCAAACTGCAGGGAGGGAATTTAGCTCCACCCAGCAAGAAAAGGGATTTGGATTAATGATGGAGAAACTACCAGGGCCAGCGTGGGTGGGCCTTTTAGTTCTGGAATAGGCCGAAATACACAAGCAGTAAAAGAGATCTTCAGATCCAATCACTGCCAGAGGGAAGAAAAAGACTGATAATTCCTGAATAGTCAGCAAGAGGTAGAAGAACATAAACAGTATTTTCACATTTTGTCTGAAGCTGGAGTTACTGCTGGATTTTTTAAATTTCATTTTATTTCTTATTCTTTTTTATTGCTTTTTGTTTTTGTTTTCTTTTTTTTTTTTTCAATTGTTTTGTTCCCTTTTTCCCAAAACCCCTCAGCCTGTGCTTTTCTGTGTGTGTGTGTGTGTGTGTGTTTCTTCCACTGAATTCTACTGAAGCTCCTAATCTTATCAGTAACACTGAATATATTCAAGTTTACATATTTTTTTTTCTTTTTTAATTTTAAACCACACATTTTATTTTCATATGAACTTCTGGTTCCACATTGGCCTTTTACTTTGGGGTTTTGTTTGTTTTTATTGTTTTTGCTTTGTTTTTCTATATACTTACATCTGTTTTAATTTTTAAAAATTTTAAGAACAAGAGAAGCTCAGCAAGATGGTAGAAGGGACACAATCGCTTTTAAAAGTCAAACCTCATACCTGCAAGACCCGGGAAAGGAGCAGTGACGACCACAAGGGACTGAGCCAGACCTGTTTTAGAGGGCCCAAGTGCCCCCTTAAGCTACAAGTGCCCTTGAGCAGTCCTAGGAAGGACAGCACTCAATTCCCTTTGAAGGAGGTTATCCTTAACCCGATCATAGAGCTGCCGAGTAGGACTGGGAACTCTGTGAGCACCGTGATCGAGGAGAGGTGACTAGAAATCCTGCATGAGACTGAGCCAGACTCACCCCTGAGTAGTCTAATGTCTCCCGCGGTGGTAGAGGTCGATGGTGGCCTGCAGCAGGGTCGGGGTCACTGCGGAAGTGCTTCTCATAGAGTGTATGGGAATAAATACTTTGTGAGAGAGAAGCCATTTTCCCTACTATAGTTTGGCTGCTGGTCAAACTGCAGGGAGGGAATTTAGCTCCACCCAGCAAGAAAAGGGATTTGGATTAATGATGGAGAAACTACCAGGGCCAGCGTGGGTGGGCCTTTTAGTTCTGGAATAGGCCGAAATACACAAGCAGTAAAAGAGATCTTCAGATCCAATCACTGCCAGAGGGAAGAAAAAGACTGATAATTCCTGAATAGTCAGCAAGAGGTAGAAGAACATAAACAGTATTTTCACATTTTGTCTGAAGCTGGAGTTACTGCTGGATTTTTTAAATTTCATTTTATTTCTTATTCTTTTTTATTGCTTTTTGTTTTTGTTTTCTTTTTTTTTTTTCAATTGTTTTGTTCCCTTTTTCCCAAAACCCCTCAGCCTGTGCTTTTCTGTGTGTGTGTGTGTGTGTGTGTTTCTTCCACTGAATTCTACTGAAGCTCCTAATCTTATCAGTAACACTGAATATATTCAAGTTTACATATTTTTTTTTCTTTTTTAATTTTAAACCACACATTTTTTTTTCATATGAACTTCTGGTTCCACATTGGCCTTTTACTTTGGGGTTTTGTTTGTTTTTATTGTTTTTGCTTTGTTTTTCTATATACTTACATCTGTTTTAATTTTTAAAAATTTTAATTTGTACTACTACTTCCTCTATAACTCTTTCTTTGCTTACTCTGATGCTCTTTTCCTACAGCACTAAACTCTAATACATACAAATCCTGATCTCCTTTATTTAACTTTGCAGTATTATTCTATATTTCTCTTCTATCCTCCCTTTCTCTTTTTCCCTTTTCCCATTATATTTCTTAGTCTGTTCTGTCCTCATTGTCTTATCCCCAACTGGGACCCTGCTCCAGCATTATTCTCCAATATCTGCTCTAGTTAGTTTGGTTATTAACTGGTGGATATTGTTCTTGGTTTTCTCTATTTGCCATGCTAACGTATTGTACTCTATTTTTGATTGGAATGTTTGGGTTATGCTGCAGCTGTATATGTTTGTGTGTATAATTCAATATGCTAGATTTAATTGCCATTTGTCAAAGGTTTACCTTCTGTTTCTCATTCGCGTATATATGTTTTAATATAATTTAATGCCATAACAAACCAGTCATGAAATCTTCATTCCCTGGTCAGGCAACAAGCCCCGGGACTTTAGGGAGGGAGCACTGACTCGAAAATTTTACAATACTAGAGAACGCCTAATACTACAGAGCAGTAAACAGTGAGAACGCCAACAAAGGTAAACACTTGTGTGCAAGTTCTGACATCACTCAACCACCAGCATCACCCAGAATAAGAAGCCCCATCCAGACAACAAACACCAACAAGATGTAACTCACAGTCTGAGAAAAGGAAACCCCAAACATAGTTAGTAAAAAAATTAATAATAACAATGAAACAGCAGAGAAATACCACACAAGTGAAGGAACAATCTACAAACACACAAGATCAACTCAACAAAGAGGATTTGGACAAACTTTCTGAAAGTGAATTCAGAAGAATGATAGTAAAGATGATCAAAGACACTGAAAACAGAATTTCAGAGAAATTGCAAGACACAACTAACACACTGAATGAAGAAATATAAGAACTTACAAAAAACTAACAGAGACAAACAACTCAATTGCTGAACTGAAAAACACTGTAGAAGGAATCAAGAGCAGAGTCTCTGAGACAGAAGACTGGATAAGTGAGCTGGAAGACAGAATGGTGAAAGTAAGGGCTGAAAAATAGAATCAAGCCCAAAGAATGATAAGAGCAGAGGATAACCTAAGAGACCTCTGGGATCATACCAAATGCACCAATATTCGAATTATAGGGGTTCCAGAAGAAGAAAAAAAGAAAGGCTATGAAAAAATTTTTGAAGAGATTCTAGTTGAAAATTTCCCCCACATGGAAAAAGAAATAGTCACTCGAGTCCAAGAAGCACAGGGGTAACCATACAGAATAAACCTGAGAAGAAACACATCAAGACACATATTAATGAAGCTAACACAAATTAAACACAAAGACAGAATTCTCAAAGCAGCAAGGGAAAAGCAACTAGTGACATACAAGGGAAAGCCCATATGTTTAACAGCTGATCATTCAACAGAAATTCTGCAGGCCAGAAGAGAATGGCAGGACACATTTAAAGCACTGAAACAGAATAATCTGCAACCAAGAATCCTCTACCCTTCAAGGATCTCATTCAAAATTGATGGAGAAATCAAAAGCATTACAGATAAGCAAAAATTAAAAGAATTTAGTCACACCAAACCAGCCTTACAACAAGTGTTAAAGGGACTTATATAGACAACAAGTATAAGAGAAGAAGAAGAGCCACAAAGCAAAGCCATCATAACATCTAAGAAGATGACAACATGATCATTTGTATCAATAATTACTTTGAATGTAAATAGACTTAATGCCCCAACCAAAAGACACAGACTGCCTGAATGGATTCAAAAACAAGACCCATACATATGCTGCCTACAAGAAATTCACTTCACACCTAGAGGCACTCATAGACTGAAAGTGGGAGGTTGGAAAAAGATATTCCATGCAAATGGAAATCAAAAGAAAGAGGGAGTAGCAATCCTCATTTCAGACAAAATAGACCTCAAAATAAAGAAGATTCGAGGAGACAAAGCAGCGCACTACATAATGATCAAGGGATTGATCCAAGAGGAAGACATAACAATCATATATATCTACACACCCAACTCAGGAGCACCCCAATACACAAGACGAACCCCTTCAGACATAAAAGAAGACATCAACATTAACACAATCATAGTAGAAGACTTTAACACTCCTCTCACACCAATGGACAGATCATCAAAACAGAAAATTAATAAAGTTAATAAAGAAACACAAGCCTTAAATGCCACACTAGAAGAGATGGACCTCATGGATATCTTTAGGACTTTCCATCCAACAGCAGAAGAATACACTTTCTTCTCAAGTGCTCATGGAACATTTTCCAGGATAGACCACATCTTGGGCCACAAATTAAACCTCAGTCAATTCAAGAAAATTGAAATTATGTCAGCCATCTTCTCGGACCACAATGCAATGAGACTAGAGATCAGCTACAGGGAAAAAAAAACTGCTAAAAACACAAACACATGGAGATTAAACAACACATACGTAAAAATCCAACTGATTACTGAGCAAATCAAAGGAGAAATTAAAAAATTCCTAGAAGCAAATGACACTGAACACACGACAGTGCAAAACCTATGGGATACTGCAAAAGCAGTTTTAAGAGGGAAGTTTATAGCAGTACAATCTCACCTCAAGAAACTAGGAAAATATGAAACAGATGACCTAAACCTACGCTTAAAACAATTGGAGAAAGAAGAACAAAAGCACCCCAAAGCCAGCAGAAGAAGAGAAATCATAAAGATCAGAGCTGAAATAAATGAGACAGAAATGAAAGAAACAATAGTAACGATAAATAAAACAAAAAGCTGGTTCTTTGAAAAGGTAAAGAGAATTGACAAGCCACTGTCCAGACTCCTCAAGAAAAAAAGAGAGAAGAACCAGATCAACGAAATCAAAAATGAAAAAGGAGAGATTACAACAGAGAATGCAGAAATACAAAGGATTCTAAGACACTATTATGAACAACTATATGGCAACACACTGGACAACCTCCAAGAAATGGACAGGTTCTTGGATAAGATTAATCTCCCAAGACTGAGCCAGGAAGAAACAGAAACTTTGAACAACCCAATCACAAGCTCAGAAATCGACCTTGTGATCAAAAATCTACCCAATCATAAAAGCCCAGGGCCAGATGGCTTCACAGGTGAATTCTACCAAAGATATAAAGGAGAGCTAATGCCTGTCCTTCTAAAACTCTTCCAAAAAATTGCCCAGGAAGGAACACTTCCAAACACATTCTACGAGGCCACCATCACCCTGATACCAAAGCCAGACGAAGACAACACACAAAAAAGGAAAAGTATAGGCCAATTCCACTGATGAAATTAGATGCCAAGATCCTCAACAAAATCCTAGCAAACAGAATTCAACGACACATCAAAAAGTTCATACATCATGATCAAGTTGTGTTCATCCCAGGCATGCAAGGATTCTTCAATATCCGCAAATCAATCAATGTGATACACCACATCAATAAATTGAGAGACAAAACCCACATGATCATTTCAATAGATGCAGAAAAAGCCTTCGACAAAGTACAGCATTCATTTATGATAAAAATAACTCTTCAGAAAATGGGCATAGAAGGAACCTATCTCAACATAATGAAAGCCATATATGAGAAGCCCACAGCGAACATTATCCTCAATGGTGACAAACTCAAAGCATTCCCTCTAAGATCAGGAACAAGACAAGGGTGTCCACTTTCACCACTCTTATTCAACATAGTCCTGGAAGTTCTAGCAACAGCAATAAGAGAAGAGAAAGAAATCAAAGGAATCCAGATTGGAAAGGAAGAAGTCAAACTCTCTCTATTTGCAGATGACATGATATTATACATAGAAAACCCTGAAGACACTATTACAAAGCTACTAGAGCTAATCAGCGAATTCAGCAAAGTCGCAGGATACAAAATCAATGCACAGAAATCACTGGCATTCCTATACACAAACAATGAAAAATCAGAAAACAAAATCAAAGAGGCAATCCCCTTCACCACTGCAACCAAAGGAATCAAATATCTAGGAATAAACCTACCCAAAGAAACAAAAGAACTGTACACAGAAAATTACAAGCTCAGAAATCGACCTTGTGATCAAAAATCTACCCAATCATAAAAGCCCAGGGCCAGATGGCTTCACAGGTGAATTCTACCAAAGATATAAAGGAGAGCTAATGCCTGTCCTTCTAAAACTCTTCCAAAAAATTGCCCAGGAAGGAACACTTCCAAACACATTCTACGAGGCCACCATCACCCTGATACCAAAGCCAGACGAAGACAACACACAAAAAAGGAAAAGTATAGGCCAATTCCACTGATGAAATTAGATGCCAAGATCCTCAACAAAATCCTAGCAAACAGAATTCAACGACACATCAAAAAGTTCATACATCATGATCAAGTTGTGTTCATCCCAGGCATGCAAGGATTCTTCAATATCCGCAAATCAATCAATGTGATACACCACATCAATAAATTGAGAGACAAAACCCACATGATCATTTCAATAGATGCAGAAAAGCCTTCGACAAAGTACAGCATTCATTTATGATAAAAATAACTCTTCAGAAAATGGGCATAGAAGGAACCTATCTCAACATAATGAAAGCCATATATGAGAAGCCCACAGCGAACATTATCCTCAATGGTGACAAACTCAAAGCATTCCCTCTAAGATCAGGAACAAGACAAGGGTGTCCACTTTCACCACTCTTATTCAACATAGTCCTGGAAGTTCTAGCAACAGCAATAAGAGAAGAGAAAGAAATCAAAGGAATCCAGATTGGAAAGGAAGAAGTCAAACTCTCTCTATTTGCAGATGACATGATATTATACATAGAAAACCCTGAAGACACTATTACAAAGCTACTAGAGCTAATCAGCGAATTCAGCAAAGTCGCAGGATACAAAATCAATGCACAGAAATCACTGGCATTCCTATACACAAACAATGAAAAATCAGAAAACAAAATCAAAGAGGCAATCCCCTTCACCACTGCAACCAAAGGAATCAAATATCTAGGAATAAACCTACCCAAAGAAACAAAAGAACTGTACACAGAAAATTACAAGACACTCATGAGAGAAATTCAAGAAGATTTAAACAGATGGAGAGATATTCCATGTTCCTGGGTCGGAAGAATCAATTTTTTGAAAATGACCGTACTACCAAATATCATCTACAGATCCAATGCAATACCTATTCAACTACCATTGACATTTTTCACAGAACTAGACCAAAGAATAACACAGGTCATATGGAAACACAAAAGACCCCGAATAGCCTAAGTAATCCTGAGGAAAAAGAATGCAGCTGGAGGGATCTGCCTCCCCAACTTCAGACTCTACTACAAAGCAACAGTCATCAAGACAGTATGGTACTGGCACAAACACAGAAATTTAGAACAATGGAACAAGATAGAGAGCCCAGAGATTAACCCACACACCTATGAGTACCTTATTTTTTGACAAAGGAGGCGAGCATATAAAATGGGACAAAGACAGCCTCTTCAACAAATGGTGCTAGGAAAACTGGACAGCTACATGCAAAAAAATGTAATTGGACCTGACATCATACACACAGATCAACTCAAAACGGATCAAAGACCTAAATGGAAACCAGAAATCATCGAACTCTTAAAAGAGAATATTGGCAAACGACACAAGGACATAAATCAAAAGTAAGATCTTCTCTGACTCACTTGCTAGAATAGCGGAACTGAAGGGAAAAATGAACATGTGGAACCTAATGAAACTTAAAAGCTTTTGTACAGCAAAAGAAACTACAAAAAAGCTGAACAGACAACCCACAGAATGGGAGAAAATCATAGCAAATGAAATAACAGACAAAGAATTAATCTCCAAAATCTACAAGCAACTCAGACAACTCAGCACCAGAAAAATGAACACCCAATCAAAAAATGGGAAAAGGACCTAAATAGGCAACTCTCCAAAGAAGACATACAGATGGCCCAAAAGCACATGAAATGACATTCAACCTCGCATATAATTAGAGAAATGCAAATCAAAACTACAATGAGATATCACCTCACACCCGTCAGAATGGCCAGTATCTCTAAATCGACACATGAAACAGAAAAAAAAAAGAGGCAATCCCCTTCACCACTGCAACCAAAGGAATCAAATATCTAGGAATAAACCTACCCAAAGAAACAAAAGAACTGTACACAGAAAATTACAAGACACTCATGAGAGAAATTCAAGAAGATTTAAACAGATGGAGAGATATTCCATGTTCCTGGGTCGGAAGAATCAATTTTTTGAAAATGACCGTACTACCAAATATCATCTACAGATCCAATGCAATACCTATTCAACTACCATTGACATTTTTCACAGAACTAGACCAAAGAATAACACAGGTCATATGGAAACACAAAAGACCCCGAATAGCCTAAGTAATCCTGAGGAAAAAGAATGCAGCTGGAGGGATCTGCCTCCCCAACTTCAGACTCTACTACAAAGCAACAGTCATCAAGACAGTATGGTACTGGCACAAACACAGAAATTTAGAACAATGGAACAAGATAGAGAGCCCAGAGATTAACCCACACACCTATGAGTACCTTATTTTTTGACAAAGGAGGCGAGCATATAAAATGGGACAAAGACAGCCTCTTCAACAAATGGTGCTAGGAAAACTGGACAGCTACATGCAAAAAAATGTAATTGGACCTGACATCATACACACAGATCAACTCAAAACGGATCAAAGACCTAAATGGAAACCAGAAATCATCGAACTCTTAAAAGAGAATATTGGCAAACGACACAAGGACATAAATCAAAAGTAAGATCTTCTCTGACTCACTTGCTAGAATAGCGGAACTGAAGGGAAAAATGAACATGTGGAACCTAATGAAACTTAAAAGCTTTTGTACAGCAAAAGAAACTACAAAAAAGCTGAACAGACAACCCACAGAATGGGAGAAAATCATAGCAAATGAAATAACAGACAAAGAATTAATCTCCAAAATCTACAAGCAACTCAGACAACTCAGCACCAGAAAAATGAACACCCAATCAAAAAATGGGAAAAGGACCTAAATAGGCAACTCTCCAAAGAAGACATACAGATGGCCCAAAAGCACATGAAATGACATTCAACCTCGCATATAATTAGAGAAATGCAAATCAAAACTACAATGAGATATCACCTCACACCCGTCAGAATGGCCAGTATCTCTAAATCGACACACAATAAATGCTGGAGAGGGTGCGAAGAAAAGGGAACACTCTTGCATCGCTGGTGGGAATGTAAATTGATACAGCCTCTATGGAAGACAGTATGGAGATTCCTTAAAAAACTAAAAATAGAAGCACCCTATGACCCAGCAATCCCACTCTTAGGCTTATACCCTGATGAAATCAAAACTGAAAGAAGCACCTGTACCCCAATGTTCATTGCAGCGCTCTATACAATAGCTAGAACATGGAAGCAACCTAGATGCCCATTGACAAATGAATGGATAAAAAAGCTCTGGTACATATATACAATGTAATACTACTCAGCTGTGAAAAGAAATGCAGAAGACTCAGTCCTAATGAGGTTGCTGGATCTAGAACCTATCACAAAAAGTGAAATCAGTCAGAAAGAGAAGGACAAGTACAATATACTAACGCGTATTATGGAATCTAGTCGGATGATGATGATGGCACATGGAGTGAGGCGATGGAGAGACAGACATGGAGAGTGGACATATGGACATTGTGGGGAATGAACAGTGGGTGGGATGCATAAAGGAAGTAGCATGAAGGCCTGTACTACATATGTGAAGAAAATAGCTATTGTTATTGCACTGTGAGAAAAGGGGGTCCTTCAGGGGTGCTGTGTAATGGTCTGAGTGAGCTAGATGGGGGCGGATATACATATGACTAATTTGGGAACATACATATCTGTAAACAACAAAACTCTGTAGAAGTTAACAGTACAATAAAAGCTTAAAAATAAAACACCCTGTACATGAATATCCATAGCAGTTTTACTTGTAATAGTTAGAATCTATAAGATGATCAAATATTCTTCCATAAGTAGATGGTTAAACAGTTGGTGGTATATTTGTACCATGAAATACTACTCAACAATAAAAAAGAACTATTGATACAACTTCCCTTGAAAGGTGATATTTCCATGTTGCTGTGTTTTGGCTTGTGAGATACAAACATTATATAGCTTTAAAGGGGCAGAAGCATGACTTTAACCTTAATGCTGACTAGAACGTGAATGTGGTGACTGGAGCTCAAGATAACATCTTAGTTTTTGTGGTTTGATCTATGTGTAGTGGATAGGAGAACAAGATAGAAGAAGATTGGGACCCCAACAATTATAGAACTACCACACCAGCCTGAACTGCTTATCCATGGATCTCTCTCTCTCTCTCCCTTATTTTTTTTTTTTTCAAGAGTGAGCAAATTGTATAAAGTCATCTTTATTTGGAATTTTCTGTCACTGCGGATGAGTCAAAACTTGTCAAATACAGATCCTAAGAAGGAAGAAACAGAAGGAAGGGTGGTATGACTAGGGGATAGTAACAGGGAGAGAGTTGTATAACATGAAGTGCAAGAGGTAGCTGAGCAGGATAAAAGTTGAGTTTTGTTCAAAGTATGATGGGAAGCCATTTTGGAAAGCCATGTTTTTGAGGATAGTGCATGATCTAATTTACATTTAAAAAATTTGTTTCCTGAATATGGCAAGTGTGATGCATGGCATCTAGTTATAAGACTGTTGACATATTCTAAGCGAGGGAAACAGAGAACTTGATAAATTTGAATATTCTTAAGAGACAGGGTCCATAAGACTTGCTGAAGGATTATGTTAGTGTTAATAACAAAAAGAATTAAACTAAAATAAAAGAGTTGGACAAATAGATAAGTGATAGTGGTATAGTGGGCTTTCATGCAGAGATGTCAAGTTGGCAGTCAGACATCTGAGGCCAGAGTTCAGGGAGAGGTCACACAGAGATTAGGAGGCATTGGCAAATGGCTGGACCTACTCGCAATGGAACAATGTTTAGTGAAACCATGTTGCCTTCTTTAGGAAGAAAGAATCCTAAAGCACAGGCTTGCATATAACTAGATGTCGAGGAAAGAGGGGGTAATCAGGGAAGTCTTCCCTCAGAAAAGCCTATGATGAAAGATTAGGGGTGAATGAGGATAAATCAGGCAAATTGGTATAGGGTGATAATAAAAGTATTCCAGGCACAGAGAATAACATGTTTAAGAGCACAACAGCATTCCAGGGACTGAAAGAAGTCATTATTGATGGAGCAAAGAGTAACAGTGAGGGAGGTAGGGGTGGAATTTGGGGGAAGGTAGCTGTTGAGATAAAGATAGAGAGATGAGCAAGAGTTAGATTTTGAAGGGAATAGTAAGTAATTGAGCCTCATCCCTAGGGTAATAGAGAGCCATCAAAGTGTTTAAGCAAGACTGTGACTTAATCCAAAGTCAAATAAAATAATGGAAAACAGCATGGACTCTATAGAGTCCGACTGTGTGGATTTCAATTTCAGATCCATCGCTTTCTAGGAGCGAGCCTTTGAGAAGTTATATAGATACTTCATGGTTTGTTTATTGGTAAAATGAGGATAATAATAATAGAAATTATTGTATAGGATTATTGTGGGGTTTACGTGGTTGGAAAGTACATAAAACATTCCCAGGAAAATTAACTGCTCTGATCAGATTTAAATAACTAGAGAGAAAAGCAAGGCAGCTGAAACAGTATCCAAGTGGGAGATAGTAATCAGGCTTCCCTGGTGGCTCAGATGGTAAAGAATTTGCCTAAAGTGAGGGAGACCTAGGTTTTATCCATGGGTTGGGAAGATCCCATGGAGAAGAGGTAAGTTATCCATTCCAATATTCTTTCCTGGAGATTTCCATGGCTCATCCATGGGATTGCAGAGTTGGATAGAACTAAGCAACTTGACTTTTCATTCTTTCAATTGCTGAACTGAGAATGGTGGCAATGAGAAAAGTGAATGCTTCAAACATATTGAGAAATGAGCAATTTGAGTGTATTTGGGGGTGATAGTGGTATAGTGGGCTTTCATGCAGAGATGTCAAGTTGGCAGTCAGACATCTGAGGCCAGAGTTCAGGGAGAGGTCACACAGAGATTAGGAGGCATTGGCAAATGGCTGGACCTACTCGCAATGGAACAATGTTTAGTGAAACCATGTTGCCTTCTTTAGGAAGAAAGAATCCTAAAGCACAGGCTTGCATATAACTAGATGTCGAGGAAAGAGGGGGTAATCAGGGAAGTCTTCCCTCAGAAAAGCCTATGATGAAAGATTAGGGGTGAATGAGGATAAATCAGGCAAATTGGTATAGGGTGATAATAAAAGTATTCCAGGCACAGAGAATAACATGTTTAAGAGCACAACAGCATTCCAGGGACTGAAAGAAGTCATTATTGATGGAGCAAAGAGTAACAGTGAGGGAGGTAGGGGTGGAATTTGGGGGAAGGTAGCTGTTGAGATAAAGATAGAGAGATGAGCAAGAGTTAGATTTTGAAGGGAATAGTAAGTAATTGAGCCTCATCCCTAGGGTAATAGAGAGCCATCAAAGTGTTTAAGCAAGACTGTGACTTAATCCAAAGTCAAATAAAATAATGGAAAACAGCATGGACTCTATAGAGTCCGACTGTGTGGATTTCAATTTCAGATCCATCGCTTTCTAGGAGCGAGCCTTTGAGAAGTTATATAGATACTTCATGGTTTGTTTATTGGTAAAATGAGGATAATAATAATAGAAATTATTGTATAGGATTATTGTGGGGTTTACGTGGTTGGAAAGTACATAAAACATTCCCAGGAAAATTAACTGCTCTGATCAGATTTAAATAACTAGAGAGAAAAGCAAGGCAGCTGAAACAGTATCCAAGTGGGAGATAGTAATCAGGCTTCCCTGGTGGCTCAGATGGTAAAGAATTTGCCTAAAGTGAGGGAGACCTAGGTTTTATCCATGGGTTGGGAAGATCCCATGGAGAAGAGGTAAGTTATCCATTCCAATATTCTTTCCTGGAGATTTCCATGGCTCATCCATGGGATTGCAGAGTTGGATAGAACTAAGCAACTTGACTTTTCATTCTTTCAATTGCTGAACTGAGAATGGTGGCAATGAGAAAAGTGAATGCTTCAAACATATTGAGAAATGAGCATTAGTGCCCCTTTGTGGATGATTGGTTATGTTTGGGTGAGTAAGAGAAGTCAAGAATGACATTCTCTGATTTGTGACTGAGGCAACAGGCAAGAATATCACATTGTTTTCTGAGAAAGGAAACTGAGGGAGTAGGTTTAGAGAAGAGAATGGGTTCAGCACTAGACATGTTGAATTTGAGCTGCCTGTAGATTATCAGAATGGAAATGTCCAAAGGTATTGGGATATACAAATCTAGGGTTCAGGAACTTCAGCTCTGGTCTAGAGTTCCACATGAATATGATTCAAATATAGACTTTATATTATGGATGGAAATTCAGTTCATTCCAGTAAGTGAGACTATCCAATGAGAAAGTGAGAAGCAAAGAGGACCAAAACCCCAACCTGCTAAATCTCAGGGCATGTTCTTTGGTAGATCATTAGGTGGCAAAACATAGAGGAAATCTAGTGCTGCTGCCTTTTTTTTTTTAAACATTTATTTTATTTATTTATCTTTTTAGGGGGTGGGGTGGGGAGGGGGGGGGATGGGTGGGCCACTTCTATTGGTCTTTCATTTCTCTATTTTCATCCATCTTTGTTCTTTGGCTCCTGTGGGCCTCCCATCGCGGTGGCCTCTGTTGTCGCAGAGCGCTGGCTCTGGGAACATGTGCCCCAGAGCTCCGACTCGGTAATTGGACACATCAGTCCAGCCGCTCTGCGGCAAGTGGGATCTTCTCAGGCCAGGGATCAAACAGGTGCCCCTTGCTCTGCAAGGCGGTGTCCTTACCCACTGGACCACCAGGGAAGCCCTAGTGTTGCTTCTTGAAATCTCAGTTTCACCTGATAAACTTATGATGTTTTTGTCTTGCCATTCAGCAAGTATTTACTGGATACCTACATTCAGATAACCCATTCCTTCTTGAGCTTGCATTCTAGAAGTAATGGAAAAATGATCTGGCACGTGATATAGTATGTTAAAAGCTGTTGTGTACCACAAAGAAAAATAAAGCAATGAAAGTAGTTGGAAATCCCACATCAAAGCTTAAGGGTAGCTTGTAATATTAAATGAGAGCATGAAAGTGCTTTCTGAGGGGATTAAGAGGACCATGAAGCAACCTGTGGAAAGAATGTTCCAGACTGAAGAAACAACAAATGGAAAGGTTCTCTAAAAGGAGTGCATCCACAGTGTTGGAGGAACAGCCAGGAGACAATGTGGGAGGAGGAAAAGTATTTAGAGGAACAAGAAGAGGACAGAAAACAAACAAGAAACCAGATCATGCAGAGTCGCATTGACCACTATAAGAATGTTGACCTGTGCTTTGTAAAAATTGGGCGACATTGCCTAAAGGTGGAGAGTAGGGGCTGGACCAGAGGACGGACTTGATCATTTGGCATACTTTTAACAAGATTATTCCAGCTTCCAAGTGTAGACTAGAAAGATTGGGAGTGGAATATGAAAGGAAGAGAAATCCCTGGACCATACAGTTTGCCTCGTGGCACACTCATTTTTGGCCCATGTAAAGCCACTTTTTATTTGCTTTATTAATTTACACTCCTATTCCCTTTCCCATATCCCTTTTCCCAGGAGTCACCTTTTCTATGTAACACCCCTGAATATCTTTCTCTCCTTATCCATCCCCTTCTTCCTTCCTTTCTTTTTCAAACATTTATTATACATTTACAAGGTGTTCAGTGTCCAAGCTTCAAGAATGAACAAGATATGGAACAACAATCAATGGAGTGACAGGCAAATGATAACAGCATAACGCACCATAATGCTTCCATTAGGAAGTTTTTATGATGTGCTGTAGTAACATAGCAGAAGGAGCCTTTATTTGCTGTAGAGAATAGAGTAATAGAGAAAGATGCTTCACAATGGAGATGATGTATTTGTAATTTAAAAAACTCTCTCATGGTTGAGAGATATAACTCTCTCAATATATTGTTATGTTGTTAATTTGGTTAGACAACAAGTTGTCTAATTGTAATTCCTTTAAACATGAATTTGTTCTTAATACATTCACATGGTAAAAAGTCAAATGGTACATAAGTAATTCAGTGAAAAGTATATCCCTTTTCATCCAAATCAGGTATCTCTTCTTTCCATAGTCAACTGTTCTCATCATTTTCTGTTTACATATACACATAATTATCCTCTCCTCAACTTTTTAAAATTATAGCGGCATTTCTGTTCTTAATTTCTTTGGAAGTATTATAGTTTTCTTAAGAGAAAAGTCAAGGTTAGCTATGCAGAGAAGGGTAAGGTTGTCATTCCATGCAAGATGAACAGCATGTTCAAAGACGTGGAGGTGATTGAGATACTCCGTTATCAAAGAGCTTGGTGTGGAAGAGAGACTATAGTTGACCCTTGAACAATGAGGGGTGAGCTGATTAATCAGTGTGTAACTTTGATTTGGCCCTTTATATCATCAGTTCTTCCACATTACTAGATTCAGCCAAACATGAACCATGTATTACTGTAGTGTTTGCTATAGGTTTCCTAGGTGGAGCAGTGGTAAAAGAACCTGCCTGCCAATGCAGGAGAAACAAGAGACATGGTTTAAATCCCTGGGTCGGGAAGATCCCCAGGAGGAGGAAATGACAACCTGCTCCAATATTCTTGCTGGGAAAATCCCATGGAAAGAGGCGCCTGGAAGGCTACAGTTCCTGGGGTTGCAAAAAGTCAGACACATCTGAGCATATGTACACACAGGCACACACACACAGACA
Source organism: Tragulus kanchil (assembly GCA_022376925.1). Classification (NCBI taxonomy): domain Eukaryota; kingdom Metazoa; phylum Chordata; class Mammalia; order Artiodactyla; family Tragulidae; genus Tragulus; species Tragulus kanchil. The sequence continues at coordinate 107,027,408 of JAIOJX010000030.1, read as the reverse complement.
CAATGAGAAATACCAGTTCAAACTGATGAAGTTCAAGGGTCAACTGTAGTTCCTTTTTTTCTTACACCAAAACTATTTTTATTGGGGTATAGCCAATTAACAATTTTGTGATAGTTTCAGGTGAACAGTGAAGAGGCTTGGCCATACATATACATGTATCCATTCCCCCCTCAACTCTGCTCCCATCCAGGCTGGTGCATAACATGAAGCAGAGTTCCATGTGCTGTATAATAGATTTTTGTTGCTTATCCATTTCAAGCATGGCAGTGTGTATTTGACTTTCCCCAAATCCCCAACCATCCCCTCGCCCCTGCAACCATGAGTTCGTTTTCAATTGTAGTTCTGAGTGGGTAAATCATGGATGATTAGAGAAAGGCATGAAAACTCTGTGTAGCTAAACCCAGAGTAGTTTTACAGACCAATAAAACAGAAAGTCTAAAGACCGCCCTTTGTACAAGGAAATTATTTGCTTAAGGTGGAATGTTAAGGCATTGAGAGAAAAGGTGGGTTATTTAGTAAGTAATACTGGGGAAATGGTAAGGCCATCTGAAAATATTAAATTTAATCATTTCCTATACTCTAAAATTATCTCCAAAAGTTTCAAATATTTGAAAAATGAAGCCATAATAATAGAGAGGACAACATGAAAAATCCCCTATAAGTTTGGAGTGAAAGGACCTTTTTACTTATGACTAAAACCTTTACACCATAATAAAGAATTTAGATGCATTTATAGAAAATAATTTTTTAACTTCTGAATGGAAACAAAGTAAAAACAATAAATACAGAGAAAACAACAAAAGAGGAAAATACTATCAGGTCAGTAAAATAACTAATTGCCCTAATATGTAAAGACAATCTACAAATAATTTAAAACTCAATTTTTAAAAAAGTGAAAGAGTTGAATAACATTTTATAGAAGAGGAATGGCCCTTGAACATGAAAATGCCCAGCCTCACTCAATATAAAAGTAAATTAAAACCACACCAAGATACCAAAATTTATCAGAGTATATAACCCAAATTCCAAATTTCCAAAATGCATAAATTTATTAACATTTAGATTTCAAGACTGTAGGAGAACGGACAGTTTTATATATCACTGGTAGTAGTATGAAGTAGCGCATTATCTATGAAAAAGTCTGTCACTATCTTTCAAAATAACAGATTCATATAGTAAATAAGTTCAAACTGATGAAGTTCAAGGGTCAACTGTAGTTCCTTTTTTTCTTACACCAAAACTATTTTTATTGGGGTATAGCCAATTAACAATTTTGTGATAGTTTCAGGTGAACAGTGAAGAGGCTTGGCCATACATATACATGTATCCATTCCCCCCTCAACTCTGCTCCCATCCAGGCTGGTGCATAACATGAAGCAGAGTTCCATGTGCTGTATAATAGATTTTTGTTGCTTATCCATTTCAAGCATGGCAGTGTGTATTTGACTTTCCCCAAATCCCCAACCATCCCCTCGCCCCTGCAACCATGAGTTCGTTTTCAATTGTAGTTCTGAGTGGGTAAATCATGGATGATTAGAGAAAGGCATGAAAACTCTGTGTAGCTAAACCCAGAGTAGTTTTACAGACCAATAAAACAGAAAGTCTAAAGACCGCCCTTTGTACAAGGAAATTATTTGCTTAAGGTGGAATGTTAAGGCATTGAGAGAAAAGGTGGGTTATTTAGTAAGTAATACTGGGGAAATGGTAAGGCCATCTGAAAATATTAAATTTAATCATTTCCTATACTCTAAAATTATCTCCAAAAGTTTCAAATATTTGAAAAATGAAGCCATAATAATAGAGAGGACAACATGAAAAATCCCCTATAAGTTTGGAGTGAAAGGACCTTTTTACTTATGACTAAAACCTTTACACCATAATAAAGAATTTAGATGCATTTATAGAAAATAATTTTTTAACTTCTGAATGGAAACAAAGTAAAAACAATAAATACAGAGAAAACAACAAAAGAGGAAAATACTATCAGGTCAGTAAAATAACTAATTGCCCTAATATGTAAAGACAATCTACAAATAATTTAAAACTCAATTTTTAAAAAAGTGAAAGAGTTGAATAACATTTTATAGAAGAGGAATGGCCCTTGAACATGAAAATGCCCAGCCTCACTCAATATAAAAGTAAATTAAAACCACACCAAGATACCAAAATTTATCAGAGTATATAACCCAAATTCCAAATTTCCAAAATGCATAAATTTATTAACATTTAGATTTCAAGACTGTAGGAGAACGGACAGTTTTATATATCACTGGTAGTAGTATGAAGTAGCGCATTATCTATGAAAAAAGTCTGTCACTATCTTTCAAAATAACAGATCATATGTACAGTTTGTCCTAGCTATCCCCCTTCTGGGAATTCTTCCTATAGATAAACTTATAGATGTGCAAAATCACATATATTCAAGGTTGTACACTGCAGCATTGTTTTTGTAGCAAAAGACTGGCTCAATTCAAATGCTCACCAGTAGGGGACTGGTTAAACTAATCATGGTATATCTATGCATTGGGATAATATGGAATGAGATGGTAAAGAATCCACCTGCAATGCAGGAACCTGGGTTCCATCTCTGATTTGGGATGATACCCTGGGGAGAGGAATGACTCTCCATCCAGTATTCTTTTTTTTCCCCTAAAGGTTTATTTATTTATTTATTTATTTTGGGGGTGGGAGGGATGGGGTGAGGCTGGGGTGGGGTGGGAGGGAAGGGCGGTGGACCACTTCTATTGGTCTTTCATTTATCTATTTTCATCCATATTTGTTCTTTGGCCCGTGTGGGCCTCCCATCACGATGGCCTCTGTTGTCACAGAGCACTGTCTCTGGGTGCATGCACTCCAGAGTTCCGGCTCGGTAATTGGATACATGGGTCCAGCCGCTCCGTGGCACGTGGGATCTTCCCAGGCCAGGGATCAAACCGGCGCCCCTTGCACTGCAAGACGGTGTCCTTACCCACTGGATCACCAGGGAAGCCCTCCATCCAGTATTCTTCCTTGGAGAATTCCATGGACAGAGGAGCCTGGAAGACTATAGTCCATGGGGTACAGCTGATGAGGTAGCAAAGAGTCAGACACAACTGAGCGACTAACACTTCCACTTCAAAAAAACAATAAAAATCTGGATAGCCTCTCTGTGTATCAGTTGTGGGTAAAGTTCGAGATATATGAGGTAAAAACAAGCAATGTGTTGAACAGTTTATAAATGTTTGTTCTTAAAACCACACCAAGATACCAAAATTTATCAGAGTATATAACCCAAATTCCAAATTTCCAAAATGCATAAATTTATTAACATTTAGATTTCAAGACTGTAGGAGAACGGACAGTTTTATATATCACTGGTAGTAGTATGAAGTAGCGCATTATCTATGAAAAAAGTCTGTCACTATCTTTCAAAATAACAGATCATATGTACAGTTTGTCCTAGCTATCCCCCTTCTGGGAATTCTTCCTATAGATAAACTTATAGATGTGCAAAATCACATATATTCAAGGTTGTACACTGCAGCATTGTTTTGTAGCAAAAGACTGGCTCAATTCAAATGCTCACCAGTAGGGGACTGGTTAAACTAATCATGGTATATCTATGCATTGGGATAATATGGAATGAGATGGTAAAGAATCCACCTGCAATGCAGGAACCTGGGTTCCATCTCTGATTTGGGATGATACCCTGGGGAGAGGAATGACTCTCCATCCAGTATTCTTTTTTTTCCCCTAAAGGTTTATTTATTTATTTATTTATTTTGGGGGGGTGGAGGGATGGGGTGAGGCTGGGGTGGGGTGGGAGGGAAGGGGCGGGTGGGCCACTTCTATTGGTCTTTCATTTATCTATTTTCATCCATATTTGTTCTTTGGCCCGTGTGGGCCTCCCATCACGATGGCCTCTGTTGTCACAGAGCACTGTCTCTGGGTGCATGCACTCCAGAGTTCCGGCTCGGTAATTGGATACATGGGTCCAGCCGCTCCGTGGCACGTGGGATCTTCCCAGGCCAGGGATCAAACCGGCGCCCCTTGCACTGCAAGACGGTGTCCTTACCCACTGGATCACCAGGGAAGCCCTCCATCCAGTATTCTTCCTTGGAGAATTCCATGGACAGAGGAGCCTGGAAGACTATAGTCCATGGGGTACAGCTGATGAGGTAGCAAAGAGTCAGACACAACTGAGCGACTAACACTTCCACTTCAAAAAAACAATAAAAATCTGGATAGCCTCTCTGTGTATCAGTTGTGGGTAAAGTTCCGAGATATATGAGGTAAAAAACAAGCAATGTGTTGAACAGTTTATAAATGTTTGTTCTACTAGGGAGAACATAAATGTATAGTCTATTTTGCATAATATTATTTATATGAAGAATTAGGCCAATGAACAATAAAAACTGTATTTTGTGTGGAAGGTTTTTGGAAGTGACAAGTGGAGACAGTGGTAGAAGCAAGTGCCTTCACCATCTGTATTTTAGTATTTGTTGATTTTTAAATTATGAAGATGTATTAATCATCCATGAATTTTTTTCCTTTTTTTCAAATTTTGGCCTCTTTTATTGGTGCTTCATTTATTTATTTTCATCCATCATAATTCTCTGGCCTGTGTGGGCCTCGCATTGCAGTGACCTCTCTCGTTGCAGAGCTCTGGCTCTGGGTGCATGCGCTCCAGAGTGCTGGCTCCTAATTGGACACACCAGTCCAGTCGCTCTGTGGCACGTGAGATCTTCTGTGGCCAGGGATCGAACCGGTGCCCCTTGCACTGCAAGGCGGACTCACTACCCACTGGACCACCAGGGAAACCCTCATCCATGATTTTTTGTAAAGAATTTGCCTCTACCTCATTCAGCAATTCAGTACTTCAGTTTTTAGCTATTTATTTATTTCAGGCCTTGGGGTTTTACATTTGCCTTTTCTCCCCCCTTTGCTGGTGGTTCACTTTGTAAGCTATGTTCCTAGAATAAAATCACTAAGAGTCTCTGCTCATAGCATATCCCGTGTATTGCAACAGGGGGAGGATTGGAAATTACAGGAGCAATAGTATTTTTGATGTGCTCTTTGTGTCTGGTCAAAACTTTGATACTTGCTGTGTGTAGAAGAAAAGTTCCAGGACATTTTAAAAATGATTGAATTCTTATCCAAAGTTGACATGCTTTTGCTTTAAAATTGAGTGAAGTATTCCTAGAAGCCACACAGAGAAATAATGCTTGAAGTGAGTTTAAAAAGAGAAAGAGAGGGGTTCCCTGGTGGTCCAGTGGGTAAAGAGTCCTCCTTGCAGTGTAAGGGGCACCGGTTTGATCCCTGACCCCAGAAGATCCCATGTGCCCTCGAGCGTCTGGACCGGTGTGTTCAATTAGGAGCCAGCACTCTGGAGCGCGTGCACCCAGAGCCAGAGCTCTGCAACGAGAGAGGCCACTGCAATGCGAGGCCCATGCATGCCAAAGAATAAAGATGGACGAAAGTAAATAAATGAAAAACCAATACAAGAGGCCAAAAAAAAAAAAAAAGATCGAGAGAGGTGCTTGAAGGAACTGAGAAGGAAGAATGAAATCTCAAAATCAGCTGTCATATGCAAATAGACAAGATCTAGGAAAGTCCAAGGAAACTAACCACTCAAAGGATAATAGGGGAAGGAAAAAGAGTGAAACTCAGCAGGGAAATACAAATGACAGGAGGCTGTTAGAACTGATTTACCTAGAGGTCCTGACAGAGAAATACCCTAAAGATCCCCAAGGGATAGACCTGAACCATTAGGGCTGCATACTGAGATGCCCTCATTTTATAGTCAAGGAAGACAAGTCCTTAGGCTGTGAAGAGAACAATTTAAAGATCACTCCAAAACCATTTCTGAGACTTCAACAGTTTTGTTTTGTTTTGTTCTTCACTTGCTTGTTTGTTTTCATTTAGTATCTCTTGCTAATTCTCCATTTTATTTCATTATTCCTTTTAACATTCATAATCACCACACATATGTTTCCAGAAAGTAGGAGGAAAGTGAGGAGAGGAGGCTAAGAGGAGAGAGATTAAATCTTGCAAATGAAAGAAAATGGTAACAGCAAGTAGTGGATATGCATATGAAATAAATTAAAAAAAAGTATCATTTGTGCTGAGAATGGGCCCAGAGATGCATTCCCATGGCTCTAATTTTCTTGTTCCAAGGTTTTCTGTAAAATGATGAGAGAGGATTTAAAAATCACACTGTCTTATTTTTTAAGTCGAAAGTGTCTGGTCAAAACTTTGATACTTGCTGTGTGTAGAAGAAAAGTTCCAGGACATTTTAAAATGATTGAGTTCTTATCCAAAGTTGACATGCTTTTGCTTTAAAATTGAGTGAAGTATTCCTAGAAGCCACACAGAGAAATAATGCTTGAAGTGAGTTTAAAAAGAGAAAGAGAGGGGTTCCCTGGTGGTCCAGTGGGTAAAGAGTCCTCCTTGCAGTGTAAGGGGCACCGGTTTGATCCCTGACCCCAGAAGATCCCATGTGCCCTCGAGCGTCTGGACCGGTGTGTTCAATTAGGAGCCAGCACTCGGGAGCGCGTGCACCCAGAGCCAGAGCTCTGCAACGAGAGAGGCCACTGCAATGCGAGGCCCATGCATGCCAAAGAATAAAGATGGACGAAAGTAAATAAATGAAAAACCAATACAAGAGGCCAAAAAAAAAAAAAAAGATCGAGAGAGGTGCTTGAAGGAACTGAGAAGGAAGAATGAAATCTCAAAATCAGCTGTCATATGCAAATAGACAAGATCTAGGAAAGTCCAAGGAAACTAACCACTCAAAGGATAATAGGGGAAGGAAAAAGAGTGAAACTCAGCAGGGAAATACAAATGACAGGAGGCTGTTAGAACTGATTTACCTAGAGGTCCTGACAGAGAAATACCCTAAAGATCCCCAAGGGATAGACCTGAACCATTAGGGCTGCATACTGAGATGCCCTCATTTTATAGTCAAGGAAGACAAGTCCTTAGGCTGTGAAGAGAACAATTTAAAGATCACTCCAAAACCATTTCTGAGACTTCAACAGTTTTGTTTTGTTTTGTTCTTCACTTGCTTGTTTGTTTTCATTTAGTATCTCTTGCTAATTCTCCATTTTATTTCATTATTCCTTTTAACATTCATAATCACCACACATATGTTTCCAGAAAGTAGGAGGAAAGTGAGGAGAGGAGGCTAAGAGGAGAGAGATTAAATCTTGCAAATGAAAGAAAATGGTAACAGCAAGTAGTGGATATGCATATGAAATAAATTAAAAAAAAGTATCATTTGTGCTGAGAATGGGCCCAGAGATGCATTCCCATGGCTCTAATTTTCTTGTTCCAAGGTTTTCTGTAAAATGATGAGAGAGGATTTAAAAAAATCACACTGTCTTATTGTTTGTAAGTCGAAAAGGAATGAACCTCAGGGTTTTTAGCCGTATAACATACACTCTGCTACAGGAGTCTTAAATAATTCTTCCAAAATATCCCTCAATGAATTCCTTTTAAGGCACAGTTTTACCTCCAAATTACTGTTTAATTAGTTCATTTTTCATATATGTTTTTCTCTATGAATGTCACATGGGTATGAACTCTTTCCTTCTGACAGGAGAGTGGTGTTTTTTTATCCAAGTTCCTAACCTACATCGCACAAAGGTTTTTGTCAGAGATGTTCACAGTCTTTAAATGTGATTTAACAATAATACTGAGTCCCTTATGCATGCGTGTGTGCTGTGCTGCTTCAGTTGTGTCTGATTCTGTGTGATCTCATGGACTGCAGCCTGCTCAACTCCTCTGTCCATGGGATTCTCCAGGCAAATATTTGTAATGCAGACTGTTCTGTTTACTTTTGGCTTAAGTCACAGAAACAAACAAGAGAATGGGCTACTTCATTTGCCATTCAAGAAAATATTTAAGAATGATCATGGGTTCTTAAGAATGATCACTTTTAGAGCTTTTTAGTTGGAATTTTTTCCTGTTCCTTCCCTGGAATAAGATCAAGCTCTAAAGCAACTTGGGAATTATCAAGAAAGAGACTAAAAACAACCCCCACCCCTGTCTTTTGGAAATGTAGAAAATCAAGTATATACACTAGCAAGGAAGTTCTCATTCTGTATTCATATTCTTATTTAAAATTTGCCCCTTTCCAAGTATGTACCATCTATCAATTTTTTAACATAAGGTTAGGAGGACATTGGTTCTGATAACTGCAGTTTTATGCTTCATAAATACTCTTCCTAAAGAAACTATAATAATAAAGATTGTAGTGTTTCCTTGTCTCTGATGAAATTATAAAGTTATTGTTTTTCAGAAAGTAGGAGGAAAGTGAGGAGAGGAGGCTAAGAGGAGAGATTAAATCTTGCAAATGAAAGAAAATGGTAACAGCAAGTAGTGGATATGCATATGAAATAAATTAAAAAAAAGTATCATTTGTGCTGAGAATGGGCCCAGAGATGCATTCCCATGGCTCTAATTTTCTTGTTCCAAGGTTTTCTGTAAAATGATGAGAGAGGATTTAAAAAAATCACACTGTCTTATTGTTTGTAAGTCGAAAAGGAATGAACCTCAGGGTTTTTAGCCGTATAACATACACTCTGCTACAGGAGTCTTAAATAATTCTTCCAAAATATCCCTCAATGAATTCCTTTTAAGGCACAGTTTTACCTCCAAATTACTGTTTAATTAGTTCATTTTTCATATATGTTTTTCTCTATGAATGTCACATGGGTATGAACTCTTTCCTTCTGACAGGAGAGTGGTGTTTTTTTATCCAAGTTCCTAACCTACATCGCACAAAGGTTTTTGTCAGAGATGTTCACAGTCTTTAAATGTGATTTAACAATAATACTGAGTCCCTTATGCATGCGTGTGTGCTGTGCTGCTTCAGTTGTGTCTGATTCTGTGTGATCTCATGGACTGCAGCCTGCTCAACTCCTCTGTCCATGGGATTCTCCAGGCAAATATTTGTAATGCAGACTGTTCTGTTTACTTTTGGCTTAAGTCACAGAAACAAACAAGAGAATGGGCTACTTCATTTGCCATTCAAGAAAATATTTAAGAATGATCATGGGTTCTTAAGAATGATCACTTTTAGAGCTTTTTAGTTGGAATTTTTTCCTGTTCCTTCCCTGGAATAAGATCAAGCTCTAAAGCAACTTGGGAATTATCAAGAAAGAGACTAAAAACAACCCCCACCCCTGTCTTTTGGAAATGTAGAAAATCAAGTATATACACTAGCAAGGAAGTTCTCATTCTGTATTCATATTCTTATTTAAAATTTGCCCCTTTCCAAGTATGTACCATCTATCAATTTTTTAACATAAGGTTAGGAGGACATTGGTTCTGATAACTGCAGTTTTATGCTTCATAAATACTCTTCCTAAAGAAACTATAATAATAAAGATTGTAGTGTTTCCTTGTCTCTGATGAAATTATAAAGTTATTGTTTTTTCAAGTCAACAGAAAAGCTCATAAAAACTAGGATTGTCTTTCTGTTGATCTTGTAGGTTTTTTTTTTTTTTTTTTTTTTTTTGGCTTCCTAAGCTTAACAGCAGCTACCTAACTATCAAAATGAAGTGATGAAGTGGATACTGTATATAAATTATACACTCATTGAGCCTTAGAAATCTTTTATACTTTTAAGAATTAAAAAAAAAATTAAAACACGAGCCAGTCTGTTTCAGGAGCTGTCTAATAAGTAGCTACTTCTGTGTTTAGCATGTTCCCCTCTACCCACAATCTTCATCCGCAACCCTAACTACTTTCCACCTCCCACTCTGAGTGCAATACTTATTACATGCTTCTGAACATCATAACAGTGTTTATTTATGAATAGGGCTTCAATTGTAAAATTGCTGAATCAAAGAATAATGCCAGAAAATGCTATAATGTTATATGCTATAAAATATTATGCTCTGCTGCTCTAAGATGTACTAGGATTTGCAAAGGTCTAATTGCTATCATGGATTAATTCAAAGAGATTTATAATAATAGTTACCATTTAGTGTATTCCTACCATAAGCCAAGCAATCACACAACATCTAATCTTCAAATAACACTGTGAATTTGCATTCTTTTTCCATTTTACATATGCAGCAAGTAGGGGTCAGTTCTTCAAAATGTTAATGATGATGATACTCATCACCATCTAGTAAGTATCGGATGGAACTTGCATTTATTGTTCTTCAGTCACTAAGTTGTGTCCAACTCTTTACAACCCTATGGACTGCAGCATGCCAGCCTTCCCTGTCCTTCACTAACTCCAGGAGTTTGCTCAAACTCATATCCATTGAATTGGTGATGCCATCCCACCATCTCATCCTCTGTCACCACCCTCTCCTCCTGCCTTCAGTTTTACCCAGCATCAGATTCTGAAAATTCATATTCTTATTTAAAATTTGCCCCTTTCCAAGTATGTACCATCTATCAATTTTTTAACATAAGGTTAGGAGGACATTGGTTCTGATAACTGCAGTTTTATGCTTCATAAATACTCTTCCTAAAGAAACTATAATAATAAAGATTGTAGTGTTTCCTTGTCTCTGATGAAATTATAAAGTTATTGTTTTTTCAAGTCAACAGAAAAGCTCATAAAAACTAGGATTGTCTTTCTGTTGATCTTGTAGGTTTTTTCTTTTTTTTGGCTTCCTAAGCTTAACAGCAGCTACCTAACTATCAAAATGAAGTGATGAAGTGGATACTGTATATAAATTATACACTCATTGAGCCTTAGAAATCTTTTATACTTTTAAGAATTAAAAAAAAAATTAAAACACGAGCCAGTCTGTTTCAGGAGCTGTCTAATAAGTAGCTACTTCTGTGTTTAGCATGTTCCCCTCTACCCACAATCTTCATCCGCAACCCTAACTACTTTCCACCTCCCACTCTGAGTGCAATACTTATTACATGCTTCTGAACATCATAACAGTGTTTATTTATGAATAGGGCTTCAATTGTAAAATTGCTGAATCAAAGAATAATGCCAGAAAATGCTATAATGTTATATGCTATAAAATATTATGCTCTGCTGCTCTAAGATGTACTAGGATTTGCAAAGGTCTAATTGCTATCATGGATTAATTCAAAGAGATTTATAATAATAGTTACCATTTAGTGTATTCCTACCATAAGCCAAGCAATCACACAACATCTAATCTTCAAATAACACTGTGAATTTGCATTCTTTTTCCATTTTACATATGCAGCAAGTAGGGGTCAGTTCTTCAAAATGTTAATGATGATGATACTCATCACCATCTAGTAAGTATCGGATGGAACTTGCATTTATTGTTCTTCAGTCACTAAGTTGTGTCCAACTCTTTACAACCCTATGGACTGCAGCATGCCAGCCTTCCCTGTCCTTCACTAACTCCAGGAGTTTGCTCAAACTCATATCCATTGAATTGGTGATGCCATCCCACCATCTCATCCTCTGTCACCACCCTTCTCCTCCTGCCTTCAGTTTTACCCAGCATCAGAGTCTTTTCCAACAAGTCCTTTCTTCATATCAGGTAGCCAAACTATTGGAACTTCAGCATCAGTCTTTCCAATGAATGTTCAGGGTTGATTTCCATTAGGATTGACAGGTTTGATCTCCTTGCTGTGCAAGTGACTCTTAAGAGTCTTATCCAATACCAAACTCAAAATCATCAATTCTTCAGCACTCATACTTCTTTTTGGTTCATCTCTCACATCCATACATGACTACTGGAAAAACCATAGCTTTGGCTTTATGGACCATTGCTGGCAAAATGATGTCTATGTTTTTTAATATGCTGTCTAGGTTTATCATAACTTTTATTCCCAGGAGTAAGCATCTTTTATTTTTCTGGCTGCAGTCACCATCTGCAGTGATTTTGGAGCTCATGAAAATAAAATCTGCCACTTTGCATTTACTAGAGTTCAATTTCCTGTGTTTTCTATTCCTGCATTAGTTATGATCTAAAGCCCAAAGCTCCTTTGATCCTAAAGGGAACTTTTTGGTCCTGTGCTTCTAGTTCAGACCAACATGGGAGTTTCTTTCTTGAATACTGTCAAAAATATATGAAATCATGTTAAATACACCAGTGTATTACTGTCAGTATACTTTATCTCATCCTATTAAAATATTTAATATTAGGAATAGATATTTAAACAGAAACTATAGTATTTCATTAGTTGGAATGTCATGCTTGTCAATGATTATAAACTGGAGTTGTCCAGCCGCCTATCCAATTAGTTACCATTTAGTGTATTCCTACCATAAGTCAAGCAATCACACAACATCTAATCTTCAAATAACACTGTGAATTTGCATTCTTTTTCCATTTTACATATGCAGCAAGTAGGGGTCAGTTCTTCAAAATGTTAATGATGATGATACTCATCACCATCTAGTAAGTATCGGATGGAACTTGCATTTATTGTTCTTCAGTCACTAAGTTGTGTCCAACTCTTTACAACCCTATGGACTGCAGCATGCCAGCCTTCCCTGTCCTTCACTAACTCCAGGAGTTTGCTCAAACTCATATCCATTGAATTGGTGATGCCATCCCACCATCTCATCCTCTGTCACCACCCTTCTCCTCCTGCCTTCAGTTTTACCCAGCATCAGAGTCTTTTCCAACAAGTCCTTTCTTCATATCAGGTAGCCAAACTATTGGAACTTCAGCATCAGTCTTTCCAATGAATGTTCAGGGTTGATTTCCATTAGGATTGACAGGTTTGATCTCCTTGCTGTGCAAGTGACTCTTAAGAGTCTTATCCAATACCAAACTCAAAATCATCAATTCTTCAGCACTCATACTTCTTTTTGGTTCATCTCTCACATCCATACATGACTACTGGAAAAAACCATAGCTTTGGCTTTATGGACCATTGCTGGCAAAATGATGTCTATGTTTTTTAATATGCTGTCTAGGTTTATCATAACTTTTATTCCCAGGAGTAAGCATCTTTTATTTTTCTGGCTGCAGTCACCATCTGCAGTGATTTTGGAGCTCATGAAAATAAAATCTGCCACTTTGCATTTACTAGAGTTCAATTTCCTGTGTTTTCTATTCCTGCATTAGTTATGATCTAAAGCCCAAAGCTCCTTTGATCCTAAAGGGAACTTTTTGGTCCTGTGCTTCTAGTTCAGACCAACATGGGAGTTTCTTTCTTGAATACTGTCAAAAATATATGAAATCATGTTAAATACACCAGTGTATTACTGTCAGTATACTTTATCTCATCCTATTAAAATATTTAATATTAGGAATAGATATTTAAACAGAAACTATAGTATTTCATTAGTTGGAATGTCATGCTTGTCAATGATTATAAACTGGAGTTGTCCAGCCGCCTATCCATCTGTCCATCTATTTTACTAATCAAGAACTATTTTTGGATCAGTTGCTATTCTAGTCATCAGCCAGAGCTTATTTTGCTCTTGAAACTTATATTATAGATCATCATGGTTATCCAGTAGAGCTTCCTGTGGGTTGAAAATGTTCTGTACCTATGCTTTTGAGACAGCTGAGGAATGAAATTTAATTTAATTAATTTTTAAATTTTATAAAGCTTTATTTAATTTAAACTTTAATAGCCAAAAGTGGCTAGTGGTTACTGTATTGGACATCACAGTTCTAGAAGATTTGAGCAGGTGGAGAGACAGAAAATAAACAAATAAGCAAATTATTTTTTTATTTTGGTGAGTGCTATGGAAAATAAGCAGAGTGATAGAATGTTGGAGGCGTGTCAAGGTTAATTAGGGTTGTCAGGGAGGTTTTCTTTGAATGTCTTTCATTTAAACTGATTCCTGAGTGTGAGAATAAGGAGTCAGACATGCCAAGAACAGGAGAGGGACATTCTAGACTGAAAGAAGCAAATAAAAAAAAACCCGTAGACAGAAAGACTGATGTGTTCAAGTTTCAATAAGCAGACCAGTGTTGGTTAGATAATAATGAACAAACAACAAGTGATACGCAGTGATGTTGGGAGGCCAGATAATGTGGAGTTTTGTGGGCTGTGGTAAAGAGTATGAATTTTATTCTAAGTGAAATCTAAATTGATAAAAAAAAAAAGGCAAAAAATAAAATCTGCCACTTTGCATTTACTAGAGTTCAATTTCCTGTGTTTTCTATTCCTGCATTAGTTATGATCTAAAGCCCAAAGCTCCTTTGATCCTAAAGGGAACTTTTTGGTCCTGTGCTTCTAGTTCAGACCAACATGGGAGTTTCTTTCTTGAATACTGTCAAAAATATATGAAATCATGTTAAATACACCAGTGTATTACTGTCAGTATACTTTATCTCATCCTATTAAAATATTTAATATTAGGAATAGATATTTAAACAGAAACTATAGTATTTCATTAGTTGGAATGTCATGCTTGTCAATGATTATAAACTGGAGTTGTCCAGCCGCCTATCCATCTGTCCATCTATTTTACTAATCAAGAACTATTTTTGGATCAGTTGCTATTCTAGTCATCAGCCAGAGCTTATTTTGCTCTTGAAACTTATATTATAGATCATCATGGTTATCCAGTAGAGCTTCCTGTGGGTTGAAAATGTTCTGTACCTATGCTTTTGAGACAGCTGAGGAATGAAATTTAATTTAATTAATTTTTAAATTTTATAAAGCTTTATTTAATTTAAACTTTAATAGCCAAAAGTGGCTAGTGGTTACTGTATTGGACATCACAGTTCTAGAAGATTTGAGCAGGTGGAGAGACAGAAAATAAACAAATAAGCAAATTATTTTTTTATTTTGGTGAGTGCTATGGAAAATAAGCAGAGTGATAGAATGTTGGAGGCGTGTCAAGGTTAATTAGGGTTGTCAGGGAGGTTTTCTTTGAATGTCTTTCATTTAAACTGATTCCTGAGTGTGAGAATAAGGAGTCAGACATGCCAAGAACAGGAGAGGGACATTCTAGACTGAAAGAAGCAAATAAAAAAAAACCCGTAGACAGAAAGACTGATGTGTTCAAGTTTCAATAAGCAGACCAGTGTTGGTTAGATAATAATGAACAAACAACAAGTGATACGCAGTGATGTTGGGAGGCCAGATAATGTGGAGTTTTGTGGGCTGTGGTAAAGAGTATGAATTTTATTCTAAGTGAAATCTAAATTGATAGATAATATTTAAAACATTAAATTATCCTATAAAATACTTATGTGCAAAGTTTAATTATTTATAGATGAAATGGGTGTTATTTTGTAGCTTTATTATTTTTAAGATCTTTTCTATGCAGTTTAATTTGAAAAGAACCACATGTTAAAGAATTTGTGGTAGTTATGAACTTGTCTTAAAGATTCAAAGAATCATGTCCTCAAGAAATTGGAATTACCAATAGCATACAATCTACTTATATAGAATATCCAAATGGAAAGTAATATTTAGAATATTTAATATTTCATTTTTGATCTTTGGTGAAGTTAATTTTTAATATCGCTTAGGGCTAAATTGCACAGTTATGAAACACAAATAAGAAAACTTTCCTAGGTGTGGCATGATTTGTCATCAGCTGTAAATGTGATGTTTAAACATTTGGTCTGTAGCCAGTTTCCAGTGGATAAATCATCACATCAAGAAAACATATTACAAAAAATTATAAGTCACAGCAGAGACTCCTTGATAACCTTATCAGTCCTGAAAATAATTCTTTACCTGAGACTGGATTTTAAACATACTATTCTTGAACTTACCAGGAGATCTGAGCTACTGATGCTACTAATTCAATATTGTACCTTTTATGAGTCACAGATACCCTTGGGCTAGCCCATGGAGAAAGGGTCAATAGTACCCTAGTCATCATAGAAACTATATTACTTTCAGTAGCTCTTTTTTCCAAACAAAGCGTAATTCATGATCCTGAATTCAACCAATATCAGTATTACTTGAAAAGGATGTACCCAAACTGTGTCATAAAGTGGTAGGAAAAACTGTTAAAAATGTTGCCAAAATAAGCAAATTGTTAAACTAAGTAGACAACACAGGTTATTAAAGCCTTAAAACCTATCTTTATTGTGGAATTTTTAAGTCATTGGCTTATATTTAATGTCCCTTTCAAATACAGACTTTTAAGATCTACAGTCATATTTTTGAATGATATGAACTTTTTAGTATTCATAATGTGTGTATGTGCCAAATAACTTCAGGAGTGTCTGACACTTTGTGACCCTTATGGGCTGTAACCTGGCAGGCTCCTCTGTCCGTAGATTCTCCAGGCAAGAATACTGGAGAGGGTTGCCAGGCCCTCCTCCAGGGTATCTTCCTGACCTAGGGATCAGACCAGCATCTCTTATGTCTCCTGTATTGGCAGGTGGGTTCTTTACCACTGGCACTATCTGGGAAAGCCATTTACAGGGTATTAAATGTTATCTTGCTTTATCATTTTAAAAATAGAAATAAATTATAAAACTAAAATGTCAAAGAAAATAAAGTTTTAGGTTCATATTAGGACTTTTCTTATAATAGAAAGACTTCTCTTACAATAGAAAGTCAGTTAGTTCTTAAGGAGTAAACAAGCAGGGTACAGAGAGAGAGGAATCCCATTTCATTCTTAATGAATTAGTCTGTGTTATGAAGATGTCAAACCTTCATTTTACCCAGTAAAACATTTTTGGTGTGGTAATGATATTCCCCCTAGTGTATTTACCATTCTATGGTTAAAAAAAAAAAAAATCCAGCTTGGTAACTAAATGTGGACCTGAAATTGTTTTAAATCTTTAAACTGAAAGCAAGGAACAGACATGTTTTTGTCTTTAATTCAAAATAAATTGAAAAAAATGCGTTAATGTTCTTTGTTTCAAATACATTTTTGAACTAACAGACCACATTCAATCTACTGAAATTATCTGAATGGATTTGGGAGGAAGAGAAAGGATTCTGTTCATTTTAATATACCTTCAGAATATTTTACCCTTGGGCTAGCCCATGGAGAAAGGGTCAATAGTACCCTAGTCATCATAGAAACTATATTACTTTCAGTAGCTCTTTTTTCCAAACAAAGCGTAATTCATGATCCTGAATTCAACCAATATCAGTATTACTTGAAAAGGATGTACCCAAACTGTGTCATAAAGTGGTAGGAAAAACTGTTAAAAATGTTGCCAAAATAAGCAAATTGTTAAACTAAGTAGACAACACAGGTTATTAAAGCCTTAAAACCTATCTTTATTGTGGAATTTTTAAGTCATTGGCTTATATTTAATGTCCCTTTCAAATACAGACTTTTAAGATCTACAGTCATATTTTTGAATGATATGAACTTTTTAGTATTCATAATGTGTGTATGTGCCAAATAACTTCAGGAGTGTCTGACACTTTGTGACCCTTATGGGCTGTAACCTGGCAGGCTCCTCTGTCCGTAGATTCTCCAGGCAAGAATACTGGAGAGGGTTGCCAGGCCCTCCTCCAGGGTATCTTCCTGACCTAGGGATCAGACCAGCATCTCTTATGTCTCCTGTATTGGCAGGTGGGTTCTTTACCACTGGCACTATCTGGGAAAGCCATTTACAGGGTATTAAATGTTATCTTGCTTTATCATTTTAAAAATAGAAATAAATTATAAAACTAAAATGTCAAAGAAAATAAAGTTTTAGGTTCATATTAGGACTTTTCTTATAATAGAAAGACTTCTCTTACAATAGAAAGTCAGTTAGTTCTTAAGGAGTAAACAAGCAGGGTACAGAGAGAGAGGAATCCCATTTCATTCTTAATGAATTAGTCTGTGTTATGAAGATGTCAAACCTTCATTTTACCCAGTAAAACATTTTTGGTGTGGTAATGATATTCCCCCTAGTGTATTTACCATTCTATGGTTAAAAAAAAAAAAATCCAGCTTGGTAACTAAATGTGGACCTGAAATTGTTTTAAATCTTTAAACTGAAAGCAAGGAACAGACATGTTTTTGTCTTTAATTCAAAATAAATTGAAAAAAATGCGTTAATGTTCTTTGTTTCAAATACATTTTTGAACTAACAGACCACATTCAATCTACTGAAATTATCTGAATGGATTTGGGAGGAAGAGAAAGGATTCTGTTCATTTTAATATACCTTCAGAAATATTTTACTTCTTGATGATGACAGCAGCTCTTGCTGACAACTATTAATACATTATAAACACCCCATCAGAGTTATATAAAAACATGTCAGTTTTAAAGAGAACATCTTTGACAGCGAATTTTCTGATTGTGAAACAGCTGTGCCTTCAGTACAATGCATTAAGTAGTTTATTCCTTTTAGATAGTTAAATTGTGCATGAAATGTTGCTGGCGCAAGGGCTCCAAATCTGGCCTGATTAGCGAACATCTGTTACATTGGAAAAATTCATGTCTACCCTAATTAGCTGTCAGGCTGATGTACATCAGGCCTGATGGTGAGGGATCCTGTGCTGTTTAAGTCAAACCAGGTTCCTCTCCTCTCCCGTCACCTGCCCTTTCAAATCTCTTCCTCTCGTGCATTGCTGTAATTAGAGATGGTTGGACATACAATGGAGCAGGTTACGGTCAGTTATAGTCCCATCTGTGCAATATTTTATTCCCACCAAACTTGGGAGTTGAAACATAAAGTAGTTCAACAGCAGTGAGACTGTTAGACCTGTTAGGGTCTATGACATTCAATAATCCTGGCCCTAAGATCTTCATTTGAAAGACTCTTAGAATCCTGAAGGCTAGTCTATAGCTTGTGAAGAATTGGTTTTTGTTTTGTTTGCTTTAAGCAGGGTTAGCTTGCAGCAGATTTTGCATAAGTGATATTTAATGTATGGTTAGACACTAAAAAGAAACAAAGTGTTCTGAAAGTGGGGTTTTCATAGCTGAATATTTTGTGGCTATAGACAGATACAGGAGGCAATTAAAACCGAAAGATCTGATTTTATCAGATTTAATAGTCTAGTATACACAGGGTTTTCCAATGTCAATAAAAACCTTCATTGACCTGTGGATGAGCACAAATCATAACTTCCTGTTCAAACTAACAGTAAACTGGAAAGTGCAGTTCTAAGTGTTACTGAGCTGGTGAAATGCTCATCTGCTCTGTTACAACCTTTTATATGAGCTCCATTGCCTGGGGACAAGTTCACATTCAACCTGAAAGATTAAGAATATACAAGATTACTACATCAGATTTTAGAATGTGATTTGATCTAAGAAGAATGAAAAATCAACATTTTTCTGACTTAGTATCATCCTTTCAAGATAATTCAAGTGCAGGATTATTATTATTCCCAAGCATACATGATGTATAATTACGATGTATGCTAAAATTCAGTAATTGAGGATGAGCTTTATAAAATGCTTGATGCATAAAGTTATAAATGGGGAAACTTATTTACCCAAAGTATTCAGGATTTTTAGGTTAACTCACACAAGGTCACATGTAGAATTGTGAATGTTTTTGTTATAGCACTCTGTCCAAACTGGAGTTGAATTTTCTGATCTATGTGTGTGTGTTCTCCCTTCGTTCCTTTCCTTTCCTCTCTCCTTCTTTCTTATGATCTTTCTTTCACCTTGAAAGACTTTCCCTATCCATCCAAAGATTACCTAATAAGGTGTTTAAGTGTAGTCTGAAATACCAACTTTTCTATGACAGTATCAACCCTAGTTTAAAGGAAAAGACAAAATTTAGTGAAATTTGTATGCTTTATTAAAACTATGATTTTACTTGCATCATCTATCTCTTCTCCACAACTGACATTTTGTATTTTTATGGTACTTGCTATTTTTAATCTTTTATTTAGATATCTGTATACCAGAATACCGCTAATCTCTTATTCTAGACTATGAGCTCCTTGGAGACAGAAGCAATTATGTATCCCATAAAGTGTGGTTCAAAATAGGCACTCAAATAAGTGTTTTTTGAATGAATATAATTTGGCTCAGGTTAGAAGTCTTCCAAAGCAGTGATAGAACTCTGGGTGTAAATTATGCACTAGGACTAAGCTCCATGAACCATGAGGACTTGCTGGTGACTCCAGCTGCCTGGAGACATCCAACACAGGCCAGTTGGGAGAGAGACTGGTTTCAGAGATTTGAGATGTCTTGTAGGTATGAGATGATCTTGGAAACATCTGCCAGCATTAAGTGAGGAATGATCAGACTTCTAATAGAGCCATCCGGATTTCCTGAAGTGTTCAAAGTTGTGATCCTCGGAGGACACTGTGAGTCCTGCTGATCCCAGTTGTTTGGTATGTGCATTTGAGTTGCCATCTTGCTTGGAGGTTCTGGAAGAGACTGGGCTTCTTCAAGTCTGACTTCTGTCTTCTTCACCTTTTGCATGGCATTCTTTAAAGTTTTCCACACTGGTGTGTAGGTTTATCAAGAAGCAAGAGTATAGGAAATACTATCAAAGAGAAATTTTATGCTTAATTTTGTGGATGATAGGAAAATTAAGCAATGTATATTTTTAAACATATGCTGAGCTTTTGGAACTTTGTTTATTCTAACTTGAAAGCTACTTTGTAGCAAATCACCAAAAGACAAAGAGTTTCAATGTGATTTCACTGACTTGAAAAGTACCTTTTGAGTAATTTCTTTTCTTTTTGAAAAGAAGACATATGAAAAGTTTCTTTAATTTTACTACACATTAAAAATTTTTTAATACAAGTTGTATTTTTCATGTGAGTATAGAAGCTATTTTCCATTTTTTATCCATGGATACACTGTCTGCATTTGAAATGCATAGAAAAAAATCCCACTAAAACTGAAGCTCTTGGATGCTTACCAGGTTAGATTCTCAACCATCATCATCATCATCACTCACCAAAAAAAACCCTAGCATAATAGCTGATGATCTTTATTTAAGCATCCAGTGTATGCCACTTCCTTTGCAATATTCTTACTGCTCACTGGCTCTGTAAGATTTATTATCTCCATTTTACAGATGACAGAGTTTAGACTCAGAGAGATTACATAATTTGCCTGAAGCTACACAGCTAGTAAATAGCAGGGCCAAAATTCAGTTCATATCTGACCTCAGAGCAGTTGCATAACTGCCACTTAAGTAAATCTCTTTTCATATTTTAAACATATCTTCATGTCTATTTATAAATATTATTATTTGGTTGTCTTTTTAAGACACATTGAAGACCAAGAATATTTATTTGGCTAAATGGTATTCTTTCCCAAAAGGCGTTATGGTTTTCATGCATTTTGCTTGCTGTGTGGTGGCAAGACCAATGGAGTAGTTTGACAAGAATTTACAATGGTATTTTATTCATGCTTTTACATTTGATTGGACAAATCTGATCAATGCATATTTGTAGCTAAGCCCAAACTAGTAAAGATTCTGAAATCTCCCCTTTGGGAAATTCTATATATATATATTTAAAAAAATATATTTATTTATTTATTTATTTATTTTGGCAGGGGTGGGGAGGGAGGGGAGTGGGCGGGCCACTTCCACTGGTCTTTCATTTGTCTAGTTTCATCCATCTTTGTTCTTTGGCCCATGTGGGCCTCCCATCGCGGTGGCCTCTGTTGTCTCAGAGCACCGGCTCTGGGCACATGCGCTCCAGAGCTCTGGCTCGGTAATTGGACACATGGGTCCAGCCGCTCTGAGGCACGTGGGATCTTCCCAGGCCAGGGACCGAACCAGCGCCCCTTGCACTGCAAGGCGGTGTCCTTACCCACTGGACCACCAGGGAAGCCCGAAATTTTATATTTTAAATCCAAGTTTCTGAGGCCTGGATTCCAGTACATTCTAACCTTTTTATGACCATGAGGACTATAATAGGAGACTTTGAAACAGTTTTGATGATCCTGACACTATCTGCTTTACAGTCATATAGTTTGTGTGTGTGATTTTGACTAACTTGATAAATAAAACCAAAGGCTCTTTCTGCAGTTAATAAAGAGTGATACAGCAGAAATATTTACTATGCACTATGCCAGCAACTAAATTAACCAGTAATAATTGTTTTCAGTGGTACCAATCAACAGCTGAGAAAAAAAAATCCACAGGTCATTACATTTATCAAAATTAACGATAGTTTCTCGCCACCCTCCTGCATACCACTCCCTTGATCATGCTGCATTTGGCACACACACAACACACACACGGAGGAAAAAATGGCTAATTCTTCTCAATGTTTGTTTCTCTGGAAGAAATCTTACAAACTTTTGAGTATTTTGTGTTGATGAGATAGCAAAGGTCTTATTGCTATTCTAAGCCTGTAATTTACTCTGGAGACTGCTGATGCCATCTTTTCACAGAATCATCCCTGTTCTCCAAAAGGCGTTATGGTTTTCATGCATTTTGCTTGCTGTGTGGTGGCAAGACCAATGGAGTAGTTTGACAAGAATTTACAATGGTATTTTATTCATGCTTTTACATTTGATTGGACAAATCTGATCAATGCATATTTGTAGCTAAGCCCAAACTAGTAAAGATTCTGAAATCTCCCCTTTGGGAAATTCTATATATATATATTTAAAAAAATATATTTATTTATTTATTTATTTATTTTGGCAGGGGTGGGGAGGGAGGGGAGTGGGCGGGCCACTTCCACTGGTCTTTCATTTGTCTAGTTTCATCCATCTTTGTTCTTTGGCCCATGTGGGCCTCCCATCGCGGTGGCCTCTGTTGTCTCAGAGCACCGGCTCTGGGCACATGCGCTCCAGAGCTCTGGCTCGGTAATTGGACACATGGGTCCAGCCGCTCTGAGGCACGTGGGATCTTCCCAGGCCAGGGACCGAACCAGCGCCCCTTGCACTGCAAGGCGGTGTCCTTACCCACTGGACCACCAGGGAAGCCCGAAATTTTATATTTTAAATCCAAGTTTCTGAGGCCTGGATTCCAGTACATTCAAACCCTTTTTTATGACCATGAGGACTATAATAGGAGACTTTGAAACAGTTTTGATGATCCTGACACTATCTGCTTTACAGTCATATAGTTTGTGTGTGTGATTTTGACTAACTTGATAAATAAAACCAAAGGCTCTTTCTGCAGTTAATAAAGAGTGATACAGCAGAAATATTTACTATGCACTATGCCAGCAACTAAATTAACCAGTAATAATTGTTTTCAGTGGTACCAATCAACAGCTGAGAAAAAAAAATCCACAGGTCATTACATTTATCAAAATTAACGATAGTTTCTCGCCACCCTCCTGCATACCACTCCCTTGATCATGCTGCATTTGGCACACACACAACACACACACACGGAGGAAAAAATGGCTAATTCTTCTCAATGTTTGTTTCTCTGGAAGAAATCTTACAAACTTTTGAGTATTTTGTGTTGATGAGATAGCAAAGGTCTTATTGCTATTCTAAGCCTGTAATTTACTCTGGAGACTGCTGATGCCATCTTTTCACAGAATCATCCCTGTCATGCTACAGTTGGCAACAGAAGGTCACTCCCTTCCTGGAGTGACTTATTCTCCAAGTTTGTCAGAGAATAGATATCAAATGCATGCATCTCTTCAAAAAACGGTTGCATTCAGGCCACCAAAATCCAGGTAGAGAATCATTACCTCCTTCTGCAAGTTTCACTTTGCAGAAAATGTAAACTCTTCTCAAAGAATCGTGCAGCTCCCATGGAGGCTAACCCCTCAACTTTCAGCTGAGCAGTGATCAGCTTTCAGAAGATCTTGCATGGCCTTCACTGGGCCCCAGTCCTCTAGACAGTGCCTCGGTGTCTGGGAACAAACTTCATTGGGCAGCGTGGACAATAATCCTGAAGACTGTCTTTGTTGATGTTGCTTGAGATATTCATGGCACGAGGCAGCTGATAAAACTTTTCGCTGGAGTTGACACTCTTGCTTAGTTCAGAGTAGTAGGGAGTAAGGTACTTGGTGGGGAGAGTAACTTTTGACAGAATGAAATACCTCACTAGTGATGACATGAGGGGTTATCAGGGGAAGAATCCAAGAGTCATGAATCACCACAGAATATAAGGTCACATAGTTATGGACGTATCTGGGTTCTACAGGCCAAGTTTGAATTTCTGTTTAAGAAATGATTTTCTACAGAGTAAAAGGTGTCCCCTGTTGTGCAGTAAAAACTGACAGAGGGTAGAGTGGTTGTTATTGCAATGGATCTTTTCACTAAAATCATAGTAAAAATATTTACTCTTAATTGTGAGCACATCACATATATGTGTGTCTGATACTCTTTCTTTGCTGCTATGAAAATTATGGGTCTAAACCCAAGCAAGGCAAGAATGTTCACAAGGGGAGAAATCCAACTTTATTCTTAAACCTAAATGATCAGTCAATTCACTCAGAAGTAAAAGATGGTCCCTCTGTAGACACAGCCCTAAAATAACTCACAGTCAGCCAATATAGAGATGAAAATTAAACTTAGATTTTCTGACACTCCACTCTTGTTTTCTCACCACTAGATCCTCCCAGTTCACTGAGAAATCATTAGCTTTACACTATAAGCCAATTCTCCTTAAAGCCTGACAAATTTATAGCTTCTCAAAAATGGATGCCAAAGCAGAAGTTATCAATTATTTTCAAGGTGTCTAACTTTTAGCTGGAATACATTGATATAGATATGTGGTGGCATCTGTAATTCCAGCCAGTCCTCAAGGGACTATCCACGCATGCTTTTTTGGAGCCCTCCCTAAAGATAACAAAATAGACTGTGGTCAGACACACTGTACCTGCACAGTGTAACAGCTTTTGATAAATCTGGAACATGATCAGCTTTCAGAAGATCTTGCATGGCCTTCACTGGGCCCCAGTCCTCTAGACAGTGCCTCGGTGTCTGGGAACAAACTTCATTGGGCAGCGTGGACAATAATCCTGAAGACTGTCTTTGTTGATGTTGCTTGAGATATTCATGGCACGAGGCAGCTGATAAAACTTTTCGCTGGAGTTGACACTCTTGCTTAGTTCAGAGTAGTAGGGAGTAAGGTACTTGGTGGGGAGAGTAACTTTGACAGAATGAAATACCTCACTAGTGATGACATGAGGGGTTATCAGGGGAAGAATCCAAGAGTCATGAATCACCACAGAATATAAGGTCACATAGTTATGGACGTATCTGGGTTCTACAGGCCAAGTTTGAATTTCTGTTTAAGAAATGATTTTCTACAGAGTAAAAGGTGTCCCCTGTTGTGCAGTAAAAACTGACAGAGGGTAGAGTGGTTGTTATTGCAATGGATCTTTTCACTAAAATCATAGTAAAAATATTTACTCTTAATTGTGAGCACATCACATATATGTGTGTCTGATACTCTTTCTTTGCTGCTATGAAAATTATGGGTCTAAACCCAAGCAAGGCAAGAATGTTCACAAGGGGAGAAATCCAACTTTATTCTTAAACCTAAATGATCAGTCAATTCACTCAGAAGTAAAAGATGGTCCCTCTGTAGACACAGCCCTAAAATAACTCACAGTCAGCCAATATAGAGATGAAAATTAAACTTAGATTTTCTGACACTCCACTCTTGTTTTCTCACCACTAGATCCTCCCAGTTCACTGAGAAATCATTAGCTTTACACTATAAGCCAATTCTCCTTAAAGCCTGACAAATTTATAGCTTCTCAAAAATGGATGCCAAAGCAGAAGTTATCAATTATTTTCAAGGTGTCTAACTTTTAGCTGGAATACATTGATATAGATATGTGGTGGCATCTGTAATTCCAGCCAGTCCTCAAGGGACTATCCACGCATGCTTTTTTGGAGCCCTCCCTAAAGATAACAAAATAGACTGTGGTCAGACACACTGTACCTCGCACAGTGTAACAGCTTTTGATATAAATCTGGAACATGATTTACATTTGAAAACAGCAGATCAATATTTGAGGAAGGATTATTTTTTATCAACTTGACTCTAATTCTTTGAAATACAAAGTTATTTTTTAAGTGTCAAGACCAACTACACCCACACTGGCATGGAATGGCTTTGTCGAAAAAGTTGAAAAAAAATTAAACATAAATTTTGTGTTGACATAATCCAGGTTAAGTCTAAAAAAGAAAAATACTTACTTTTGTGAAATGAGAGGCTATTTTATCACTCAGAGAATGTCACATCAATTGTAAAGCCATCAGCCCCAAGGTTTGGTGGTGATTGCTTCATATTTACTGTTAGTCCAGCAATGGGGATGGTACTTTTACAGTCTTTGGACAGACTAGTGAGTGTGACATTTAAAGTGTTGATTTTTGCAGCACTTATGTTAATTGTTGTAATTTTCCTGATGAACCACCATTCTGGTTTCCTGATGCAGCCAAGATAGTTTTACATTTTCTATGCAGGGCCTCTTTGCCATTTGGTCTGTGTAGTGTCAGCTTCGAGTGCTACTGAAAGCAGACAAAATTGCAAGCAAATTGCATCAGATTGCCAACATTGTGAAAAGGTAAATTGCTTGCAAATCTATTTAAACCACTGCCCTATTTTCATCAGCTTCAGTACTTGGTATTCATGATTGCTTAATTGGCGACCTTTCCTATTGTGTAGTGCTTTATGGTGTAATGGAAAGCGATCTTTACCAAACCAATTACCCTTTTTTTCTCAGCACTACATTATTGCTGTGATTGCAACTGCCAGTCCTTTGTAAATGAACTTTCTGATTTCAATGATGTTTTTAAAATGTAAGATAGAAAAAAGTGGCATTCATATTGTGCGATGTTCTATTTTGAAGCCTCTTTGTAGCCACTATTGTCTGGGAAAATGGACTGAAGGGTTACACAGTACCTACAAATATCCATGTAACTATTATTAATATTATTATAATGTCCTCCTTTGTACTGCAGCTCAATTAGGAAAGGATAGGAGAAATATTTTGTCACCCTGTCAAGTGCACAGGAAGTGCATTTGAGGCTTCTTTTTTTGACACATACATTATCTCTAGTAATAAGATGAGATTTTTTTATAAGGAGTGATGATGAAGATATAAAATCAATTTAAATAAAATTTACATTGCTAGTCTTATGCTACTCAACATTTAAAAAGGAACCTTTAAATAAGTGAAATATAAAGATTTAGAATAAGAACTATATTTTATAAGAGAAAGTTATGAGCAAGCTAAGAAACAGTGAATTTTTAGGATCTCAGATTCTGAATATAGATGACAAAACACAGTGAAACATGACTATTCTATTAGTTCAGGGCTAAAAATACATACAATACAGATATATAGCCTGAACAGTAACAGAACAAAGAAAGCATCTTTTTGAAAAATTCTCTTAAATATCCTATAAAGTTAGCATCCACATGAATTCTCAGAGAAATGAGGCATAGAATGGTACTGAATTCTGTTTATGTATTTTTATGTGATTTAGAAAATTATATCATTACTCATAAGTGTGTGTGCAGAAAGGGAGCTACAAGTAATTTAGTCATTCCCTAATACAGTAAGTGGAAATGGATGCATCATTCTACCCCCTACAGTTAGAAACTCTATTGTACGAAAGACATGTTGCAAAGATTTCTTTTGCTCTCTCCTCTCATTTAATTAGGGGAAAAAATGGAGTTCAGACAAGGCTTGCCAATGATAATCAGGTGATTGCTGATTTTAGTACCTTTGATGTAATGTAATGATTTATTTACAGCACAGCATCTTATTCTTTGAAAGCAAAGAAATGTGTTTATTATCTGCTGCTTAGGAAAGTGTTCATAACAACCAATTTCATTGTGATATTGAGGTCTAATACAGTTATTATTTTGTATAAGCAATGTATATGCTTTTGGAACAATTAGATCAGTGATTCAATTTCCTAACTTTAAACGAATGTCCTACTAATTGGGAGCAAGACAGAAAAGCTCTCACTTTGTGGAAGGACTTTTTAAAATAGCTCTGTGGAAAGACTTTAATAGAATTTCATTTTTGTTGATAGTCAAGAATTACAGATTAGCACAAGTTGTAACTATAGCTGTTGATGTTTCTGTAAGAAGCTGGTTGTGAATGGTCACTCTTTGCATTCTCCTTTCTCGACCAGGACTAGGTCCTGTGATGGTGAAGTGGATAGCAACAAACAGAGCCCAGGCTTATGATGTGCCAGGTTCTTTGTTAATCACTTTAACATGTTCACTTCATTTCAGCCCTCCCAACCATCGTATCAGGAAGGTACTATTACTATTCCCATTTTATAGATGAGGCAGCTCAGGCTGAGATTTAGAGGCTGACACTGGGCATTGTAAGTAATGCATCTAGAGTATGAAACTGGGCAGTCTGGCTCCAGAGTCTGTGTTCTACTGCCTGAAGAGTTTATAGTTTCCCAGCCTTTAATTTGTCTTTCTTGAACTAAGGAAGGAAAGCTGATTGACTTATATAAATATCTAAATATTCAAAATATCTGATTTTCTAGTATATTTTAACTACTTATTGAGAAAATAGTCTACCGAGAAATCATTAAATCTTTTGTTCTTTTCATCTCTTTATATATGGTATGGATTTGGCACTGATACTCATGTTTACCTGTAAAACTCTAAGAAACTCAGATGTTCAGGTTCAGCTTCTGCATGCAAAGAATTCTTATGAATGCCAGTGCTCACAAAGGGTACCGGAACTATTCTTCTCCCTCCTCCTCCTTCCTTTGGAAAGAGAGACCTGAATACTGTAGAAATCATAAATATCCAGCCAGTTCATCTTATGATCTTCTGTTAAGTAATGTACTCTAGAGTTATTGTTGGAGTTTGTTTGTTGGTGTTTGGAATCATCTTATTTTCATCCAAAGTCCTTTCAAAGTAATTGCAATAAGAATAATTGACAGATTTCTTCCTGTAATGAGTGTGATTGGTGGAGGTTGGGGTGGTGTACTGGAATGAGGTTGGGAAATGTGAGTCGTTGCTTCCAATTCAAATGATCTCTAAGCAAATTATAGAAGAATGAAATGTTCTTTGAGGTTGTATATAAGACATTTGTTGTTTTCATTCTGCCATGGGCAGCAAGTGGGAGCCTGGTGTATATTCTCTTATCTTTTCAACAGCAGGTAACCACATGTTCTATCCCAGAGGGTCAATGTTATATCCTAAAATGTGGGGGAAATTTGAAAGAAAGCAAGAAGTTAGAGAAAACACTATAGTTTCTTCCCTATGCAGACTGGATAGAGAAGAAGGATTTAACACAAAAATTAATACAGAGTTGAAGGATTGGTTGGGGGGATAGTAACTTAGAAAAGGATCATTAATAAAATAATTTAAGACATCTCTCTTTTATAAATGTTCTGAGTAGATTTAATGCATTATTTCATTTGTGAACAAAAACTAGTGTAAAGTTTTCAGTTTGTTCATAACTGTAGGAGCCTGTCTCTTGTGCTGCATCCTACCATGCCATACTACTACTGCAACATCTAGCACTCCAGCAAGATGTGGATCTGTGAGGATCATTTGTTTTCTGTCATCACATTTTTCTTCATAACGAACAGCATCTGTTTACCTCAAACAAGAAAAAGGAATAAGCTAGATTGACCATGCAGGTATGACCGCTCATGGATATATTAAACTTTTCTTTAACGTGTATGACACAATGTGCTTTCATCATTGAGAATGATGTCATTCCTTTTAAGAAAGTAGAAATTCTCTGAGCTTACTTGGCCTTCATTCTATCTCTATAAAAAGATAAACTGTGAAACATCTCCACAGGAAAAAGAACTCACAACTCTTTTTTTTCCCCACAACTCTTTTTTTTCCTCTGGCCACTTCTATTGATCTTTCATTCACTTATCTTTTTTGTTCTTTGGCCTGTGTGGGCCTCCCATCACAGCAGCCTCTCTTGCCACAGAGCACCGGCTCTGGGCACATGCGCTCCAGAGCTCCAGCTCAGTATTTGAACACATTGGTCCAGCCGCTCGGCAGCATGTGGGATCTTCCCAGGCCAGGGATCGAACCGGCGCCCCTTGCATTGCAAGGCGGTGTCCTTACCCACTGGATCACCAGGGAAGTACCCCCACAACTCTTCCAATTAATACATGGTTTTTCTAAAATGTACCATCATAAAGGCTATAAAATTTAAGAACAAGTGGAAATGGTATGCTGTAGAGAAGGCAATAAAATGTATAGAACAGGATCAACAATCTGAGATATTTAGATTGGTGATTACTGGCTCTGTATGTTTTAGGGGGAATGTATCTACTTGATATACTAGTAATAATAATCATGTTTAATAATTATGTAGGGTTTATTATGAGACAAGTAGCACATTAGGTACTTGACGTCTGTTAGTTTGATAGTTCCAATAACTCTGTGAAGGAGATACTATTACCACCCTTGTTTAACAAATGAGGAATCTAAGATTCAGAGAGATTAAGAGGCATTTATAAGATGATTTTTGAATAGTGGGTCTGAGTAGATTTAATGCATTATTTCATTTGTGAACAAAAACTAGTGTAAAGTTTTCAGTTTGTTCATAACTGTAGGAGCCTGTCTCTTGTGCTGCATCCTACCATGCCATACTACTACTGCAACATCTAGCACTCCAGCAAGATGTGGATCTGTGAGGATCATTTGTTTTCTGTCATCACATTTTTCTTCATAACGAACAGCATCTGTTTACCTCAAACAAGAAAAAGGAATAAGCTAGATTGACCATGCAGGTATGACCGCTCATGGATATATTAAACTTTTCTTTAACGTGTATGACACAATGTGCTTTCATCATTGAGAATGATGTCATTCCTTTTAAGAAAGTAGAAATTCTCTGAGCTTACTTGGCCTTCATTCTATCTCTATAAAAAGATAAACTGTGAAACATCTCCACAGGAAAAAGAACTCACAACTCTTTTTTTTCCCCACAACTCTTTCTTTCTGGCCACTTCTATTGATCTTTCATTCACTTATCTTTTTTGTTCTTTGGCCTGTGTGGGCCTCCCATCACAGCAGCCTCTCTTGCCACAGAGCACCGGCTCTGGGCACATGCGCTCCAGAGCTCCAGCTCAGTATTTGAACACATTGGTCCAGCCGCTCGGCAGCATGTGGGATCTTCCCAGGCCAGGGATCGAACCGGCGCCCCTTGCATTGCAAGGCGGTGTCCTTACCCACTGGATCACCAGGAAGTACCCCACAACTCTTCCAATTAATACATGGTTTTTCTAAAATGTACCATCATAAAGGCTATAAAATTTAAGAACAAGTGGAAATGGTATGCTGTAGAGAAGGCAATAAAATGTATAGAACAGGATCAACAATCTGAGATATTTAGATTGGTGATTACTGGCTCTGTATGTTTTAGGGGGAATGTATCTACTTGATATACTAGTAATAATAATCATGTTTAATAATTATGTAGGGTTTATTATGAGACAAGTAGCACATTAGGTACTTGACGTCTGTTAGTTTGATAGTTCCAATAACTCTGTGAAGGAGATACTATTACCACCCTTGTTTAACAAATGAGGAATCTAAGATTCAGAGAGATTAAGAGGCATTTATAAGATGATTTTTGAATAGTGGGTCTGGGATTCTAACAGGGATAGTCTGGAAGTCATTACTGGCTTCCAGTTGAACAAAGAGAAGATGGAGGAGGAGGAGGGGGAAAAAGAAGAAGGAAGAGAAGGGAAGGAAAGGATGAATTTCAGAAATTAAGAAAACCAACTCGGCACTGTGCTATCATTAACAAGCTCACAAGTGCCTGATCATGCACAATAGGATTTAGAATTCTCCATAATCCTGTGAGATCATTCCTTACTGTACAGCCCAGCCTGGGAATCAGTAATAATTGTCTTTATAGTTGTTCTTTTTTTAACTTTTATTTTACTGTTAACTTTTACAGAGTTTTGTTGTTTACAGATATGTATGTTCCCAGATTAGTCATATGTATATCCA
This sequence comes from Tragulus kanchil, assembly GCA_022376925.1. Lineage (NCBI taxonomy): Eukaryota > Metazoa > Chordata > Mammalia > Artiodactyla > Tragulidae > Tragulus > Tragulus kanchil. The sequence goes on along the minus strand of JAIOJX010000030.1, from coordinate 106,995,753 downwards.
CCCCCATCCCACCCCTCCAAAGCATCACACAGCACCCCTGAAGGATCTGCTTTTCTCACAGAGCAATGACTATAGCTATTTTCTTCATATATGATAGTACAGACCTTCATGCTACTTCCTTTATGCATCCCACCCACTGTTCATTCCCCACAATGTCCATATGTCCACTCTCCATGTCTGTCTCTCCATCGCCTCACTGCATGTGCCATCATCACCATCCTACTAGATTCCATATATATGTGTTAATATATTGTACTTGTCCTTCTCTTTCTGACTGACTTCACTTTTTATGATAGGTTCTAGATCCAGCAACCTCATTAGGGCTGATTCTTCCGCATGTCTTTTCACAGCTGAGCAGTATTACATTGTATATATGTACCACAGCTTTTGTATCCATTCGTTCGTCGATGGGCATCTAGGTTGCTTCCATGTTCTAGCTATTGTGTAGAAAGCTGCAATGAACATTGGGGTACAGGTGCTTCTTTCAGTTTTGATTTCATCAGGGTATAAGCCTAAGAGTGGGATTGCTGGGTCATAGGGTGCTTCTATTTTTAGTTTTTTAAGAAATCTCCAGACTGTCTTCCATAGAGACTTGATATACTAGTAATAATAATCATGTTTAATAATTATGTAGGGTTTATTATGAGACAAGTAGCACATTAGGTACTTGACGTCTGTTAGTTTGATAGTTCCAATAACTCTGTGAAGGAGATACTATTACCACCCTTGTTTAACAAATGAGGAATCTAAGATTCAGAGAGATTAAGAGGCATTTATAAGATGATTTTTGAATAGTGGGTCTGGGATTCTAACAGGGATAGTCTGGAAGTCATTACTGGCTTCCAGTTGAACAAAGAGAAGATGGAGGAGGAGGAGGAAAAAGAAGAAGGAAGAGAAGGGAAGGAAAGGATGAATTTCAGAAATTAAGAAAACCAACTCGGCACTGTGCTATCATTAACAAGCTCACAAGTGCCTGATCATGCACAATAGGATTTAGAATTCTCCATAATCCTGTGAGATCATTCCTTACTGTACAGCCCAGCCTGGGAATCAGTAATAATTGTCTTTATAGTTGTTCTTTTTTTAACTTTTATTTTACTGTTAACTTTTACAGAGTTTTGTTGTTTACAGATATGTATGTTCCCAGATTAGTCATATGTATATCCACCCCCATCCCACCCCTCCAAAGCATCACACAGCACCCCTGAAGGATCTGCTTTTCTCACAGAGCAATGACTATAGCTATTTTCTTCATATATGATAGTACAGACCTTCATGCTACTTCCTTTATGCATCCCACCCACTGTTCATTCCCCACAATGTCCATATGTCCACTCTCCATGTCTGTCTCTCCATCGCCTCACTGCATGTGCCATCATCACCATCCTACTAGATTCCATATATATGTGTTAATATATTGTACTTGTCCTTCTCTTTCTGACTGACTTCACTTTTTATGATAGGTTCTAGATCCAGCAACCTCATTAGGGCTGATTCTTCCGCATGTCTTTTCACAGCTGAGCAGTATTACATTGTATATATGTACCACAGCTTTTGTATCCATTCGTTCGTCGATGGGCATCTAGGTTGCTTCCATGTTCTAGCTATTGTGTAGAAAGCTGCAATGAACATTGGGGTACAGGTGCTTCTTTCAGTTTTGATTTCATCAGGGTATAAGCCTAAGAGTGGGATTGCTGGGTCATAGGGTGCTTCTATTTTTAGTTTTTTAAGAAATCTCCAGACTGTCTTCCATAGAGACTGTATCAATCTACATTCCCACCAGCAATGCAAGAGTGTTCCCTTTTCTTCACACCGTCTCCAGCATTTATTGTGTGTCGATTTAGAGATACTGGCCATTCTGACGGGTGTGAGGTGATATCTCATTGTAGTTTTGATTTGCATTTCTCTAATTATATGCGAGGTTGAGCGTCATTTCATGTGCTTTTGGGCCATCTGTATGTCTTCTTTGGAGAGGTGCCTGTTTAGGACCTTTTCCCATTTTTTGATTGGGTTGTTCATTTGTCTGGTGCTGAGTTGTCTGAGTTGCTTGTAGATTTTGGAGATTAATTCTTTGTCTGTTATTTCATTTGCTATGATTTCCTCCCATTCTGTGGGCTGTATGTTCAGCCTTTTTGTAGTTACTTTTGCTGTACAAAAACTTTTAAGTTTCATTAGGTCCCACATGTTCATTTTTGTTTTTAGTTCCTCTATTCTAGTAGGTGGTCAGAGAAGATCTTGCTTTGATTGATGTCCTTGAGGGTTTTTACCTATATTCTCCTCTAAGAGTTTGATGGTTTCTGGTCTTCCATTTAGGTCTTTAATCCATTTTGAGTTGATCTTTGTGTATGGTGTCAGGGAATGTTCCAACTTCATTTTTTGGCATGTAGCTGTCCCGTTTTCCCAGCACCATTTGTTGAAGAGGCTGTCTTTGTCCCAGTTTGTATTTTTGCCTCCTTTGTCAAAAATAAGGTGCCCATAGGTGTGTGGGTTTATCTCTGGGTTATCTATCTTGTTCCATTGTTCTATATTTCTGTGTTTGTGTCAGTACCATACTGTCTTGAGGACTGTTGCTTTGTAGTATACTCTGAAGTTGGGGAGGCTGATCCCTCCAGCTCCATTCTTCTTCCTCAGGATTGCTTTGGCTATTAGGGATCTTTTGTGTTTCCATGTTATATATTATTATTATATTATATATTATTTTTTTCATTGACTCTTGATCAGTGAATATTCCTTGTATTTTGGCTTCTGGGTGGCAAATACTGTCAATCACATAATGATTTATAACATGGTATTGCTTATGTTAATAAGCAAATTTCCACCTAAATGGGAAGGAACTGATAGGACTCTCATATACAAATGCTTCCTTTCTCTTCTTAAAGTGGATTTTTTAAGGGTTCACCTTATGTTACCTGATCAACAGAGAGAGAAATGGGAAGATTCAGGAGAGAGAATGCTGTTAAAATCCAGGGAACAAAACAAATTTAACTTTACTACTTCTGCCTAGGTCCCTAATGATACAGACATTCTTTCTATTTAAAGTGTACTTCATAAGAAGATTTTTAAGGAGAGATGTTTTTGAGATGCCCTCCACTCATACATAGCTATTTGGGAAGCCATTCCAAAAGCAAAATGAGCAATTACTTTTCTCACACCTGAATAATGTGTTTACCAGGGTGGTGATTTTTCAGCAAGGAAAATCTTCAATCTTGGAGATGTGGGTAGAAGAATCAATTCAGTCATTCTGTGGGGCACATAGTGAGAGTCACAGCTTTTCTCTAAGAACCTTGTATTCTGGTGGCATGCTTTGGAGTAAGCTACAAAGAAACTTCTTTTAGAATGCTTTACTGTTTAGAAGAAAGAATTTTCTTTTAATTAAACAAGGCAATTTGAGAACAATCTATGTTTAAATGGCAGTGAAGAAAAGCAGAAAGTTGTGACTCTAAGAATAGAATTTTGTATTTAAATGGAGACTTGCTTTACCTAATAGTAGTGTTAGTTGCTCAGTTGTCTCCCACTCTTTGTGACCCCCAGTGAGTATAGCCTGCCAGGATCCTCTGTCCGTAGGATTTTTCAGGCAAGAATATTGGAGTGTGTTGCCATTTCCTCCTCGAGGGATCATCCTGACCTAGGGATCAAACCTAGGTCTCTTGCATCTCCTGCATTGCACTCAGATTCTTCAGCTACTAAGCCATTCTTTACCTACGACAGTTCATTATAAAAAGTGTGCCAATATATTTAACACATTAAATTTCACATGCCAATAGTTAGTTTTACTTGCTGTTTTAACAGATATCAGGGTAATTTCATAATAACGACTTATTTAATAATATAGTTAACTTGACTTTGAGTCCTGAACTGCATTTTGACATTCAGTGAATATTTGATATAGTATTTCAACTGGCCTTGTGTTTTAAAGTATTTGCAATTTAGATTCATATTTCAAAAATAAAAGTTTGAGACTTTCTTACTCATGATAGAGTTTCTAAGGTAAAGCCCTAAATGTTTTCATTAGTTTAGAATGAAATTATTTTATTTTGGTTTGTTTATAAATGTGAGATAGAATTTTCATAGTACTCCTTCTAAGTAATATCATCATAAAATGTTGAGTTTTCACACATTTGCTGAGACTTTTTTTTAAAAAAAACAAACTATCTGTTTTAGGATTATCTTACCAACTTAGAGTGTTTCAATGAGCATCTCACTATTTGAACAGTGCATTTTTTTTTTAACATTTATTTATTTATTTATTTTGGCAGGGGTGGGGAGGGAGGGGGGTGGGTGGGCCACTTCCACTGGTCTTTCATTTGTCTAGTTTCATCCATCTTTGTTCTTTGGCCCGTGTGGGCCTCCCATCGCGGTGGCATCTGTTGTCCCAGAGCACCGGCTCTGGGCACATGCGCTCCAGAGCTCTGGCTGGGTAATTGGATACATTGGTCCAGCCGCTCCACGGCACGTGGGATCTTCCCAGGCCAGGGATCAAACTGGCGCCCCTTGCACTGCAAGGCAGTGTCCTTACCCACTGGACCACCAGGGAAGCCTAAACAGTGCATTTTTTAAACGAAGTTGGTAGCCAGTTATGCTGAGCACTGCTGTCTATGGAGCCCTGAGCACCACATAACTCATGGGTCTGGCTACCATGAGATTGAGCATGAAATTTCACATCAAAGACCTCCATGCCTGAGAAGCAGAGATGCAAGGGGGTGGTATGCCAGGGCAGAAGAGAATGCATGAAGCGGGTGGAATTTTTCCTGGTTTGCTCAGAGACTAGATGGAGCTTCTGCGTCCAGGGACCTTTACAGTTGCTGCTAACTCTGGAAATAACAATCTTCTCTAGTCAGGGCTGCAGTAGTAGAGGAGTGATCCCTAAAAGACCAAGGAATACCTTATAATAAACAGGCTGTACTTTGAGGCGGTGCTGACTTCCTGGGCGTACAATCTGTGCAGTTGCACAGGGCTCTATGTTTGAAAGGACTCCATGATTGGATTAATATTCTGCAGTCACTGTTCTGAAATTCTTAGTAATTTTTGAACAAGAACTCCTTTTTTTCATTTGGTAGCTAATCCTAAGAGGAGGTTTATTTTAAATTAAGGATATCTCAGTTTGAGAAAGCCACTGACAACATCCACAATGGAGTGAGGTCTAGAAATTATCACAGAGGAGCTATTAAAGAAATGAGGTGTGGTTGATGAGCAAAAATATAATGTGATCAAGGATAATGCTGTATAGCTATCATGACCTAGTAGAACTAGAAGTGATTACCTAAGGAAGGAAGGAGAACTCCATGGCTGTATTATTGGAGTCTTCATTTTAGAATAATGGTAAAGGGATTCCTGTGTATGAATGCTGTTTACATTTTTTAGATCATGACCCACAGTAAGAAATACATTTTATTAATGATCTTATATATATATATGTGTGTGTGTGTGTGTGTGTGTGTATGCACACATATATATGTACATATATGTGTTCTCTGTGTGTATATGTATATTTTACACATTATACACAAGCTTCATAAAATAACTCTCAGCTTTATTTCTCACGGTATGCATTCTTATATTTTCTATTTGTCTCTTTTATTAAAAAAATATTGGTTCTTACTCACTAAATCAGTTTGTTGTCCAGCTAATGGATCACAATCCACAGTTTGAGAGACTCTTATATAGCATGGGCTTCCCTGATGGCTCTAGTGGTAAAGAACCTGCCTTCCAATGCAGGAGATGCAAGACACATCTGGATCAGGAAGATCCCCTGGAGGAGGGCATGGCAACCCACTCCAGTATTCTTGCCTGGAGAATCCCATGGACAGAGGAGCCTGGTGGGCTATAGTCCATGGGTCACAAAGAGCCAGACACAACTGAAGAGACTTAACAGACCGGCATGTTATATACCATGAGGGGTTGTATTAGATAATTCTCAACATTTTTTTAGCTCTAAGATGACAATTTTCAGAAGTTAAAAGTTTCAAGTTAGGACTTCTCTGGTGGTCCAATGGTTAAGAATTTGCCTGCCAGTATGGGGACATGGATTCAACTCCTGGTCCTGGAAGATTCCACATGCCACGGGGAAACTAAGCTAATGTACCACAACTACTGAGCCTGAGCACCCTAAAGCCTGTGTTTTGTAAGAAGAGAAACCTACGTACCACAACTAGAGAGTAGTTATCCACCCCCACCACGAAAACTAGAAAAGAGCCTGTGCAGCAATGAAGACTCATCACAGCCAAAAATAAATATTAGATCCAAGCCAAAATTGGATTGTGTTTTTAAAAATTGCAAGTTACCACACTGAATTTATGCCTAACCAATTCAGTGGTAAACTGTAAAGAGCCCTTGATTAATTCTTGGAAGACAAGGTTCAAACCAGGTATTTGAGGTATTTTAATACCTTAAATAAATCTGTTTGTTATTCTTTCTCAGTAGCCTTATCAAAGGTTTTAAATTTTTTATTGAGTTTTTTAAAAGGAAGGAAGGAGAACTCCATGGCTGTATTATTGAGTCTTCATTTTAGAATAATGGTAAAGGGATTCCTGTGTATGAATGCTGTTTACATTTTTTAGATCATGACCCACAGTAAGAAATACATTTTATTAATGATCTTATATATATATATGTGTGTGTGTGTGTGTGTGTGTATGCACACATATATATGTACATATATGTGTTCTCTGTGTGTATATGTATATTTTACACATTATACACAAGCTTCATAAAATAACTCTCAGCTTTATTTCTCACGGTATGCATTCTTATATTTTCTATTTGTCTCTTTTATTAAAAAAATATTGGTTCTTACTCACTAAATCAGTTTGTTGTCCAGCTAATGGATCACAATCCACAGTTTGAGAGACTCTTATATAGCATGGGCTTCCCTGATGGCTCTAGTGGTAAAGAACCTGCCTTCCAATGCAGGAGATGCAAGACACATCTGGATCAGGAAGATCCCCTGGAGGAGGGCATGGCAACCCACTCCAGTATTCTTGCCTGGAGAATCCCATGGACAGAGGAGCCTGGTGGGCTATAGTCCATGGGTCACAAAGAGCCAGACACAACTGAAGAGACTTAACAGACCGGCATGTTATATACCATGAGGGGTTGTATTAGATAATTCTCAACATTTTTTTAGCTCTAAGATGACAATTTTCAGAAGTTAAAAGTTTCAAGTTAGGACTTCTCTGGTGGTCCAATGGTTAAGAATTTGCCTGCCAGTATGGGGACATGGATTCAACTCCTGGTCCTGGAAGATTCCACATGCCACGGGGAAACTAAGCTAATGTACCACAACTACTGAGCCTGAGCACCCTAAAGCCTGTGTTTTGTAAGAAGAGAAACCTACGTACCACAACTAGAGAGTAGTTATCCACCCCCACCACGAAAACTAGAAAAGAGCCTGTGCAGCAATGAAGACTCATCACAGCCAAAAATAAATATTAGATCCAAGCCAAAATTGGATTGTGTTTTTAAAAATTGCAAGTTACCACACTGAATTTATGCCTAACCAATTCAGTGGTAAACTGTAAAGAGCCCTTGATTAATTCTTGGAAGACAAGGTTCAAACCAGGTATTTGAGGTATTTTAATACCTTAAATAAATCTGTTTGTTATTCTTTCTCAGTAGCCTTATCAGAAAGAGATTTTTTAATTCAAAAAATTTCCTCTTTTTTAATAACAAATAACAGAATGCTTCACCTCCCAAATAAAATCTTTATAGTATATAAAATCATTTAGGAACTGCTGTGATGGAGTCTGAGTGGTCAGGCATCTTACGTACCCTACTCACTGCTCTCCATCCCTCCTCCTAATTTCCATCCATAGACCCATAAGACTCCAGTGAAGAGAGTTTTTAAATCATTCTACTTAGTAACTGAATCTTCCACTTTGATCTGGGAACTTCTGGTGTTCAGTAGTGATCAGGAATGAAACCAAACATGCCATACCTTTCTCTTTGTTTTTCTCTCGGTTCAATGTTTTACTCTCAGAAAATGAAAACACATCAGGATGTGGCTATTTCTGTACAGTTCCCTGCTTTATCTTCAATATGTAGCAGAATACCTAGTATATAATAGCTGCTCAATATGTATTTACTGAGCAAATAGGTCACTTTTTAAAAAGCATCAAAATAAAAAGTGTTTGGTGGGAGGTATTTATGAGAATTCTCAAGTTGTTAACAGATACAGATTTTTAAGCTAAGGTTCATGTCCTATTAGGTTGATTCTAGTAATACATATTTTTGTAGTGAAACTGGACACTGATATTTCTATTTCACGTGGCTCTTATGAAATTCATAGATGTAACATATTTGCAAGCAGGAATTATGATTCATAGCTACTGATTTATTGATGAACTCTGGGAAGAATCTCCATGAGGACATCCTAGTGTCCAGTGGATGAATGGAGTGCATTTTGGTCCATGACTCTGTAGAGCCCTTTAAAATGTTGGTATTTTGTTGGGTGGTATGATGATGGTTTCAGCAGTACCACAACTAGAGAGTAGTTATCCACCCCCACCACGAAAACTAGAAAAGAGCCTGTGCAGCAATGAAGACTCATCACAGCCAAAAATAAATATTAGATCCAAGCCAAAATTGGATTGTGTTTTTAAAAATTGCAAGTTACCACACTGAATTTATGCCTAACCAATTCAGTGGTAAACTGTAAAGAGCCCTTGATTAATTCTTGGAAGACAAGGTTCAAACCAGGTATTTGAGGTATTTTAATACCTTAAATAAATCTGTTTGTTATTCTTTCTCAGTAGCCTTATCAGAAAGAGATTTTTTAATTCAAAAAATTTCCTCTTTTTTAATAACAAATAACAGAATGCTTCACCTCCCAAATAAAATCTTTATAGTATATAAAATCATTTAGGAACTGCTGTGATGGAGTCTGAGTGGTCAGGCATCTTACGTACCCTACTCACTGCTCTCCATCCCTCCTCCTAATTTCCATCCATAGACCCATAAGACTCCAGTGAAGAGAGTTTTTAAATCATTCTACTTAGTAACTGAATCTTCCACTTTGATCTGGGAACTTCTGGTGTTCAGTAGTGATCAGGAATGAAACCAAACATGCCATACCTTTCTCTTTGTTTTTCTCTCGGTTCAATGTTTTACTCTCAGAAAATGAAAACACATCAGGATGTGGCTATTTCTGTACAGTTCCCTGCTTTATCTTCAATATGTAGCAGAATACCTAGTATATAATAGCTGCTCAATATGTATTTACTGAGCAAATAGGTCACTTTTTAAAAAGCATCAAAATAAAAAGTGTTTGGTGGGAGGTATTTATGAGAATTCTCAAGTTGTTAACAGATACAGATTTTTAAGCTAAGGTTCATGTCCTATTAGGTTGATTCTAGTAATACATATTTTTGTAGTGAAACTGGACACTGATATTTCTATTTCACGTGGCTCTTATGAAATTCATAGATGTAACATATTTGCAAGCAGGAATTATGATTCATAGCTACTGATTTATTGATGAACTCTGGGAAGAATCTCCATGAGGACATCCTAGTGTCCAGTGGATGAATGGAGTGCATTTTGGTCCATGACTCTGTAGAGCCCTTTAAAATGTTGGTATTTTGTTGGGTGGTATGATTGATAAAGAGGAACTTGCACTGTGCCAGTCACTTGCCTTTATGGCTTACCCATTACATTCCTGAATATGACAGCCTTACTGTTAGTAGCAATTTGTTTCATAATATTGTGATATGATTGAAAGCAGATAGGAAAGAAATAAGGTCACATGGATTTTTTTTCCTCTTAATGGAATTACTACTCAGAAAAAGTGGTGCTCTGGTTGGGTAAGTTCTTATCATACCAAGTGAGCTCTTCAAAATGTTATGTCTCATTTGTATCACTATGTTTTTGAGATGACAAGAGATGAATGAAATATAAAGCTTATGGTTATACAAGGTACTCATCTTCATGCACAACTTCAGCATTAATGTAACCTTTAAAATGTAACCTTTAAAAAGTGCAGTAGTTATCAGCAGCGTGACCCATATCAAAATGGAACTGCCTGTCAAGCTTTTGTCATTTGATGCATGAAAGTTTTATATTTTCCTTCATAGGCATATGTTATAGTACCTTTATGTTGGACTGAGCAGCATGACAATGTAGAATTTCCATAATTGTAGATTCTTATGATACACAGATGCTTTGAAATAGTTTCTTACTTAAAATGAAACCAGAGCATTTTCTCAGCTAACATGCACATCTTTAAACTAAACTTGAGCATTCTTACTCTCCTTTAAAACAATTTAGAATTATTACAGACATACCTAAAGCTACATAAATTTGAACAATATGTATTTACTGAGCAAATAGGTCACTTTTTAAAAAGCATCAAAATAAAAAGTGTTTGGTGGGAGGTATTTATGAGAATTCTCAAGTTGTTAACAGATACAGATTTTTAAGCTAAGGTTCATGTCCTATTAGGTTGATTCTAGTAATACATATTTTTGTAGTGAAACTGGACACTGATATTTCTATTTCACGTGGCTCTTATGAAATTCATAGATGTAACATATTTGCAAGCAGGAATTATGATTCATAGCTACTGATTTATTGATGAACTCTGGGAAGAATCTCCATGAGGACATCCTAGTGTCCAGTGGATGAATGGAGTGCATTTTGGTCCATGACTCTGTAGAGCCCTTTAAAATGTTGGTATTTTGTTGGGTGGTATGATTGATAAAGAGGAACTTGCACTGTGCCAGTCACTTGCCTTTATGGCTTACCCATTACATTCCTGAATATGACAGCCTTACTGTTAGTAGCAATTTGTTTCATAATATTGTGATATGATTGAAAGCAGATAGGAAAGAAATAAGGTCACATGGATTTTTTTTCCTCTTAATGGAATTACTACTCAGAAAAAAAGTGGTGCTCTGGTTGGGTAAGTTCTTATCATACCAAGTGAGCTCTTCAAAATGTTATGTCTCATTTGTATCACTATGTTTTTGAGATGACAAGAGATGAATGAAATATAAAGCTTATGGTTATACAAGGTACTCATCTTCATGCACAACTTCAGCATTAATGTAACCTTTAAAATGTAACCTTTAAAAAGTGCAGTAGTTATCAGCAGCGTGACCCATATCAAAATGGAACTGCCTGTCAAGCTTTTGTCATTTGATGCATGAAAGTTTTATATTTTCCTTCATAGGCATATGTTATAGTACCTTTATGTTGGACTGAGCAGCATGACAATGTAGAATTTCCATAATTGTAGATTCTTATGATACACAGATGCTTTGAAATAGTTTCTTACTTAAAATGAAACCAGAGCATTTTCTCAGCTAACATGCACATCTTTAAACTAAACTTGAGCATTCTTACTCTCCTTTAAAACAATTTAGAATTATTACAGACATACCTAAAGCTACATAAATTTGAACAGATGTTTTATTTGATTTAATGCATATACTATATAAAAGCCAGTAAACAACTCTTGACATGACAATATTTTCTATCACAAACCTCAAAATAAAAATTGTTCAGGGCCCCAGAACACATCAGAATAGCTAAATACTTTCTAAGTTATAAGGGCCATAAAAACGGCCATTTTCACTGTTGAAGTAGCTTAACTTTGAACAACATGAAGTTGCCAACTTTCAACTATTTTTGAGGTACAAGAGTGGCAGTTTTATATAGTTTAATCTATAGTTCTAAACACTTGTTGCTTACCCTCCCGTTATGTCTCCCAAGAAAGTTAGAGTTTCTCCGAGTGGGAAGAGAACAGAAACTCCAAATGTTGTGAGTGGACTTCACACTGCCTTCACAGGAAGACAAAATACTTAAATAGATACTTATTGGGTCTGTTTCTCAGACCTTCAATTCTGAAAAAAGAAAAAAAAAGGTGGAGTCCCCTGAAGAAATTACCAACAATTTATTTCACCAAATATATTTAGTTTCTAGAAAACTATACTTAGGAAATGAGATTATAGGCAAAACTTAGACTATAGTATTAATAGTTTCTAAAATCCAAATGTAATCTAAAAGATCAGTAAAAGGAGTTCAATTAAATACAGTTCTTCCATAATAAAAATTTAAGTATTTATTAAATAGAAAAGAGTTTAGTGTAAAAGTATTTACCTAAAAGATGTATATTACTGTCTCACTGAAAAAAGATATATGCATAAATACAGATATATGCAAACAGGCATATTTAAACACATATAAATATGATGCATTAAAAGAGCAGAATCACATACATTTGCATAATATGAAAGTTTTATATTTTCCTTCATAGGCATATGTTATAGTACCTTTATGTTGGACTGAGCAGCATGACAATGTAGAATTTCCATAATTGTAGATTCTTATGATACACAGATGCTTTGAAATAGTTTCTTACTTAAAATGAAACCAGAGCATTTTCTCAGCTAACATGCACATCTTTAAACTAAACTTGAGCATTCTTACTCTCCTTTAAAACAATTTAGAATTATTACAGACATACCTAAAGCTACATAAATTTGAACAGATGTTTTATTTGATTTAATGCATATACTATATAAAAGCCAGTAAACAACTCTTGACATGACAATATTTTCTATCACAAACCTCAAAATAAAAATTGTTCAGGGCCCCAGAACACATCAGAATAGCTAAATACTTTCTAAGTTATAAGGGCCATAAAAACGGCCATTTTCACTGTTGAAGTAGCTTAACTTTGAACAACATGAAGTTGCCAACTTTCAACTATTTTTGAGGTACAAGAGTGGCAGTTTTATATAGTTTAATCTATAGTTCTAAACACTTGTTGCTTACCCTCCCGTTATGTCTCCCAAGAAAGTTAGAGTTTCTCCGAGTGGGAAGAGAACAGAAACTCCAAATGTTGTGAGTGGACTTCACACTGCCTTCACAGGAAGACAAAATACTTAAATAGATACTTATTGGGTCTGTTTCTCAGACCTTCAATTCTGAAAAAAGAAAAAAAAAGGTGGAGTCCCCTGAAGAAATTACCAACAATTTATTTCACCAAATATATTTAGTTTCTAGAAAACTATACTTAGGAAATGAGATTATAGGCAAAACTTAGACTATAGTATTAATAGTTTCTAAAATCCAAATGTAATCTAAAAGATCAGTAAAAGGAGTTCAATTAAATACAGTTCTTCCATAATAAAAATTTAAGTATTTATTAAATAGAAAAGAGTTTAGTGTAAAAGTATTTACCTAAAAGATGTATATTACTGTCTCACTGAAGACATAAATATAGATATATGCAAAATATAGATATATGCATAAATACAGATATATGCAAACAGGCATATTTAAACACATATAAATATGATGCATTAAAAGAGCAGAATCACATACACTGTTGTCAGTAATTATTTTTGCATGTGAGGTTAAGACTTGTGATTTTCAAACCTGATCTTTCTTTATCTGTATTTTCTACAATAAATATGTATTAATTATAATAATAAGGAAAATATAACACCAAGAATATTTATTGTTTCACTCATTTTCAAAAAATATTTACTTTGTGAATTAAGGCAGTTTCTGAGTATTTGCATCATGAGAGATCATTAGTATAGACCAAAATCAAATGAAACATTATCGCTATGGGAGTTTCCCTTGAAGTTCAGGCGAGGCTGAACCACCATGAGAACAAATGACAAGAGGGGCAGAGAGACGGAAAGCAAACCTGGGAAGGGCTTATAGCAAATTAGTGAATCTAAGTAATTTTCTATGTCCCTTGTACTTCTTAAATCCACCCATTTGGGTTGTTTATCTTATAATGGTGGATAGTAATTAAGTTGCTAAAGAAACCAAACAAAGTTAATTGGTAAACAGGAAACATTCTATCTGGAAAAAAATTAAGTGGGGTTAGTTGAACTTAGTTTAGGAGATATTTCAGAAGCATTAATTTTTCAGCTATCTCTTGCCACAGAAAGAATGTTTTCAATGGCCAAAAGGCACAGTAAAATATTAGAACTTCATTCTGAAAAGACAGTATATAGAACAAATAGGTAAAACAATGATTTCATGTCCTAAATGGGCATAATAGGACAAATGAATGGCAATAGGATTTTTATAGGAAGGATAGGGAACATACAAAAATATCTCTTGAGATAAAAACAGGCTCCAGAGTCTGGTTCACGCTGAGAACACATGCAGTTCTCAGTATACATTTATGGGTTGCACTTTTTATTTTTTATTTATTTATTTGTTTTTCTCAGTTATCCACAGGTTTTATTAAATGCAGAATCTCATTTACAGCTGTCTTGTCATTCTCGCCCTTAGACTTCTCCCAAGTAAGTTAGCAAATAATAAATTCCCAGCAATTATGTGTGTCACAGAAATCAATTCTCTATTTATAATGTAAATAAAAATAAAATGAGAACGTTAAAACACCTTGTTTACTGGGAACATACATATCTGTAAACAACAAAACTGTAAAAGTTAAATAAAAGCTTAAAAAAAGAAAAAAACACCTGTTTAGGCTCTTCCACTCAGGTAATGATCTCCTTCTCCATTGCACATAAATCAATGTGCAATAAATCAGGATGCATAGGACTTTGTTGGGATATACACACTAATCAATTTTTTTCAGGCAGATCAGACGTCATACTTCGTAACTTCGATGGTCAGACTCTCATTTTCAGTTATTGTTTGCATTCATGTTTTCTCTGCACTCTTATCTCTCCCTTGGTAAGTTTACTTGGAGCTGGTGTATTTGGTGACAGCCTTGGTGCCCTCGGACACGGCGTGCTTGGCCAGCTCCCCAGGCAGCAGCAGGCGCACGGCCGTCTGGATCTCCCTGGACGTGATGGTCGAGCGCTTGTTGTAATGCGCCAGGCGCGACGCCTTGCTGGTGATGCGCTCGAAGATGTCGTTCACGAAGGAGTTCATGATGCCCATGGCCTTGGACGAGATGCCGGTGTCCGGGTGGATCTGCTTCAACACTTTGTACACGTACGGAGTAGCTCTCCTTGTGACTGCGCTTGCGTTTTTCCATCTTTCTTTTGCCCCTTGGTCACTGCCTTTTGGAGCCTTTCTTTGGGGCTGGAGCTGACTTGGTAGTTTCAGGCTTCCAAAAAAAAGGGGTTCTTTAAAGTATATAAAAATAGGTAAAACAATGATTTCATGTCCTAAATGGGCATAATAGGACAAATGAATGGCAATAGGATTTTTATAGGAAGGATAGGGAACATACAAAAATATCTCTTGAGATAAAAACAGGCTCCAGAGTCTGGTTCACGCTGAGAACACATGCAGTTCTCAGTATACATTTATGGGTTGCACTTTTTATTTTTTATTTATTTATTTGTTTTTCTCAGTTATCCACAGGTTTTATTAAATGCAGAATCTCATTTACAGCTGTCTTGTCATTCTCGCCCTTAGACTTCTCCCAAGTAAGTTAGCAAATAATAAATTCCCAGCAATTATGTGTGTCACAGAAATCAATTCTCTATTTATAATGTAAATAAAAATAAAATGAGAACGTTAAAACACCTTGTTTACTGGGAACATACATATCTGTAAACAACAAAACTGTAAAAGTTAAATAAAAGCTTAAAAAAAGAAAAAAACACCTGTTTAGGCTCTTCCACTCAGGTAATGATCTCCTTCTCCATTGCACATAAATCAATGTGCAATAAATCAGGATGCATAGGACTTTGTTGGGATATACACACTAATCAATTTTTTTCAGGCAGATCAGACGTCATACTTCGTAACTTCGATGGTCAGACTCTCATTTTCAGTTATTGTTTGCATTCATGTTTTCTCTGCACTCTTATCTCTCCCTTGGTAAGTTTACTTGGAGCTGGTGTATTTGGTGACAGCCTTGGTGCCCTCGGACACGGCGTGCTTGGCCAGCTCCCCAGGCAGCAGCAGGCGCACGGCCGTCTGGATCTCCCTGGACGTGATGGTCGAGCGCTTGTTGTAATGCGCCAGGCGCGACGCCTTGCTGGTGATGCGCTCGAAGATGTCGTTCACGAACGAGTTCATGATGCCCATGGCCTTGGACGAGATGCCGGTGTCCGGGTGGATCTGCTTCAACACTTTGTACACGTACACGGAGTAGCTCTCCTTGTGACTGCGCTTGCGTTTTTTTCCATCTTTCTTTTGCCCCTTGGTCACTGCCTTTTTGGAGCCTTTCTTTGGGGCTGGAGCTGACTTGGTAGTTTCAGGCATCCTAACAAAGAATCTTGAAAACCTAACGCTAACACCTGGGAAAACCTGAGTTGCACTTTTTAAAAGAATGAATGAATTAATAAACCTTCATCTTATCAGCTTATGGATCAGTTCTTCAAAATTTATACACTGTAGCACTGAGATAAATTAGACTAGGTACAAGTACATGCTACATAACAAAACATTAGTAAATTTCGTGATGGAGTCAAATTATATTCACTTTAGTACAGTAATTTATCTGTTCAGTGGTTTATTTTCTTATACAACATCATAATATTTAATTCAGAAATTTAAAAATTATATATATATGTACACACACACACTGTAGAGTACATAAATATATCAGAAAGAACCAAAAGGCCATAAACTCACAATGAAAGACAAACTGTCAAGCATTCATTATTTCAGAGTATTCATTACTGTACTAAACTAGTAATGTAGTTTTAATTAATAAAATGTGAATTTGTTCTAACAAAGGAAATGCAGCTTAATATTGGTTATGAGGCTAGGTAAGAAAGCATAGATCTTCTACCATTTGACAGGGCAAATAAAAGCCTTTCACTTTTTTGCAAAAGTGAAAGGTTTAAAGGTAAAATAAATACTTGCCTTCAGTCACATGTATATTTGTGGATTGTCCAGTATGACTGTTTCATAAATATACAATGCATTTGGTATCCACAACAACATAAAATATGGATGAGGTGGCAGTGGTTGTTGTTCAGTTATGTTGTTCTGATTCTTCGTGACCCCATGGACTGCAGAATGCCAGGGTCCTCTGTCCTTCACTATCTCCCAGAATTTGCTCAAATTCATATCAATTAAGTTGGTGATGCTGTCTAACCATCACATCCTCTGCCACCCTCTTCTCCTTTTGCCTTTTTTTTTTTTCCACCAGTATCAGGGTCTTTTCCAATGAGTCAGCTCTGCATCAAGTGTCTAAAGTATTGGGAGCTTCAGCTTCAGTATCAGTCTTTCCAATGAATATCCAGGGTTGATTTTCTTGAGGATTGATTGACTTGGTCTCCTTATGGTTCAAGGCATTCTCAAGAGTATTCTTTAGCACTATAACTCAAAAGCATCAATTCTTTGGCACTCAACCTTCTTTATGGTCTAACTCTCAGATCCATATGTCGGTTCAATTCAATCACTCAGTTGCTCAGTCATGTCTGATTCTTTGTGACCCCATGGAATGCAGCATGCCAGGCTTCCCTGTCCTTCACCATCTCCTGGAGCTTGCCCAAACTCATGTCCATTGGTTCAATGATGCCATCCAACCATCTTGTCCTCTGTCATCCCCTTCTCCTTCTGTTTTCTATTTCCCCCCTCGTTAGGGTCTTTTCCAACAATTAGTCTCTTCACATCAGGTAGTCAGAGTATTGGGGCTTCAGCTTCAGCAGCAGATACATACACGAACAATGGAAAAACCATAGCTTTGAGTGTCCAGATGTTTCTGGGCAAAGTGATGTCTCTGTTTTTTAATATGCTGTCTAGATTTATCATAGCTTTCTTTCCAAGGAGCAAGCATCTTCAATTTCATGGATGCTATCATCATCAGCAGTGATTTTGGAGACCAAGAAATTAAAATCTGTCACAGCATCCACTTCTCCCTGCTTCTATTTGCCACAAAGTGATGGGACTAGATGTCATGATCTTGGTTTTTTTGAATGTTTAGTTTTAAGCCAGCTTTTTCACTCTCCACTTTCACCCTCATCAAGAGGCTCTTTAGTTCCGCTTCACGTTCTGCCATTAGATTGGTATCATGTGAATGTCTGAGGTTGTCAATATTTCTCCCAGCAATCTTAATTCCAGCTTGTGATTCATCCAGCCTGGCATTTTTGCGTGATGCACTCTGCATGTAAGTTAAATAAGAAGGAAGACAATATACAGTCTTATTGTATTCCTTTCCCCATTTGGAACCAGTCCACTGTTCCATGCTCTGTTCTAAATGTTGCTTCTTGACCTCCACATAAATTTCTCAAGAGGTAAGGTGATCTGGTACTCCTATCTCTTTAAGAATTTTCCACCGTTTGTTGTGGTCCATACAAAGGCTTTAGCACAGTCAGTGAAGCAGAAGTGGTTGTTTTTCTGGAATTCCCTTGCTTTATCCATGATCCAATGAATGCTTACAATTTAATCTCTGGTTCTTCTGCCTTTTCTAAACCCAGCTTGTGCATTTGAAAGTTCTCAGTTCATATACTGCTGACGCCTTGCTTGAAGGATTTTGAGCATAACCTTGCTAGCATGTGAAATGAACCCAATTGTATGATAGTTTGAACATTCTTTGTTATTGCCCTTCTACGGGATTGGAATGAAAATTGACCTTTTCCAGTCCTAAGGCCACTGTTGAGTTTTCCAAATTTGCTGGCATATTGACTGTAGCAGTTTAACAGCATTGTCTTTTAGGATTTGAAATAGTTCAGCAGGAATTCCATCACCTTCACTGGCTTTGTTAGTAGTTGTGCTTTCCTGATGTCCACTTGACTTCACACTCCAAGATGTCTGGCTCTTGGTGAGTGACCACACCATCATGGTTGTCTGGGTCATTAAGACATTTTTTGTACAGTTCTTCTGTGAATTCTTGCCACCTCTTCTTAACCTCTTCTGCTTCTGTTAGGTCCATCCCAGTCCTTTATTGTGCTCATCCTTGCATGAAATGTTCCCTTGATTTCTCCAATTTTCTTGAAGAAATTTCTAGTCTTTCCTATTGTATTGTTTTACTCTATTTGTGTTGTTCATTTAAGGAGGCCTTCATATCTCTCCTTGCTGTTCTCTGCAACTCTGCATTCATTTGGGTATATCTTTACCTTTCTCCCTTGCCTTTCATTTATTTCTCTTCCCTCAAGCTGTTATTTAAGGCCTCCTCAGACACCCATTTTGCCTTCTTGCATCTTTTTCTTTGGCAGTGGAGGCAATCTGCAAAAAATTGTCTTTATCTTTGAGGTGCATCCATGTTGCAGCATGCCTCAGAGTTTCATCCCCTTTTAGACCCAACGTTCCATTGTATGCATATACCACATTTTGCTTTTCTATCATCCATTGATGAATGCTTGGTTGGTTCCATATGTTAGCTACTGCAAATAATACAGATTCAGGCATAGGTATACAAATATATGTTTGAGTACCTCCTTTCAGTTCTTTTGGGTGTATACCCAGAAATGAAATTGCTGGATCATATGGTAATTCTATTTTTAATTTTTTAGCAACCACTATCATATTTTCCACAGCAGCTGCACTATTTTACATTTTCACTAACAGCTCTATTCCTCTGTGTCTTTGCCAATACTTATTATAGTTTGTTTTGTTTATTTACTTTTTTGATAGTAACCATTCTAATGGACATGAGGTAGAATCTCATTATGGTATCTCTTTATAATAAGTGAACATAAACCAATCACAGAAACATAAATACTGTATGATTCCATTTATATGAGATAGTCAAAATTATAGAGACAAAAAGTAGAATGGTGATTACCAGGACCTTTGGGAAATGGATAATTATTGTTTAATAAGTATGGAATTTCAGTTTTACAAGATTAAAAGAGTTAAGTGGACAGGTGGTGATAATGGTAGTACAAACATATAAATATCTTACTACTGAAATGTCACTTAAGATGGTTTCAAATGGTAAGTTTTATGTTACATTTTTTTTACCATAATTATCAATCAGTCAATGAATGAAGGAAAGAAAACCATCCCCTTTTCTAAAAAAAAAAGAGAGAGAACTAATCCTTGTGTATAAGAAGAAATTGACGCAAAGCCAATGAATTAACATGCTTGAGAGTAACATCATAACAAGAGTACTGGTTATCTAGCTATCACTTTGGAATGAGAATGTAAAATAATGGTGATTATTTAACACTGAGCCTTGAAGAAGGGAGATTGTGTCTCCAGGTCTCACAAATATAAAGGTAGTAGATACTCATATTATTGTGTCATCCATTTTATAACCACTAGTTTTAGTCCACATGATAATAGACTTTGAAATATTATTATACATTTCACATATTTTCGAGTATACTATTGGCGATCTTGTGCATGGTCCTGGATATTCCATCTTATTGTCAACTGATAAATCAAATACCAATTTGAACAATACTGATGTGGGAGAATCACCTGTCTTTCTTCCCTTCAGAGGTGATCCATTTTGACTCTGTCCCTATCTTGTCTTTTAGAATATTTCCTCTCTGGACAGTCTCCAGTCCTTTGTGGGAGCATCCTCACTGGTTTTTCTGACATAAATGTGGAGGGAGGAATGGAGTAGCATTGTGTGTGCCTGACAATTTTTAATTACACTACTGGGTTTCTTGGGGTCTCAACCAGGACTTAGTAACCTCATGTTCTAGGTCCATGATATTTTATAACACCTTCCTAAGTGTATTTAACTTACCTGAATCATGTAGAGAAATATTTAGTCCAACGTTCTTAGGTCTACCTGGAAGAACCCAGTTAGGTTCCAGAATATGCAGGATGACCTCCTAGAAATCACTGATCAACTTATTTGACCATATTATAATATTTAGATCTAGATAATTTTTTTCATTATGCTTATTTTGCAATCCCTTTTCAAATTTGACAAAGAGATCTGGCAATTTAGATGCTATTCCAGGCACTTAATATGTTAACTAATTTGATTCTCAAAGCCTTGGGCTTCCCTGGTAGCTTAGATGGTAAAGAATCTGCTGCAATGCAAGAGGGCCGGTTTGATCCCTGGGTCGAGAAGATTCCCTGGAGAAGGGGATGGCGACTGATCTAGTATTCTTGCCTGGGAAATCCCATGGACAAGGAGCCTAGCGAGCTATAGTCCATGGGGTCGCAAAGAGGTGGACATGACAGCAACTAACACACATACACACTTTGAAGGGTAGGTGCTATTACTACTGCCATCTTACACTGGCCAACACCTGACACAGCAAAGCTAAGCAACTTGCCCAAAGTCAAACTACAAATAAGAGGTGGAGATAAGTGTTGAACAAATCATTCTGGTTCCATACTCTAGAAAACCTCTTTCTTCTCCAGGCATCTTTGATCCATCTCAAAAATGTTTCTATAGTACTGCACACTTTTATGAAAAACGTATTACAATGTAGTAAGATAATTGTTGACCACTTACATTCAACTTAGGAAATGGTCATAACTTCCTCCTCTGTATCCTCAGCATCTATCAGAGCTTGTCACAGAGGAATTTCTCAGGAAATAGTTAAATTTGCTGCTATTGCATTATAATTTTATGGAATTATCTCCTGGCAAAAGAAAATATCAAGGTCCATGTATGGGTGTTTTATAGAAAAAATAAACAAAAATAAAACCCATCTTCTTGATGTATCTTAAGCCTTAATGCAGTAGTGTTTTCTTTTATAAGAAGTCAGAGAAGTCCTTTGTGAATTTACTTCCTTAACTATTTGAATATTTCAAAGATTGGTATATTCTACCGTGAAGGTTTTGTAAAAAAGATAACTTTAGGAATCATGGCATTCCTCCATATAGGACAGAATGACTGTGTTGCTCTGCCATGGCATTTTAATGTTAGCTGTCATTCTTTTTTGATATGGTTTTATCACTGTTTTCAGAGAGGTCTCCCAAACTGGCAAATCTCGTTAAGATGGACATTCTGATACCTAAATGGTTTCATTTCCTTCCAGATAGCAACACAAAGTAACATCATCTTACAATGTTAGGCAATAGTTGTAAGGAAATGTATCACTGGACCTATTCCATTGTCTTTTATTCAGCGCCTATATCTGCTGGAGTTTAGATTCCACACTCCTTGGATGGAAGCAGGCCTTTCATCCATCCAGCAAGGGCTCTCCCTGGAGTTGAGCTGTTGGCAGATGCAGCCCCATTCCAGACAGATCCACACACAAAATGCATTTTCCCCAAGCAACTGTTTTCATGTTTTTCCTCTGTCTCTGTTGAGCAAACTCCTCCCAGAATAATTCTCTCCACTGGCACATCGTGAGCCAGAACCTCTCATGGGCTTGGAAGGGAAAGCTCCACAGACTTTCGCTCCAGTGTGTCAAGTCAGGGCACATGCGGCCCCAGTTACAAGATAAATGGTGATGTGGCAACAAGTCAGCTTAGCCAACAACTGCCTGAGCGCCGCAGTCAGTGTCTTTTCTGTAATTATTGCATTTAATACAGCTAGTTACTTGCACAAAAGAGCTTCCGGATATAGCAATTTCCACTGGGGGCTGTTTAGGAATGTACGGGCCCATCATTTAGCCCTGATATTGTTGGGTTGTCAGAATTGATCATAGCTCTTGACGGAACACCTCTAGCTTTTTTTTTTATGGAGTGCCTCAGAGTGACATTTCACATTGTTTAAGTAGGAGTGATCTGTTAGTTTATATTTTATCTAAGACTGCAGATCAGATGACTTCCCTCAGGGTCTAAATACAAAAATTCCCTTCTGATGTATCTTAAGCCTTAATGCAGTAGTGTTTTCTTTTATAAGAAGTCAGAGAAGTCCTTTGTGAATTTACTTCCTTAACTATTTGAATATTTCAAAGATTGGTATATTCTACCGTGAAGGTTTTGTAAAAAAGATAACTTTAGGAATCATGGCATTCCTCCATATAGGACAGAATGACTGTGTTGCTCTGCCATGGCATTTTAATGTTAGCTGTCATTCTTTTTTGATATGGTTTTATCACTGTTTTCAGAGAGGTCTCCCAAACTGGCAAATCTCGTTAAGATGGACATTCTGATACCTAAATGGTTTCATTTCCTTCCAGATAGCAACACAAAGTAACATCATCTTACAATGTTAGGCAATAGTTGTAAGGAAATGTATCACTGGACCTATTCCATTGTCTTTTATTCAGCGCCTATATCTGCTGGAGTTTAGATTCCACACTCCTTGGATGGAAGCAGGCCTTTCATCCATCCAGCAAGGGCTCTCCCTGGAGTTGAGCTGTTGGCAGATGCAGCCCCATTCCAGACAGATCCACACACAAAATGCATTTTCCCCAAGCAACTGTTTTCATGTTTTTCCTCTGTCTCTGTTGAGCAAACTCCTCCCAGAATAATTCTCTCCACTGGCACATCGTGAGCCAGAACCTCTCATGGGCTTGGAAGGGAAAGCTCCACAGACTTTCGCTCCAGTGTGTCAAGTCAGGGCACATGCGGCCCCAGTTACAAGATAAATGGTGATGTGGCAACAAGTCAGCTTAGCCAACAACTGCCTGAGCGCCGCAGTCAGTGTCTTTTCTGTAATTATTGCATTTAATACAGCTAGTTACTTGCACAAAAGAGCTTCCGGATATAGCAATTTCCACTGGGGCTGTTTAGGAATGTACGGGCCCATCATTTAGCCCTGATATTGTTGGGTTGTCAGAATTGATCATAGCTCTTGACGGAACACCTCTAGCTTTTTTTTTTATGGAGTGCCTCAGAGTGACATTTCACATTGTTTAAGTAGGAGTGATCTGTTAGTTTATATTTTATCTAAGACTGCAGATCAGATGACTTCCCTCAGGGTCTAAATACATGAATCCTTTTTGCATGTTGTAATTAATTCTAGAGCCCGGAGAGAAATTCATAACAAGGGGCCAAAGAGCTGGGCAGAGCAACTTGTCAAAAAGAAGGAAATTCCACTACAGATTAGCTTATTTTTAAGCATGTCAAGCTCTACATACAAACGTGATCTATTGCTTCCTTGTAGTGGCTGTTTGGGCCCACATGCTTGGGGCGGTGTCAGAGACTGCTGTAAATTTTGTCTGAGTCAGGGCAATTCTGATTGATCTCTGAGTGTAAAATCGATAAGAAGACACTGTCATTTTCTTAAAGGATGAGCCAGAAAAGGAAAATAAATTAAGACTCCACTGAATGTCTACTCCAGTGCTCATTAATTCAGTGTGGTCTATACTTTGTTAATGTTTTGGCCACAGCTTTAATCTTCCAGGTGCTCTTCCTGTGGCTACTTGCCAGCGACCCTTTTCTTATGTTATGTATATTTCATCAGAATTGGGCCGGGGTGGGGCGATAAAATGGCTGCCCTCTTTTCTCTCTTAGCTCCTGCTTAATCCATTTTATTATTTTGGAGAAATACATCACCTTGGATACTGATTAACTTTAAAATGGACGAAGTCATTCTCTCAATCTCTCTCTCCTTGTTCTTCTCTCCACCCTACCAACCCCCCTTCCATCGGGAGATAGATTCATTTGTCTTAAACAGTTTGGGCAAATAACTACCAAGCATTTTGCCTTCCATAGTAAACTCTATGAAGATTAATTTTCTTCTGCCTGTTTCTCTTTCTCTCTCCCTCTCCCTTTGTTTCCACTTCCCTACCCTGTTCCTTTTTCTCTCTCCTTTTCTCTTTCTCCTCCTTCCCTCTTCCTCACCTAAGACTTTTTTCTATGCTTTAAAATTTTTGTAGATTTCTTCAGCCTTAAAACTTCTTGCACATCAAGATTTTTCCCACATTGTTTCAAGAAATAGTAGTTCTTCCACAAAGAACTAATAAATCACGCCCCCTCCCCCTACACACCCTCACACACAGTTTAAAGGTGTCATGGCTGTTTGTTTTATTTACCATCAAAGACTCCCAAACATATCTCAAACCTTCAGATTTTGCATTTTGCTCCTCAGGAAGAAAGGAAACAGAAAGCAAGGCAGGTAAGATATCCACTCCTACTTATTTGTATTCTGCAATAAATATTAGTATCATAACACTTTATATTTCCCTCCACTGTAGAAACTGAACATTTAGTTTTCTCTGTAGCTCTGTCTTTGTTTCTGTGAATAGAGATGGTGAATCAAATCTTTTTCAAATATTGCTCATTTCTGACACATTCTGAATACCTTGCACACGAGTTATACACTGTGGTCACATCTCCAATAATTGTTCATGGAAACCCATGAATAGGAAACTGGTTCCCAAAGCTTTTCCTTTGTTTGTGAAAACTTGTATCGACTATACAGAATTTTTTTAGGTTTCTCAAAAATACAGAAACCAAAAAAAGGAGGAAGTGGTTAAAAAATCTAGATGTACTTGCTTCAAAAGGCATTAAATTCATACTCATGGAGGGTGTTTGCTTTCTTTAACAAAACACAGCACATGTCAATTAATTATTTCTCAGGAAGAGGTCACTTAGGGGACTAACTCTGTATCTCCCATCTTCGCAATTGAGCTTGCTAAATGAATAGATTTGCAAATTTAATCTACAAGTGACACATACTTGGCCTTGAAATTATTTGTCTTATTCATCTTCTTTTAAACATCAGTCTTTATTTCTTATGGAGACCATGATACAGTGAGATAACATCTTGAAATTTGTAAATAATATATAATTATTTTAGGATTAAATTTAAAGGGAAACTATGTTCTAAAGTAATATATTTACCATATATCCCCCACCCCCACCATCAATATGATGCTTGTAATTCTTTATCAAAGATACCATTTTCAGAATGGTGATGGATATCTGAAAATGACTGTAAGTGGTCATCTGTATTTTTAAATTTTCCTTTTGTTTCGTAGACCTGAACATTTAAGAGGTTTTTTGGAAGGAAATAAGTTTAACAAGACAAGTAAATTGCTATCTTATATGCATATGGAAGACAATATTTGCTGAGGGGCACTGTTGCTCATGTGTTCATTCACTCCTGCCTGCTGTGTGCCTGGCACTCTGTTGTAGGTTCTGAAAAGCAGAGGAAACAAGTGGGAAACTACCTGTACATTAGAGATGACACTTACCTCACAGGGTAACTATGAGGACTGCATGAAAAAGAAATGCATCTAAAACAGCTAGAATATAATGTAGTTTTTTTTTTTTTATATAATGTAGTTTTATTAATAATAGTTCCTCTTTTCTGCATTTAGTAGATGATGCTGGTCTTAGGCAGATCACTGACTGAAGAACTTCATTTTTCTTATCTATAATAATTAGATAACACTTTTTCCCATGCAGAATAGCTGTGAATTTGAGAGATAATGTATGTTTGTGACCACACCTCATATTATCATGTACTCAAATATTATTTATTAGCATTCTTATTTTTGATCACACCTAAAGAGTCTATAGAATATCCAAGTGGAAATTTCTGATAAGATGTTGAAAAAGAAAGAATGAAGCAATTCAAAATTTTTAAAAGTTTGATTACATAGGGCAAATATTTGGAACATATTGTTACGGACTGAACGTGTCCTCTCCATCTCAAATTCATATGTGAAGCCTCTAATATGATGGTATTAAGAGGGGGGACCTTGGGGAGTTAATTACGTTTTGAGAGTGGTACTCCTGTGTTGAGATTAGTGTCCTTATACAAAGAAGGAGAGAGCTGACCCTCTCTGTGTAATGTGAGGATACAAAGAGAAGTTGGCCTTCTGCAGATGGCACTGGATCTGATAGTATCCTGATCTTGGACTTATCAGACACTGGATCTATTGATACCTTAATCTTGGACTTCTCACTGGATCTATGTTGTTTAAGCCACCTAGTCTTTATTTCTTATGGAGACCATGATACAGTGAGATAACATCTTGAAATTTGTAAATAATATATAATTATTTTAGGATTAAATTTAAAGGAAACTATGTTCTAAAGTAATATATTTACCATATATCCCCACCCCCACCATCAATATGATGCTTGTAATTCTTTATCAAAGATACCATTTTCAGAATGGTGATGGATATCTGAAAATGACTGTAAGTGGTCATCTGTATTTTTAAATTTTCCTTTTGTTTCGTAGACCTGAACATTTAAGAGGTTTTTTGGAAGGAAATAAGTTTAACAAGACAAGTAAATTGCTATCTTATATGCATATGGAAGACAATATTTGCTGAGGGGCACTGTTGCTCATGTGTTCATTCACTCCTGCCTGCTGTGTGCCTGGCACTCTGTTGTAGGTTCTGAAAAGCAGAGGAAACAAGTGGGAAACTACCTGTACATTAGAGATGACACTTACCTCACAGGGTAACTATGAGGACTGCATGAAAAGAAATGCATCTAAAACAGCTAGAATATAATGTAGTTTTTTTTTTTTTATATAATGTAGTTTTATTAATAATAGTTCCTCTTTTCTGCATTTAGTAGATGATGCTGGTCTTAGGCAGATCACTGACTGAAGAACTTCATTTTTCTTATCTATAATAATTAGATAACACTTTTTCCCATGCAGAATAGCTGTGAATTTGAGAGATAATGTATGTTTGTGACCACACCTCATATTATCATGTACTCAAATATTATTTATTAGCATTCTTATTTTTGATCACACCTAAAGAGTCTATAGAATATCCAAGTGGAAATTTCTGATAAGATGTTGAAAAAGAAAGAATGAAGCAATTCAAAATTTTTAAAAGTTTGATTACATAGGGCAAATATTTGGAACATATTGTTACGGACTGAACGTGTCCTCTCCATCTCAAATTCATATGTGAAGCCTCTAATATGATGGTATTAAGAGGGGGGACCTTGGGGAGTTAATTACGTTTTGAGAGTGGTACTCCTGTGTTGAGATTAGTGTCCTTATACAAAGAAGGAGAGAGCTGACCCTCTCTGTGTAATGTGAGGATACAAAGAGAAGTTGGCCTTCTGCAGATGGCACTGGATCTGATAGTATCCTGATCTTGGACTTATCAGACACTGGATCTATTGATACCTTAATCTTGGACTTCTCAGTTTCTAGAAAGATAAGAAACAAATATATGTTGTTTAAGCCACCTAGTCTATAGTATCTTCTTATAGCAACCCAAATTGACAAAGGCATATATAATATTCATAAATAGCTATGAGTAATGACTATTTTTAGACTGCTACTGATATCTGTGTATTCACAGCTTATGCATTAACTTGACTTTAATAACTGAATTAGCCCTTAATAGAAAGTTGGGACTTTTAGAATATCCACACATGCATTGTGGAGATAAATTTGCATGAAGTGTAAATGACAGTTGACTTCATGCCACAGCTAGCATGAAAGACTTCAAACTGGCAAGAAAACCCAAATAAGTGAGGGATGTGAACAGTCTGTTTATTTATTTATTAAAGGTTAATTGTGAACAGTCTACTTATTTATCTTTTCCAGATAAATTTTCTCAGTGCCATTTAACAAGCTTGTGAAAGGGTTATTATTCTAAATATTAATGTAAAATTTAAATGCGTATTCACTTCAACTCAGAAATAGATCTTTTGGGAATTTAGTCAGAAAAGATAATTCAACAAGTGTGCCCAGATGTATAAACTTTGTTATTCACTGTAGTCTTGCTTAAGGGAAAAATCTGTTTTTCTCAAGTGTGCCCAGATGTATAAACTTTGTTATTCACTGTAGTCTTGCTTAAGGAAAAAATTTGTTTTTTTTCATAGACAGTTAAAAATAAATTATGATTCATAAATGTCATTGAATCATGCATATGTTTAAAATGTTTCTCTCTCTAAACTAGTGGTGTCTAGGACATATTGTTGAGATCATCTGAAAGGATGGTCACTACTATGCAAGCAATAGTTATCTCTTATGAAAGGCATTTATATTGATAGTTTCTGGGCTTTCCTGTATTGATTGAATTTTAACAATGATTGCAAATAAATTTTATAAACAGAAAAAAATATTTTGAAAAGAAGTACCTCTATCTTATTGGATAAAGAGTTCTAATCTATTAATAGATCAGTGGAAATGTGAAGAGGATTTTCTTTGGGATCAAAAGGACATCATACCCGCAGAGTCCTCTCTTTAAGGTTCTAGTCCACCATCTTGGTTTGTTTTTCCTATACTTTTAAGCCATGTCAGCACTCTCCATTGGAAGGTAAAGCTGGAAGACCCCAATACTCTTCCAATTCTATAAATTTTTTGGTTACTCATCTCTATTTTTTTGTCTTCTGGCTTCCTTGCCTCCTGACCAAGGAGTTTCATTTCATACTGTATCATTACCTTAATGGTCTTGACATGGTTATTAGTTAGTTGGACCTGAATTGTCACACTGGTGACCTCATCTAGGCCCTGATCAAGAAAAGGGAAGAGAGAAATGCACACATTTCTTATTTTTAGTGAAATACTAGAATAATACATATGTGAATTCAGAGTTTCTTGTACAGATGCTTTTAGCTTAAATTTTCTCAGCCACAGCTAGCATGAAAGACTTCAAACTGGCAAGAAAACCCAAATAAGTGAGGGATGTGAACAGTCTGTTTATTTATTTATTAAAGGTTAATTGTGAACAGTCTACTTATTTATCTTTTCCAGATAAATTTTCTCAGTGCCATTTAACAAGCTTGTGAAAGGGTTATTATTCTAAATATTAATGTAAAATTTAAATGCGTATTCACTTCAACTCAGAAATAGATCTTTTGGGAATTTAGTCAGAAAAGATAATTCAACAAGTGTGCCCAGATGTATAAACTTTGTTATTCACTGTAGTCTTGCTTAAGGGAAAAATCTGTTTTTCTCAAGTGTGCCCAGATGTATAAACTTTGTTATTCACTGTAGTCTTGCTTAAGGAAAAAATTTGTTTTTTTTCATAGACAGTTAAAAATAAATTATGATTCATAAATGTCATTGAATCATGCATATGTTTAAAATGTTTCTCTCTCTCTAAACTAGTGGTGTCTAGGACATATTGTTGAGATCATCTGAAAGGATGGTCACTACTATGCAAGCAATAGTTATCTCTTATGAAAGGCATTTATATTGATAGTTTCTGGGCTTTCCTGTATTGATTGAATTTTAACAATGATTGCAAATAAATTTTATAAACAGAAAAAAATATTTTGAAAAGAAGTACCTCTATCTTATTGGATAAAGAGTTCTAATCTATTAATAGATCAGTGGAAATGTGAAGAGGATTTTCTTTGGGATCAAAAGGACATCATACCCGCAGAGTCCTCTCTTTAAGGTTCTAGTCCACCATCTTGGTTTGTTTTTCCTATACTTTTAAGCCATGTCAGCACTCTCCATTGGAAGGTAAAGCTGGAAGACCCCAATACTCTTCCAATTCTATAAATTTTTTGGTTACTCATCTCTATTTTTTTGTCTTCTGGCTTCCTTGCCTCCTGACCAAGGAGTTTCATTTCATACTGTATCATTACCTTAATGGTCTTGACATGGTTATTAGTTAGTTGGACCTGAATTGTCACACTGGTGACCTCATCTAGGCCCTGATCAAGAAAAGGGAAGAGAGAAATGCACACATTTTTTTTTTTTAGTGAAATACTAGAATAATACATATGTGAATTCAGAGTTTCTTGTACAGATGCTTTTATCTTAATTAGTTCAGGTCCCATAATAAAATATCACAAACTCAGTGGCTTAAACAAGACTGTGTCTCTCACAGTTCTGGAGACTGGAAGTTCAAAATCAAGGTGCTAGCAGGGTTGGTGTGTGTTGAGAACTCTCTTCTCAGGTTTCAGATGGCTACCTTTACCTTGTGTCCTCATATGGCCTGAGCTTGGTGCCTGCAGATAGGAAGCAAATGTCCTGGTGTGTCTGTTTATAAGGGCATTAGTCCCATTATGAGGAACTGAGACCTCATCTAAACCTAATTACTTGCAAAGGCCATCTCCAAGCACCACCACATTGGGGATTAGGGCTTCAACATATGAATTTGGCAGACAAGAATGGGATTGGGACACAAGTCTATTATAGCAGCTTCTTAAACCTGAAAAAATAAGACTTTATGTCTCGTAGACTGTCTAAGAACCTGCTGGCTTTGAGGAACATTTAAAATTATTGTTTATTGTGCATGCATGTGTGTGTGTGTGTGTGTGTGTGTGTGTGTTGAAGTCTGCAGGGACACACAGAGGCTATCTATGGAAATAAAGTCATTTCCCATTATTTGTAGTAGTTATGTTCTATAAAGTCACTAGGAACACTGAGTTCACAAATAGTGAACATTTGCTTCTGAAGGAAATGCAAGATTCATTTCCTGTAAGGTTTTGGTCATATTTTTGTCAGGCTACCACTATATAACCTTGTTTAATGTGTATTTCTGTTTAAAGACATCTTATTTAATATATATTATTGATTCGTTAGCATTGAATTTACAGCCAATAGTCCTCTCTTTAAGGTTCGTCTTTTTTTATTTTAGTCAGCTCCATTGAAGGTAAAGCTGGAAGACCCCAATACTCTTCCAATTCTATAAATTTTTTGGTTACTCATCTCTATTTTTTTGTCTTCTGGCTTCCTTGCCTCCTGACCAAGGAGTTTCATTTCATACTGTATCATTACCTTAATGGTCTTGACATGGTTATTAGTTAGTTGGACCTGAATTGTCACACTGGTGACCTCATCTAGGCCCTGATCAAGAAAAGGGAAGAGAGAAATGCACACATTTTTTTTTTTTTTAGTGAAATACTAGAATAATACATATGTGAATTCAGAGTTTCTTGTACAGATGCTTTTATCTTAATTAGTTCAGGTCCCATAATAAAATATCACAAACTCAGTGGCTTAAACAAGACTGTGTCTCTCACAGTTCTGGAGACTGGAAGTTCAAAATCAAGGTGCTAGCAGGGTTGGTGTGTGTTGAGAACTCTCTTCTCAGGTTTCAGATGGCTACCTTTACCTTGTGTCCTCATATGGCCTGAGCTTGGTGCCTGCAGATAGGAAGCAAATGTCCTGGTGTGTCTGTTTATAAGGGCATTAGTCCCATTATGAGGAACTGAGACCTCATCTAAACCTAATTACTTGCAAAGGCCATCTCCAAGCACCACCACATTGGGGATTAGGGCTTCAACATATGAATTTGGCAGACAAGAATGGGATTGGGACACAAGTCTATTATAGCAGCTTCTTAAACCTGAAAAAATAAGACTTTATGTCTCGTAGACTGTCTAAGAACCTGCTGGCTTTGAGGAACATTTAAAATTATTGTTTATTGTGCATGCATGTGTGTGTGTGTGTGTGTGTGTGTGTTGAAGTCTGCAGGGACACACAGAGGCTATCTATGGAAATAAAGTCATTTCCCATTATTTGTAGTAGTTATGTTCTATAAAGTCACTAGGAACACTGAGTTCACAAATAGTGAACATTTGCTTCTGAAGGAAATGCAAGATTCATTTCCTGTAAGGTTTTGGTCATATTTTTGTCAGGCTACCACTATATAACCTTGTTTAATGTGTATTTCTGTTTAAAGACATCTTATTTAATATATATTATTGATTCGTTAGCATTGAATTTACAGCCAATAGACTATAATTCATGTCTGAATGAAGTATATTGAATGCATATATTTTCTTCTTAAGGCACATCAAAGCCTTCTTGTGCTTATGAACACTATACAGCATGTCAGTACTATGCGTAGGGGGCATTTTAGATAGTGAAATTGCTAACAAAAATACAAAAAAAGTGACACTAAATAGATTGCAAATAGGACTCTAAGAGTAAGAGAGCCAAAACATGAACACAGAGTTGTTGTGTAGGTCATACTCACTGGGGTATGTGCACTGGGAAAATGCGAAAGATTTTTGCTTCTCTGCACAGACCCGCATAGATCTATGAATGACCACAGAAGCAGAAGGAGCACTGATTTGGGGGCTATTAAAAATAAATTTTAGAGAGTAGGAATATTCATAAATATAGAATCTGTGGATGGTGAATATCAATTATAATTATATAACATTCTTACTGGAACTGATAGTCTAAATAATTGTTCTCTGTGTAACCCACAGCAATAAGATCGTATCTACAATGGTATCCTTTCAATGTGGATTTCATATGAAAATTTAATATTAACTTTATGAAGCAGCAAAATCATGAGGAGTACAAATTTTTCCTTTGGGTTGATTGTACATCTGTCTTGCGGCTTACCAGGTGGCTTAGTGGTAAAGAATCCACCTGCCAGTGTAGCAGATGCAGGTTCAGCCCTTGGGTCACAAAGATTTCCTGGAGAAGGAAGTGATAACTTCCTCCAGTTTTCTTGACTGGAAAATCTCATGGACAGAGGAGCCTAGAGGGCTACAGTCCATGGGGTCACAAAGAGTAGGACATGACTGAGCAACTGAACACAAACTTCTGTACATCTGTCTCTCCTATCCTCCCCTCATGTTTCAGGTTTGCATCACATTCCACTGCCATGGCTCTGTATTCAATTGACCACATCTTTAAGGTAATCCTACAGCTCACTTCTGGAAAAGTTTTACTAATAAGCACATAGGTACCTGAACTTCAGTAAGAGAATTCAGTGGGAAAACTTACCTTTTATTAGAAGTCCAGTAAGTTAAATTTGAATTCAGCCAACATCTATTGAGTGCCTATCTTGTTTGTATGCATTCTGTTATTGAAAGAGGAGCTGTAAAATGGTAGAATGGCTAAATCTCAAAGTTCATATCAGAAAAAGGAGAACATCACCTTCATGAAACATCTCAAATTACACTACATAAGAAGTATCTACTGATTCTGTCCACACTTTCTGTTCAACCTATTTATCATATCTTTGCTGAAACAAAATGAAGGGTAGGGTCTTAGTGTCACTTAAAAATTCATATGCCGGGGCTTCCCTGGTGGTCCAATGGGTAAGGACACTGCCTTGCAGTGCACGGGGTGCCAGTTCAATCCCTGGCCTGGGAAGATCTCACGTGCTGTGGAGCGGCTGGACTGATGTGTCCAGTTACCGAGCCGGAGCTCTGGAGCACATGCGCCCAAAGCTGGTGCTCTGCAACAGGAGAGGCCACTGTGATGGGAGGCCCACACAGGCCAAAGAACAAAGATGGATGAAAATAGACAAATGAAAGACCAATAGAAGTGGCCCGCGGGCCCCCCTCCCTCCACCTCCACCGCCCCCAATCCCCAATTTCATATGCCTGTATGGCCCAGCCCCTTCACTGTTCACCTGAAACTGTCACAAAGTTGTTAATTGACTATACCCCAATAGAAATGTCTTTGGTGTAAAAAACAGTCATGTGCCCACTGTAGGAACTATAGAACTGCAGGTGAATATAGAATATGACAAAGAACACTGCCACACCCACCCACCTTTAACTTAGATTATGTTCCTGAAACAAAGTAACAAACTGATCCAAGTACTTCCTCCAGTTTTCTTGACTGGAAAATCTCATGGACAGAGGAGCCTAGAGGGCTACAGTCCATGGGGTCACAAAGAGTAGGACATGACTGAGCAACTGAACACAAACTTCTGTACATCTGTCTCTCCTATCCTCCCCTCATGTTTCAGGTTTGCATCACATTCCACTGCCATGGCTCTGTATTCAATTGACCACATCTTTAAGGTAATCCTACAGCTCACTTCTGGAAAAGTTTTACTAATAAGCACATAGGTACCTGAACTTCAGTAAGAGAATTCAGTGGGAAAACTTACCTTTTATTAGAAGTCCAGTAAGTTAAATTTGAATTCAGCCAACATCTATTGAGTGCCTATCTTGTTTGTATGCATTCTGTTATTGAAAGAGGAGCTGTAAAATGGTAGAATGGCTAAATCTCAAAGTTCATATCAGAAAAAGGAGAACATCACCTTCATGAAACATCTCAAATTACACTACATAAGAAGTATCTACTGATTCTGTCCACACTTTCTGTTCAACCTATTTATCATATCTTTGCTGAAACAAAATGAAGGGTAGGGTCTTAGTGTCACTTAAAAATTCATATGCCGGGGCTTCCCTGGTGGTCCAATGGGTAAGGACACTGCCTTGCAGTGCACGGGGTGCCAGTTCAATCCCTGGCCTGGGAAGATCTCACGTGCTGTGGAGCGGCTGGACTGATGTGTCCAGTTACCGAGCCGGAGCTCTGGAGCACATGCGCCCAAAGCTGGTGCTCTGCAACAGGAGAGGCCACTGTGATGGGAGGCCCACACAGGCCAAAGAACAAAGATGGATGAAAATAGACAAATGAAAGACCAATAGAAGTGGCCCGCGGGCCCCCCTCCCTCCACCTCCACCGCCCCCCAATCCCCAATTTCATATGCCTGTATGGCCGAGCCCCTTCACTGTTCACCTGAAACTGTCACAAAGTTGTTAATTGACTATACCCCAATAGAAATGTCTTTGGTGTAAAAAACAGTCATGTGCCCACTGTAGGAACTATAGAACTGCAGGTGAATATAGAATATGACAAAGAACACTGCCACACCCACCCACCTTTAACTTAGATTATGTTCCTGATTTAAATAGCCAAAGTAACAGGAACTGATCCAAAGTACAGAATTTCAGAGCAGGAGCAGATGTGTTGCTTTTGATACAATGTCCATCAGGCCTCAGAATCCCTAATGGAAGGAATCAACTGCCAAGAATGCTATAGACACAGGGTAGGCTCCTAAAGAAATGGAGAGGCTAGATTTCTTCTGTGTCACTATTCATTTATATTAATGATTAGATTACTGCTTTTGAGAATTTATGCTAACAATCCTTGGGTTTCCCTTAAAGGGAAGTGTTATATAGTGTTATATACATTCAACATGCCTTCTTGATTCTTAAATCAAACTCTGCATCTTCAAGTGGACAGAAAATAATTAGTGTCCAGGAGCCCTCTAGATTTCTTTCATAGGTCAGTTTTCCCAGAAAACAGACTCTGAAACATTGAGATTTATATGAAAGTTTATGGGGAAATGCTCTCAGGAATAACAACTGTGAGGGGAAAAGGCAGCAGGAATGGGAAGGGGAGAGTTGATCTGAAAGGCAGTTGTAACAGGATTTGGGAGATCTGGACCTGGGGTAGCACTGAAGAATTGTCCTACCTTGTGGGGGGCCTAGCCTGTTTAACCTTATATAAGGAGTCATGAAAGTGGCAGTCACTCAGTTGTGTCTGACTTCTTATGATTCCATGGTGGCTCATATGGTAAAGAATCTGTCTGCAATGCAAGAGACCTGGGCTCTATCCCTGGGTTTGAAAGATACCCTGGAGAAGGAAATGGCAACCTACTCCATTATTCTTGCCTGGAGAATTCCATAAACAGAGGAGCCTAGAGGGCTATAGTCCATGGGATTGCAAAGAGTTGGAAACAACTGAGAAACTGACACACACTTGAGGAGTTGGACTTTCCCTGGAGGAAGGCTGTGAATTTGGACATGTTGGTGTTCTTTGGCTGTGGGAAATTCCTAGAGAGAGGCTTGACCCCAGGAAGCTGGGATAAAGTGTGTCTCAGTGTTGTAAGTGTAATCTGGGTGTGCACCATAGCACTGACTCCACTTCCCTTATAGGGATTGATGCTATACTAGACTCCTCATCAAAGTCGTTTTTCCTCTTGTTACTCAACAATAAATATCTTGCTAGATGCTAACTGAGATACAAAAAGAATTCTCTGTTGTATTACAGTCTAGATAAGAATTAGATATACCTGCCTGAGAACATTTGAAAGGACAATAGAAGATGAATATGTGGTATAAACAATGAGTACTTTAGATTTTCAGAAGATAGTAACTTCACAGAGACTTTAGGTTTGGTCTAGGACTTAAAGCCTGATGGTAAGGGGCTCAGCAGATATTCAGTGAAAGAATATGCAGAAAATGGATCAGTGGTTCTCAAGAACGCATCTGAATCATCTAAACTAAGGCTTGTTAAAATGCAGATTCCTGGGCCTACCCTCTGGGTTTAGGATTCAGCAGGTCTGGGATGGGACTTGAAAATTAGTCATTTCTAACAAATTCCCAGGTGATGCTGATGCTGCTGGGTCCTGGGAAAAAACTCTTAAAAGACTTCAGACTGTGAGGGAAAAGGCAGCAGGAATGGGAAGGGGAGAGTTGATCTGAAAGGCAGTTGTAACAGGATTTGGGAGATCTGGACCTGGGGTAGCACTGAAGAATTGTCCTACCTTGTGGGGGGCCTAGCCTGTTTAACCTTATATAAGGAGTCATGAAAGTGGCAGTCACTCAGTTGTGTCTGACTTCTTATGATTCCATGGTGGCTCATATGGTAAAGAATCTGTCTGCAATGCAAGAGACCTGGGCTCTATCCCTGGGTTTGAAAGATACCCTGGAGAAGGAAATGGCAACCTACTCCATTATTCTTGCCTGGAGAATTCCATAAACAGAGGAGCCTAGAGGGCTATAGTCCATGGGATTGCAAAGAGTTGGAAACAACTGAGAAACTGACACACACTTGAGGAGTTGGACTTTCCCTGGAGGAAGGCTGTGAATTTGGACATGTTGGTGTTCTTTGGCTGTGGGAAATTCCTAGAGAGAGGCTTGACCCCAGGAAGCTGGGATAAAGTGTGTCTCAGTGTTGTAAGTGTAATCTGGGTGTGCACCATAGCACTGACTCCACTTCCCTTATAGGGATTGATGCTATACTAGACTCCTCATCAAAGTCGTTTTTCCTCTTGTTACTCAACAATAAATATCTTGCTAGATGCTAACTGAGATACAAAAAGAATTCTCTGTTGTATTACAGTCTAGATAAGAATTAGATATACCTGCCTGAGAACATTTGAAAGGACAATAGAAGATGAATATGTGGTATAAACAATGAGTACTTTAGATTTTCAGAAGATAGTAACTTCACAGAGACTTTAGGTTTGGTCTAGGACTTAAAGCCTGATGGTAAGGGGCTCAGCAGATATTCAGTGAAAGAATATGCAGAAAATGGATCAGTGGTTCTCAAGAACGCATCTGAATCATCTAAACTAAGGCTTGTTAAAATGCAGATTCCTGGGCCTACCCTCTGGGTTTAGGATTCAGCAGGTCTGGGATGGGACTTGAAAATTAGTCATTTCTAACAAATTCCCAGGTGATGCTGATGCTGCTGATCCTGGGATAACTCTTAGAGGATCTTCAAATAAAGCATCATAAAATAGCACATTGCTTACAAAGAAGAGCACACAGTTGGCTTCAGAGCCTATCTAAAGCAATCTAGCTGGAATGAAGGAAAAATAAAATATTTAGCTAAGATTTTAGATTGGAACCAGATTGTGAATGATTCCAAATATATTAAGAGATGTAATTTTTTAGTTAATAGAATATCATGGTAAATTTTAGAATGGAGGAAAAACATGATTTAAAGATTGCACTTAAGGTCACATGTAAGGTCAATAAAGACAAACCGTCATGAAAACAAAAATTTTAGAGGAGACTTGGCATAAACTCAGAAGTAAAGGACTAAAGTATGACTTCTTTGTCAACTCTTAATTGCTTTCATCCCAAAGTTACCTCCAGCAAATCAGAAACTTCCAGATTCTTTTGGTAAAAATTGGTAGCTGCTGGATCTCAACCCCTTCATGGATCACTGCCTTGTCATGGTGAAAGGGCTTGCATAATGCAGTGAAGCTATGAGCCGTGATGTACTCATAGAAGATATCTTCACCATACCATTGCTACCAAATTAATACTTTAAAAGAATCATATATATATATATGTATATATATATATATATACATATATATATATATGCTTAGCAGCAATGAGTCCAATGCCAAATATAAATCCACTTTGTTATTAAGATGGCACAAAAACAATTTAAATACCTTCTTGTTATAAAATGATGATACCTATGCTTCCTATCCTTAAACACTGTTAACAAATACCTTGCTTGGAAGATTCACCCCAAGATGGAGATAAGAACATTCTTTAGGTGAGAGCCACCAGCTCTGCAACTGATTCCATTGATAAGAGGTGGAAAACAGTTGACCAAGTGAAAGTCTAGTCTTACAGGGCAACTCAGTGCTTACCTTTGGAGTTGACTGGGTTTTTATGACTCATTCCAATCTAGCATGTGTCTTCAGTCCCTTCCTGTCACCACCACTACCACCAACAAAAGTTATTTAGAACATTTCTTAAGCTAATAAGCTTCTGGAGCAGATTTCTATAATAATGTCTCAAACACTTGTACAAGTTATAACCGTCAGTAGAGTGTATATTCATGATTAGGTTGCTTCAAATGCAAACTGACTTCCCCTAGGATGTGGATTAAAGTTAATTCACAAATATATAATACCTAGTTTATATATGGGTTTTCCCCTGTGGTGCTAGTGGTAGAGAATCCTCCTAACAATGCAGGAGACACAAGGGTTTCATCCTTGAGTTGGCAAGATTCCCTGGAGTAGGAAATGACACAGACTCCAGTATTCTTGCCTGGAAAATTCCATGAGCGGAGAGGCCTGGCAGATGAGACTGAGCACAAAATAGAGACTCTTAAGAGCTAAGTCATAACAACAGTGACTCAAGTCGGGCTTCCCTGGTGGATCAGTGATAGTATCTGCCTGCAATACAAGAGACTTGAGTTCGATTTCTGGTCAGGAAGATCTCCTGGACGAGGGCATGGCAAAAACCCTACTCCAGTTTTCTTGTAGACTGAGTGATTAAGCTTGCACATGCAGAAACTATAATCATTTCCATTCCTTCTATTCATATAGCTCTCAGATTTTTGTCTCTAACCAGTGGTGTGCTGGTAAACTACTAGTGGAAAAAGTAGAAAAAAAAAAAACCACCAAAAACGCCTTGAAACCTGATTTGTAACCCTTGCATAGAAATTATGCTATAGATACTCCCACACTGTCTGGTTTCAAGTTTTAACAATTAGTACCCAAAATTCCTGAATACTTAACAATCAAATCTAACTAGCTTAGAACAGCCTCTAGCATACCACTGTCTCTAACCCATTTCTTATATGTATTAAACCTGTATTTGCAAATGACTTGCAGATATCACTGCAGTGATATTCACTAAACTGCAGAGTATTTTCACTGCCCTGGAAATTCTCTGTACTCTTCTATTCATCCTTCCCTTTTTTCTAACTTCTGGCAACCGGCAGGGCTTTTTATTGTCTCCATGAGTTTGCCTTTTTAAGAATATCACATAGTTTGAATGGTATTTGAATCCTTTTTGGACTGGCTTGTTTCATTTAATAATATACATTTGATGTTCCTCCCTATCCTTTCATAGTTGGATAGCTTTTTATTTTTTTTAGTGCTGAATTATAGTCCACTGTCTGGATGTTTACTGTGGGGTCACAAAGAGTTGAGCAACTGACTGAACTGAGCCTACTGAAAGATATCTTGGTTGTATCCACATGTAGGCAATTACAAATAAAGCCACAAGCTAGATTAATATTTACTGTATTTGTTACTGTTTTCTATATATTGCCTTTTTTCTTTGTTCATATTTTCAGTCTTCCATGCTTTTTATGTCTTTTGTGGCTTTAATTGAGAACTTTATGAGATTTTATTTTTCTCTTCTTTCTTAATATAATAATTATATTACTTAAAAAAGTTTAGTGGTTGCACTAGAGTTTACAATATACATTTAAAACTAGTCAGCCTACTTTGAAAAAAATACTACAGTGCTTTAAAATTACCATATATTATTTTTCTTTTTTCTTATCTTAATAAAAACATAATTATTTTACCACGAGGGCATGGCAAAAACCCTACTCCAGTTTTCTTGTAGACTGAGTGATTAAGCTTGCACATGCAGAAACTATAATCATTTCCATTCCTTCTATTCATATAGCTCTCAGATTTTTGTCTCTAACCAGTGGTGTGCTGGTAAACTACTAGTGGAAAAAGTAGAAAAAAAAAAAACCACCAAAAACGCCTTGAAACCTGATTTGTAACCCTTGCATAGAAATTATGCTATAGATACTCCCACACTGTCTGGTTTCAAGTTTTAACAATTAGTACCCAAAATTCCTGAATACTTAACAATCAAATCTAACTAGCTTAGAACAGCCTCTAGCATACCACTGTCTCTAACCCATTTCTTATATGTATTAAACCTGTATTTGCAAATGACTTGCAGATATCACTGCAGTGATATTCACTAAACTGCAGAGTATTTTCACTGCCCTGGAAATTCTCTGTACTCTTCTATTCATCCTTCCCTTTTTTCTAACTTCTGGCAACCGGCAGGGCTTTTTATTGTCTCCATGAGTTTGCCTTTTTAAGAATATCACATAGTTTGAATGGTATTTGAATCCTTTTTGGACTGGCTTGTTTCATTTAATAATATACATTTGATGTTCCTCCCTATCCTTTCATAGTTGGATAGCTTTTTATTTTTTTTAGTGCTGAATTATAGTCCACTGTCTGGATGTTTACTGTGGGGTCACAAAGAGTTGAGCAACTGACTGAACTGAGCCTACTGAAAGATATCTTGGTTGTATCCACATGTAGGCAATTACAAATAAAGCCACAAGCTAGATTAATATTTACTGTATTTGTTACTGTTTTCTATATATTGCCTTTTTTCTTTGTTCATATTTTCAGTCTTCCATGCTTTTTATGTCTTTTGTGGCTTTAATTGAGAACTTTATGAGATTTTATTTTTCTCTTCTTTCTTAATATAATAATTATATTACTTAAAAAAGTTTAGTGGTTGCACTAGAGTTTACAATATACATTTAAAACTAGTCAGCCTACTTTGAAAAAAATACTACAGTGCTTTAAAATTACCTTATAGTAGTGAAATATTCCTAACATTACTGTTATTCATTTCACTTATGTATAAACTATAATCACCAAATACATTGTTGC
Source organism: Tragulus kanchil (assembly GCA_022376925.1). Classification (NCBI taxonomy): domain Eukaryota; kingdom Metazoa; phylum Chordata; class Mammalia; order Artiodactyla; family Tragulidae; genus Tragulus; species Tragulus kanchil. Next base: position 106,954,252 of record JAIOJX010000030.1, on the reverse strand, counting down.
TATTATTATTTTGAACAAACTCTTCTCTGTTAGATCAATTAATAAAAGCAAACGTTTTTATTTTATATTCACTTACTTTATCTCTACTGCTCTCCCCTTTTATTTATTTATTTATTTTAATTCTTTATTTTAAAGGTTTTACAGAGTTTTGTTGTTCACCGACATGTATGTTCCCAGATCAGTCATATGCATATCCCTGGTCCGCCTCCTGCTGCAAAAGTTCCCCAATCCCACCCCTCCGGACCATCGCCCCAAGCCATTGTAAGCACTCCTATTCCCTTAGCACAATGACAATAGCTATCTTTTGCACACATGACAGTATAGGTTTCCATGTTACTCCCTCCATGCCTCCAACTCACTGTTCCTTCCCCACAATGTCCATATGTCTATTCTCTGTCTGTTTTTCCACGAGTTCACTGTATGTGTTACCATTACCCTTTTACTAGGTTCCATATATATGTGTTAGTATACTGTACTTGTCTTTCTTTTTTTGACTGACTTCACTTTTTATGATAGGTTCTAGATCCAGCAACCTCATTAGGACTGAGTCTTCTACATTTCTTTTAACAGCTGAGCAGTATTACATTGTATATATGTACCACAGCTTTTGTATCCATTCATTTGTCGATGGGCATCTAGGTTGCTTCCATGTTCTAGCTATTGTGTAGAGAGCTGCAATGAACATTGGGGTACAGGTGCTTCTTTCAGTTTTGATTTCATCAGGGTATAAGCCTAAGAGTGGGATTGCTGGGTCATAGGGTGCTTCTATTTTTAGTTTTTTAAGGAATCTCCATACTGTCTTCCATAGAGGCCGTATAAATCTACATTCCCACCAGCAATGCAAGAGTGTTCCCTTTTCTTTGCACCCTCTCCAGCATTTATTGTGTGTCGATTTAGAGATACTGGCCATTCTGACGGGTGTGAGGTGATATCTCATTGTAGTTTTGATTTGCATTTCTCTAATTATATGCGAGGTTGAATGTCATTTCATGTGCTTTTGGGCCATCTGTATGTCTTCTTTGGAGAGGTGCCTGTTTAGGACCTTTTCCCATTTTTTGATTGGGTTGTTCATTTTTCTGGTGCTGAGTTGTCTGAGTTGCTTGTAGATTTTGGAGATTAATTCTTTGTCTGTTATTTCATTTGCTATGATTTCCTCCCACTCTGTGGGATGTCTATTCACCTTTTTTGTAGTTTCTTTTGCTGTACAAAAGCTTTTAAGTTTCATTAGGTCCCACATGTTCATTTTTGTTTTTAGTTCCTCTATTCTAGTAGGTGGTCAGAGAAGATCTTGCTTTGATTGATGTCCTTGAGTGTTTTGCCTATATTCTCTTCTAAGAGTTTGATGGTTTCTGGTCTTCCATTTAGGTCTTTAATCCATTTTGAGTTGATCTTTGTGTATGGTGTCAGGGAATGTTCCAACTTCATTTTTTGGCATGTAGCTGTCAGTTTTCCCAGCACCATTTGTTGAAGAGGCTGTCTTTGTCCCAGTTTGTATTTTTGCCTCCTTTGTCAAAAATAAGGTGCCCATAGGTGTGTGGGTTTATCTTTGGGTTATCTATCTTGTTCCATTGTTCTATATTTCTGTATTTGTGCCAGTACCATACTGTCTTGAGGACTGTTGCTTTGTAGTAGAGTCTGAAGTTAGGAAGTCTGATTCCTCCAGGTTTGTTTTTCTAAGGATTGCTTTGGCTATTCGAGGTCTTTTGTGTTTCCATATGAACTGTGTGATTCTTTGGTTTAGTTCTGTGAAAAATGTCAATGGTAGTTGAATAGGTATTGCATTGAATCTGTAAATGATATTTGGTAGTACGGTCATTTTCACAGTATTGATTCTTCCGACACAGGAACATGGAATATCTCTCCATCTGTTTAAGTCTTCTTGAATTTCTCTCATGAGTGTCTTGTAATTTTCTGTGTACAATTCTTTTGTTTCTTTAAGTAGGTTTATTTCTAGGTATTCGATTCTTTTGAGGTGGGATTCCTTTGCACCCTCTCCAGCATTTATTGTGTGTCGATTTAGAGATACTGGCCATTCTGACGGGTGTGAGGTGATATCTCATTGTAGTTTTGATTTGCATTTCTCTAATTATATGCGAGGTTGAATGTCATTTCATGTGCTTTTGGGCCATCTGTATGTCTTCTTTGGAGAGGTGCCTGTTTAGGACCTTTTCCCATTTTTTGATTGGGTTGTTCATTTTTCTGGTGCTGAGTTGTCTGAGTTGCTTGTAGATTTTGGAGATTAATTCTTTGTCTGTTATTTCATTTGCTATGATTTCCTCCCACTCTGTGGGATGTCTATTCACCTTTTTTGTAGTTTCTTTTGCTGTACAAAAGCTTTTAAGTTTCATTAGGTCCCACATGTTCTTTTTTGTTTTTTGTTCCTCTATTCTAGTAGGTGGTCAGAGAAGATCTTGCTTTGATTGATGTCCTTGAGTGTTTTGCCTATATTCTCTTCTAAGAGTTTGATGGTTTCTGGTCTTCCATTTAGGTCTTTAATCCATTTTGAGTTGATCTTTGTGTATGGTGTCAGGGAATGTTCCAACTTCATTTTTTGGCATGTAGCTGTCAGTTTTCCCAGCACCATTTGTTGAAGAGGCTGTCTTTGTCCCAGTTTGTATTTTTGCCTCCTTTGTCAAAAATAAGGTGCCCATAGGTGTGTGGGTTTATCTTTGGGTTATCTATCTTGTTCCATTGTTCTATATTTCTGTATTTGTGCCAGTACCATACTGTCTTGAGGACTGTTGCTTTGTAGTAGAGTCTGAAGTTAGGAAGTCTGATTCCTCCAGGTTTGTTTTTCTAAGGATTGCTTTGGCTATTCGAGGTCTTTTGTGTTTCCATATGAACTGTGTGATTCTTTGGTTTAGTTCTGTGAAAAATGTCAATGGTAGTTGAATAGGTATTGCATTGAATCTGTAAATGATATTTGGTAGTACGGTCATTTTCACAGTATTGATTCTTCCGACACAGGAACATGGAATATCTCTCCATCTGTTTAAGTCTTCTTGAATTTCTCTCATGAGTGTCTTGTAATTTTCTGTGTACAATTCTTTTGTTTCTTTAAGTAGGTTTATTTCTAGGTATTCGATTCTTTTGGTTGCAGTGGTGAAGGGGATTGCCTCTTTGATTTTGTTTTCTGATTTTTCATTGTTTGTGTATAGGAATGCCAATGATTTCTGTGCATTGATTTTGTATCCTGCGACTTTGCTGAATTCGCTGATTAGCTCTAGTAGCTTTGTAATAGTGTCTTCAGGGTTTTCTATGTATAATATCATGTCATCTGCAAATAGAGAGAGTTTGACTTCTTCCTTTCCAATCTGGATTCCTTTGATTTCTTTCTCTTCTCTTATTGCTGTTGCTAGAACTTCCAGGACTATGTTGAATCAGAGTGGTGAAAGTGGACACCCTTGTCTTGTTCCTGATCTTAGAGGGAATGCTTTGAGTTTGTCACCATTGAGGATAATGTTCGCTGTGGGCTTCTCATATATGGCTTTCACTATGTTGAGATAGGTTCCTTCTATGCCCATTTTCTGAAGAGTTATTTTTATCATAAATGAATGCTGTACTTTGTCGAAGGCTTTTTCTGCATCTATTGAAATGATCATGTGGGTTTTGTCTCTCAATTTATTGATGTGGTGTATCACATTGATTGATTTGCAGATATTGAAGAATCCTTGCATGCCTGAGATGAACCCGACTTGATCATGATGTATGAACTTTTTGATGTGTCGTTGAATTCTGTTTGCTAGGATTTTGTTGAGGATCTTGGCATCTAATTTCATCAGTGGAATTGGCCTATACTTTTCCTTTTTTGTGTGTTGTCTTCGTCTGGCTTTGGTATCAGGGTGATGGTGGCCTCGTAGAATGTGTTTGGAAGTGTTCCTTCCTGGGCAATTTTTTGGAAGAGTTTTAGAAGGACAGGCATTAGGTCTTCTTTAAATGTTTGGTAGAATTCACCTGTGAAGCCGTCTGGCCCTGGGCTTTTATGATTGGGTAGATTTAGTTCTGTGAAAAATGTCAATGGTAGTTGAATAGGTATTGCATTGAATCTGTAAATGATATTTGGTAGTACGGTCATTTTCACAGTATTGATTCTTCCGACACAGGAACATGGAATATCTCTCCATCTGTTTAAGTCTTCTTGAATTTCTCTCATGAGTGTCTTGTAATTTTCTGTGTACAATTCTTTTGTTTCTTTAAGTAGGTTTATTTCTAGGTATTCGATTCTTTTGGTTGCAGTGGTGAAGGGGATTGCCTCTTTGATTTTGTTTTCTGATTTTTCATTGTTTGTGTATAGGAATGCCAATGATTTCTGTGCATTGATTTTGTATCCTGCGACTTTGCTGAATTCGCTGATTAGCTCTAGTAGCTTTGTAATAGTGTCTTCAGGGTTTTCTATGTATAATATCATGTCATCTGCAAATAGAGAGAGTTTGACTTCTTCCTTTCCAATCTGGATTCCTTTGATTTCTTTCTCTTCTCTTATTGCTGTTGCTAGAACTTCCAGGACTATGTTGAATCAGAGTGGTGAAAGTGGACACCCTTGTCTTGTTCCTGATCTTAGAGGGAATGCTTTGAGTTTGTCACCATTGAGGATAATGTTCGCTGTGGGCTTCTCATATATGGCTTTCACTATGTTGAGATAGGTTCCTTCTATGCCCATTTTCTGAAGAGTTATTTTTATCATAAATGAATGCTGTACTTTGTCGAAGGCTTTTTCTGCATCTATTGAAATGATCATGTGGGTTTTGTCTCTCAATTTATTGATGTGGTGTATCACATTGATTGATTTGCAGATATTGAAGAATCCTTGCATGCCTGAGATGAACCCGACTTGATCATGATGTATGAACTTTTTGATGTGTCGTTGAATTCTGTTTGCTAGGATTTTGTTGAGGATCTTGGCATCTAATTTCATCAGTGGAATTGGCCTATACTTTTCCTTTTTTGTGTGTTGTCTTCGTCTGGCTTTGGTATCAGGGTGATGGTGGCCTCGTAGAATGTGTTTGGAAGTGTTCCTTCCTGGGCAATTTTTTGGAAGAGTTTTAGAAGGACAGGCATTAGGTCTTCTTTAAATGTTTGGTAGAATTCACCTGTGAAGCCGTCTGGCCCTGGGCTTTTATGATTGGGTAGATTTTTGATCATAAAGTCGATTTCTGAGCTTGTGATTGGGTTGTTCAAAGTTTCTGTTTCTTCCTGGCTCAGTCTTGGGAGATTAATCTTATCCAAGAACCTGTCCATTTCTTGGAGGTTGTCCAGTGTGTTGCCATATAGTTGTTCATAATAGTGTCTTAGAATCCTTTGTATTCCTGCATTATCTGTTGTAATCTCTCCTTTTTCATTTTTGATTTCATTGATCTGGTTCTTCTCTCTTTTTTTCTTGAGGAGTCTGGACAGTGGCTTGTCAATTCTCTTTACCTTTTCAAAGAACCAGCTTTTTGTTTTATTTATCGTTACTATTGTTTCTTTCATTTCTGTCTCATTTATTTCGGCTCTGATCTTTATGATTTCTCTTCTTCTGCTGGCTTTGGGGTGTTTTTGTTCTTCTTTCTCCAATTGTTTTAAGCGTAGGTTTAGGTAATCTGCTTCATATTTTCCTAGTTTCTTGAGGTGGGATTGTACTGCTATAAACTTCCCTCTTAGAACTGCTTTTGCAGTATCCCATAGGTTTTGCACTGTCGTGTGTTCAGTGTCATTTACTTCTAGGAATTTTTAAATTTCTCCTTTGATTTCTCAGTAATCAGTTGGTTATTTAGGTATGTGTTTGTGTTTTTAGCAGGTTTTTTCCTGCAGTTAATCTCTAGTCTCATTGCACTGTGGTCCGAGAAGATGGCTGACATAGTTTCAATTTTCTTGAATTGACTGAGGTTTGATTTGTGGCCTAAGATGTGGTCTATCCTGGAAAATGTTCCATGAGCACTTGAGAAGAAAGTGTATTCTTCTGCTTTTGAGTGGAAGGTCCTAAAGATATCGATGAAGTCCATCTTTTCTAGTGTGGCATTTAAGGCTTGTGTTTCTTTCTTTTTTTATTTTAAATATTTATTTATTTATTTATTATTGGTGGGGGTGGGCTGGGGAGAGAGGGGAGCAGGCGGGTCACTTCTATTGGTTCTTCATTTATCTATTTTCATCCAACTTTTTTGTTCTTTGGCCCGTGTGGGCCTCCCATCATGGTGGCCTCTGTCATCGCAGAGCACCGGCTCTGGGCGCATGTGCTCCAGAGCTCTGGCTCGGTAATTGGACACATCGGTCCAGCTGCTCCGTGGCACGTGGGATCTTTCCAGGCCAGGGATCGAACCGGCGCCCCTTGCAGTGCAAGGCGATGTCCTTACCCACCTGACCACCAGGGAAGCCCAGGCTTGTGTTTCTTTATTAGTTTTCTGTTTTGTTGATCTGTCCATTGGTGTGAGAGGAGTGTTAAAGTCTCCTACTATTCCTGTGTTATTGTTGATTTCTTCTTTTATGTCTGAAAATATCTGTCTTATGTATTGCAGTGCCCCTGTTTTGGGTGCGTTGATATTCATGACTGTTATGTCTTCCTCTTGGATAGATCCCTTAATCATGATGCAGTGACCTGCCTTGTCTCTTAGAATCTTCTTTACTTTAAAATCTATTTTGTCTGATATGAGGATTGCTACCCCAGCTTTCTTTTGATTTTCATTTGCATGGAATATCTTTTTCCATCCTCTCACTTTCAGTCTATGGGTGTCTCTAGGTCTGAAGTGGGTCTCTTGTAAGTAGCATATATATGGGTCTTGCTTCTGTATCCATTCAGCCACCTGTGTCTATTGGTTGGAGTGTTTAGTTGATTTACATTCAAAGTAATTATTGATACGAATGTTCCTATTGTCATCTTCTTAGAAGTTTGGGGTTTGATTTATAGGACTTCTCCTACCCTTGTATTTATTGACTATATCAGGCCCTTTTACTCTTGTTGTAGGGCTGGTTTTGTGGTACAGAATTCTTTTAGTTTTTGCTTGTCTGTGAAGCTTTTGACTTCACCATCGATTCTGAATGAGATTCTTGCTGGGTAGAGAATTCTTTGTTGGAGGTTATTCTCTTTTAGCCGTTTAAATGTGTCTTGCCATTCTCTTCTGGCCTACAGGGTTTCTGTTGAAAGATCCACAGTTAAACATATGGGGTTTCCTTTATGTGTCATTTGTTGTTTGCTCCTAGCTGCTTTTAGTGTATTTCTTCTGGGGCTTATCTTGTATGGAACTCTTTGTACTTCTTGGACTTGGTTGACTGTTTCCTTTCCCATGCTGAGGAAATTTTCAACTATAACCTCTTCAAGAAATTTGTCATAGCCTTTCTTTCCCTCTTCTTCTTCTGGGACTCCTGTAATTCAATGTTGGTGCATTTGATATTGTCCCTTAGGTCCCTGAGGCTATCCTCAGTTCTTTTAATTCTTCGGGCTTTGTTCTGTTCTTCAGCACTTATTTCCACCATTCTGTCTTCCAGCTCACTTATCCGTTCTTCAGCCTCTGATACTCTACTGTTGAGACCTTCTATAGTATTTTTAAGTTCAGCAATTGAGTTGGTAGTCTCTATTTGCTAATTTTTCATTTCTTGCATGTCTCTTCTCAATGCACTAATTTCCTCTAATATTCTGTTTTCGGTGTTTTGCATCCTCATTAGTATAGCTTTTCTGAATTCTCCTTCAGATAATTTGTCTATCTCCTCTGTCATTTGAAGTGGTGTTTCTCTAGCATGGTCCTTCATTTGTACAGTGTTTCTCTGACATTTCATTATTAGGTTAATTGTTTGTTTCTTTGTGTGTGTCTGTATGTGTGGAGTTCTTTTTCCCACCAGTCTTCTTAAATTCTCCCTTCCTTTGGGTTTCTGTCCTTGTAGAAGGGTTCAGTGGTTTGTGTCTTGGGCGGTGTTAGGTCTTGTTTACAGGTGAATAATCTCTAGTGTTGTATGTTCCTTGATAATGTGGGGTCTTGGAATCAGGGCTTGCACTCTGAGGATCCTTGGTTTGATGATTGATCAGGGGGTGTAGGCCCTATGTCTGGTTTGCTATGGTGTTCTGTGGTATTAGTTCAAATACTAGCATCTGAGGAACAAGAGGTGCATCCCTGATGGGTGACAGTCATAAAAGCATGCAGATGTTTTCTAACATAGTCATAAGATATACGTACATACACAGCAATAACCACATCTGACCAGTCTTACAGAGATAAAGCATAGGAAATTTTTCTGGCACACGATTCAATCAAAGATGATACTTGCCCATTAAGCTCTGAATTAATTAAAATAGTGCCTGGAAAAATAGATCCAGGGCCAGGTCCTGGCTTGGACTATTGCAATGAAAGCAATTTTTAACTCAGACATGTGTTGAAGGAATGGTATGAGAAGGAACCTTGTCTTTAGGACTTGGTTGACTTTCTTCCATGGAGGAAATTTTCAACTATAACCGCTTCAAGAATTGTTTCATAGCCTTTTTTTCCTCTTCTTCTTCTGGGACTCCTGTAATTCAATGTTGGTGCATTTGATATTGTCCCTTAGGTCCCTGAGGCTATCCTCAGTTCTTTTAATTCTTCGGGCTTTGTTCTGTTCTTCAGCACTTATTTCCACCATTCTGTCTTCCAGCTCACTTATCCGTTCTTCAGCCTCTGATACTCTACTGTTGAGACCTTCTATAGTATTTTTAAGTTCAGCAATTGAGTTGGTAGTCTCTATTTGCTAATTTTTCATTTCTTGCATGTCTCTTCTCAATGCACTAATTTCCTCTAATATTCTGTTTTCGGTGTTTTGCATCCTCATTAGTATAGCTTTTCTGAATTCTCCTTCAGATAATTTGTCTATCTCCTCTGTCATTTGAAGTGGTGTTTCTCTAGCATGGTCCTTCATTTGTACAGTGTTTCTCTGACATTTCATTATTAGGTTAATTGTTTGTTTCTTTGTGTGTGTCTGTATGTGTGGAGTTCTTTTTCCCACCAGTCTTCTTAAATTCTCCCTTCCTTTGGGTTTCTGTCCTTGTAGAAGGGTTCAGTGGTTTGTGTCTTGGGCGGTGTTAGGTCTTGTTTACAGGTGAATAATCTCTAGTGTTGTATGTTCCTTGATAATGTGGGGTCTTGGAATCAGGGCTTGCACTCTGAGGATCCTTGGTTTGATGATTGATCAGGGGGTGTAGGCCCTATGTCTGGTTTGCTATGGTGTTCTGTGGTATTAGTTCAAATACTAGCATCTGAGGAACAAGAGGTGCATCCCTGATGGGTGACAGTCATAAAAGCATGCAGATGTTTTCTAACATAGTCATAAGATATACGTACATACACAGCAATAACCACATCTGACCAGTCTTACAGAGATAAAGCATAGGAAATTTTTCTGGCACACGATTCAATCAAAGATGATACTTGCCCATTAAGCTCTGAATTAATTAAAATAGTGCCTGGAAAAATAGATCCAGGGCCAGGTCCTGGCTTGGACTATTGCAATGAAAGCAATTTTTAACTCAGACATGTGTTGAGGGTGAGGAGGAGGAGATTTTATGGGTAATGAGAAGGAATAGATTCATCTTGGAAGGATTTTATAGGGTTAGGTAGCCAAGATTAGTGTGTTGTATTGTTTAGTGCAGCTGGAAGAGAATAGTGGAGACAAGAAGATAGGAAATATTTATCTGGTGCCAGGCGGAAAGTCGCTATTTTTGCCCAGCCAAGTGGCACGATTTTCGTGCTGGGTGCTCCCTGTCTGGCTCTATTCAGGTCTCTAGGCAGCACTTCGCGGGCAGCTTCCTAACTGTGGTCCACACACCCCCTCTCCAGTATCTTATCTTCGCAGTTTCTTAATTTTTGCCGGCGATGAGGCTGGATTTTTGGAATTTTCACTCTGAGCGCCGCCTTCTCTCCCCTCAGTGCTCTTCTCAGGCTCTCTCCTAGGGCGCTTCCTAGCGCTCTCTCCGCCAGTCCTGCGTGGGGTTTGAGATAGGGGGTTCTTAGAACAGGAGCTTGGGGAAAGTTCTGGCTGTTTACTCTTCGACCCTCACAGACCGAAGAAGTTCTTCTGTCGTCTAGCGACTGATTCGTTGGCGGTGTTTCATTTCTTGATTCGTTCTCAGCAAGGAAGTTTTATATATAAAAATCTAATAATATATTTTAAAAACTAGAACATTTTTACCTTTAGATGGTTCTTTCTAAGCATGACCTGCAACTGGTAGTCCAGTGGCTAAGGCTCTGTGCTCCCAATGCAGGGACCCCAGGCTTGATTCCCAATCAGGGAACTAGAGTTCACATGCCAAAACTAAGACTTGTGGTCTTGCCATTTAGGCATAGGGTGCTATTGGTCTTCTGTGATATTAGTTCAAATGCTAGCATCTGAGGAACAAGAGGTGCATCCCTGATGGGTGACAGTCATAAAAGCATGCAGATGTTTTCTAACATAGTCATAAGATATACATACATACATAGCAATAACCACATCTGACCAGTCTTACAGAGATAAAGCATAGGAAATTTTTCTGGCACACGATTCAATCAAAGATGATACTTGCCCATTAAGCTCTGAATTAATTAAAATAGTGCCTGGAAAAATAGATCCAGGGCCAGGTCCTGGCTTGGACTATTGCAATGAAAGCAATTTTTAACTCAGACATGTGTTGAGGGTGAGGAGGAGGAGATTTTATGGGTAATGAGAAGGAATAGATTCATCTTGGAAGGATTTTATAGGGTTAGGTAGCCAAGATTAGTGTGTTGTATTGTTTAGTGCAGCTGGAAGAGAATAGTGGAGACAAGAAGATAGGAAATATTTATCTGGTGCCAGGCGGAAAGTCGCTATTTTTGCCCAGCCAAGTGGCACGATTTTCGTGCTGGGTGCTCCCTGTCTGGCTCTATTCAGGTCTCTAGGCAGCACTTCGCGGGCAGCTTCCTAACTGTGGTCCACACACCCCCTCTCCAGTATCTTATCTTCGCAGTTTCTTAATTTTTGCCGGCGATGAGGCTGGATTTTTGGAATTTTCACTCTGAGCGCCGCCTTCTCTCCCCTCAGTGCTCTTCTCAGGCTCTCTCCTAGGGCGCTTCCTAGCGCTCTCTCCGCCAGTCCTGCGTGGGGTTTGAGATAGGGGGTTCTTAGAACAGGAGCTTGGGGAAAGTTCTGGCTGTTTACTCTTCGACCCTCACAGACCGAAGAAGTTCTTCTGTCGTCTAGCGACTGATTCGTTGGCGGTGTTTCATTTCTTGATTCGTTCTCAGCAAGGAAGTTTTATATATAAAAATCTAATAATATATTTTAAAAACTAGAACATTTTTACCTTTAGATGGTTCTTTCTAAGCATGACCTGCAACTGGTAGTCCAGTGGCTAAGGCTCTGTGCTCCCAATGCAGGGACCCCAGGCTTGATTCCCAATCAGGGAACTAGAGTTCACATGCCAAAACTAAGACTTGTGGTCTTTCCACCTTTAGGACCTCCACGCTAGCCAGCTTCGCTGGCTCAGTTTCAGGTTTCCTGCTTCAGCCTGCTTCCCCTCTTTTTTTAAAAAAACATAGATCCAAGTTTCAGACCTATATTATTTGTCTCTAAAGAATTTATATCATTTCTTACAAGGCAAGTTTATGGTAACAAATTCCTTCAGTTCTATTTGTCTGTGAAAATCTTATTTCTCCTTCACTTCTGGAGGATAATTTAGCAGGGGATAGAATTCTTGGTTGGTGTGTTTTCCCCTGTTAACATTTTAAATATTTTACTATACTCTCTTTTTCTTGCATATTTTCTGAGAAGTTTGATGTAGTTCATTTCTTAGTTTCTCCATAGATACAGAATTTTTTTCTTCAAGCTATTTAAAAATTTTTTGATTTTTTAAAAATTGATTGATTTGATTGTCTTTGATTTTCAGTTTGAGTATGTTAGACCCACATGTCTTTTTAAAAAAAAGTTTCCATTTATCTTTCTTAGTGTACCCTAAACTTCTTTGATCTATGGATTAGCAACTGACATTAACTTACAGAAATTGTTGTTTATTATTGCTTCAAATATTTCTTCTGTTTCTTTCTTCTCCTTTTACTATTCACATTTTGCATATGTTACTCCTTTTGTAGTTGTCCCACAGTGCTGGATATTCTGTTTCATGTTTTCAGTCTTTTTTCTCTTTGCTTTTTTCTTTAAAAGTAATTTTCTCAATCACTCTTTATTTTTACTTACTTATTTTTGGATAGTCTGGGTTTTCACCGCTGCCACAGGCTCTTCTGGTTGCAGAGTCAGGGCTACTCTCTAGTTGAGGTGAATGGGCTTTGTGTTGCGGTGACTTCTCTTGTTGTCGAACCCAGGCTCTAAGGCACATGGGCTTCAGTAGTTGGCGGTGTTTCATTTCTTGATTCGTTCTCAGCAAGGAAGTTTTATATATAAAAATCTAATAATATATTTTAAAAACTAGAACATTTTACCTTTAGATGGTTCTTTCTAAGCATGACCTGCAACTGGTAGTCCAGTGGCTAAGGCTCTGTGCTCCCAATGCAGGGACCCCAGGCTTGATTCCCAATCAGGGAACTAGAGTTCACATGCCAAAACTAAGACTTGTGGTCTTTCCACCTTTAGGACCTCCACGCTAGCCAGCTTCGCTGGCTCAGTTTCAGGTTTCCTGCTTCAGCCTGCTTCCCCTCTTTTTTTAAAAAAACATAGATCCAAGTTTCAGACCTATATTATTTGTCTCTAAAGAATTTATATCATTTCTTACAAGGCAAGTTTATGGTAACAAATTCCTTCAGTTCTATTTGTCTGTGAAAATCTTATTTCTCCTTCACTTCTGGAGGATAATTTAGCAGGGTATAGAATTCTTGGTTGGTGTGTTTTCCCCTGTTAACATTTTAAATATTTTACTATACTCTCTTTTTCTTGCATATTTTCTGAGAAGTTTGATGTAGTTCATTTCTTAGTTTCTCCATAGATACAGAATTTTTTTCTTCAAGCTATTTAAAAATTTTTTGATTTTTTAAAAATTGATTGATTTGATTGTCTTTGATTTTCAGTTTGAGTATGTTAGACCCACATGTCTTTTTAAAAAAAAGTTTCCATTTATCTTTCTTAGTGTACCCTAAACTTCTTTGATCTATGGATTAGCAACTGACATTAACTTACAGAAATTGTTGTTTATTATTGCTTCAAATATTTCTTCTGTTTCTTTCTTCTCCTTTTACTATTCACATTTTGCATATGTTACTCCTTTTGTAGTTGTCCCACAGTGCTGGATATTCTGTTTCATGTTTTCAGTCTTTTTTCTCTTTGCTTTTTTCTTTAAAAGTAATTTTCTCAATCACTCTTTATTTTTACTTACTTATTTTTGGATAGTCTGGGTTTTCACCGCTGCCACAGGCTCTTCTGGTTGCAGGGAGTCAGGGCTACTCTCTAGTTGAGGTGAATAGGCTTTGTGTTGCGGTGACTTCTCTTGTTGTCGAACCCAGGCTCTAAGGCACATGGGCTTCAGTAGTTGAGGCACATCGGCTCAATAGGTGTGGCTCACAGGCTTAGTTGCTCCACAGCATGCGGGATCTTCCCAGATCAGGGATCAAACCCATGTCTCCTGCATTGGCAGGCAAACTCTTTACCACTGAGCTACCAGGGAAGCACCTCTCTGCTTTTTAGTTTGGAAAGTTTTGACATATCATCAAGCTCAGAGATCCTTTCCTCTGAAAGAGGCATTTCCTCAAAGAGGCATTCTTCATTTTTGCTACAGTGTTTTTGATATCTAGCATTTCTTTTTGATTTTCTTAGAATTTGCATTTCTCTGCTTATATTACCCATATGTTCTTACATGCTGTCTACTTTATCCATTAGAACACTTAGTTGTTTTAATTCACAGTCTGATACTTTCAATATTCTAGCCATAACTGAGTCTAGTTCTAATGGTTACACTATTTCCAAAAAGTATTTTCTTTGCATTTTAGTATACCTTATAATTTTTTTTTTTCTTGAAAGCCAAGAATGTAATACAATGCTAGATAAAGGAACTAGACAGGTCTTTAGAGATGCAGTGGTGAGATGGCAGGAGGTGAAAGGGAAAACACTGTATAGGCCTATGATTAGGTCTCAGTCTCTTCTCAGAGGCCATGCCTCTGGGCTGTGAACTTAACAAGTACTTCTCGGTCTTCTTCCCTGTTTAAGGCCAGGATGGGCAGCTCGGCTCTGGCACTGCCTGCTGAGCACGCTCTGGATTAGCAACTGACATTAACTTACAGAAATTGTTGTTTATTATTGCTTCAAATATTTCTTCTGTTTCTTTCTTCTCCTTTTACTATTCACATTTTGCATATGTTACTCCTTTTGTAGTTGTCCCACAGTGCTGGATATTCTGTTTCATGTTTTCAGTCTTTTTTCTCTTTGCTTTTTTCTTTAAAAGTAATTTTCTCAATCACTCTTTATTTTTACTTACTTATTTTTGGATAGTCTGGGTTTTCACCGCTGCCACAGGCTCTTCTGGTTGCAGGGAGTCAGGGCTACTCTCTAGTTGAGGTGAATAGGCTTTGTGTTGCGGTGACTTCTCTTGTTGTCGAACCCAGGCTCTAAGGCACATGGGCTTCAGTAGTTGAGGCACATCGGCTCAATAGGTGTGGCTCACAGGCTTAGTTGCTCCACAGCATGCGGGATCTTCCCAGATCAGGGATCAAACCCATGTCTCCTGCATTGGCAGGCAAACTCTTTACCACTGAGCTACCAGGGAAGCACCTCTCTGCTTTTTAGTTTGGAAAGTTTTGACATATCATCAAGCTCAGAGATCCTTTCCTCTGAAAGAGGCATTTCCTCAAAGAGGCATTCTTCATTTTTGCTACAGTGTTTTTGATATCTAGCATTTCTTTTTGATTTTCTTAGAATTTGCATTTCTCTGCTTATATTACCCATATGTTCTTACATGCTGTCTACTTTATCCATTAGAACACTTAGTTGTTTTAATTCACAGTCTGATACTTTCAATATTCTAGCCATAACTGAGTCTAGTTCTAATGGTTACACTATTTCCAAAAAGTATTTTCTTTGCATTTTAGTATACCTTATAATTTTTTTTTTTCTTGAAAGCCAAGAATGTAATACAATGCTAGATAAAGGAACTAGACAGGTCTTTAGAGATGCAGTGGTGAGATGGCAGGAGGTGAAAGGGAAAACACTGTATAGGCCTATGATTAGGTCTCAGTCTCTTCTCAGAGGCCATGCCTCTGGGCTGTGAACTTAACAAGTACTTCTCGGTTTTCTTCCCTGTTTAAGGACAGGATGGGCAGCTCGGCTCTGGCACTGCCTGCATGAGCACGCGTCTGGGGACTTTGGCAGGTGTCGCCCCCTCGGCTGTCGGACCCGCCCAGCCCAGTGCCTGGCCTCCGCTCTGAGAGCGGGCGCCTTTCCTCCTCCCCGCTTAGCTCCTCCTCCTCCTTCTCCCGCTCCCACACACTCTGGAGCCGGCTCCGGCTCCCAAAGGGGCCCAAAGGGGACTTGAGGTTGTAAAAATCCATGTGGGACGGCCCCGGGGCGAGCATCAGAAAACAAACAAACAAAACAAAACAAAACAAAAAAGAAGAGCAGGATGGATAGAGGATGCTGTTGTTCAATCATCCAGTTGTGTGTGACTCTTTGTGACCCCATGTGCTGTAGCATTTTGGACCTCCCTGTCCCTTACCATCTCCCAAAGTTTGCCCAAGTTCATGTCCATGACATCAGTGATGCTATCCAGCCTTCTCATCCTCTGAGTCTCTCTTCTCCTTCTGCCCTCAGTCTTCCCCAGCATCAGGGACTCTTCCAACGAGTCATCTATTCATAGCAGATGACCAAAATACTGGAGCTTCAGCTTCAGCATCAGTCCTTCCAATGAGTATTCAGGGTTGATTTCCCTTGAGATTGACTGGTTTGATCTCCCTGCTGTTCGAGGAACTTTCAGGAGTCTTCTCCAGCACCACAGTTCTAAAGCATCCATTCTTTGGTGCTCTGCCTTCTTTACCACCCAGCTCTCATAACCCTATGTGACCACTGGGAAGACCATAGCCTTAGCTATACAGACCTTTCTCTGCTTATATTACCCATATGTTCTTACATGCTGTCTACTTTATCCATTAGAACACTTAGTTGTTTTAATTCACAGTCTGATACTTTCAATATTCTAGCCATAACTGAGTCTAGTTCTAATGGTTACACTATTTCCAAAAAGTATTTTCTTTGCATTTTAGTATACCTTATAATTTTTTTTTCTTGAAAGCCAAGAATGTAATACAATGCTAGATAAAGGAACTAGACAGGTCTTTAGAGATGCAGTGGTGAGATGGCAGGAGGTGAAAGGGAAAACACTGTATAGGCCTATGATTAGGTCTCAGTCTCTTCTCAGAGGCCATGCCTCTGGGCTGTGAACTTAACAAGTACTTCTCGGTTTTCTTCCCTGTTTAAGGACAGGATGGGCAGCTCGGCTCTGGCACTGCCTGCATGAGCACGCGTCTGGGGACTTTGGCAGGTGTCGCCCCCTCGGCTGTCGGACCCGCCCAGCCCAGTGCCTGGCCTCCGCTCTGAGAGCGGGCGCCTTTCCTCCTCCCCGCTTAGCTCCTCCTCCTCCTTCTCCCGCTCCCACACACTCTGGAGCCGGCTCCGGCTCCAAGGGCCAAGGAGACTTGAGGTTGTAAAAATCCATGTGGGACGGCCCCGGGGCGAGCATCAGAAAACAAACAAACAAAACAAAACAAAACAAAAAAGAAGAGCAGGATGGATAGAGGATGCTGTTGTTCAATCATCCAGTTGTGTGTGACTCTTTGTGACCCCATGTGCTGTAGCATTTTGGACCTCCCTGTCCCTTACCATCTCCCAAAGTTTGCCCAAGTTCATGTCCATGACATCAGTGATGCTATCCAGCCTTCTCATCCTCTGAGTCTCTCTTCTCCTTCTGCCCTCAGTCTTCCCCAGCATCAGGGACTCTTCCAACGAGTCATCTATTCATAGCAGATGACCAAAATACTGGAGCTTCAGCTTCAGCATCAGTCCTTCCAATGAGTATTCAGGGTTGATTTCCCTTGAGATTGACTGGTTTGATCTCCCTGCTGTTCGAGGAACTTTCAGGAGTCTTCTCCAGCACCACAGTTCTAAAGCATCCATTCTTTGGTGCTCTGCCTTCTTTACCACCCAGCTCTCATAACCCTATGTGACCACTGGGAAGACCATAGCCTTAGCTATACAGACCTTTGTTGGCAGAGTAATGTCTCCGCTTTTCAACACACTGTCTAGGTTTCTCATAGCTTTTCTTCCAAGTCTTCTGATTTCATGACTGCAGTCACCATCATCAGTGACTTTAAAGCCCAGGAAGAGGAAATCTGTTACTACTTTCACCTTTTCCCCTTCTATTTGCTGTGAAGTAATGCTAAAATTTGGGATTTCTGTGAAGATGCTGGAATTTGGTATTTCTCTTCCTTCAGGTTGGTTGAGCTCTGATAAAATCTCAATAGGCTGGTCTCTGATAAAGTTTCTCTTGAATTGAGAAATTATTGAGAAGTATATTTCAAAATGGTTTTCCCCCTTCCTCTGCTGGAAGCATGAGGAAATTTTTCTCTAATATTTATTGTGAGAACCTAGTACAGCTGCTGAAGGAAAAAGTCACAATAATGTGGAGGTTGCCCTATAACTGGACCCACGTAGAGGTTTTATCTGTCAGCCTTGTCCCACTGAGTGTTCAACAATTCATCAGTTACAGGTCAGGGTTTCCTACCCTAGCAATGATTCTTACAGTGTTTCCTGCTTATGTTATGATTCTCTGTATCCTGTCTGTCTCTTCAATGTTTAGGGCAGGGCTCTTCCCCGTGACTTGGTTTCTGTGATAAAGCTAAGAAGAATTTATTTTTTAGTTTATTTAACTTTTTAAAAGATTGCATATTTTTATAAATAATTTTTAACATATGCAAATATGATACTAAACCAAAACATTATTTTAAAAATTTTCTCCATGGATAAAGACCTGTGAAAACATCTATTTATGAGAAAAAAATTTTCAGAGGTATATGTTATGTCCACGTTAGTGATTCCATTAATAGACATTGTCTCTGGGCCATGGATAGAGCTTCAGCTTCAGCATCAGTCCTTCCAATGAGTATTCAGGGTTGATTTCCCTTGAGATTGACTGGTTTGATCTCCCTGCTGTTCGAGGAACTTTCAGGAGTCTTCTCCAGCACCACAGTTCTAAAGCATCCATTCTTTGGTGCTCTGCCTTCTTTACCACCCAGCTCTCATAACCCTATGTGACCACTGGGAAGACCATAGCCTTAGCTATACAGACCTTTGTTGGCAGAGTAATGTCTCCGCTTTTCAACACACTGTCTAGGTTTCTCATAGCTTTTCTTCCAAGTCTTCTGATTTCATGACTGCAGTCACCATCATCAGTGACTTTAAAGCCCAGGAAGAGGAAATCTGTTACTACTTTCACCTTTTCCCCTTCTATTTGCTGTGAAGTAATGCTAAAATTTGGGATTTCTGTGAAGATGCTGGAATTTGGTATTTCTCTTCCTTCAGGTTGGTTGAGCTCTGATAAAATCTCAATAGGCTGGTCTCTGATAAAGTTTCTCTTGAATTGAGAAATTATTGAGAAGTATATTTCAAAATGGTTTTCCCCCTTCCTCTGCTGGAAGCATGAGGAAATTTTTCTCTAATATTTATTGTGAGAACCTAGTACAGCTGCTGAAGGAAAAAGTCACAATAATGTGGAGGTTGCCCTATAACTGGACCCACGTAGAGGTTTTATCTGTCAGCCTTGTCCCACTGAGTGTTCAACAATTCATCAGTTACAGGTCAGGGTTTCCTACCCTAGCAATGATTCTTACAGTGTTTCCTGCTTATGTTATGATTCTCTGTATCCTGTCTGTCTCTTCAATGTTTAGGGCAGGGCTCTTCCCCGTGACTTGGTTTCTGTGATAAAGCTAAGAAGAATTTATTTTTTAGTTTATTTAACTTTTTAAAAGATTGCATATTTTTATAAATAATTTTTAACATATGCAAATATGATACTAAACCAAAACATTATTTTAAAAATTTTCTCCATGGATAAAGACCTGTGAAAACATCTATTTATGAGAAAAAAATTTTCAGAGGTATATGTTATGTCCACGTTAGTAATTCCCATTAATAGACATTGTCTCTGGGCCATGGATACATTCTGAGTTTTCCCTTGAGCTGCCATACTACAAGCTGGGTGGTTTAAACAACAGAAAAAAATTTTTTTTCATAGTTACAGAGTCTGAAATTCCAAGATCAAGATGCCAGGAAGATTAGTTTCTGGTGATGCTTTCTTCCTGGCTTGCAGGTGGCTGCCTTTTCATTGTGTCCTCACATGGCCTTTCCTCTGACTGTGGGTGGTGTCTCTGCCTCTCTTTTAAGGACGTTAGTCCTGTTAGATTAGGGGCCACCCTTCTGACCTCTTTTACCCATAATTATCTCTTTAATAATCCTTACCTCCTATACAGACACATTGAGAGCAAAGGCTTCAGTATGGAATTTGGTGATGGGGATACAATTCAGTCCTTAATTACCATTTATTAAGAAAGGGTGCTAAAATGGCTCTGAGATGTAGGAGTCATAGTTCTAGTTTCTAGTGTTAGAAACAGATGTGTGTATATATGTGTGCATGTGTGCATATATGTATGTGTTTCCTTTAAGCTTTAAAATTGTGTTTTGTGATTCAGTTATATCTTTTTTGAATTTTCTTAAATGACTAGAAAATGAGTCACGGATTTGTTTCGCCAACTGTGTTTTATGGATCATATGCATCAGAATGAATGAGTGGCATTATATAAAGTGTAGATTCCTGAATTTCACCTTAGAATTATTAATTCAGAGTAAGTAAACGATTTGGTCTGGGTCATGTTGTGCATGCCAGGGTTATATCCCCCAGCCATCAAATAGAAGGGACAATCCCTTTCGGGGTATGAGCATAAGTGCTATGTTATTTTCTCTGTATAGTATCATTAAACACCCCCAATAACAATGCCTGGGGAGCATTGTTGTTTCTGTTTCAGAATAGTACGTCTAGAATTCTGTCACTGAGTACCACGCATTTGCTCTAAATGCTCATATTTTGAAAATCTGTGTTTTGCATTCACCAAGTTTTCTATCTGTTCTAAATTTCCTATAATATTATTATCTTTTCCTCCTTTATTTTATACCTTATAGACTACTATTTATAATTTACTCTGACCCTGGATTTTGGGCTTCCCAGGTGGCACAGTGGTAAAGAATCCTCTTGCCTATGTAGGAGATGCACAAGATGCAAATTTGATCCCTGGGTCAGGAAAATCCCCTGCAGAAGGAAGTGGCAATGCACTCTACTATTCTTGCTTGGAAAATCCATGGACAGAGGAACCTGGTGGACTGTAGTCCATGGGGTCACAAAAGAGGCAGACACAACTTAGTGACTAAACAACAACAGCAGCCCTGGATTTTGGAGAGTAAATAAACATTTAAAGAGTGTGCTGGAAGTAAAGCTTACTAGGTGAATGAGGAGATGAGTTATTTTTGTTTTTCTGTACTAAGCCAAGGAAGCAAGAGTAAGCTTAGTGTGTCAAGGGGCCATTGGAGTCTGACATGACTATGGCAGTGATTCTCAAGTCCTGTTCTTCATTGTTGTTGTTGTTCAGTTGTTCAGTCGTGTCCAACTCTTTGCCACCCAGGCACTGCAGCACACGAGACTTCCCTGTTTTTCACTGTCTCCTGGAGCTTGCTCAAACTCATGTCCACTTAGTCAGTGATGCTATCCAACCATCTCATCCTCTGTCACCCCCTTCTCCTCCTGCCTTTAATCTTTCCCAGCATCAGGGTCTTTTCCAACGAGTCAACTCTTTGGTTTTCATTTGTTTGTTTGTTTTACATAGGAGAGTAGGCACTTTGAATTAGGTGGTCGAAGTATTGGAACCTCAGTATCAGCATCAGTCCTTCCAATGAATAGTTGGGGTTGATTTCCTTTAGGATTGACTGGTTTTATCTGCTTTCAGTTCAGGGGACTTGCAGTAGTCTTCTCCAGCATCAACATTTGAAAGCATCAGTTCTTCAGCACTCAGCCTTCTTTATGGTCCAGTTCTCACACCCGTACATGACTGCTAGGAACATTGTAACTTTGACTATAGGTACCTTTGTCAGCAAAGTAATATCTCTGCTTTTTAATATGCTGTCTAGGTTTGTCATAGCTTTTCTTCCAAGTATCAAATGTCTTTTAATTTCATAGCTACAGTCTCCGCACACAGTGATTTTGGAGCCCAAGAAAATAAGGTCTATCACTGTTTCTACTTTTCCCCATCTATTTGCCATGAAATGGTGACATTGGATACCATGACCTTAATTTTTTGAATGTTGAGTTCTAAGCCAGCTTTTCCACTCTTATCAAGAGGCTTTTTAGTTACTCTTTGCTTTCTGCCATCAGGGTAGTGTCATCTTCATACCTGAGGTTATTGATATTTCTTTTGGCAATCTTTTTCTTTTTAATTTTTTGGCCACTTCTATTGGTCTTTCATTTATTTCCATCTTTGTTCTTTGGCCTGTGTGGGCCACTTGTCACAGTGGCTTCTCTTGCTGCAGAGCACTGGCTTTGGGCGCATGCACTCCAGAGCTCAGGCTCGGTAGTTGGACACATCCGTCCAGCCTCTCCACAGCACATGGAATCTCTCCGGTCTAGGGATCGAATTGGCACCACTTGCACTGCAAGGCGGAGTCTTTACCCACTGGATCACCAGGGAAACCCTCTTTTGGCAATCTTGATTCCAACTTGTGGTTCATCCAGCCCAGCATTTCATGTGATGTACTCTGCATATAAGTTTAATAAGCAGGGTGACAATATACGACCTTGGTGTACTCCTTTCTCAATTTTGAACTGTCCATTGTTCCATATTCAATTCTAACTGTTGCTTCTTGACCTGCATACAGGTTTCTCAATAAGAATAATGTGGTATGTTATTCTCATCTCTAAGAATTTTCCAGTTTGTTGTGATCCACACAGTCAAAGACTTTAGTGTAGTCAATGAAGCAGAAGTCAATGTTTTCCTGGAATTATCTTGCTTCTTCTATGATTCAGTGGATGTTGGAAATTTGATCTCTGGTTCCTCTGCATTTTCTGTAAGTTCTTGGTTCACATACTGTTGTAACCTAGCTTAGAAGATTTTAAGCATGACCTTGCTAGCATATGAAATGAGTGCTATTGTGCAGTAAGGACTAGGTAAGGATGTGGAATAAAGATGGCCTAAGGCGAATGGTTCTGAATGAGTGCAGAGGACACTGCCTTTCTTCCAAGTATCAAATGTCTTTTAATTTCATAGCTACAGTCTCCGCACACAGTGATTTTGGAGCCCAAGAAAATAAGGTCTATCACTGTTTCTACTTTTCCCCATCTATTTGCCATGAAATGGTGACATTGGATACCATGACCTTAATTTTTTGAATGTTGAGTTCTAAGCCAGCTTTTCCACTCTTATCAAGAGGCTTTTTAGTTACTCTTTGCTTTCTGCCATCAGGGTAGTGTCATCTTCATACCTGAGGTTATTGATATTTCTTTTGGCAATCTTTTTCTTTTTAATTTTTTGGCCACTTCTATTGGTCTTTCATTTATTTCCATCTTTGTTCTTTGGCCTGTGTGGGCCACTTGTCACAGTGGCTTCTCTTGCTGCAGAGCACTGGCTTTGGGCGCATGCACTCCAGAGCTCAGGCTCGGTAGTTGGACACATCCGTCCAGCCTCTCCACAGCACATGGAATCTCTCCGGTCTAGGGATCGAATTGGCACCACTTGCACTGCAAGGCGGAGTCTTTACCCACTGGATCACCAGGGAAACCCTCTTTTGGCAATCTTGATTCCAACTTGTGGTTCATCCAGCCCAGCATTTCATGTGATGTACTCTGCATATAAGTTTAATAAGCAGGGTGACAATATACGACCTTGGTGTACTCCTTTCTCAATTTTGAACTGTCCATTGTTCCATATTCAATTCTAACTGTTGCTTCTTGACCTGCATACAGGTTTCTCAATAAGAATAATGTGGTATGTTATTCTCATCTCTAAGAATTTTCCAGTTTGTTGTGATCCACACAGTCAAAGACTTTAGTGTAGTCAATGAAGCAGAAGTCAATGTTTTCCTGGAATTATCTTGCTTCTTCTATGATTCAGTGGATGTTGGAAATTTGATCTCTGGTTCCTCTGCATTTTCTGTAAGTTCTTGGTTCACATACTGTTGTAACCTAGCTTAGAAGATTTTAAGCATGACCTTGCTAGCATATGAAATGAGTGCTATTGTGCAGTAAGGACTAGGTAAGGATGTGGAATAAAGATGGCCTAAGGCGAATGGTTCTGAATGAGTGTAGAGGACACTGCCTGAATTGGGCAAATTCTCTTTTTGTGTTGGCTCCATGGGGTCCAGCAAGAGTTGAAGGCTTGGAGGTACACAGTAGGACAAGGCTATACCTTAAAAGGTGAGTTATGAAGTCATGTACTCTAAATCAAATTCCCAGACTACTCAGAGGATTGTGAGTATATCCCAGTATCTGTTTCTAAGTTTTTCTATGTACTAAATCATGGCTCTACAAAATGTGCGAAATGTGTCCTAGACAGTAATACACTTCTGCAACATTTTTGACCCTTAAAGATTATCGTTCATGTCTAATTCACCTAGCAATATGAATATTAAGAAGTTTTCAAAACAGTCTGGTTTTTAAAAAGATATCCATATATTAGTCATGAGTTATTGACAAACCTTGTATGTGACTTATACTACATGTTGGATAATAATTTGAAAGTTATTTGTTAATTCCTAGATACATGAGTTTAACATTTTTAAGGGTTGATAAATATGTTCAATATAAGAAAAATTCAAGGAATTTGTAGATTAACTGGTCATCATGGTAGTTTGTTATGTTATCAGTAAATGCTAACACATAATTTTCTATACAGTATATTATCACACTTTTCATGTCTGCTAGCTATGCAAAAGGAAGATTTTTTAGATTAAATCAATTAGATGAGGTAGCTCATGTGAAAATTGTTAGCACGTACTTAGGGAAACTAAGACAGGGAATGGGACTTCTCCAGTGACTCAGCAGTAAAGAATCTGCCTGTGATGCAAAAGATACAGGAGATATGGGTTTGATTCCTGGATTGGGAAGATCTCCTGGAGGAGGCCATGGCAACCCACTGATATATTCTTGCCTGGAGAATCCCATAGACAGAGGAGTCTGGCATGCTATACTCCATAAGTTTGCAACGAGTCAGACATGACTGAAGGAATTGAGCGTGCACGCAAGACAGAGAATGGCTATCTCCAGTTATCCACTATCATTGAGATGGAACCAGGGAGAGAACTTAGAATTCTTGTCATGAAATATGTTACCTTTTGTTTGCCATAATGGAACAAGAAAAAGAGTCTTGCCTGACTATAATTTTTCTCTTTGTAGTATTGATTAATGTGATGACCATAAAATGGCACATACAGTATGGGAACAATCTTGCCATTAAGCAATAGTCATGCCTTAGCAACAGTGAAGTCTTGTCTACTATGGCTACCCAGTCAATGTATTTAACATATCTGAGCCTGACAGTAGGACAAGGCTATACCTTAAAGGTGAGTTATGAAGTCATGTACTCTAAATCAAATTCCCAGACTACTCAGAGGATTGTGAGTATATCCCAGTATCTGTTTCTAAGTTTTTCTATGTACTAAATCATGGCTCTACAAAATGTGCGAAATGTGTCCTAGACAGTAATACACTTCTGCAACATTTTTGACCCTTAAAGATTATCGTTCATGTCTAATTCACCTAGCAATATGAATATTAAGAAGTTTTCAAAACAGTCTGGTTTTTAAAAGATATCCATATATTAGTCATGAGTTATTGACAAACCTTGTATGTGACTTATACTACATGTTGGATAATAATTTGAAAGTTATTTGTTAATTCCTAGATACATGAGTTTAACATTTTTAAGGGTTGATAAATATGTTCAATATAAGAAAAATTCAAGGAATTTGTAGATTAACTGGTCATCATGGTAGTTTGTTATGTTATCAGTAAATGCTAACACATAATTTTCTATACAGTATATTATCACACTTTTCATGTCTGCTAGCTATGCAAAAGGAAGATTTTTTAGATTAAATCAATTAGATGAGGTAGCTCATGTGAAAATTGTTAGCACGTACTTAGGGAAACTAAGACAGGGAATGGGACTTCTCCAGTGACTCAGCAGTAAAGAATCTGCCTGTGATGCAAAAGATACAGGAGATATGGGTTTGATTCCTGGATTGGGAAGATCTCCTGGAGGAGGCCATGGCAACCCACTGATATATTCTTGCCTGGAGAATCCCATAGACAGAGGAGTCTGGCATGCTATACTCCATAAGTTTGCAACGAGTCAGACATGACTGAAGGAATTGAGCGTGCACGCAAGACAGAGAATGGCTATCTCCAGTTATCCACTATCATTGAGATGGAACCAGGGAGAGAACTTAGAATTCTTGTCATGAAATATGTTACCTTTTGTTTGCCATAATGGAACAAGAAAAAGAGTCTTGCCTGACTATAATTTTTCTCTTTGTAGTATTGATTAATGTGATGACCATAAAATGGCACATACAGTATGGGAACAATCTTGCCATTAAGCAATAGTCATGCCTTAGCAACAGTGAAGTCTTGTCTACTATGGCTACCCAGTCAATGTATTTAACATATCTGAGCCTGAGTTTTCTCATCAGTGAAGCAGGAGGTTTACTATCATTTGCCTCATAAGACAGGTATCAGTGTTAAACGAAAGACTGTACATATTGTGTCTAACATATTGTGTCTAACAGGCTTTAACCAATGATATATCCTCCATGGAGGGAATTACAAGTATTCCATTTTAAGAGAATCTAAATACTTTTGGCAGTATTTTAATCCATTCATTAGGAAGTTTTTATCAGTAGGTATCTGTATAATGTATTCAAGCTTGAGAATTTGGTTCATATTTTTAGCTTTTCTGATTAGACAGTTTTAATGGATATATCCTTGAAAAATATATTAAAGAGGTTTTTACTCTATTTGCTACACACTTTCTTGCTATTTGGCAGAGAACATTATTTTACGCTATCCCATAAAAGATCCAAATGAGAGTAGATATGGTTTCTGAAAGTCTTGGGTATTTTTAATCTTCTAAGTCTTCAACCAATTGTCATTTCATTAAGGTGCCGTGCTGAGATGTTCTTTCAGATACCATCACTAAGATGAATTGTAGCTGTGCTCCATAATACACATATTGCAAGCTCAGTCCACATGTGCTGAAATTATAACTACAGACATGATTCTAGTTCCTGGAGAGCAATGCAGAATCACAGCTGTTGTTTCAGGTAGCTTTGCTGTCACTTTCAAGTTAGAAACCACCTTTATAATGAAACGAACAAAAGCCCAAAATAAGAATAGTAGAGTTGCCTCTTTGGCAAAAACCAAGGATTGAAGTGAATATCAAAGATAATTTTTAAGATTCCTTTTATTATGGTAAAATATGCATAAATAGAATAATATACATTTACTTTAATCATATGTAAATGAACAATTCAGTGGCATTAAAAGCATTCACAATGCTGTGTAACCATCACCACTTTACTTTAAACTCTGTACCCACACCAGTCACTTCTCCTTCTCCCTTATCTTAGACTTGTAACCTTACACTTTTGTCAAATAAGGACCATAAAATGGCACATACAGTATGGGAACAATCTTGCCATTAAGCAATAGTCATGCCTTAGCAACAGTGAAGTCTTGTCTACTATGGCTACCCAGTCAATGTATTTAACATATCTGAGCCTGAGTTTTCTCATCAGTGAAGCAGGAGGTTTACTATCATTTGCCTCATAAGACAGGTATCAGTGTTAAACGAAAGACTGTACATATTGTGTCTAACATATTGTGTCTAACAGGCTTTAACCAATGATATATCCTCCATGGAGGGAATTACAAGTATTCCATTTTAAGAGAATCTAAATACTTTTGGCAGTATTTTAATCCATTCATTAGGAAGTTTTTATCAGTAGGTATCTGTATAATGTATTCAAGCTTGAGAATTTGGTTCATATTTTTAGCTTTTCTGATTAGACAGTTTTAATGGATATATCCTTGAAAAATATATTAAAGAGGTTTTTACTCTATTTGCTACACACTTTCTTGCTATTTGGCAGAGAACATTATTTTACGCTATCCCATAAAAGATCCAAATGAGAGTAGATATGGTTTCTGAAAGTCTTGGGTATTTTTAATCTTCTAAGTCTTCAACCAATTGTCATTTCATTAAGGTGCCGTGCTGAGATGTTCTTTCAGATACCATCACTAAGATGAATTGTAGCTGTGCTCCATAATACACATATTGCAAGCTCAGTCCACATGTGCTGAAATTATAACTACAGACATGATTCTAGTTCCTGGAGAGCAATGCAGAATCACAGCTGTTGTTTCAGGTAGCTTTGCTGTCACTTTCAAGTTAGAAACCACCTTTATAATGAAACGAACAAAAGCCCAAAATAAGAATAGTAGAGTTGCCTCTTTGGCAAAAACCAAGGATTGAAGTGAATATCAAAGATAATTTTTAAGATTCCTTTTATTATGGTAAAATATGCATAAATAGAATAATATACATTTACTTTAATCATATGTAAATGAACAATTCAGTGGCATTAAAAGCATTCACAATGCTGTGTAACCATCACCACTATTTATACCCAACATTTTTTCTTTATCCCCAGCATAAACTCTGTACCCACACCAGTCACTTCTCCTTCTCCCTTATCTTAGATCTTGGTAACCTTTATTCAACTTTCTGTCTCTGTGAATTTGCCTATTCTAGGTACCCCATATAAGTGGAATTATAGAATATCTGACCTTCTGTGTCTGACTTTATTTCATTAATCACACATCCATGTTATAGCATATATCAAATACATACCTTTTTATGGCTGAATAGCATTCCATTGTTTGTATATACCACATTTTGTGTATTCCATCATCTGTTGATAGACCCTGGGTTGTTTCCATCTTTTGAAAACTGTGAATAATGCTGC
The DNA here is from genome assembly GCA_022376925.1 of Tragulus kanchil. Taxonomy (NCBI): domain Eukaryota; kingdom Metazoa; phylum Chordata; class Mammalia; order Artiodactyla; family Tragulidae; genus Tragulus; species Tragulus kanchil. The sequence continues at coordinate 106,926,259 of JAIOJX010000030.1, read as the reverse complement.
TATAAGCATTGGTGTACAGATATCTATTCAAGTCACTGCTTTCAATTCTTTTGGGTATAAACCTTGAAGTAGCATTACTAGGTGATATTTTAGTTGTATGTTTAACTTTCTGAGGAAACATCAGACTATTTTTCATAAGGCTGAATCATTTTATATTTTCACTGGCAGTGTACAAGGATTCCAATTTCTTCACATCCTGACCAGTACTTATTATTTTCTTTTTTGGGGGGAGGGGTGGGGAGCAAGGGGGGTGGATGGGCCACTTCTATTGGTCTTTCATTTATCTATTTTCATCCATCTTTGTTCTTTGGCCCATATTTTTTAGGTTTTGTTATTACTATTATTATTCTTGTCATCCTAGTAGGTATGAAGTGGTCTTTCACTATGATTTTGAATTGCATTTTCCTAATGACTAATAATACTGAGCATCTTTTTATGCACTTATTGGTTGTTTCTATACCTTCTATAGAAAGACATCAATTCAAATCCTTTGACTGTTTCTTCATGTTTCTCAATTTTTATTGATTCTCTGAAGCACAGAAAAGCCAAGTGATTAACCCAACAATACTCAGTAGAAGGTGAAGCTGAGACTTAACCTCCTTATTTTGACTCTCAGGCCTGTTCTCTTTCCTCTGGAACCTGTAGAGTTGGCAAAAACCAAGGATTGAAGTGAATATCAAAGATAATTTTTAAGATTCCTTTTATTATGGTAAAATATGCATAAATAGAATAATATACATTTACTTTAATCATATGTAAATGAACAATTCAGTGGCATTAAAAGCATTCACAATGCTGTGTAACCATCACCACTATTTATACCCAACATTTTTTCTTTATCCCCAGCATAAACTCTGTACCCACACCAGTCACTTCTCCTTCTCCCTTATCTTAGATCTTGGTAACCTTTATTCAACTTTCTGTCTCTGTGAATTTGCCTATTCTAGGTACCCCATATAAGTGGAATTATAGAATATCTGACCTTCTGTGTCTGACTTTATTTCATTAATCACACATCCATGTTATAGCATATATCAAATACATACCTTTTTATGGCTGAATAGCATTCCATTGTTTGTATATACCACATTTTGTGTATTCCATCATCTGTTGATAGACCCTGGGTTGTTTCCATCTTTTGAAAACTGTGAATAATGCTGCTATAAGCATTGGTGTACAGATATCTATTCAAGTCACTGCTTTCAATTCTTTTGGGTATAAACCTTGAAGTAGCATTACTAGGTGATATTTTAGTTGTATGTTTAACTTTCTGAGGAAACATCAGACTATTTTTCATAAGGCTGAATCATTTTATATTTTCACTGGCAGTGTACAAGGATTCCAATTTCTTCACATCCTGACCAGTACTTATTATTTTCTTTTTGGGGAGTGGGGTGGGGAGGAAGGGGTGGATGGGCCACTTCTATTGGTCTTTCATTTATCTATTTTCATCCATCTTTGTTCTTTGGCCCATATTTTTAGGTTTTGTTATTACTATTATTATTCTTGTCATCCTAGTAGGTATGAAGTGGTCTTTCACTATGATTTTGAATTGCATTTTCCTAATGACTAATAATACTGAGCATCTTTTTATGCACTTATTGGTTGTTTCTATACCTTCTATAGAAAGACATCAATTCAAATCCTTTGACTGTTTCTTCATGTTTCTCAATTTTTATTGATTCTCTGAAGCACAGAAAAGCCAAGTGATTAACCCAACAATACTCAGTAGAAGGTGAAGCTGAGACTTAACCTCCTTATTTTGACTCTCAGGCCTGTTCTCTTTCCTCTGGAACCTGTAGAGTTGGCAAATCACCCTTGAGTCAGATGTGGTTCACAGAAAGCACATCAGAGCTTTTTCAATGAATCTGTCTCAGTGATCCCTTCAACATGTTGTTTCGAGCTGACATTTTACCGTGGTTAGTTTCTATGTGTCACCTTTGCCTGTTTTTAAATTGGGTTGTTTGTTTTGTTGTTGCCAAATGGTAGGGGTTGTTTATATATTCTGGATATTTATTCCATATCAGATACATAATTAGCAAATATTTTCTCCTATCCTATATGTTGTTTTTTTCATGAGTGTCTGTTAATACAGAAGAGTTCTTATATTTGATGAACTCTAGTTCATATGTTTTCTACTTTGTTGCCTGTGTTTTCAGAATCACAGCAAAAGTCTCATTTTAAAGTTTCAAATAACACTGACTTCCAAAAATCATTTTCATGACTTGCCTCCAATCTTCTGCTATCTGTTGTCATCAAAAGTGTTTTCTTGGTTTACAGGGTGCCATGACTGGTGACTAATCCCTTGTTCAGCCAGTGTGATGCTTAGAGTCACACACAGTAGATTTGCTCTGCTGACTGTTTCTCCAGAAGCTGATTTCATCTCATCCTTTCTTCTCTGTAACCCAGGAGAGGACAAGACAAGGTAAAGTGTGTCCATAATATTCAGTATCTAGGCTCAGAGTTAGGACCAGATTTGTTGTTATGACATACTCACATACTAAGAACACTGTGCCCAAGGAACCTATGCTTAGTCTTGTCTTTATTCCTGCATTTTCAGAGATTAACTCTATTTGCCATTTACTTAACCAAAAGAATATGTGACCCGAAAGTCAGTGCTGAAAACCACTTTCCTACTGTACTAAATTCTTATAAAGACTTCACAAAACTAAGGCTGAGCTCACAATGTGTATCCAATTAATACCTTGTTCTCAGACCCTTATTTTATTCTGCCATACTTTTGGTCCAACAAGGGGAATAATGAACAGGAAGGAAAAAGTAATCAAAATGCCAAGCTGAGAAGTACAGGGGTATCTAAGAGATAAGTAAAGTCAGTGCCAACCTCAGAAATGGAATAAATCCAACAGTCATTTGTGACCCTGGAACACTCATCAACCTGTCTGTCCTTTGCTGGGAGGTTCAAACTGTTTCCAAAAAGATTCAGAATATTGAATGCCTTGAAACTTAGGCTGAGGCTTCATCCAAAGCTGAGAGATCAGAAAAGCAAAACCTCCTGTGAGCATGATTCAGTCAAAAGTACCACACCCATTGCTTATTCACTGACTGTAAAGACTGGTAAACATCTCTAAGGTGTGTCATAACTATACTTTTAATCCTTTTTCTAGTACAAATAAAACTGTCCAGCCACAAGCAATGCATACAATTAAAAATACACACTCAGCAATTGTGTGGCAGTACAATTGGCTTGAAATATCTCAACCTCAAGAGGAAACAAAGAATTTCACTCAGTGTAGCCATATTAGAGATATACATAATAAGCTTGTCTGGGAAATTTTTGGTTAAGACCCAAGAAATAATCTCACTGAGAAACTATCTGGGTATATGGAACACCAGCAAATCATGACCAGCTCTGACCTTTTTCTGTCAAGCGCTATATGAGCCTTAGCATCAGGATCTTTCCTGGCTGTTCTCTGGGATGCCTCGGAGGTCACCCATTCAGTTCACCTCCCACTGTCTAGGCCTTCGTGTCTTTGTCCTATTTGCTGGAGTAGGAGTTGGCAAACTTTTAAAAAAACACACGGTAAATATTTTAGACTCTGGAGTCCAAGAGTCAAGATCCAGGATATTGTTTAGGCATTTATTTATAACCATTTACCCTTAAATCTATTTAAAACAAAAAAACCATTCTTATTCACACAATTTGCTGAGCCCTGTTTTGGGTCAGTGTCTTTAGGCTCCACTACGTGGAAGAGCAGCGATAGCATGTCATCCACACCTAGGGTGAGTTTGTGTATTTGGGGACTCTTCATTGACGTAGAATGTTAAGCTTTGTGTCCTTCTAAAGACACAGTGTTAAGTGTTAAGCAAGGTAATCCTTCTCTTGTATAAAAGTGCACTGACGAGTAATGCTTTCTACCCCATTACTGATGTCTAAAGTTGTATAATGAAGACTATTCATAAATAGCTGAAAGTTTCAGCCAGCATCTGGGAAGTATGATGGTTCTTTTGCTATTCTGGCCTTACCTGTCTGTCCTTTGCTGGGAGGTTCAAACTGTTTCCAAAAGATTCAGAATATTGAATGCCTTGAAACTTAGGCTGAGGCTTCATCCAAAGCTGAGAGATCAGAAAAGCAAAACCTCCTGTGAGCATGATTCAGTCAAAAGTACCACACCCATTGCTTATTCACTGACTGTAAAGACTGGTAAACATCTCTAAGGTGTGTCATAACTATACTTTTAATCCTTTTTCTAGTACAAATAAAACTGTCCAGCCACAAGCAATGCATACAATTAAAAATACACACTCAGCAATTGTGTGGCAGTACAATTGGCTTGAAATATCTCAACCTCAAGAGGAAACAAAGAATTTCACTCAGTGTAGCCATATTAGAGATATACATAATAAGCTTGTCTGGGAAATTTTTGGTTAAGACCCAAGAAATAATCTCACTGAGAAACTATCTGGGTATATGGAACACCAGCAAATCATGACCAGCTCTGACCTTTTTCTGTCAAGCGCTATATGAGCCTTAGCATCAGGATCTTTCCTGGCTGTTCTCTGGGATGCCTCGGAGGTCACCCATTCAGTTCACCTCCCACTGTCTAGGCCTTCGTGTCTTTGTCCTATTTGCTGGAGTAGGAGTTGGCAAACTTTTAAAAAAACACACGGTAAATATTTTAGACTCTGGAGTCCAAGAGTCAAGATCCAGGATATTGTTTAGGCATTTATTTATAACCATTTACCCTTAAATCTATTTAAAACAAAAAAACCATTCTTATTCACACAATTTGCTGAGCCCTGTTTTGGGTCAGTGTCTTTAGGCTCCACTACGTGGAAGAGCAGCGATAGCATGTCATCCACACCTAGGGTGAGTTTGTGTATTTGGGGACTCTTCATTGACGTAGAATGTTAAGCTTTGTGTCCTTCTAAAGACACAGTGTTAAGTGTTAAGCAAGGTAATCCTTCTCTTGTATAAAAGTGCACTGACGAGTAATGCTTTCTACCCCATTACTGATGTCTAAAGTTGTATAATGAAGACTATTCATAAATAGCTGAAAGTTTCAGCCAGCATCTGGGAAGTATGATGGTTCTTTTGCTATTCTGGCCTTACAAGAGTGCTGAAAAGTCATCTTGTTATTATGATCGTGCTAGTGACCGACAAGCAGCACAGAGGGCTTATGAGATAATGTCTGTCAAGTGCTTTGAGCTCTTTAGAAGAAATTTTCTTTGTAATTAGAAAGCAATGCTGCGTTATTACAGTTATTATGGTTATCATCATTGTTAAAGGTAGAGCCAGAAGACAGGGCCCTTCCAAAGGGAAAAGTCATGAAATAAAGCCCAGCAACTCATAAAGGAAGTGGTTCATGCACCAGTTATGAGCTTCCAGTTTGTAATTACAGTGTACTGGGTGGTTTTACATGCACCAGTTTGTTATTCATCCAGAATAACAACCTTTACATGTATAATAGCTCCCAAAGGTACCTAATACACAGCAAACATAAATGAAACAGAGGAAAGCTCTGCATGAACACCAAGTTGCAAATTTGAAATTCGGTTACCTATTAAGGATTGTGTTTAAATTTGCACAGAAATATGGTAAAATTTGTCAGTGAGAAACTTGGGTTAAGAGAAGAAAAAATGGAAGCATGAGTCTTCACATGTGTGAACACGAGGATAGTAAAAGGAACTCTATAGTCAGTTTACTCTTCCATTACATTACACATTTAAAAGCCTTCGCTCAAGTCTGCTGATGTCAAAACATTAAGCATTCAATTTTATTCTTTCTTTGATTCTGAAATGGTCTTTATATTTTGCCACATCTCTGGTCTCACGGAGAGGAAGGAATTAAAACAAAGGATAAAGAGTAACCAAAAAGCCACCCTGACAGATAAAGCATCCCTGCTTGCCAGTCCCTGATCCAAATCCAAATGGCCTTTGGGACACTAGGGAACGTTTCTAGCAGCCAGCCTGTGCCCTTCCATCAATACTTTTGTGCTCCTTAAACTCTGCTGTAAGCACATTCTGAACATGAAGTTTAAGCTGTGGTTTAACTCAGAGATCTGAAGCTGGGAGACAAACCACATTACTGAGAACATCAGATACTATTGTCTCCTTCGTGTTCTATTCATAAATAGCTGAAAGTTTCAGCCAGCATCTGGGAAGTATGATGGTTCTTTTGCTATTCTGGCCTTACAAGAGTGCTGAAAAGTCATCTTGTTATTATGATCGTGCTAGTGACCGACAAGCAGCACAGAGGGCTTATGAGATAATGTCTGTCAAGTGCTTTGAGCTCTTTAGAAGAAATTTTCTTTGTAATTAGAAAGCAATGCTGCGTTATTACAGTTATTATGGTTATCATCATTGTTAAAGGTAGAGCCAGAAGACAGGGCCCTTCCAAAGGGAAAAGTCATGAAATAAAGCCCAGCAACTCATAAAGGAAGTGGTTCATGCACCAGTTATGAGCTTCCAGTTTGTAATTACAGTGTACTGGGTGGTTTTACATGCACCAGTTTGTTATTCATCCAGAATAACAACCTTTACATGTATAATAGCTCCCAAAGGTACCTAATACACAGCAAACATAAATGAAACAGAGGAAAGCTCTGCATGAACACCAAGTTGCAAATTTGAAATTCGGTTACCTATTAAGGATTGTGTTTAAATTTGCACAGAAATATGGTAAAATTTGTCAGTGAGAAACTTGGGTTAAGAGAAGAAAAAATGGAAGCATGAGTCTTCACATGTGTGAACACGAGGATAGTAAAAGGAACTCTATAGTCAGTTTACTCTTCCATTACATTACACATTTAAAAGCCTTCGCTCAAGTCTGCTGATGTCAAAACATTAAGCATTCAATTTTATTCTTTCTTTGATTCTGAAATGGTCTTTATATTTTGCCACATCTCTGGTCTCACGGAGAGGAAGGAATTAAAACAAAGGATAAAGAGTAACCAAAAAGCCACCCTGACAGATAAAGCATCCCTGCTTGCCAGTCCCTGATCCAAATCCAAATGGCCTTTGGGACACTAGGGAACGTTTCTAGCAGCCAGCCTGTGCCCTTCCATCAATACTTTTGTGCTCCTTAAACTCTGCTGTAAGCACATTCTGAACATGAAGTTTAAGCTGTGGTTTAACTCAGAGATCTGAAGCTGGGAGACAAACCACATTACTGAGAACATCAGATACTATTGTCTCCCTGCTCCCTGGGCAGGGTGTTCTAGACCTTTCTGTGAAAAGAGTTGTCTATTTACCACTTTGGCACTCTGCGTGTCCAGTCTGAGTGTCTGTAATTTGACCTCTAACTCCACCCAGCACACAACTGTCCACATTTCCTTTTCAAATTTGTCCTTCAGAATCCATAGATGGGAAACATGTACTCTCACACATAGTCACTGATGGAGAGATAGACATTGTTTAAGTCTAGCTGATGGGTACAAAACATGCCATCTCAAAATATGCCACTCTGGCACAAAGCTTATTTTTAGCTAAAGAAGTTAAAAAACTGCAGATATACAATGGGTGCTCTAAGGAGAAGGAGGCAAAACCCCACAAGAAAGATGTGCATCCTTTGCCAGGAGGGCAGTAACATTCTTATAACTAAAGATGGGAGGTGGAAGTAGAGGAAAATCTGTACAAACAAGCCTAGTAAAACTAGCCCTTATCTTCCTAGTTACTTTTCCAACATAAATTGCCCTAAATCAAGTCCTTTTATTTTGTCACATTTTCATGGTTTCCTTCTCTCTCCAATTCAGTATATATACACTCAACTCTAACTGGGTCTTTGGGTCTTCATTACCTTATGAGAGTTCTCATGTCATACAAAACCTATATTAAATATATGTGTGTGCTTTTCCCCTGCTAGTCTGTCTTTTGTAACAGGAGCCTAGCTAAGAATTTATAGAAGTAGAAGGAAAGCTTAGTTTTGTTCCCCTACACTATGAGGAGCAAACATTTTCATAAAGGCTAATTCAAAAAAATAAAAACTAATAGATCTCATTCTTTTTCCATTCAAAACAAACATTTATTAAATCCTAGAAGAAAAGAAGTTTATATATATTCTCCAAATTATATTACTGACCTTATTTAATAAGTGAAAGTCACTAAGAAAATTAGCAGAGCCTTTTAGACAATAAAATGTTAAAAAGCCAAGTATGTTTCAGGAAGAATTAATCTTTCACATTTTAGTCTTTCAACCCTTATATTTGTAAAGTGCCTTAGAGTTCACAAGTGATGGTCACATGTCCACTCTTGCTTAGTATTTGAAGCACATGAGGTCCATATTATTATCATTTCTATTTTTCAACTAAAGGAACCAAAGTTCAGAGAGGCAAACTGACCTATGTGAGATCATGTATCCATTTAATGGCAAAGCTGTGGAGAGAAATAGTTTGTTCCAGTATCAAGTTCATACATTGACAACTATGTTAGGATATGAGTTTGGCTCCTGTATTGAAGATCCAAGCAAGATAGAAGTTTGTTCCTTTCTAATTCAATTGTCTTTAAGTGTCTGATCACAGAGTCCCAGGCTGATAGTGTACTTCCACCATGTCTAGGACCCAGGCTCCATCTTCTTGTTGGTCCTCACCTCATAGCTTCTATCTCATGGTGTAATTCAGTGGTTTCATTCCCATTATCACATTTTAATTCAAGCCAGCAGAAGGGAAAGAGAAAAGGAGGAATGTTCAAGCAATAACATTCTCTAAAGAAAAAAAAATGTGCATCCTTTGCCAGGAGGGCAGAAAAAAAGATGGGAGGTGGAAGTAGAGGAAAATCTGTACAAACAAGCCTAGTAAAACTAGCCCTTATCTTCCTAGTTACTTTTCCAACATAAATTGCCCTAAATCAAGTCCTTTTATTTTGTCACATTTTCATGGTTTCCTTCTCTCTCCAATTCAGTATATATACACTCAACTCTAACTGGGTCTTTGGGTCTTCATTACCTTATGAGAGTTCTCATGTCATACAAAACCTATATTAAATATATGTGTGTGCTTTTCCCCTGCTAGTCTGTCTTTTGTAACAGGAGCCTAGCTAAGAATTTATAGAAGTAGAAGGAAAGCTTAGTTTTGTTCCCCTACACTATGAGGAGCAAACATTTTCATAAAGGCTAATTCAAAAAAATAAAAACTAATAGATCTCATTCTTTTTCCATTCAAAACAAACATTTATTAAATCCTAGAAGAAAAGAAGTTTATATATATTCTCCAAATTATATTACTGACCTTATTTAATAAGTGAAAGTCACTAAGAAAATTAGCAGAGCCTTTTAGACAATAAAATGTTAAAAAGCCAAGTATGTTTCAGGAAGAATTAATCTTTCACATTTTAGTCTTTCAACCCTTATATTTGTAAAGTGCCTTAGAGTTCACAAGTGATGGTCACATGTCCACTCTTGCTTAGTATTTGAAGCACATGAGGTCCATATTATTATCATTTCTATTTTTCAACTAAAGGAACCAAAGTTCAGAGAGGCAAACTGACCTATGTGAGATCATGTATCCATTTAATGGCAAAGCTGTGGAGAGAAATAGTTTGTTCCAGTATCAAGTTCATACATTGACAACTATGTTAGGATATGAGTTTGGCTCCTGTATTGAAGATCCAAGCAAGATAGAAGTTTGTTCCTTTCTAATTCAATTGTCTTTAAGTGTCTGATCACAGAGTCCCAGGCTGATAGTGTACTTCCACCATGTCTAGGACCCAGGCTCCATCTTCTTGTTGGTCCTCACCTCATAGCTTCTATCTCATGGTGTAATTCAGTGGTTTCATTCCCATTATCACATTTTAATTCAAGCCAGCAGAAGGGAAAGAGAAAAGGAGGAAAGGTTCCCTGTTTCACCCTAGCAACACAGTCTGGAAGGTGTATACATGTCTTCTGCAGACATTAGCCAGAACTTGAAGACACCTAACAGTGAGCCTTTCAGTCAACTAAATCAGGACATTTTGTTAACAAAGGAGAAAGTGTGAAATGCGTATTGGGGGACAAATAGAAATCTTTGTTATTTTGAGCACCTATTGCGTTATGAACTATATAAAATACTGAGATAAAAAAAAGAAAATATGGTTACTGCTTGTCAGTTTAAGCCAGCCTTAGCTTTTACCCGCTCTGAGTAGAAGATTTCTCTCATCCCTAGTTAGGTAGAACAGTTGAACCAGGCAATCAATAATGGGAATAAAGGCACCCAGGATGTCCACATCCTAACCTCAAGCATATGTGAATGTTACCTAATATGGCAAAAGGGACTTTGCAGATGTGATTAAATTGAGGAATTTGAAATGCATAGATTATCCTGAATTATCTGGGTGGGCTCATGTAACCATAGGGTTCTTATAAGAGAGGAAAGAGAGTAAAGTTAGTAAGAGGAGAAGGCAATGTATTCACAGAAGCAGAGATTTTTGTGATGTACATCAAGCCAAAGGATGCTGGCAGTCTTTAGGAGCTGACAGAGCCATGGAATTGTTTCTACTTGGACTCTGTCAAGTGTCAGACTTGTTAACATTTTAATTTTAGCCCTTGTTTTTTACAGTGCTCAGAGCCTCCTTTGGAACCAAAGTTCAGGGAATGACCTCATGTGAGATCATGTATCCATTTAATGGCAAAGCTGTGAGAGAAATAGTTTGTTCCAGTATCAAGTTCATACATTGACAACTATGTTAGGATATGAGTTTGGCTCCTGTATTGAAGATCCAAGCAAGATAGAAGTTTGTTCCTTTCTAATTCAATTGTCTTTAAGTGTCTGATCACAGAGTCCCAGGCTGATAGTGTACTTCCACCATGTCTAGGACCCAGGCTCCATCTTCTTGTTGGTCCTCACCTCATAGCTTCTATCTCATGGTGTAATTCAGTGGTTTCATTCCCATTATCACATTTTAATTCAAGCCAGCAGAAGGGAAAGAGAAAAGGAGGAAAGGTTCCCTGTTTCACCCTAGCAACACAGTCTGGAAGGTGTATACATGTCTTCTGCAGACATTAGCCAGAACTTGAAGACACCTAACAGTGAGCCTTTCAGTCAACTAAATCAGGACATTTTGTTAACAAAGGAGAAAGTGTGAAATGCGTATTGGGGGACAAATAGAAATCTTTGTTATTTTGAGCACCTATTGCGTTATGAACTATATAAAATACTGAGATAAAAAAAAAAGAAAATATGGTTACTGCTTGTCAGTTTAAGCCAGCCTTAGCTTTTACCCGCTCTGAGTAGAAGATTTCTCTCATCCCTAGTTAGGTAGAACAGTTGAACCAGGCAATCAATAATGGGAATAAAGGCACCCAGGATGTCCACATCCTAACCTCAAGCATATGTGAATGTTACCTAATATGGCAAAAGGGACTTTGCAGATGTGATTAAATTGAGGAATTTGAAATGCATAGATTATCCTGAATTATCTGGGTGGGCTCATGTAACCATAGGGTTCTTATAAGAGAGAGGAAAGAGAGTAAAGTTAGTAAGAGGAGAAGGCAATGTATTCACAGAAGCAGAGATTTTTGTGATGTACATCAAGCCAAAGGATGCTGGCAGTCTTTAGGAGCTGACAGAGCCATGGAATTGTTTCTACTTGGACTCTGTCAAGTGTCAGACTTGTTAACATTTTAATTTTAGCCCTTTGGACTTATTTTTTATTTCTGACCTTTGGAACTGTAAGAGAACAAATTCGTAATTGTTTTAAGCCTCCAAGTTTGTGACAATATATTACAGCAGAAGTAGGAAATGAATATACCAGGTGAATGTGAGCCCAGATTTATTAACTTCTTGTAAGAACCAGATGCCAAGACTCAACTCTGTATGGTAGAACAGCCCTGGCACCACCTGACTGAAAGGCACATGTCTAGCTCCCTTATAAATGACTTGGTACACTTGGGAGCTTCTCTGTTGAATCCTTTTGCTTTGACATTAGATATAAGTCTTATATAAAATTGGGCAGGCCATGCATGGCTTGGCAATCACTGTTCATTCATCCTTGATTTAAACCATCTATGGAATTCTGTTCTTTGCATTCCAATTATTTTGTAGTAAAAATACAAGGTTCATTATGAAGCTGCACTTTCTGTGAGTACCTTGCTTTGAGAGATAGATAGCCCTGTGATTCATTTTTTGGCAAGTAGTAACTCATATACTCTCAAGAAAAAAACTTAGAGAAAGTTAGAGGAATGTAGATGATCAGAAAAGTATGACCCACAGTAAACTGGGTATCAGTAGTACATTAAATTGCCATGTTTTCTTTGGCCACTGTTACAAGGAACATTGTCGCTGTTGTTTTCTTCCTTCTCACTTGAAAATACTGAATGATGAGTCAAGGAAACTGAGGTGAATGAATGAGGCATGGCTCGAATATTTCTAATGTGAATTGCTTAGGGCTGCATGGAATCATGCCGTGGACTGATGCACAGTGCACTGGATAAACCCCCTGACCAGAATGGACTATGTGAATGTTACCTAATATGGCAAAAGGGACTTTGCAGATGTGATTAAATTGAGGAATTTGAAATGCATAGATTATCCTGAATTATCTGGGTGGGCTCATGTAACCATAGGGTTCTTATAAGAGAGGAAAGAGAGTAAAGTTAGTAAGAGGAGAAGGCAATGTATTCACAGAAGCAGAGATTTTTGTGATGTACATCAAGCCAAAGGATGCTGGCAGTCTTTAGGAGCTGACAGAGCCATGGAATTGTTTCTACTTGGACTCTGTCAAGTGTCAGACTTGTTAACATTTTAATTTTAGCCCTTTGGACTTATTTTTTATTTCTGACCTTTGGAACTGTAAGAGAACAAATTCGTAATTGTTTTAAGCCTCCAAGTTTGTGACAATATATTACAGCAGAAGTAGGAAATGAATATACCAGGTGAATGTGAGCCCAGATTTATTAACTTCTTGTAAGAACCAGATGCCAAGACTCAACTCTGTATGGTAGAACAGCCCTGGCACCACCTGACTGAAAGGCACATGTCTAGCTCCCTTATAAATGACTTGGTACACTTGGGAGCTTCTCTGTTGAATCCTTTTGCTTTGACATTAGATATAAGTCTTATATAAAATTGGGCAGGCCATGCATGGCTTGGCAATCACTGTTCATTCATCCTTGATTTAAACCATCTATGGAATTCTGTTCTTTGCATTCCAATTATTTTGTAGTAAAAATACAAGGTTCATTATGAAGCTGCACTTTCTGTGAGTACCTTGCTTTGAGAGATAGATAGCCCTGTGATTCATTTTTTGGCAAGTAGTAACTCATATACTCTCAAGAAAAAAACTTAGAGAAAGTTAGAGGAATGTAGATGATCAGAAAAGTATGACCCACAGTAAACTGGGTATCAGTAGTACATTAAATTGCCATGTTTTCTTTGGCCACTGTTACAAGGAACATTGTCGCTGTTGTTTTCTTCCTTCTCACTTGAAAATACTGAATGATGAGTCAAGGAAACTGAGGTGAATGAATGAGGCATGGCTCGAATATTTCTAATGTGAATTGCTTAGGGCTGCATGGAATCATGCCGTGGACTGATGCACAGTGCACTGGATAAACACACCACCTGAACCAGAAAACTGAGAATTAATTTGTCCTTATGGAGAGAAGCCAGAACCAGATGCTTCATCTAGAGAAGCTAGTCAGCATTTCTTGATTGTCAATTTTTAGGGAAAGAGAAGATATAAAAGATATATGTATAGTAGCAGGTATTTAAGATAATATTCCTAAGCATATTGGGGCTGGATTTGGTTCACCATGAATAAATTCAAATGACAAATATTTGTATTACGTTTTGGAATGAACAAAGAATTTTCATAGGTATCGATCTTGTATCATTATTGCAATAACTCTGTGATTGTTGTATCATCCTTCCAGTGACAGATGAAAAATTTGAGACAAGTGGAGCCCAGACCTGAACTCAAGTCTTCAATCTCTGAGTCTGGGTTCTTTTCACTGAAATATGAGGCCCCTGTAGTGACATTGAGTGTGCTGCATTGGTAAAGGTATTTTAGTGCACTCTGAGAGCTGCAGAGTCACATAGGATTCAGGAATTATTTTAGCTCTGCGTGTGCATGTGAGGGTAGGGCTGAGGAGTATCTCTGGATCAGCTGTCCTCAGACATGTTATCAGTGTGAGGGCAATGCTGACTGTAGGCAATTTCTCTTATTTTTCTCTCCTTGACTCCAGCACATCCATTACATACATCAGAGGTTATAGGGCTTCTCCAAGAACCTTTGGTGACAGTTGTTTATGTTCAGCAATGACCCTATACAAGGTTCATTATGAAGCTGCACTTTCTGTGAGTACCTTGCTTTGAGAGATAGATAGCCCTGTGATTCATTTTTTGGCAAGTAGTAACTCATATACTCTCAAGAAAAAAACTTAGAGAAAGTTAGAGGAATGTAGATGATCAGAAAAGTATGACCCACAGTAAACTGGGTATCAGTAGTACATTAAATTGCCATGTTTTCTTTGGCCACTGTTACAAGGAACATTGTCGCTGTTGTTTTCTTCCTTCTCACTTGAAAATACTGAATGATGAGTCAAGGAAACTGAGGTGAATGAATGAGGCATGGCTCGAATATTTCTAATGTGAATTGCTTAGGGCTGCATGGAATCATGCCGTGGACTGATGCACAGTGCACTGGATAAACACACCACCTGAACCAGAAAACTGAGAATTAATTTGTCCTTATGGAGAGAAGCCAGAACCAGATGCTTCATCTAGAGAAGCTAGTCAGCATTTCTTGATTGTCAATTTTTAGGGAAAGAGAAGATATAAAAGATATATGTATAGTAGCAGGTATTTAAGATAATATTCCTAAGCATATTGGGGCTGGATTTGGTTCACCATGAATAAATTCAAATGACAAATATTTGTATTACGTTTTGGAATGAACAAAGAATTTTCATAGGTATCGATCTTGTATCATTATTGCAATAACTCTGTGATTGTTGTATCATCCTTCCAGTGACAGATGAAAAATTTGAGACAAGTGGAGCCCAGACCTGAACTCAAGTCTTCAATCTCTGAGTCTGGGTTCTTTTCACTGAAATATGAGGCCCCTGTAGTGACATTGAGTGTGCTGCATTGGTAAAGGTATTTTAGTGCACTCTGAGAGCTGCAGAGTCACATAGGATTCAGGAATTATTTTAGCTCTGCGTGTGCATGTGAGGGTAGGGCTGAGGAGTATCTCTGGATCAGCTGTCCTCAGACATGTTATCAGTGTGAGGGCAATGCTGACTGTAGGCAATTTCTCTTATTTTTTCTCTCCCTTGACTCCAGCACATCCATTACATACATCAGAGGTTATAGGGCTTCTCCAAGAACCTTTGGTGACAGTTGTTTATGTGTTCAGCAATGACCCTAGAAGTTAAATAAATTCCCCCATGTTACTGTAACCAGCATGTCCAAGATTTCTTGAAGCCATGCTGTTGTTTCTCAGGGCTCCTTCTTCTTATCATCTAGGCCTATAGGGTGGCATCGCCAGCAGCCCTGCCAGAAGGACTCACCCTATTCCATGCACTCCAGAGTCTCAATAAATATCAACTGAGGGAATGGATGTGGTGAGATTTACAAGAGTGCCTTCAACTTCAATGCTGAGTTCCTCCATTGAAAGGCAGTCTATTCTTTTCTCATAAAGACTCTTCCCAAATATTTTTGGCTATCTCTTCTGGTCCTTATATCTGCTTGGGAATCCATCTTCATAATTTTTGCTGCTTCCCAGAGTACTAAAACCCAGATGCTCACCCACAGGCTGGACTCCATATCTGATAGTTACTTTGTTGATTTTGAGAGGGAAATTTACTTCTTCTTGTACTGTCTTGCTTCTCATAGTTTGTGCCAGCCATTGAGAGAGTGGGCACATCTTCTTTCTGTGTAATGATCAGGAAGAGGTGTCCATTGAGTTCCAAAGTGTTACTGGCCTTCTATTTCATGTAAAAACTGCCAGCATGATCAGGTCAAGGTAAGCTCCAGTATCAGGAGTCAACCATGTTCCATGATGCATAGGTTTTGTTGTTTAAGATCATTGTGCTTATATCCTTCCTGAATATGTTGGGAAAAAAAAAAAAAAAAACAAGTAGTCCTCAAAACTATGCAGAAACTTAGGTTTGATAACACAAATGGTCTAGGGATGACTGTAACATAAAGATATATGCAGTTTCAGAGGTGTTGCAAGGAAATTCTCCAGGATATTTCCTGGTGTTGTACCCTACAGTCCCTTCACACAGCTTAGATCCTCTCCCAGGTGCTTGTGAGTGTTGCTATTTTAGTGCACTCTGAGAGCTGCAGAGTCACATAGGATTCAGGAATTATTTTAGCTCTGCGTGTGCATGTGAGGGTAGGGCTGAGGAGTATCTCTGGATCAGCTGTCCTCAGACATGTTATCAGTGTGAGGGCAATGCTGACTGTAGGCAATTTCTCTTATTTTTTCTCTCCCTTGACTCCAGCACATCCATTACATACATCAGAGGTTATAGGGCTTCTCCAAGAACCTTTGGTGACAGTTGTTTATGTGTTCAGCAATGACCCTAGAAGTTAAATAAATTCCCCCATGTTACTGTAACCAGCATGTCCAAGATTTCTTGAAGCCATGCTGTTGTTTCTCAGGGCTCCTTCTTCTTATCATCTAGGCCTATAGGGTGGCATCGCCAGCAGCCCTGCCAGAAGGACTCACCCTATTCCATGCACTCCAGAGTCTCAATAAATATCAACTGAGGGAATGGATGTGGTGAGATTTACAAGAGTGCCTTCAACTTCAATGCTGAGTTCCTCCATTGAAAGGCAGTCTATTCTTTTCTCATAAAGACTCTTCCCAAATATTTTTGGCTATCTCTTCTGGTCCTTATATCTGCTTGGGAATCCATCTTCATAATTTTTGCTGCTTCCCAGAGTACTAAAACCCAGATGCTCACCCACAGGCTGGACTCCATATCTGATAGTTACTTTGTTGATTTTGAGAGGGAAATTTACTTCTTCTTGTACTGTCTTGCTTCTCATAGTTTGTGCCAGCCATTGAGAGAGTGGGCACATCTTCTTTCTGTGTAATGATCAGGAAGAGGTGTCCATTGAGTTCCAAAGTGTTACTGGCCTTCTATTTCATGTAAAAACTGCCAGCATGATCAGGTCAAGGTAAGCTCCAGTATCAGGAGTCAACCATGTTCCATGATGCATAGGTTTTGTTGTTTAAGATCATTGTGCTTATATCCTTCCTGAATATGTTGGGAAAAAAAAAAAAAAAAAACAAGTAGTCCTCAAAACTATGCAGAAACTTAGGTTTGATAACACAAATGGTCTAGGGATGACTGTAACATAAAGATATATGCAGTTTCAGAGGTGTTGCAAGGAAATTCTCCAGGATATTTCCTGGTGTTGTACCCTACAGTCCCTTCACACAGCTTAGATCCTCTCCCAGGTGCTTGTGTTAGCTCTTCACACAAGGTAGACATTAGACTGTCATCTTCTACCCAAACCACAGTTTTCTATATGGCAGCTTTATATTTCCATGTATTTTTTTTAGCTCTTCTGAGGACCTAACTTCTTGTTTTTCTATTTTCCCAATGTATGAGTATACAGGAGCTGATCATTAAATACTAAATGCTATTTGATGATTCAGACATTTGCATATGAAAATCAGAAGGCACCAGCAAATGAACCTGCAGTTGTTAACCTGGTTCAGCTACATTCACACCCATCCTTTAAGGATATTACATAGATGAAATCTTTAGCTGTGTTAATCTAATCAATTGAATCATGAGTCAGATTGGAAGAGAAAAGAATGCAGCTGAAAATGTCTTGCTCATCAACCCTTGACAAAGGCTAAGACTCATGACTGAACATATTGACTTTCCTTGGCCTTCCTCTCACTACAGGCCCAGTGAATCTCTTCTCATTCTTGTCAATTAATTCCATATTTCTCCTATTTCAAATGATAACAAATCTCTACACCAAAGTCTTACTGGATTTGAGGGAGGAATCTAAGAACTTGTTCAACCTATTTTTCTTCACACACACAGCTTCTGTTCTTCACACAGGCCAGACCAGTTTCACTCACAGTCAGCCATGGGCACCGAACTACTCACCAACCTGTCAAGTCATATGCTTTCATCTTTCCATCATCAATCTGTCTCCTTTTTCATTTAAAATGTACTTTATTTTTTAAATTACATACTTACAAAAAAGCGTACGGCTCTTAAAGGTAAACTTTGATGAATTTTCAGGAAGTGAGTGCATCCACATAACCAACATGTGGGTCAAGCAAGAATAATATCAGTGCATATGAATCACTCACACTAATCATTATCCACCTTTAAAGAAAACCATATCTCACTATCCTGACTTCTTGCACCATAGATAAATTTTCCTTTTTTAAAACTGTATATAAATGGAATTATAAAGTATGTTGTGTGTCTAGCCTCTTTGCTTTTCAGAGTGTTGAAAATCTCCAGGTTTTCTTTTTACCCTACAGTCCCTTCACACAGCTTAGATCCTCTCCCAGGTGCTTGTGTTAGCTCTTCACACAAGGTAGACATTAGACTGTCATCTTCTACCCAAACCACAGTTTTCTATATGGCAGCTTTATATTTCCATGTATTTTTTTTAGCTCTTCTGAGGACCTAACTTCTTGTTTTTCTATTTTCCCAATGTATGAGTATACAGGAGCTGATCATTAAATACTAAATGCTATTTGATGATTCAGACATTTGCATATGAAAATCAGAAGGCACCAGCAAATGAACCT
This sequence comes from Tragulus kanchil, assembly GCA_022376925.1. Classification (NCBI taxonomy): domain Eukaryota; kingdom Metazoa; phylum Chordata; class Mammalia; order Artiodactyla; family Tragulidae; genus Tragulus; species Tragulus kanchil. The sequence continues at coordinate 106,907,590 of JAIOJX010000030.1, read as the reverse complement.
GCAGTTGTTAACCTGGTTCAGCTACATTCACACCCATCCTTTAAGGATATTACATAGATGAAATCTTTAGCTGTGTTAATCTAATCAATTGAATCATGAGTCAGATTGGAAGAGAAAAGAATGCAGCTGAAAATGTCTTGCTCATCAACCCTTGACAAAGGCTAAGACTCATGACTGAACATATTGACTTTCCTTGGCCTTCCTCTCACTACAGGCCCAGTGAATCTCTTCTCATTCTTGTCAATTAATTCCATATTTCTCCTATTTCAAATGATAACAAATCTCTACACCAAAGTCTTACTGGATTTGAGGGAGGAATCTAAGAACTTGTTCAACCTATTTTTCTTCACACACACAGCTTCTGTTCTTCACACAGGCCAGACCAGTTTCACTCACAGTCAGCCATGGGCACCGAACTACTCACCAACCTGTCAAGTCATATGCTTTCATCTTTCCATCATCAATCTGTCTCCTTTTTCATTTAAAATGTACTTTATTTTTTAAATTACATACTTACAAAAAAGCGTACGGCTCTTAAAGGTAAACTTTGATGAATTTTCAGGAAGTGAGTGCATCCACATAACCAACATGTGGGTCAAGCAAGAATAATATCAGTGCATATGAATCACTCACACTAATCATTATCCACCTTTAAAGAAAACCATATCTCACTATCCTGACTTCTTGCACCATAGATAAATTTTCCTTTTTTAAAACTGTATATAAATGGAATTATAAAGTATGTTGTGTGTCTAGCCTCTTTGCTCAAAATTATGTTTTTGCGATGGATCTGTGTTGTTGCATGCAACAATAACTTGTTCATTCTTGTTTTATATAGGATTCCACTGAATATATGTGACCAATTCATATTTTTATTCTGTTCTATCCATTTTATACTACAGTTCATTTATTCATGTTCTTTTCTGAACACAATCATATATGTCTATCAAACATATGCATTCATCTGTTGGATATATAACTAGGAGCAGAATTACTATGTCTTAAGATTGTCAAAAGAAGACATATAGATTTGAAGAAGAAAATAATTTTATTTGCAAAGTGATAAAAAGATTCAGACTTCAAAACGCTCATAAACAACAAAAACCAAGAGTTTGTCTAAATGGGAAAAGACCCTCAAGGTTTCTGAGTTCACATTAGTTGATTCATTTGTTCATGGCAGGAAAGTTCACCTTTCTGACATGGTTACCATATCCACAAATGTCATGATCTGTTTTCAGATATCAGCATCGCAAAAGTCAGAGATAATATTGTTTTGCCAGGCGAGCAAGGCTTATAGGAAGTGTTCAACATGTCATTTAATTGGAGTCCCAGTATTGCACAGTAAGCCTGTTCATTTTCAGTGTCTCAGGATGCAAAGTATTTCATCATCTTTTGTAAGTGACACATGTGCTTATTTATTATGATAGCAAGACAGAGGGTTAGTTATGCTTCTACAGGAATGTACACATTCAGCTTCAGGTGACACTGCCAAATAGTTTTCAGAGTGATTGTACCAATGTACATTTCTACCAAAAGGGTAAATTAATTTCTGTTGCTCTATATTCTTACTACTCTAGATGTTGTCTGGGTTTCAAGCTTAGCCACTGCAAGTCTCTCATGACAGATAAGGTGTCTTTCCTCCTCTTTCCTGTGACCACTTGGTAATCTTGTGTTTAGTGTCATTCAGTTTCTCCTACTTTTATGCTGGGTTGCTTGTTTTTTATTTTTTTAATATTAATTTATTTTTCATTGATTGATGATTGCTTTATCATATTGGTTTGATTTCTGTCATACATCAACATGAATTTACCATAGATGTACATACTTCCCCTCCCTCTTAAGAGTTCCTTATGATATAGATATGAATTTTTTGTATGATATGTGTAGTGAAAAGAATTTTTCCTACTCTGACTTGTCTTTTCCTTCCCTTAACAGTGTCTTTTGATAACCAGAAGTTCTTAATTTTAGTGCAATCCAATTTACTCATTTTTTCTTTCATGATTAGTGATTTTCTGTCTTGTTTTAAGAAATCTTTGCCTATTCAAAGGTTATGACATATGCTCCAAAGTTTTTCCCTAAAAGCTTTATTTTTTTTACCTTTCACATTTAGATCTACAGTCCAACTAGAACTGAATTTTGTCAGTGGTATGAGATTAAAGGTTCAATACTCATTTGTTTCCAAATGGATATCCAGTTGACCCAGCACCATTTATTGAAAGATATAATTGTCATCCTTTCCCCACTGCACTGTAGTGTCATCTTTGTCAAATACCAGGTAACCCCATGTGTTTGGATCTATTTCTGAACTTAGTCTGTTCCATAGGTTTATTGTCTGTTAAATGGGAAAAGGCATTTATCAGGAAAATTACCGTTCATTTAGATCTGTTTTCAGATATCAGCATCGCAAAAGTCAGAGATAATATTGTTTTGCCAGGCGAGCAAGGCTTATAGGAAGTGTTCAACATGTCATTTAATTGGAGTCCCAGTATTGCACAGTAAGCCTGTTCATTTTCAGTGTCTCAGGATGCAAAGTATTTCATCATCTTTTGTAAGTGACACATGTGCTTATTTATTATGATAGCAAGACAGAGGGTTAGTTATGCTTCTACAGGAATGTACACATTCAGCTTCAGGTGACACTGCCAAATAGTTTTCAGAGTGATTGTACCAATGTACATTTCTACCAAAAGGGTAAATTAATTTCTGTTGCTCTATATTCTTACTACTCTAGATGTTGTCTGGGTTTCAAGCTTAGCCACTGCAAGTCTCTCATGACAGATAAGGTGTCTTTCCTCCTCTTTCCTGTGACCACTTGGTAATCTTGTGTTTAGTGTCATTCAGTTTCTCCTACTTTTATGCTGGGTTGCTTGTTTTTTATTTTTTTAATATTAATTTATTTTTCATTGATTGATGATTGCTTTATCATATTGGTTTGATTTCTGTCATACATCAACATGAATTTACCATAGATGTACATACTTCCCCTCCCTCTTAAGAGTTCCTTATGATATAGATATGAATTTTTTGTATGATATGTGTAGTGAAAAGAATTTTTCCTACTCTGACTTGTCTTTTCCTTCCCTTAACAGTGTCTTTTGATAACCAGAAGTTCTTAATTTTAGTGCAATCCAATTTACTCATTTTTTCTTTCATGATTAGTGATTTTCTGTCTTGTTTTAAGAAATCTTTGCCTATTCAAAGGTTATGACATATGCTCCAAAGTTTTTCCCTAAAAGCTTTATTTTTTTTACCTTTCACATTTAGATCTACAGTCCAACTAGAACTGAATTTTGTCAGTGGTATGAGATTAAAGGTTCAATACTCATTTGTTTCCAAATGGATATCCAGTTGACCCAGCACCATTTATTGAAAGATATAATTGTCATCCTTTCCCCACTGCACTGTAGTGTCATCTTTGTCAAATACCAGGTAACCCCATGTGTTTGGATCTATTTCTGAACTTAGTCTGTTCCATAGGTTTATTGTCTGTTTTTGCACTAGTACCAACTTATTAGTCATTACTGTGTCTGGTAGTTTAGATCTTCAAGTTATGTTCTTCTTCAAGATTGCATTGGATATTCTAAATCCTTAACATTCTGCATACCTTTTAGAGTCAGCTTTTCAAAGTACACCCACAGACAGACACACACAAACACACACTGTGACTGTGATAGTTGTTGAGATAGAATTGACATTTTTTAGAATATGGATATCTTTATACTATTCAGTCTTCTAATCCATCAAAATGGTATTTGCTTCTATTTAGGTAGTCTTTAATTGATCCTAATAATGTTTTGTAGTATTTAGTATAGAACTTTTAACTATCTTTTGATTTTCTACCAAGCTCTTGATTTTCTACCAAGCTTATTCTTTTGTAAGTGAAAAATTTTTAGTATTTTCCCCCTAATTTTTGTGGTTGATGTATAGAAAAATAATTGGCTTTGAGTCTGAATGATATACCCTTTTCTATCCTTTTACTTTTATCTTTTCTGTGTCCTTATATTTAAACTGAATTATTGTAACAAATCTATTGTTGCACTTTTTTAAAACCCAATCTGACAATTTGTGTGTGTGTAAAATGGAGTTTTGAATCTTACTGATTTTTGCTTAAACAACATGTCAGGACAGTATGTAAACCATACTTAAATTTTTCATATGACTGTATGTTAAGTATAGATAATAATGGTACTCTTTTTGTATGATTTTTTTCCTACTCTGACTTGTCTTTTCCTTCCCTTAACAGTGTCTTTTGATAACCAGAAGTTCTTAATTTTAGTGCAATCCAATTTACTCATTTTTTCTTTCATGATTAGTGATTTTCTGTCTTGTTTTAAGAAATCTTTGCCTATTCAAAGGTTATGACATATGCTCCAAAGTTTTTCCCTAAAAGCTTTATTTTTTTTACCTTTCACATTTAGATCTACAGTCCAACTAGAACTGAATTTTGTCAGTGGTATGAGATTAAAGGTTCAATACTCATTTGTTTCCAAATGGATATCCAGTTGACCCAGCACCATTTATTGAAAGATATAATTGTCATCCTTTCCCCACTGCACTGTAGTGTCATCTTTGTCAAATACCAGGTAACCCCATGTGTTTGGATCTATTTCTGAACTTAGTCTGTTCCATAGGTTTATTGTCTGTTTTTGCACTAGTACCAACTTATTAGTCATTACTGTGTCTGGTAGTTTAGATCTTCAAGTTATGTTCTTCTTCAAGATTGCATTGGATATTCTAAATCCTTAACATTCTGCATACCTTTTAGAGTCAGCTTTTCAAAGTACACCCACAGACAGACACACACAAACACACACTGTGACTGTGATAGTTGTTGAGATAGAATTGACATTTTTTAGAATATGGATATCTTTATACTATTCAGTCTTCTAATCCATCAAAATGGTATTTGCTTCTATTTAGGTAGTCTTTAATTGATCCTAATAATGTTTTGTAGTATTTAGTATAGAACTTTTAACTATCTTTTGATTTTCTACCAAGCTCTTGATTTTCTACCAAGCTTATTCTTTTGTAAGTGAAAAATTTTTAGTATTTTCCCCCTAATTTTTGTGGTTGATGTATAGAAAAATAATTGGCTTTGAGTCTGAATGATATACCCTTTTCTATCCTTTTACTTTTATCTTTTCTGTGTCCTTATATTTAAACTGAATTATTGTAACAAATCTATTGTTGCACTTTTTTAAAACCCAATCTGACAATTTGTGTGTGTGTGTAAAATGGAGTTTTGAATCTTACTGATTTTTGCTTAAACAACATGTCAGGACAGTATGTAAACCATACTTAAATTTTTCATATGACTGTATGTTAAGTATAGATAATAATGGTATCAGCTCCATAGGGGTTTTGTAAGGAATAAATTGCTAATTTTTAAAAACTTAGAATATAGTTAATATTCAGGGCTTTCCTTATGGTCCAGTGGGTAAAGAGTCCACCTTGCAATCCAAGGGGCACCACTTCCATCCCTGGCCCTGGAAGATCCCATGTGCCACAGAGCAGCTGGACCAGTGTGTCCAGTTACGAGCCAGCACTCTGGAGAGCATGAACCTAGAGCCAGTACTCTGCAATGAGAAAGGCCACTGCAATGGGAGGCCCACACAGGCCAAAGAATAAAGATGGATGAAAATAAAGAAATAAATAAATAAACCAATAAATGAGGCCAAAAATTTTAAAAAAACAGAATATAGTTAATATTTGATAAACTAGCAGTTATCATTTTTAGTACATATATATATGTTTTCCTAAATCTTTATCAAATAATCATCCATAAGCATCTCTGTGCTGTTTGTAATATCATACTGTGATTGCTTCACTGTTCCACAGCTCTGTTATTAAATGTGGATGTTTACAATTTTCATGGATAATGACAAATTATTTTTCTCCTATAAAATGCATCACTTTTATGAATTAGTCTAGAAAACTTTTATTTATAGTCAAAATTTACTTGGTATTTACATGAAACTCTCTGATTATGTTTAACAAAACCAATCTGTCATCTGTTTACTGAACACTTACATGTATCAGGCACCATAGAAAAGTTTTATCACATCACTAGTAAATGCTGTCAAAGAAAAGGGTTTTTACATTTTTGAAACTCTTTTTGGGATGTATAGAAAAATAATTGGCTTTGAGTCTGAATGATATACCCTTTTCTATCCTTTTACTTTTATCTTTTCTGTGTCCTTATATTTAAACTGAATTATTGTAACAAATCTATTGTTGCACTTTTTTAAAACCCAATCTGACAATTTGTGTGTGTGTAAAATGGAGTTTTGAATCTTACTGATTTTTGCTTAAACAACATGTCAGGACAGTATGTAAACCATACTTAAATTTTTCATATGACTGTATGTTAAGTATAGATAATAATGGTATCAGCTCCATAGGGATTTTGTAAGGAATAAATTGCTAATTTTTAAAAACTTAGAATATAGTTAATATTCAGGGCTTTCCTTATGGTCCAGTGGGTAAAGAGTCCACCTTGCAATCCAAGGGGCACCACTTCCATCCCTGGCCCTGGAAGATCCCATGTGCCACAGAGCAGCTGGACCAGTGTGTCCAGTTACGAGCCAGCACTCTGGAGAGCATGAACCTAGAGCCAGTACTCTGCAATGAGAAAGGCCACTGCAATGGGAGGCCCACACAGGCCAAAGAATAAAGATGGATGAAAATAAAGAAATAAATAAATAAACCAATAAATGAGGCCAAAAATTTTAAAAAAACAGAATATAGTTAATATTTGATAAACTAGCAGTTATCATTTTTAGTACATATATATATGTTTTCCTAAATCTTTATCAAATAATCATCCATAAGCATCTCTGTGCTGTTTGTAATATCATACTGTGATTGCTTCACTGTTCCACAGCTCTGTTATTAAATGTGGATGTTTACAATTTTCATGGATAATGACAAATTATTTTTCTCCTATAAAATGCATCACTTTTATGAATTAGTCTAGAAAACTTTTATTTATAGTCAAAATTTACTTGGTATTTACATGAAACTCTCTGATTATGTTTAACAAAACCAATCTGTCATCTGTTTACTGAACACTTACATGTATCAGGCACCATAGAAAAGTTTTATCACATCACTAGTAAATGCTGTCAAAGAAAAAGTCTGTGGTTTTAAATACTATGCTGTGTTGCTTCTAAGAACAAATGTCTCTTCTCACTTTATTCTTGCAACAAGGGGAGTTGGAAAATAAGTGTGGTCTGGCCAAAGTCACATAAGAGATGGCTTTCTAATTTTAAATCAGAGATTTAATTTTAAACTTCTTTTTTAAATTGGAGTTATTTTATATTGTTGTGTTAGTTTCTGTTGTACAGCAAAGTGCATCAGTTTTATGTATACACATATCCCCAGTTACCACAGAGCACTGAGTACAGTTCACTGTGTTATACAGCAAGTTCTTATTAGTTATCTATTTTACACATAGTAGGGCTTCCCTGGTGGATCAGTTAATAAAGAACCTGCCTGCAGTGCAGGAGACCTGGGTTCCATCCCTGAGTTGGGAAGATCCCTTGGAAAAGGAAATGGCAACCCACTCCAGTATTCTTGCCTGAGAAATCCCATGAACAGAGGAACCTGGTGGGCTACAGTCCATGGGGTCGCAAGAGCTGGACATGACTTAGAGACTAAACCACCACCAGTGAATACATGTTAATCCCAGTCTCCCAATTCATCCCACCATCCCATTCCCCCTTTGGTATCCACACGATTGTTCTCTATGTCTGTGTCTCTATTTCTGTTTTGCGAAAAAGGGTTTATCTTACCTTTTTTCAAGATTACACATATATACATTAATATACGGCATTTCTTTTTCTCTTTCTGACTTATTTCACTCTGTATGACAGTCTCCATCCATGTCTCTGGATAATTTTAAACTTCTTGTCAGCAATAACTATGCCTCTAGCTTTCTTTCTACTTTGAAACCACAGACACAGAGAAAACTCATTAAATGCTAACTCCCTGACTGACTAATTTATCTGACCACAAAGATTCTGCAAGACTATAGCTGTAGATAGCTCACATATTGTCCTTGAGTGAGTACCTTTACATGAAACTCTCTGATTATGTTTAACAAAACCAATCTGTCATCTGTTTACTGAACACTTACATGTATCAGGCACCATAGAAAAGTTTTATCACATCACTAGTAAATGCTGTCAAAGAAAAAGTCTGTGGTTTTAAATACTATGCTGTGTTGCTTCTAAGAACAAATGTCTCTTCTCACTTTATTCTTGCAACAAGGGGAGTTGGAAAATAAGTGTGGTCTGGCCAAAGTCACATAAGAGATGGCTTTCTAATTTTAAATCAGAGATTTAATTTTAAACTTCTTTTTTAAATTGGAGTTATTTTATATTGTTGTGTTAGTTTCTGTTGTACAGCAAAGTGCATCAGTTTTATGTATACACATATCCCCAGTTACCACAGAGCACTGAGTACAGTTCACTGTGTTATACAGCAAGTTCTTATTAGTTATCTATTTTACACATAGTAGGGCTTCCCTGGTGGATCAGTTAATAAAGAACCTGCCTGCAGTGCAGGAGACCTGGGTTCCATCCCTGAGTTGGGAAGATCCCTTGGAAAAGGAAATGGCAACCCACTCCAGTATTCTTGCCTGAGAAATCCCATGAACAGAGGAACCTGGTGGGCTACAGTCCATGGGGTCGCAAGAGCTGGACATGACTTAGAGACTAAACCACCACCAGTGAATACATGTTAATCCCAGTCTCCCAATTCATCCCACCATCCCATTCCCCCTTTGGTATCCACACGATTGTTCTCTATGTCTGTGTCTCTATTTCTGTTTTGCGAAAAGGTTCATCTTACCATTTTTCAAGATTACACATATATACATTAATATACGGCATTTCTTTTTCTCTTTCTGACTTATTTCACTCTGTATGACAGTCTCCATCCATGTCTCTGGATAATTTTAAACTTCTTGTCAGCAATAACTATGCCTCTAGCTTTCTTTCTACTTTGAAACCACAGACACAGAGAAAACTCATTAAATGCTAACTCCCTGACTGACTAATTTATCTGACCACAAAGATTCTGCAAGACTATAGCTGTAGATAGCTCACATATTGTCCTTGAGTGAGTACCTTGACATATCTGGCATATTTTAGTTTCTTTACAAAAAAGAACAAATCTGTGCCTATGTCTGTAAGTTGGAATGGAAAAATACTATACATTACCTACAAATGAATCAGTTCATTAAATAAGAAGGCACATGACAGCATACCTCTATTTTTTTTAAACTTTTATTTTGCTCTTAACTTTTACAGAGATTTGCTGTTTACAGATATGTATGTTCCCAAATTAGTCATATGTATATCCGCCCCCTTCCCACCCACCCAAACCATCACACAGCACCCTTGAAGAATCTCCTTTTCTCACAGAGCAATGACTATAGCTATTTTCTTCACATATGATAGTACAGGCCTTCATGCTACTTCCTTTATGCATCCCACCCACTGTTCATTCCCCACAATGTCCATATGTCCACTCTCCATGTCTATCTCTCCATCGCCTCACTGCATGTGCCATCATCACTATCCTACTAGATTCCATATATATGTGTTAATATATTGTACTTGTCCTTCTCTTTCTGACTGACTTCACTTTTTATGATAGGTTCTAGATCCAGCAACCTCATTAGGGCTGATTCTTTTGCATGTTTTTCACAGCTGTGTAGTATTCCATTGTATATATGTACCAGGGCTTCTGTATCCATTCGTTCGTCAATGGGCATCTAGGTTGCTTCCGTGTTCTAGCTATTGTATAGAGAGCTGCAATGAACATTGGGGTACAGGTGCTTCTTTCAGTTTTGATTTCAACAGGGTATAAGCCTAAGAGTGAGATTGCTGGGTCATAGGGTGCTTCTATTTTTAGTTTTTTAAGAAATCTCCATACTGTCTTCCATAGAGGCTGTATCAATCTACAGTCCCACCAGCAATGCAGGAGTGTTCCCTTATCTCCGCACCCTCTGCAGCGTTTATTGTCTGTCGATTTGTGGATGCTGGCCATTCTGACGGGTATCAAGTGATGTTGTAGTTTTAATTTGCATTTCTCTAATTATGAGCGAGGTTGAGCATCATTTCATGTGTTTTTTTGGCCATCTGTATGTCCTCTTTGGTGAAGTGTCTGTTTAGGTCCTTTTCCCATTTTTTGATTGGGTTGTTCATGTTTCCGGTGCTGAGTTGTCTGAGTTGCTTGTAGGTTTTGGAGATTAATTCTTTCTCTGTTATTTCATTTGCTATGATTTCCTCCCATTCTGTGGGCTGTATGTTCAGCCTTTTTGTAGTTACTTTTGCTGTACAAAAACTTTTAAGTTTCATTAGGTCCCACATGTTCATTTTTCTTTTCAGTTCCAGTATTCTAGTAGGTGGGTCATGGAAAATCTTGCTTTGATTGATGTCCTTGAGTGTTTTGCCTATATTCTCCTCTAAGAGTTTGATGGTTTCTGGTCTTCCATTTAGGTCTTTAATCCATTTTGAGTTGATCTTTGTGTATGGTGTCAGGAAATGTTCCAACTTCATTTTTTGGCATGTAGCTGTCAGTTTTCCCAGCACCATTTGTTGAAAAGGCTGTCTTTGTCCCAGTTTGTATTTTTGCCTCCTTTGTCAAAAATAAGGTGCCCATAGGTGCGTGGGTTTATCTCTGGGTTATCTATCTTGTTCCATTGGTCTATAGTTCTGTGTTTGTGTCAGTACCATACTGTCTTGAGGACTTTTGCTTTGTAGTAGAGTCTGAAGTTGGGGAGGCTGATCCCTCCAGCTCCATTCTTTTTCCTCAGGATTACTTAGGCTATTCGGGGTCTTTTCTGTTTCCATATGAGCTGTATTATTCTTTGGTTTAGTTGTGTGAAGAATGTCATGGGTAATTTGATAGGGATCACATTGAATATATAGTTGACATTTGGTAGTATGGTCATTTTCAAAAAATTGATTCTTCTGACCCAGGAACATGGAATATCTCTCCATCTCTTTAAGTCTTCTTGAATTTCTCTCATGAGTGTCTTGTAATTTCTTGTGTACAATTCTTTTGTTTCTTTAGGTAGGTTTATTCCTAGGTATTCGATTCTTTTGGTTGCAGTGGTGAAGGGGATTGCCTCTTTGATTTTGTTTTCTGATTTTTCATTGTTTGTGTATAGGAATGCCAGTGATTTCTGTGCATTGATTTTGTATCCTGCGACTTTGCTGAATTCGCTGATTAGCTCTAGTAGCTTTGTAATAGTGTCTTCAGGGTTTTCTATGTATAATATCATGTCATCTGCAAATAGAGAGAGTTTGACTTCTTCCTTTCCAATCTGGATTCCTTTGATTTCTTTCTCTTCTCTTATTGCTGTTGCTAGAACTTCCAGGACTATGTTGAATCAGAGTGGTGAAAGTGGACACTCTTGTCTTGTTCCCGATCCTAGAGGAAATGCTTTGAGTTTGTCACCATTGAGGATAATGTTCGCTGTGGGCTTCTCATATATGGCTTTCATTATGTTGAGATAGGTTCCTTCTATGCCCATTTTTTGAAGAGTTTTTATTATAAATGAATGCTGTACTTTGTCAAAGGCTTTTTCTGCATCTATTGAAATGATCATGTGGGTTTTGTCTCTCAATTTATTGATGTGGTGTATCACATTGATTGATTTGCAGATATTGAAGAATCCTTGCATGCCTGGGATGAACCCAACTTGATCATGATGTAGGAACTTTTGATGTGTCGTTGAATTCTGTTTGCTAGGATTTTGTTGAGGATCTTGACATCTAAATTCATCAGTGAAATTGGGCTATAATTTTCTTTTTGTGTGCTGTCTTTGCCCGGCTTTGGTATCAGGGTGATGGTGGCCTCGTAGAATGTGTTTGGAAGTGTTTCTTCCTGTGCAATTTTTTAGAAGAGTTTTAGAAGGACAGGCATTAGGTCTTCTTTAAATGTTTGGTAGAATTCACCTGTGAAGCCATCTGGCCCTGGGCTTTTATTTTTGGGTAGATATTTGATCACAAGGTCGATTTCTGAGCTTATGATTGGGTTGTTCAAAGTTTCTGTTTCTTCCTGGCTCAGTCTTGGGAGATTAATCTTATCCAAGAACCTGTCCATTTCTTGGAGGTTGTTAAGTGTGTTGCCATATAGTTGTTCATAATAGTGTCTTAGAATCCTTTGTATTCCTGTATTCTCTGTTGTAATCTCTCCTTTTTCCTTTTTGATTTTGTTGATCTGGTTCTTCTCTCTTTTTTCTTGATGAGTCTGGACAGTGGCTGGTCAATTTATTTACCTTTTCGAAGAACCACTTTTTTGTTTTATTCATATTTACTATTGTGTCTTTCATTTCTGTCTCATTTATTTCGGCTCTGATCTTTATGATTTCTCTTCTTCTGCTGGGTTTGGGGTGTTTTTGTTTTTTTTTTCCTTTCTCCAATTGTTTTAAGTGTAGGGTTAAGTTGTCTGCTGACATATTTCTAGTTTCTTGAGGTAGGATTGCATTGCTATAAACTTCCCTCTTAAAACTGCTCTTGCAGTATCCCATAGGTTTTGCACTGTTTTGTGTTCAGTGTCATTTGTTTCTAGGAATTTTTTAATTTCTCCTTTGATTTGCTCAGTAATCAGTTGGATTTTTACGTATGTGTTGTTTAATCTCCATGTGTTTGTGTTTTTAGAAGTCTTTTTCCTGTAGTTGACTTCTAGTCTCATTGCATTGTGGTCCAAGAAGGTGGCTGATATAATTTCAATTTTCTTGTATTGACTGAGGTTTGATTTGTGGCCCAAGATGTGGTCTATCCTGGAGAATGTTCCATGAGCACTTGAGAAGAAAGTGTATTCTTCTGCTGTTGGATGGAAAGTCCTAAAGATATCCATGAGGTCCATCTCTTCTAGTGTGGCATTTAAGGCTTGTGTTTCTTTATTAACTTTATTAATTTTCTGCTTTGATGATCTGTCCATTGGTGTGAGAGGAGTGTTAAAGTCTCCTACTATGATTGTGTTAGTGTTGATGTCTTCTTTTATGTCTGAACGGGTTCGTCTTGTGTATTGGGGTGCTCCTGAGTTGGGTGTGTAGATATTTATGATTATTATATCTTCCTCTTGGATTGATCCCTTGATCATTATGTAATGTCCTGCCTTGTCTCTTTGAATCTTCTTTATTTTGAGGTCTATTTTGTCTGAAATGAGGATTGCTACTCCCTCTTTCTTTTGATTTCCATTTGCATGGAATATCTTTTGCCAGCCTCTCACTTTCAGTCTATGAGTGCCTCTAGGTGTGAAGTGAGTTTCTTGTAGGCAGCATAATAGTGTCTTAGAATCCTTTGTATTCCTGTATTCTCTGTTGTAATCTCTCCTTTTTCCTTTTTGATTTTGTTGATCTGGTTCTTCTCTCTTTTTTCTTGATGAGTCTGGACAGTGGCTGGTCAATTTATTTACCTTTTCGAAGAACCACTTTTTTGTTTTATTCATATTTACTATTGTGTCTTTCATTTCTGTCTCATTTATTTCGGCTCTGATCTTTATGATTTCTCTTCTTCTGCTGGGTTTGGGGTGTTTTTGTTTTTTTTTTCCTTTCTCCAATTGTTTTAAGTGTAGGGTTAAGTTGTCTGCTGACATATTTCTAGTTTCTTGAGGTAGGATTGCATTGCTATAAACTTCCCTCTTAAAACTGCTCTTGCAGTATCCCATAGGTTTTGCACTGTTTTGTGTTCAGTGTCATTTGTTTCTAGGAATTTTTTAATTTCTCCTTTGATTTGCTCAGTAATCAGTTGGATTTTTACGTATGTGTTGTTTAATCTCCATGTGTTTGTGTTTTTAGAAGTCTTTTTCCTGTAGTTGACTTCTAGTCTCATTGCATTGTGGTCCAAGAAGGTGGCTGATATAATTTCAATTTTCTTGTATTGACTGAGGTTTGATTTGTGGCCCAAGATGTGGTCTATCCTGGAGAATGTTCCATGAGCACTTGAGAAGAAAGTGTATTCTTCTGCTGTTGGATGGAAAGTCCTAAAGATATCCATGAGGTCCATCTCTTCTAGTGTGGCATTTAAGGCTTGTGTTTCTTTATTAACTTTATTAATTTTCTGCTTTGATGATCTGTCCATTGGTGTGAGAGGAGTGTTAAAGTCTCCTACTATGATTGTGTTAGTGTTGATGTCTTCTTTTATGTCTGAACGGGTTCGTCTTGTGTATTGGGGTGCTCCTGAGTTGGGTGTGTAGATATTTATGATTATTATATCTTCCTCTTGGATTGATCCCTTGATCATTATGTAATGTCCTGCCTTGTCTCTTTGAATCTTCTTTATTTTGAGGTCTATTTTGTCTGAAATGAGGATTGCTACTCCCTCTTTCTTTTGATTTCCATTTGCATGGAATATCTTTTGCCAGCCTCTCACTTTCAGTCTATGAGTGCCTCTAGGTGTGAAGTGAGTTTCTTGTAGGCAGCATATGTATGGGTCTTGTTTTTGAATCCATTCAGGCAGTCTGTGTCTTTTGGTTGGGGCGTTAAGTCTATTTACATTCAAAGTAATTATTGATACAAATGATCCTGTTGTCATCTTCTTAGATGTTATGATGGCTTTGTTTTGTGGCTCTTCTTCTTCTTCTCTTATACTTGTTGTCTATATAAGTCCCTTTAACACTTGTTGTAAGTCTGGTTTGGTGTGACTAAATTCTTTTAATTTTTGCTTATCTGTAATGCTTTTGATTTCTCCATCAATTTTGAATGAGATCCTTGAAGGGTAGAGGATTCTTGGTTGCAGATTATTCTGTTTCAGTGCTTTAAATGTGTCTTGCCATTCCCTTCTGGCCTGCAGAGTTTCTGTTGAAAGATCAGCTGTTAAACATATGTGCTTTCCCTTGTATGTCACTAGTTGCTTTTCCTTTGCTGCTTTGAGAATTCTGTCCTTGTGTTTAATATGTGTTAGCTTCATTAATATGTGTCTTGGTGTGTTTCTTCTCGGGTTTATTCTGTATGGTTACCCCTGTGCTTCTTGGACTTGAGTGACTATTTCTTTTCCCATGTTGGGGAAATTTTCAACTGGAATCTCTTCAAAAATTTTCTCATAGCGTTTCTTTTTTTCTTCTTCTGGAACCCCTATAATTCAAATATTGGTGCGTTTGGTATGATCCCAGAGGTCTCTTAGGTTATCCTCTGCTCTTATCATTCTTTGGGCTTGATTCTATTTTTCAGCCCTTACTTCTACCATTCTGCTTTCCAGCTCACTTCTCTGGTCTTCTGCCTCAGAGACTCTGCTCTTGATTCCTTCTACAGTGTTTTTCAGTTCAGCAATTGAGTTGTTTGCTTCTGTTAGTTTTGATCATGTAGTTCGTTTTTATTGGGGTGCTCCTGAGTTGGGTGTGTAGATATTTATGATTATTATATCTTCCTCTTGGATTGATCCCTTGATCATTATGTAATGTCCTGCCTTGTCTCTTTGAATCTTCTTTATTTTGAGGTCTATTTTGTCTGAAATGAGGATTGCTACTCCTCTTTCTTTTGATTTCCATTTGCATGGAATATCTTTTGCCAGCCTCTCACTTTCAGTCTATGAGTGCCTCTAGGTGTGAAGTGAGTTTCTTGTAGGCAGCATATGTATGGGTCTTGTTTTTGAATCCATTCAGGCAGTCTGTGTCTTTTGGTTGGGGCGTTAAGTCTATTTACATTCAAAGTAATTATTGATACAAATGATCCTGTTGTCATCTTCTTAGATGTTATGATGGCTTTGTTTTGTGGCTCTTCTTCTTCTTCTCTTATACTTGTTGTCTATATAAGTCCCTTTAACACTTGTTGTAAGTCTGGTTTGGTGTGACTAAATTCTTTTAATTTTTGCTTATCTGTAATGCTTTTGATTTCTCCATCAATTTTGAATGAGATCCTTGAAGGGTAGAGGATTCTTGGTTGCAGATTATTCTGTTTCAGTGCTTTAAATGTGTCTTGCCATTCCCTTCTGGCCTGCAGAGTTTCTGTTGAAAGATCAGCTGTTAAACATATGTGCTTTCCCTTGTATGTCACTAGTTGCTTTTCCTTTGCTGCTTTGAGAATTCTGTCCTTGTGTTTAATATGTGTTAGCTTCATTAATATGTGTCTTGGTGTGTTTCTTCTCGGGTTTATTCTGTATGGTTACCCCTGTGCTTCTTGGACTTGAGTGACTATTTCTTTTCCCATGTTGGGGAAATTTTCAACTGGAATCTCTTCAAAAATTTTCTCATAGCGTTTCTTTTTTTCTTCTTCTGGAACCCCTATAATTCAAATATTGGTGCGTTTGGTATGATCCCAGAGGTCTCTTAGGTTATCCTCTGCTCTTATCATTCTTTGGGCTTGATTCTATTTTTCAGCCCTTACTTCTACCATTCTGCTTTCCAGCTCACTTCTCTGGTCTTCTGCCTCAGAGACTCTGCTCTTGATTCCTTCTACAGTGTTTTTCAGTTCAGCAATTGAGTTGTTTGCTTCTGTTAGTTTTTTGTAAGTTCTTATATTTCTTCATTCAGTTTGTTAGTTGTGTCTTGCAATTTCTCTGAAATTCTGTTTTCAGTGTCTTTGATCATCTTTACTATCATTCTTCTGAATTCACTTTCAGAAAGTTTGTCTAAATCCTCTTCATTGATTTGATCTTGTGTGTTTGTAGATTGTTCCTTCACTTGTGTGGTATTTCTCTGCTGTTTCATTGTTAGTATTAATTTTTTAACTAACTCTGTTTGGGGTTTCCTTTTCCCAGACTGAGTTATGTCTGTCAGTGTTTGTTGTTTGGATGGAGCTTCTTATTCTGGGTCATGGACAGCATACCTCTATTAATAGCTTCTACTCCCTTACATAACTGAGGATTTGCCTTCTCCTAATCATGATCTAGTCTCTCTTGATAATTCTCCATATGCATCTTCACTGATAGGACAAAATAAAACTGGACATCACTCCAGGTGCCTTATTGCCATTCTTTATGTTTGTTTGTTTTTTTGAAATCTGATATCTAGGTTATCATCTCTGTTGGACAAATTGTTTTTCAATAATGTGCTCAATCAGAAATGTGAATTAACTTAATTTGTTAACAACAAAAATCTCCTTCTTTCTTTTTTGCTGGAAGAGAAAGGTTAGTAGGGTTTTCCCATTCTCATGAAATAAACGTACTCACCATCACCAAATGCCGTTTAACATTTTAAACTATAGCGTTTGCCTCCAAATAAGCTTTTTAAATCAGATTATGAGGCATTATGCATCGCAAATGGAATTGAAGAATAACATTCACCAGCTTCATGTACGCTCGACTATTGCAGTATAAATTCATGCAACAGAGGAGAGTGGTAGCTGTAATGTCATGTCTCATCCATTCTTTACCATCTAGAGGACACTTCATGTTTCTTGCTTGCTTATAATGATATTTTTAATTGTTGTGTCACTGAAATACACCAAGTATTGATTTGGTATCAAAAATACTTCATTATTCTGGAATACTTTTTCTATTTCAGAAACATCCACAAAGATTGCTAATTTTTCTCTTGAGGAGAAATAGAATGAAAATTCAGTAGAGACGGTGATTGACACAAGCATGTTATTCCTTCTTTATGGTTTTCCACAAAAACTGGAGAATCATGCCTTTTTTCATCCAACACAATTCTGATAGGTAGAAGTAAAAATATTTTTTCTTGCAATTTCTCTGAAATTCTTTTTTCAGTGTCTTTGATCATCTTTACTATCATTCTTCTGAATTCACTTTCAGAAAGTTTGTCTAAATCCTCTTCATTGATTTGATCTTGTGTGTTTGTAGATTGTTCCTTCACTTGTGTGGTATTTCTCTGCTGTTTCATTGTTAGTATTAATTTTTTAACTAACTCTGTTTGGGGTTTCCTTTTCCCAGACTGAGTTATGTCTGTCAGTGTTTGTTGTTTGGATGGAGCTTCTTATTCTGGGTCATGGACAGCATACCTCTATTAATAGCTTCTACTCCCTTACATAACTGAGGATTTGCCTTCTCCTAATCATGATCTAGTCTCTCTTGATAATTCTCCATATGCATCTTCACTGATAGGACAAAATAAAACTGGACATCACTCCAGGTGCCTTATTGCCATTCTTTATGTTTGTTTGTTTTTTTGAAATCTGATATCTAGGTTATCATCTCTGTTGGACAAATTGTTTTTCAATAATGTGCTCAATCAGAAATGTGAATTAACTTAATTTGTTAACAACAAAAATCTCCTTCTTTCTTTTTTGCTGGAAGAGAAAGGTTAGTAGGGTTTTCCCATTCTCATGAAATAAACGTACTCACCATCACCAAATGCCGTTTAACATTTTAAACTATAGCGTTTGCCTCCAAATAAGCTTTTTAAATCAGATTATGAGGCATTATGCATCGCAAATGGAATTGAAGAATAACATTCACCAGCTTCATGTACGCTCGACTATTGCAGTATAAATTCATGCAACAGAGGAGAGTGGTAGCTGTAATGTCATGTCTCATCCATTCTTTACCATCTAGAGGACACTTCATGTTTCTTGCTTGCTTATAATGATATTTTTAATTGTTGTGTCACTGAAATACACCAAGTATTGATTTGGTATCAAAAATACTTCATTATTCTGGAATACTTTTTCTATTTCAGAAACATCCACAAAGATTGCTAATTTTTCTCTTGAGGAGAAATAGAATGAAAATTCAGTAGAGACGGTGATTGACACAAGCATGTTATTCCTTCTTTATGGTTTTCCACAAAAACTGGAGAATCATGCCTTTTTTCATCCAACACAATTCTGATAGGTAGAAGTAAAAATATTTGCTCATCAGTAAGAATTGATGCATTACTTTTTAGAAGGAAACAAATAATTACACTTATATTAAAGAGCAGAGCTTTATTATTAGAATAATAACTCAATTCAGACTTCCTTGGTTCAGGTATTAAACTCATAATTTGATGAGGTAAAAGAGCACTGAAATGGAAGCTCAATGCCTGAGATCAAGCCTCACCTTTTATTGTCAACTTGGTGTTGACTTTGGAAAGTTGCCTAACCTCTTTTGGATTTTTGCATTCTCACCAGGAAAAAGAAAGAATTCAATACGTAAGTCCCTTCTAGTTTTGAGAGCCCACACCATTGTTCATAAATAAAGAAGAGATTCCTACAAAATCTTAAAATTTAAATTTCTATCTTTTAAATGTTTGATTATCCTGAAACCTCAGAAATTATGTCATTGTATAACTGATATCCCATTAACTATTGCCATTACTGGAATTAAGGATTAGAACATGTTTGTTTTACCAAAGCATTTCTATTGTGGTGGTGCTTCTTGAAATTTTGCCTCTAGGCTTCTAAATTATATTTTCCAATTAAACTTTAACAATGTATATATAGAATCAGGAGTCATTAAACATTTATACAGCAAACACAAGTTCAGCCATTTGTTGAGAAAATTACATCTGTAAAGCCAATTTGACCCAAATTTTAAAATCAAGTATGAATTATCTGTTTATCATCTATTTATCTATCTACAGTGTTATACTTGTCTATTCAGATTTTGTTGTACTGTATTTTAGTGAAGATTATAGACACTTTTGTCATTTGATTTACACATCACCTGACATAAAATTGATTCCATTGTTATTTTCTTCACGAGTCCATCCTTTCCACTATGGTAGTAGAATGAATAGGATCATCAGGAAACCTAAGTGTCACTGAAATACACCAAGTATTGATTTGGTATCAAAAATACTTCATTATTCTGCAATACTTTTTCTATTTCAGAAACATCCACAAAGATTGCTAATTTTTCTCTTGAGGAGAAATAGAATGAAAATTCAGTAGAGACGGTGATTGACACAAGCATGTTATTCCTTCTTTATGGTTTTCCACAAAAACTGGAGAATCATGCCTTTTTTCATCCAACACAATTCTGATAGGTAGAAGTAAAAATATTTGCTCATCAGTAAGAATTGATGCATTACTTTTTAGAAGGAAACAAATAATTACACTTATATTAAAGAGCAGAGCTTTATTATTAGAATAATAACTCAATTCAGACTTCCTTGGTTCAGGTATTAAACTCATAATTTGATGAGGTAAAAGAGCACTGAAATGGAAGCTCAATGCCTGAGATCAAGCCTCACCTTTTATTGTCAACTTGGTGTTGACTTTGGAAAGTTGCCTAACCTCTTTTGGATTTTTGCATTCTCACCAGGAAAAAGAAAGAATTCAATACGTAAGTCCCTTCTAGTTTTGAGAGCCCACACCATTGTTCATAAATAAAGAAGAGATTCCTACAAAATCTTAAAATTTAAATTTCTATCTTTTAAATGTTTGATTATCCTGAAACCTCAGAAATTATGTCATTGTATAACTGATATCCCATTAACTATTGCCATTACTGGAATTAAGGATTAGAACATGTTTGTTTTACCAAAGCATTTCTATTGTGGTGGTGCTTCTTGAAATTTTGCCTCTAGGCTTCTAAATTATATTTTCCAATTAAACTTTAACAATGTATATATAGAATCAGGAGTCATTAAACATTTATACAGCAAACACAAGTTCAGCCATTTGTTGAGAAAATTACATCTGTAAAGCCAATTTGACCCAAATTTTAAAATCAAGTATGAATTATCTGTTTATCATCTATTTATCTATCTACAGTGTTATACTTGTCTATTCAGATTTTGTTGTACTGTATTTTAGTGAAGATTATAGACACTTTTGTCATTTGATTTACACATCACCTGACATAAAATTGATTCCATTGTTATTTTCTTCACGAGTCCATCCTTTCCACTATGGTAGTAGAATGAATAGGATCATCAGGAAACCTAAGTGCAATATCAGCAATTCACTAACTTCCAGTCTACTTCACAGGATTATCAGGAGAATGAATAAGATAAATGAATGCATTTTATAAATTGTAATGTGCTAAACAAATGCAAAGTAGCTTAATACTAATTGTGTATTCCTCACTCAAGCCATTAATTCATTCACACAAACCCAGCAACTATTTTGTATACCTGATACATGGCATGCACTGTTCTCAGCATTGGGAATCAACAGTTAAAAGGCAGACAACAAGGAAAGTCTGAGAAACTGTCACAGCAGAAGGGAGCCCAAGTAAACATGATGAATAAATGTAATAATATATTGCACTTATATACATGTATATATATTGTATGTAACATTATTGCATTGAAATTATATGTAATATATTATTACATTTATCAGATGGGTTGGGATTCTAGAACAGAAAAAGATACTAGGTAAAAATTAAGGAACTCTGAATAAATGATAAGGTTTTGTTAATAGCAGTATGCCAGTATTGATTCATCAATTACAACAAATATCTTATACTAATATAAGTTGTTAGAAACAGGAGAAGCTATGTGAAGGAGGGGAGATGGAGATACATGGGAACTCTCTGTAATATTTGTTTAGTTCTTCTGTAAATCTAAAATTGTTCTATAAACTAAAATCATTTTTTCTTAATTTTGGCCTCTTATTGTTTTTTTTTTGGTTTATTTATTTTCATCCATCTTTATTCTTTGGCCTGTGTGAGCCTCCCATTGCAGTGGCCTTTCATTGCAGAGCACCAGCTCTGGGCATATGTGCTGCAGAGTGCTGGCTTATAATTGGAAACACTGGCCCAGCTGCTCCAGCACATGGGATCTTCCTGGGTCAGGGATTGAACCGGTGCTCCTTGCATTGCAAGGTGAACTCTTTACCCATTGGACCACCAGGGAAGCCCTCAAATCTATTTTTAAAAAAGGCAGACAATACTCATTGAGCAATGGGAAGATAAATGTTGAAGGTAACAAATGATTTCAGGCTATCACAACTATTACCACAATAAATGAAATAAGGTGCTGAGGAGGATCTTCCATCTGAAATCTGGATAAAAAGACAGCCAGAAAGATTACATAGGGAAAAGCATTCCCTCCCTTAGAAACACCAAATACAAAAACTCTAAGGCAGGGACCAACTTCAAATGTTTTGGAAACAGAAATAATTTGTGAGGTTCATATGTAATAAGCACTACCGGAGATGAATAAGATAAATGAATGCATTTTATAAATTGTAATGTGCTAAACAAATGCAAAGTAGCTTAATACTAATTGTGTATTCCTCACTCAAGCCATTAATTCATTCACACAAACCCAGCAACTATTTTGTATACCTGATACATGGCATGCACTGTTCTCAGCATTGGGAATCAACAGTTAAAAGGCAGACAACAAGGAAAGTCTGAGAAACTGTCACAGCAGAAGGGAGCCCAAGTAAACATGATGAATAAATGTAATAATATATTGCACTTATATACATGTATATATATTGTATGTAACATTATTGCATTGAAATTATATGTAATATATTATTACATTTATCAGATGGGTTGGGATTCTAGAACAGAAAAAGATACTAGGTAAAAATTAAGGAACTCTGAATAAATGATAAGGTTTTGTTAATAGCAGTATGCCAGTATTGATTCATCAATTACAACAAATATCTTATACTAATATAAGTTGTTAGAAACAGGAGAAGCTATGTGAAGGAGGGGAGATGGAGATACATGGGAACTCTCTGTAATATTTGTTTAGTTCTTCTGTAAATCTAAAATTGTTCTATAAACTAAAATCATTTTTTCTTAATTTTGGCCTCTTATTGTTTTTTTTTGGTTTATTTATTTTCATCCATCTTTATTCTTTGGCCTGTGTGAGCCTCCCATTGCAGTGGCCTTTCATTGCAGAGCACCAGCTCTGGGCATATGTGCTGCAGAGTGCTGGCTTATAATTGGAAACACTGGCCCAGCTGCTCCAGCACATGGGATCTTCCTGGGTCAGGGATTGAACCGGTGCTCCTTGCATTGCAAGGTGAACTCTTTACCCATTGGACCACCAGGGAAGCCCTCAAATCTATTTTTAAAAAAGGCAGACAATACTCATTGAGCAATGGGAAGATAAATGTTGAAGGTAACAAATGATTTCAGGCTATCACAACTATTACCACAATAAATGAAATAAGGTGCTGAGGAGGATCTTCCATCTGAAATCTGGATAAAAAGACAGCCAGAAAGATTACATAGGGAAAAGCATTCCCTCCCTTAGAAACACCAAATACAAAAACTCTAAGGCAGGGACCAACTTCAAATGTTTTGGAAACAGAAATAATTTGTGAGGTTCATATGTAATAAGCACTACCAAGGTTGTTTGTCATTCAGTTGCTAAGTTGTGGTCAGTTCTTTGCGATCTGATGAACCTCAACATGACAGGCTTCCCTGTCCTTCACTGTCTCCCAGAGTTTGCTCAAACTCGTGTCCATTGAGTCAGTGATACCATCCAGCCATCTTAATCCTCTGTCTCCCCCTTCTCCTCTTACCCTCAGTCTTTCCCACCATCAGAGTCTTTTCCAATGAGTCGACTCTTACCATCAGGTGGCCAAAGTATTGGAGCTTCAGCTTCAGCATTAGTCCTTCCAATGAATATTCAGGGTTGACTTCCTTTAGGATTGACTAATTTGATCTGCTTGCAGTCCAAGAGACTCTCGGGAGTCTTCTCTAGCACCACAGTTTGGAAGCATGTATTCTTTGCCACTCAGCCTTGTTTATGGTCCAGCTCTCACACTCGTACATGACTACTGCAAAAACGATAGCTTTGACTATACAGATATTTGTTGGTAAAGTGACATCTTTGCTTTTTGTTTTATTTTTTTTTTTACATCTCTGCTTTTTAATGCACTGTCTAAGCTTGTCATAGGTTTTGTTCCAAGGAGCAAGCGTCTGTTAACTTTGTGGCTGCTGTCACCATCTGCATTGCTTTTGGAGCCCAAGACAATGAAATCTGACACTGTTTTCACATTTTCCCCATCTATCTGGTGGCAAAGATTGAATTATATAAGTTCAAAGGAGTAAGACTTGTAAGAAAGCCACTGGGTCAGGGATTGAACCGGTGCTCCTTGCATTGCAAGGTGAACTCTTTACCCATTGGACCACCAGGGAAGCCCTCAAATCTATTTTTAAAAAAGGCAGACAATACTCATTGAGCAATGGGAAGATAAATGTTGAAGGTAACAAATGATTTCAGGCTATCACAACTATTACCACAATAAATGAAATAAGGTGCTGAGGAGGATCTTCCATCTGAAATCTGGATAAAAAGACAGCCAGAAAGATTACATAGGGAAAAGCATTCCCTCCCTTAGAAACACCAAATACAAAAACTCTAAGGCAGGGACCAACTTCAAATGTTTTGGAAACAGAAATAATTTGTGAGGTTCATATGTAATAAGCACTACCAAGGTTGTTTGTCATTCAGTTGCTAAGTTGTGGTCAGTTCTTTGCGATCTGATGAACCTCAACATGACAGGCTTCCCTGTCCTTCACTGTCTCCCAGAGTTTGCTCAAACTCGTGTCCATTGAGTCAGTGATACCATCCAGCCATCTTAATCCTCTGTCTCCCCCTTCTCCTCTTACCCTCAGTCTTTCCCACCATCAGAGTCTTTTCCAATGAGTCGACTCTTACCATCAGGTGGCCAAAGTATTGGAGCTTCAGCTTCAGCATTAGCCCTTTCAATGAATATTCAGGGTTGACTTCCTTTAGGATTGACTAATTTGATCTGCTTGCAGTCCAAGAGACTCTCGGGAGTCTTCTCTAGCACCACAGTTTGGAAGCATGTATTCTTTGCCACTCAGCCTTGTTTATGGTCCAGCTCTCACACTCGTACATGACTACTGCAAAAACGATAGCTTTGACTATACAGATATTTGTTGGTAAAGTGACATCTTTGCTTTTTGTTTTATTTTTTTTTTTACATCTCTGCTTTTTAATGCACTGTCTAAGCTTGTCATAGGTTTTGTTCCAAGGAGCAAGCGTCTGTTAACTTTGTGGCTGCTGTCACCATCTGCATTGCTTTTGGAGCCCAAGACAATGAAATCTGACACTGTTTTCACATTTTCCCCATCTATCTGGTGGCAAAGATTGAATTATATAAGTTCAAAGGAGTAAGACTTGTATTCTCCAGAAAGCCACAAAATCTACTAATACATACATGCATGCATACATATATGGAGAGAGAGAGGTATTTCTGTAAGGTAGCATGTGGGATCTTAGTCCCCTGACAAGAGATCAAACCCATACCCCCTGCAGTGGAGGTGTGAATTCTCAACCATTAGACCACCAGGGTCCTGTACAAGGAAGTTCCCCTATACTAAAATTTTGGAATATTATAGACTAAGGACATTGTTCACATGAACTGGTGTAGCTACTCTGTCCTAAAAAAGATTTAGAGTAAATACTGGGGCCAGCTGCTTTATACAGGATAATAAAGACTTCATGACACCTACATCCTCTTTCCTGAAGTCTTAGTTTGGAGAAGCTGGACTTCAAAGGAGAAATCATAACAAACATATTTTCATCATTAGCTAAAAGCCAGTTTCCTTTAAGCAAGTAGCAGAGAAGCAGCTTCTAAGTTCTGCCAATCGGCTTTTTCAGACAGTATTTATATTCATGACAAGGTAAACTACCCAGAGTCTAACATTGTCATCATTATGTCTATATTCCTCTGACAGTTTTTATTTTTTAAGTAGTAGTAGGAGTCACTAAGATCTAGCTAGGGAAGTCCAGGTCCATTTGCTTTAAAGGACCCTTGAATCATCCAGTCCATCAACCATAATGGTATCCTACTTCATCCTCTCACCCTGCCCAGTTCAGATTTAAGCCTTTTTTCAAGAAAGACAGGGGGCATCCCTGGTGGCTCAGATGGTAAAGAATCTGCCTGCAACTCAGGAGACCCGGGTTTGATCCCTGAATTGAGAAGATTCCTTGGAGAAGGGAATGGCTACCCACTTCATTATTCTTTTGTTTTTAATTTTAATAATGTTTTTCTTTTAAATTTTGCTCTCCTTCACTGTTCCTTTATTCATTTATTTTCATCCATCTCCACTCCTCGGCCTCTCATAGGGGGAGCTTTTGTTCCAAGGAGCAAGCGTCTGTTAACTTTGTGGCTGCTGTCACCATCTGCATTGCTTTTGGAGCCCAAGACAATGAAATCTGACACTGTTTTCACATTTTCCCCATCTATCTGGTGGCAAAGATTGAATTATATAAGTTCAAAGGAGTAAGACTTGTATTCTCCAGAAAGCCACAAAATCTACTAATACATACATGCATGCATACATATATGGAGAGAGAGGTATTTCTGTAAGGTAGCATGTGGGATCTTAGTCCCCTGACAAGAGATCAAACCCATACCCCCTGCAGTGGAGGTGTGAATTCTCAACCATTAGACCACCAGGGTCCTGTACAAGGAAGTTCCCCTATACTAAAATTTTGGAATATTATAGACTAAGGACATTGTTCACATGAACTGGTGTAGCTACTCTGTCCTAAAAAAGATTTAGAGTAAATACTGGGGCCAGCTGCTTTATACAGGATAATAAAGACTTCATGACACCTACATCCTCTTTCCTGAAGTCTTAGTTTGGAGAAGCTGGACTTCAAAGGAGAAATCATAACAAACATATTTTCATCATTAGCTAAAAGCCAGTTTCCTTTAAGCAAGTAGCAGAGAAGCAGCTTCTAAGTTCTGCCAATCGGTTTTTTCAGACAGTATTTATATTCATGACAAGGTAAACTACCCAGAGTCTAACATTGTCATCATTATGTCTATATTCCTCTGACAGTTTTTTTTTTTTTTTAAGTAGTAGTAGGAGTCACTAAGATCTAGCTAGGGAAGTCCAGGTCCATTTGCTTTAAAGGACCCTTGAATCATCCAGTCCATCAACCATAATGGTATCCTACTTCATCCTCTCACCCTGCCCAGTTCAGATTTAAGCCTTTTTTCAAGAAAGACAGGGGGCATCCCTGGTGGCTCAGATGGTAAAGAATCTGCCTGCAACTCAGGAGACCCGGGTTTGATCCCTGAATTGAGAAGATTCCTTGGAGAAGGGAATGGCTACCCACTTCATTATTCTTTTGTTTTTAATTTTAATAATGTTTTTCTTTTAAATTTTGCTCTCCTTCACTGTTCCTTTATTCATTTATTTTCATCCATCTCCACTCCTCGGCCCTCATGGGCATCCCACTACAGTGGCCTCTCTTGTTGCAGAACACCGGCTCTGGGCACATGCGCTTCAGTACACTGGCCCACAACTGGTCACACTGGTCCAGCCGCTCCGCGTCATACTGGATCCTCCTGGGCCAGGGATTGAACCAACGTCCCATGCACTGCAGGGCAGACCCCATGCCCATTCGACCACCAGAGAAGCCCCAAACTTCAGTATTCTTGCCTGAATAATTCCACAGACAAAGGAGACTGGTGAGCTACAGTCCCTGGTGTCGCAAAGAGTAAGACACAATTGAAGGACCGACAATTTCACTTTTTCAAGAAAGGTGATATAGCAGCAGCCTTTCGTCATTGTCCTTGCCTTGTCTCCCAGCCCTAGCCTAAGAGAAGAATCATCCCCAAGGCCTGCCTTGGCCAGCATACAGATGATTTTCACTTCTTTAAATCAAACTCTGATGATTAAGCTATATGAAAAAGTGAAATTGAAAGTCAGTCATGTCTGACTCTTTGCAACCCATGGCTGAGCCATGGAATTCTCCAGGCAAGAATACTGGAGTGGGTAGCCTTTCCCTTCTCCAGGGGACCTTCCCAACCCAGGAATTGAACCCAGGTCTCTCACATTGCAGGCAAATTCTTTTTTTTTTTTAAATTTATCTTTTTGGGGAGTGGGGTGGGGAGGGAGGGGGATGAGCGGGCCACTTCTATTGGTCTTCCATTTGTCTATTTTCATCCGTCTTTGCTCTTTGGCTCCTGTAGGCCTCCCATTGTGGTGGCCTCTGTTGTCGCAGAGCGCCGGCTCTGGGCGCATGTGCCCCAGAGCTCCAGCTCAGTAATTGGACACATGGGTCCAGCCGATCCGTGGCACGTGGGATCTTCCCAGTCCAGGGATCGGCCCAGTGCCCCTTGCACTGCAAGGCGGTGTCCTTACCCACTAGACCACCAGGGGAAGCTCAGGCAAATTCTTTATTGTCTGAGCCACAAGGGAAGTCCAAGAATACTGGAGTGGGTAGCTTATCACTTCACCAGGGGATCTTCCTAACCCAGGAATCTAACCGGGGTCTCCTGCATTGCAGATGGGTTATTTACCAGCTGAGCTACAAGGGAAGTCACAGCTAAATGAAAACAGACATCAAAGAGAGAATCACTATGAGAATAGCAAGAGCAGTGTGATGGAAGTCAAGAGAACAGAGTTCACGTTTAGATGCCTCTACTTTCAGAGCATTAATTCCCTGATGTGTGTAATTAGGACAGGAGTCTCTCCCTGCACTTCTGACAAAGTATAGTGGGAATCAAGTAGCTCTTATTTATCTGTGGAAAGTACTTTGTGAACCTAGGCTGCTATATATAAACGGAAAGAGGGAGAAATAGAGTAGCTTCAAATTGGTGTGTTTTCATTGACCGTAAGTTCTGGGAAGAACACTAAGGAAGCATGGCAGTGAGGTGTGAGTGTGAAAAATAAATCCTTTGCCCTTAAAGAGCTGGAAATTATGTTAGAGCAGAGATCCATGCATTCATGGGCCACTGTACTACAGAACTCCAGGAAGTACCATTTGCATTGTGGTCTAAGCACATATTTGAAAGAACTAGGTAATAATGTAAGTTAAAGATTCAGTTAGGACAGCTACATGCAAAAAAATGAAGTTGGAACATTCCCTAACATCATACACAAAGATAAACTCAAAATGGATTAAAGGCCTAAATGTAAGACCAGAAACCATCAAACTCTTAGAGGAGAATATAGGTAAAACACGCAATGACATAAAACAAAGCAAGATCTTCTATGACCCACCCAGGAGGGAGGGGATGAGCGGGCCACTTTTGTTCCATTTGTCTATTTTCATCCGTCTTTGCTCTTTGGCTCCTGTAGGCCTCCCATTGTGGTGGCCTCTGTTGTCGCAGAGCGCCGGCTCTGGGCGCATGTGCCCCAGAGCTCCAGCTCAGTAATTGGACACATGGGTCCAGCCGATCCGTGGCACGTGGGATCTTCCCAGTCCAGGGATCGGCCCAGTGCTGCACTGCAAGGCGGTGTCCTTACCCACTAGACCACCAGGGGAAGCTCAGGCAAATTCTTTATTGTCTGAGCCACAAGGGAAGTCCAAGAATACTGGAGTGGGTAGCTTATCACTTCACCAGGGGATCTTCCTAACCCAGGAATCTAACCGGGGTCTCCTGCATTGCAGATGGGTTATTTACCAGCTGAGCTACAAGGGAAGTCACAGCTAAATGAAAACAGACATCAAAGAGAGAATCACTATGAGAATAGCAAGAGCAGTGTGATGGAAGTCAAGAGAACAGAGTTCACGTTTAGATGCCTCTACTTTCAGAGCATTAATTCCCTGATGTGTGTAATTAGGACAGGAGTCTCTCCCTGCACTTCTGACAAAGTATAGTGGGAATCAAGTAGCTCTTATTTATCTGTGGAAAGTACTTTGTGAACCTAGGCTGCTATATATAAACGGAAAGAGGGAGAAATAGAGTAGCTTCAAATTGGTGTGTTTTCATTGACCGTAAGTTCTGGGAAGAACACTAAGGAAGCATGGCAGTGAGGTGTGAGTGTGAAAAATAAATCCTTTGCCCTTAAAGAGCTGGAAATTATGTTAGAGCAGAGATCCATGCATTCATGGGCCACTGTACTACAGAACTCCAGGAAGTACCATTTGCATTGTGGTCTAAGCACATATTTGAAAGAACTAGGTAATAATGTAAGTTAAAGATTCAGTTAGGACAGCTACATGCAAAAAAATGAAGTTGGAACATTCCCTAACATCATACACAAAGATAAACTCAAAATGGATTAAAGGCCTAAATGTAAGACCAGAAACCATCAAACTCTTAGAGGAGAATATAGGTAAAACACGCAATGACATAAAACAAAGCAAGATCTTCTATGACCCACCCACTAGAATAACAAATAAAAACGAAAATTAATAAGTGGGACCTAATGAAACTTAAAAGCTTTTGTACAGCAAAAGAAACCACAAACAAGGTGAACAGACACAGAAGGGGGGAAAATAATAGCAAATGAAGCAACTGACAATTAATTTCCAAAATACACAAGCAGCTCAGACAACTCAACACCAAAGAAACAAACAACCCAATCAAAAAATGGGAGAGAGCCCTAAGCAGACACCTCTCCAAAGACGACATACACATGGCCAAAAAACACATGAAAAGATGCTCAACATTACCTGTTATTAGAGAAATGCAAATCGAAACTACAATGAGCTATCATCTCACACCCATCAGAATGGCCAGCACCCACAAATTGACAGACAATAAATGCTGGAGAGGGTGCAGAGAAAAGGGAACACTCCTGCATTGTTGGTGAGAATGTAAATTGGTACAGCCACTATGGAAGACAGTATGGAGATTCCTAAAAAAGCTAAGAATAGAAGCACCATATGACCCAGCAATCCCACTCTTAGGCTTATACCCTGATGAAATCAAATCTGAAAGAAACACCTGTACCCCAATGTTCATTGCCACACTCCAAACAATAGCTGGAACATGGAAGCAACCTAGATGTCCATCAGCAAATGAATGGATTTAGCTCTGGTACGTATATACAATGGAGTCCTTCTCAACTGCAAAAAGAAATGCAGAAGATTCAGTCCTAATGAGATGGATGAATCTAGAAACTATTATACAAAGTGAAGTAAGTCAAAAAGAGAAGGAAGTAGAGTGTACTAACACGTATATATATAATCTAGTAAGATTGTACTGATAAATACACATGCAGAGCATCGATGGAAAAACAGACATAGAGAACAGACTTATGGACATTGGGGAGAGGGAAGAGTGGGTGAGAAATATGGAAAGAGTAACATGGAACCTTATGCTATCATATGTAAAAGAAATAACTACTGTCAATGTGCTGTGGATTAAGGGATCGTACATGGGGGCTATGCGATGGCCTGGAGGGGTGGGATGGGGGAATGGGATATGCATATGATTAATCTGGGATTATACATATCTGTAAATGACAAAACTCTATTAAAACAAAAGAGCACAATAAGAAAAATGGCAAAAAAAAAAAGATTCAGTTAAAGGAGAATCTTTAAGTACTGTTAGGAGCTTAGTGGCTGGAGGCAATGAATAAACAAGATAAATAGAAGGGATGGGGCTTTAACTATTTGACAGAGGAGAAAACATTCTCCTGGGAAAGAGACTAGAGACAAAAGACCTTTAGTAAAATTAAATGAGAGTATAAGAATCATTGAGTACATTTTTATCAGGAGTAAGAATGATGTAACTTTTTTGCTCTTTTCCTAAATTTCTGTTCAGAATATGGGGATAAGTTTAGGGACTTAAAATATTGTTGTTCTTGTTGAGTCACTAAGTCAGTTTATGGAATCACAGAGTCAAAGCATTTAAGTGTTGTCATCACTACCCATCAGAATGGCCAGCACCCACAAATTGACAGACAATAAATGCTGGAGAGGGTGCAGAGAAAAGGGAACACTCCTGCATTGTTGGTGAGAATGTAAATTGGTACAGCCACTATGGAAGACAGTATGGAGATTCCTAAAAAAGCTAAGAATAGAAGCACCATATGACCCAGCAATCCCACTCTTAGGCTTATACCCTGATGAAATCAAATCTGAAAGAAACACCTGTACCCCAATGTTCATTGCCACACTCCAAACAATAGCTGGAACATGGAAGCAACCTAGATGTCCATCAGCAAATGAATGGATTTAGCTCTGGTACGTATATACAATGGAGTCCTTCTCAACTGCAAAAAGAAATGCAGAAGATTCAGTCCTAATGAGATGGATGAATCTAGAAACTATTATACAAAGTGAAGTAAGTCAAAAAGAGAAGGAAGTAGAGTGTACTAACACGTATATATATAATCTAGTAAGATTGTACTGATAAATACACATGCAGAGCATCGATGGAAAAACAGACATAGAGAACAGACTTATGGACATTGGGGAGAGGGAAGAGTGGGTGAGAAATATGGAAAGAGTAACATGGAACCTTATGCTATCATATGTAAAAGAAATAACTACTGTCAATGTGCTGTGGATTAAGGGATCGTACATGGGGGCTATGCGATGGCCTGGAGGGGTGGGATGGGGGAATGGGATATGCATATGATTAATCTGGGATTATACATATCTGTAAATGACAAAACTCTATTAAAACAAAAGAGCACAATAAGAAAAATGGCAAAAAAAAAAAGATTCAGTTAAAGGAGAATCTTTAAGTACTGTTAGGAGCTTAGTGGCTGGAGGCAATGAATAAACAAGATAAATAGAAGGGATGGGGCTTTAACTATTTGACAGAGGAGAAAACATTCTCCTGGGAAAGAGACTAGAGACAAAAGACCTTTAGTAAAATTAAATGAGAGTATAAGAATCATTGAGTACATTTTTATCAGGAGTAAGAATGATGTAACTTTTTTGCTCTTTTCCTAAATTTCTGTTCAGAATATGGGGATAAGTTTAGGGACTTAAAATATTGTTGTTCTTGTTGAGTCACTAAGTCAGTTTATGGAATCACAGAGTCAAAGCATTTAAGTGTTGTCATGTCATTCTTCTCTTGGCCTTTCCTACAGATACTTAGAACTGTTTGAATTGAAAAATAAAAGGTGAGTGCCGCAATATTAAATGACACTTGCTCCTTGGAAGAAAAGCTGTGACAAGCTTAGCTTATTAAAAAGCAGAGTCATAACTTTGCCAACAAAGGTCTGTATAGTCAAAGCTATGGTTTTTCCAGTAGTCATGTATGAATGTGAGAATTGAACCACAGTAGTGCCAAAAAAACTGATACTTTTGAATTGTAATGCTGGAGAAGACTCTTGAGAGTCCCCTGGGCAGCAAGGAGATCAAACTAGTCAATCCTAAAGGAAGTCAACCCTGAATATTCATTTGAAGGACTAATGCTAAAACTGAAGCTCCAATATTTCGACCATTTAATGCAAAGAGCCAATTCATTGGAAAAGTTCCTGATGCTGGGAAAGATTAAGGGCAAGAAGAGAAGGGTGAAACAGAGGATGATATGGTTGGATGGCATCACTGACTCAATAGACATGAGTTTGAGCAAATTCTGGGGGATAGTGAAGGACAGGGAAGCCTGGTGTGTTTTTTCATTGTATCTCCTTTCTCTTTCTCCTTGGAGTTTTCTGCAAAAGTTGAAGCTGTGACTTTTATTCAACACCTGCATCTTTAACAACCAGAGCAGTATAATTGCCTTTCTTGAATATTCTATAGAATTGTCAAACAGCAATTTTCTTTTAGAAGACAGGCTTTAAAATAATGCCATTATTATTCAGAGTTTAACATCTCTTAAGCTAAAAATCTAATTAGAAGAATCTGAAATTTACTGCATATTTATAATTTGATCTTTATAAAATTGCTAAATCAGGCACCTTTAACATCCATTATGAAGCAGAAAAAATACATATAGTGAAACCAAATTAAATATTTTGGAATTTCTTGAATATATGTTGATTTCTATTAACATTGCATTATTAACACTATTTGGTATTTTATTGCATTTCTCTCAATTCAGGCTCTTTGTTGGGAGAAGTAGCTTGCAGTGATATGGCTTATAAGCAAGCTGAGATAATTCTTCCAATGGACACACTGGTTACTAATGTCAATACTAAATAATAAGATTAGGATTTAGGTTATGTACTGCCACTTGGTAAAAGTGACTCATGCCCAGATTGGATAAACACATCATTTTTGTCATTCCAACTTTATAATTTTTGAAGTGTAAATGTGATTGTCAGCCATTGGAAGCAGCAGTACTTCAAAATTCTGCTACAAGGTGAATGTTAAAGTGGAAAATTTAACATATCACCACATTATTTCATTTTGGTACAGCTCTAAATTAATGTTATGAAATGTTGTGAGCACACCAATAAAACTACTGCTTATAAAAATTAAAGAGTATCTTTTAGAATCTCCAAATTGTCACTCTGGGAATTCCTCTGTTGCTCCACATTTTTCTCAGAATGTGTAGTCTGCTACATTTTCCTTCTGTGCTTCTGTTCAGGATTTCTCTTCTCTATGCCAATATGTGCCCAAGGACTCTGCAAATCTTTTGTATCTTTCTATGTTCTCTATGACAAAACTATTCAGCCTGAAGTGTAATGTACAACCTTCTCAGGCTTTTCCTCAAAGCACACTCTAGCACTTCCCTGGTGGTCCACTGGGTAAAGAGTCCGCCTTGCAGTGCAAGGGGCGCTGGTTAGATCCCTGGCCCCGGAAGATCTCACGTGCAGTGGAGCGGCTGGGTGTGTCCAATTACAAGCCAGCGCCCTGGAGCGCATGCACCCAAAGCCCAAGCTCTGCAACAATAGAGGCCGCTGCGATGGGAGGCCCACACAGGCCAAAGAAAAAAGATGGATGAAAATAAATAAACAAAAAACCAGGGGCTTCCCCGGTGGTCCAGTGGGTAAGGACACCACCTTGCAGTGCAAGGGGCGCCAGTTCTATCTCTGGCCTGGGAAGATCCCACATACCACAGAGCGACTGGACCGGTGTGTCAAATTGCGCGTCAGTGCTCTGTAGCACATGCGTCCAGAGCCGGTGCTCTGCAACAATAGAGTGATGGGAGGCCCACACAGGCCAAAGAGTTAAGATGGATGAAAATAAATAAATGAAGGGCCAATAAAAGAGACCAAAATTTAAAAAAATAAGAACAGTGTTAAAAAATATATGTATATTAAAAATGCATAGTCTATCATTCTAAACACACACACAAATTTTAAAAAGAAATTTAATAGAGTCTCACATTGCATTGTTTTGAATTTCTATTATCTGTCTAGATAACTAGTGCTTGTTCATACTTTTACATTCTATAGAAATATAGCTGTCATAAAAAAACTGTCATGTAAAATAATTTTTATACTGTTTATATCATGTACAATATGATATTTGTGCCTGAAATCTCAAATATGCCAGTAGGAAGAATCACAAAGTCTGAAGTGTTGGAAATGTATTCTTTGTGCTGTGATACTCAGTTTAAATCTTGACATTTCCTGTTAGGAAAATAATATTTGAAAAAGGAAACGATACTCAAAATATTCCACCTATTCGTGAACAATTCTCAGTAGCCATATTTTATTACATCAAACATGTTGCAATTACTATTTCTCTTCTTTACTTCTTGGTCCTCTATAAAATATTCGCATATGATGGCAGATTTGTGTGTATATAGGTTGTGTGTATTTCACATGCAAAAAACAGAAGGCAAGAATAACATTTTCATTTCTACTTATATATGGACATAATGTCACCAAAGCAACAAGCAGTTGCCTCTCTCTTTATTTATTTATTTTTTTACTTAGCCTTCTGAAGTCATTGCTTTATATTTTATAGGGTTTCTTCCATACTATCTTAACTGAATTAGACAATAAGGACAAGTTTTCTCCATTACAAAATTCTCATTTAATCCTTATCCACACTTAATTTATCAAATTAAATCAGACAAGACTGATGCCAGGGCTTTTCAAGCTAGACATTGTGTGTAAAATCAGCAGACAACAGTTTGTAAAGGGTGCCCACCGTGACTTGTCCTAGCATCTTGCCTCAGCCTCAGCTACCCTTGAGTCGATCCATACGGGGTCAGGATGCTTCTTGGTGTTACACTGGAGGCTCTGCGGGGAAACAGAGCAACTACACAGCCTCCAGCAGAGTTACTTATTACACCCGCGGCCCCCTTCACCTGCCCCATCCATTCAAAATAACATCACACCATAAAATATTCATGAACTGCACAGTGCTGCAGCCAGGGCTCGCTACTGCAGGTGGCGGTTACATCAGTAATTGCCCAATACTTCCCTCCACAGCGTAAAATTGTTTTCATTATGTGTCATGAACACAGAGCCAAGCAAAGCCCTCTTGAGTGGTTTCCCAAGGGCTGGAGGGAGGTGGTACTTAAACAGGCGATTTTTGGCTTAGATTTCAAAAAAAAAAAAAAAAAAAGGAGAAGCCACTGAAAGCTCATCATTAACTCTCCTTCGAGGTGCAACAAAAAGCAGAAGCTCATGCACAACTCCTATAAAGATTATCCTAAATGTCTCAGTTATGAGGAAGAGCTTTAAGGACTTTAGCAAGGCTTAGGATACTTCAAGCTGCTTCAGTAGAGAAGAGAATAACTTTCCACCTGACTGAAGTTCCCATGGAGTGCAGAGCTGGAGGATAAGCAGGTTTCAGCAATAAACTCCTGCATTGTGAGGCAATAATGCCCAGCCAGGTCCCCCCATTTTGATTCAAGGGTGTCTTTTTCTTTCCCCCCTGTGGAGGACTAATCACAGCTCCACTTTGTTTAATTGCAGCAAAGAGAGAAATGTGTTTAAGAAGTCATTCTGGACCCCTTTAAATGAATGCTGGGGTTCTTCAAGGACAACAAACAGGATGCATAATAAATAAGATTTAATTTTTAGATCAAAATAGGCCAAGTTAGAGATTTTTAGTGACTGATCTAGGAGAGATGCAGCCGAAAAGAGAATAGAAAGAAAGTGGGAGAAAAAAGTTGGGGGGAGCAACAAGTGGATTAAAGTCTTGGTTGTTTTTTTTTTTTTTTTTTTTTTTGGTAGCATGAGCTGTTTCTGCATGGAGGGAAGGTCTTTACAGGAATAAAATCTTGACAGAATTGGGAACTACTAGCTTTCCCTAGCATTTGTGATTCAGAGAAATTACCAGCCTCAGCAGAGTCTAGGATGCTTCTTGGTGTTACACTGGAGGCTCTGCGGAAACAGAGCAACTACACAGCCTCCAGCAGAGTTACTTATTACACCCGCGGCCCCCTTCACCTGCCCCATCCATTCAAAATAACATCACACCATAAAATATTCATGAACTGCACAGTGCTGCAGCCAGGGCTCGCTACTGCAGGTGGCGGTTACATCAGTAATTGCCCAATACTTCCCTCCACAGCGTAAAATTGTTTTCATTATGTGTCATGAACACAGAGCCAAGCAAAGCCCTCTTGAGTGGTTTCCCAAGGGCTGGAGGGAGGTGGTACTTAAACAGGCGATTTTTGGCTTAGATTTCAAAAAAAAAAAAAAAAAAAGGAGAAGCCACTGAAAGCTCATCATTAACTCTCCTTCGAGGTGCAACAAAAAGCAGAAGCTCATGCACAACTCCTATAAAGATTATCCTAAATGTCTCAGTTATGAGGAAGAGCTTTAAGGACTTTAGCAAGGCTTAGGATACTTCAAGCTGCTTCAGTAGAGAAGAGAATAACTTTCCACCTGACTGAAGTTCCCATGGAGTGCAGAGCTGGAGGATAAGCAGGTTTCAGCAATAAACTCCTGCATTGTGAGGCAATAATGCCCAGCCAGGTCCCCCCATTTTGATTCAAGGGTGTCTTTTTCTTTCCCCCCTGTGGAGGACTAATCACAGCTCCACTTTGTTTAATTGCAGCAAAGAGAGAAATGTGTTTAAGAAGTCATTCTGGACCCCTTTAAATGAATGCTGGGGTTCTTCAAGGACAACAAACAGGATGCATAATAAATAAGATTTAATTTTTAGATCAAAATAGGCCAAGTTAGAGATTTTTAGTGACTGATCTAGGAGAGATGCAGCCGAAAAGAGAATAGAAAGAAAGTGGGAGAAAAAAGTTGGGGGGAGCAACAAGTGGATTAAAGTCTTGGTTGTTTTTTTTTTTTTTTTTTTTTTTGGTAGCATGAGCTGTTTCTGCATGGAGGGAAGGTCTTTACAGGAATAAAATCTTGACAGAATTGGGAACTACTAGCTTTCCCTAGCATTTGTGATTCTGATTTAGAAAGAAGGAAGGAAAGAAAAAAGAAAGGAAAAGAAAGAAAGGGAAGAGAAAGAGAGAGGGAGAAAGAAAGAGGAAAGGAAGATTCTTGATTCTTCTTATAAATGATGTCAGACCTTGATAATTGACAGACTTTTCTGCCCTCATTTTCCTGCTCTGGCCTAGCAAAGTTGGGTGCAGTGTGTGCCTTGAGATGGTCCCAGGGTCATGAACTCCCTGGGGTTGGCGGTTGGGTTGGGAGGAAAAGCATTTATCCATCACATGTTCTTTCTGAATTTGACACAACTAAGCCACAGACCAAATGATTGGGATGCACCCTTTTTCATCAATTTAAAATCTGTTTATTTCTTCCCACTCTGGCCTTCAGAACTCTTCTTAAAGAAAATCTGTCTATATGCTTGTTGTAAGATGCATTAGCTGACCTATATCACTGTCTATAGAAACTGTTTACCGTGGATGAGACAAAATCATTCAGTTATGTAGCTCTCTTAAATAGTTTTATCAAACTTGAAAACGTGTAATATAAATCCCTTATGTTCAAACCATGACCTGTACATTTCTGACTTACCTTTTTTTGTCCCTGAAAGGAGCTGTCATCAACTCATCTAGAGAGAGATTTTAAATATTTAAAAAAAGATTTATCACGCACTTGTAGTATTTTCTTTTCCTAACACAGTATCCATTGATAACAAATCGACCTAGATAACTGTCGGTAATATAGACTGAAGAAGGCAATGGGAATAGAACTTCTCATGAGCATCTGCCACAGGGAGTTTTCCTCTGGTTTAAATGGAAGATGTGAGATGATTTAGCATCTTGAAAAAACAATATAGGGTGAGCACGTGTGTGTGCACGCATGTGTGTGCGCGCGCGCGCGTGTGTGTGTGTGCATGCCAGCCATATACACATGTATCATGAATGATGGCTTTCCTTTGCATTTGGTAACTATAGGCTTTTTTCTCCCTGAATACAGCAAATGACTGTTTCAAAATGAAAAACCACTATGTGTTTGAATGTTGTGTTATGCCAAGTCCTTTTTTGAGTGAAAGGAGGCTTTTAAAAGTTAGGTATATCATTGCCAAAAAGAGCCTAAATAGTATTGTCAGCATTTTGAGAAGGAATAGGTCCTTTTTCCCCTTCCTTCTCAAACTTCTTTCTGGACAGCTGTTAGTGACTTACCGAACTTTTCATATGGATATGTATGTTAATGGCAGGCAATGAACTGGAGATGAAGAGGCCTAAACACAGGCCCAGCTCTTCAGTACACATCAAAAGCCTTTACAAAAGGAGCAGTAAAAGAGGCAGCGATGGCAGAGCCTTCACTTTTGTACCCTGAATTAGTTCTGCAAGCAATGAAACTGATCTTTTCTCCTTGCCAGAAAAGTCTGCTGATTTTTGTGAGTGCTCATTAGCACAAGAGGCATTTGTGAAGATAATTGACTGACGCTGATACTGCTAGCTGTCACAACAGTGCCAGCCAGCAGTGTATGTGCATTTTAATAGTTGTATTTTTTTCTTCCTTATACTTGATGGTTTCTAAAAGATACCCATCTTCTAAAGGTTTACACTCTTATCTGAAGCAAAAGATTTTTTAAGTCTTTCCTTTGAAAACAAACAGCCAAGCTAACTTTAAAAAATACAGTGCAGTACCTGCTGTGTACATGTATGCAGGATTTAAAGGGTCTCAGTTATTAAGCACATACAACTGGACAGAAATTAGCAGAAAAAGACCCAAAGCACTGGATCAGATGAATATTCAGGTAATAGTGTATACCATAAGGATTCCTGGAATACAAACTGACATTCTGGAGGAATAATGAGTAAATTATATTCTACTATCATTGTAAGTAACCATAGTGATTTAATAAATTTTGAAATTTTTCATGATTTCCATTATAGAGACATGTTCTCAAAATTAGAAAATTTCCATAGAAGATATGGGAGGAGGAGAAGTGTTCTTGGAAATCCTAACTTGCAGTACTTTGAGGCTGTCTTCTGTAGGATGGTACCACCCAGAATGGACTTCAAAGAATAAAACTGTAGATTTCAGGGGACAGTTGAAGCTATCTGTTCACAGTATCAAGGAATTCAACATCAAACATGATGTGAACATTCTTTTTCAATGAATTCCTGATGACAGTTCGCAATACATTGTAGAAAACTGTATTACTCAGTTGACATATGTCTTTCTCTATTTTAAAGGAACTTCTGAGATATTTACTTTAATTATACATTTGTCTGTTCTTTGTATAGAAGAACGTATCTGGGAACTTGTGTGTCATTGCAGCAAAAGGTAGATTTTGCCATATGTCTTGTCTCAAATGATAGTCATAATAAGTCTTCCATAGGCTATAGATATATTAAGTCATTTAAGGACTCCAAACATTGAATATTCTCAGAATATCATTTTTCTAAAATGCTTCAGAAACCTGCCTAGTTGTAACATTTCACAGAAAGAGTATTATCTTTGAAAGAGAGATAAGTTATTTTCCCAAACTGGATGACAGAATGAGTTAAGTGAATGCAAGAGTCACTTCTATACTATAACCATTTTAGAATGAAAATAAGTTGTCTTATTTTACCCTCCAGAATATATGTTCCTAGCAGCTCAGCTCACTGATAAACCAGGTTGTTCTGGAAGGGTTCCAGAGGAGGGTGAATATGTTGGTCATTTTGTTGTTGTTGTTTTTAACTGAATCTGCTCCTTGATATGCTCTTGATTCCTCAAAATGTAGCCTTTGTGTCAACATCTTCACAAAAATTAGCCATTGAATCCTTGATGTTTCTCCTTAATGGAAATGCGTGTTTCACATCACAGACAGCTACCAAGTTAAAGCATACCAGGGAAATAATCAAAAATTTTCTGGCATTCTTTTCTGCCATTTGACTTTCTTTGAATGATAATCTGCTAAGCAGAAAGCTGACCATCCTTCCAAAGGTGAAGGGTGTGCTATCATGGGGTGTGTCTGATATACCATAAGGATTCCTGGAATACAAACTGACATTCTGGAGGAATAATGAGTAAATTATATTCTACTATCATTGTAAGTAACCATAGTGATTTAATAAATTTTGAAATTTTTCATGATTTCCATTATAGAGACATGTTCTCAAAATTAGAAAATTTCCATAGAAGATATGGGAGGAGGAGAAGTGTTCTTGGAAATCCTAACTTGCAGTACTTTGAGGCTGTCTTCTGTAGGATGGTACCACCCAGAATGGACTTCAAAGAATAAAACTGTAGATTTCAGGGGACAGTTGAAGCTATCTGTTCACAGTATCAAGGAATTCAACATCAAACATGATGTGAACATTCTTTTTCAATGAATTCCTGATGACAGTTCGCAATACATTGTAGAAAACTGTATTACTCAGTTGACATATGTCTTTCTCTATTTTAAAGGAACTTCTGAGATATTTACTTTAATTATACATTTGTCTGTTCTTTGTATAGAAGAACGTATCTGGGAACTTGTGTGTCATTGCAGCAAAAGGTAGATTTTGCCATATGTCTTGTCTCAAATGATAGTCATAATAAGTCTTCCATAGGCTATAGATATATTAAGTCATTTAAGGACTCCAAACATTGAATATTCTCAGAATATCATTTTTCTAAAATGCTTCAGAAACCTGCCTAGTTGTAACATTTCACAGAAAGAGTATTATCTTTGAAAGAGAGATAAGTTATTTTCCCAAACTGGATGACAGAATGAGTTAAGTGAATGCAAGAGTCACTTCTATACTATAACCATTTTAGAATGAAAATAAGTTGTCTTATTTTACCCTCCAGAATATATGTTCCTAGCAGCTCAGCTCACTGATAAACCAGGTTGTTCTGGAAGGGTTCCAGAGGAGGGTGAATATGTTGGTCATTTTGTTGTTGTTGTTTTTAACTGAATCTGCTCCTTGATATGCTCTTGATTCCTCAAAATGTAGCCTTTGTGTCAACATCTTCACAAAAATTAGCCATTGAATCCTTGATGTTTCTCCTTAATGGAAATGCGTGTTTCACATCACAGACAGCTACCAAGTTAAAGCATACCAGGGAAATAATCAAAAATTTTCTGGCATTCTTTTCTGCCATTTGACTTTCTTTGAATGATAATCTGCTAAGCAGAAAGCTGACCATCCTTCCAAAGGTGAAGGGTGTGCTATCATGGGGGTGTGTCTGAGGGTTGGAACTCTTCCATTTCTGTGTTAATGAATGCAAAGAGGATATTTAAATGACACATGGACATTTTCTTTACCAAACTATCATATAAAATCATATTTGAGAAATAGGTGCTTAGAGAATAATAATTCACATGTGATGCAGAGAAAAAGTACTGTGTCCAAACATTAATAGGAAAACCAGGTAAACAGGACAAAGAAGAAAATACCCACTTCATTGATTATTATGCTTCCCTCTTCAGAGATAACCTAAACTCAAATGGCAAAGTATAACCTCCTGCAGTGCAGAAGAAGCAGGATTGATCCCTGGGTCAGGAAAATCCCTTGGAGAAAAAAGTGACTACCCTGTTTATTCTTGCCTGGAGAGTTCCATGGATAGAGAAGCCTGGCAGTCCATGGGATTGCAAAACACTTAAACAAGACTGAACAATTAAACAGCAACAAGGGATATAATGTCTTTAGGGCATTCCTGGTAGCTTAATTGATAAAGAATCTTCCTGCAATGCAGGAAACCCACGTTTGATCCCTGGAGAAGAAAATGGCAAATGACTCTAGTATTGTTGCCTGGAGAATCCCATGGATAGAGGAGCCTGGTGGGCCACAGTCCATGGGGGTCTTAAGAGTCAGGCATGACTTAGAAACTAAACCACCAATTATTTTTAACTCTCTTTCAAATACCAATACACTTGTGTCTCTTTAGATTGCATAAATCTTTCACCTTTTACCAATGTCAAACATTAGAATAAGAGGTAAAAGAATTGTAATTAAAACCCTCATAGCATAAATGTTGCCTAGTCTTTGATGGAAACTATTTTTGTAGAAACATATTTTAGGCCAATGATGCAGTGTCTACAATGAAATTATCTTGGAGAAACATGATGCAGGCTTGTAATCTTTCCAAAACTGAATGATAAAACTTGCATCACCAATCTTATAAATGAGTTTGTCATTATCATCTATTTCTGTTAAGTGTTTCATTCATTTAATAGATAGGAATGCATATATAATAGAATATCTTTATGTATTTTTAAAAATTTTGGCTTCTTTTACTGGTTTTTTATTTATTTATTTTCATCCATCTTTATTCCCTAGCCTGTGTGGGCCTCCCATCGCAGTGGCCTCTCTCCTTGCAGAACATTGGCTCTGAGTGCACGCACTCCAGAGCTCCTGCTCGCAATTGGACACACTGGCCTAGCGGCTCCACAGCATGTGGGATCTTTCCGGGCCAGGGATCGAACTGGTGCCCCTTGCACTGAAAGGCTAGAAGCCCTCTTTATGTGTTTTTAATGAAGAAAGAGAGGATCGTTCAGTTAAGAGAGGTTAAATATGGAGGAGATCACTAATCCGATCATTAGAACACATTTGCTGATAGATGAAAATGGGTTTTTAATAATGGCCAAGTAAACAATGTATCTGAATATGTTTTTAAGCAGTGAGTATATTCTGGGAAAGATATATATTTGGTGAATTCACACAATTTAAATCATTACATAAATACACAAAGAAAACCTACTATATAGGATTTGCAAGCCCCCAGGCTAGGAAAGTAGAAGAGCAACAGCAATGAAAAATACATATTGTGTCTAGAAGCTACAGCCTTTCCTAATTCACTTAGGAATAAAGAACCCAGTAGTCCAAGATTTTCTGAGTTCCAAAAAAGTCAGAAATCTGGATTAATTTTATTTGAAATCACCCAATTTTAAACTCTTGACAACTTATTTTAAAACATAATGTTTAAAATATACCTATGGGGCCTGAATTCTGCCTAATGACATATAGTTTACAGCTTCTGATTTAAAGAAGTCTTAGAAATGATTTTTTTCATGTAAATGAAATTCTATAATGAAAATAAATATATCTCCTTTAAAAATTTAGTAGGTATTTTATAAATAAATATTTCTTACAAAAGAAGTATTTCTGCACTAGTATTGCAGTGTCTTCATGTTCCACCGGCTGCTATATGCCTCTTTAAACACTGATGGTTCTCACAGCGATCGTGAACAATTAATGTTGGTGGAAAATTCAAGTAGAATATGGTAGATGATGTTTAAGACAGAAATCATTAGCATTTTACTCCATCATTTCACAATGTTTTAATCCAAATGATTGGAATGTAAAAAGCCTTTGTGATCAAGTCATTTAATTTTCAAAATCATAGTCTACAAAGTATATAGTTTTTCCTACTACTAGGAAGCTGTAAACAAATATGTCACAATCCCTGTCCTCAACACTTTGACAAACATCTGATAAACATGTGCTTATACACATTGGGAGT
This sequence comes from Tragulus kanchil, assembly GCA_022376925.1. Taxonomy (NCBI): domain Eukaryota; kingdom Metazoa; phylum Chordata; class Mammalia; order Artiodactyla; family Tragulidae; genus Tragulus; species Tragulus kanchil. The sequence continues at coordinate 106,863,383 of JAIOJX010000030.1, read as the reverse complement.
ATGTGTGTATATAAGTATTGTACCATCTTGGTATTCAGAGCATGGTCCTTGGGAGCTTGTTAGAAATGCAATATCCCAGAACCCACCCTAGATCTACTGAACCAGAACCTGCAGCTTGACAAGATCCTCAGGTGGTATTTATGCACAATGAAGTTCTACAAGTCTTGATATAGGAAAAATTATAACAAAGATCCAGCCACTGAAGAGAGAGGTCACTACCAGCTGTGGGGCTTCAAGAAGCTGTCAAGAGAAGGTTGACCTTGGGTTAAGGAATGAAAAGTGATAAAAAACAGAGAAATGCCTTTCTTATATGTGGATTCACAGAGCAGTGAGGACATTTGATGTATAGGTGCCTTCAACTCCAAATCTGGCCACCCATTACAGCTACCTGCCAGGAACCCTTCCATTGACATTGGCCCTTTGTCCTGTGGTATCAGTGCATCAGCCCAGACAATGATGGTTTAACTTTTCAGTCCCAAAAAGGGACTTGGTCAGCTAACTTTGTTAGCCTGTTGATAACATCATTAAATGTTTAAAATGACATAGAGTGCACAGTGTGTATCAAGTTTACAGGCACATGGGTGTATTCCTGAGCCATGTTTTTCAGTAATGTTGAAATATATCAGATTTAAATAATAAACTTTAGAATAGAGCTTCCGTGGTGGTCCAGTGGATAGAGTCCACCTTGCAGTGCAAGGGGCACTGATTCAATCCCTGACCCCCAGAAGATCCCACGTGCTGGAGCGACTAGACCAGTGTGTCCAATTACAAGCCAACACTCTGGAGCGCATGTTCCATGTAGAACCAGAGCTCTGCAATGAGAAAAGCCACTGCAATGGGAGGCCCACACAGGCCAAATAAATAAATGAATAACCAATAAAAGAGATCAAAATTTTTTAAAAAAAGTACTTTGTAATATATTTAAGAGATTAAGTGACCTTCTAACTTATTTTTGTCTAACTTATTTTAGATTAAGTGACCTTCTAACTTATTTTTGTCTTTCTCTTTTTGTTTGTATTTGTGTATATATATACATATATAGATCTTCCTGAACTTATGATGGAGTTATATCCTAATAAACTCATCCTAAGTTGAAAATATCATGTCAAAAATGCTTTTAATTTGTATAACGTACCAAATATCATAGCTTAGCCCAGACTACCTTAAATGTGCTATGAATACTTTCATTCAGCCTACAGTTGGTCAAAATCCTGTAACATGAAGCCCATTTTATAATAAAGTGTTAAATATCTCACATAACCTATTGAAAGTGAAAGACAGAACGGTTGTGTAAGTACAAAATGGTTGTAAGTGCATTGGCTGTTTACTCTTGTGATCACATGGCTGACTGGATCTGAGGGTCACTGCTGCTGTCCAGCATAATGGGAGAGTATCATACTGCATATCACTAGCTCTGGAGACAGTCAAATCTCAAAGTTCAGTTTCTGATGAACGTATATCACTTTCACACCATAGTAAAGTTGCAGAATCCTAAGTTGAATAATCAGAAATCAAGGAACATCTATAATATATATTTTATATGGTATATATGTATGAATATCATACTAGAATATAAAGTCCACCTTGACAAGAGCTTTTATTTGTTTTGTTCAGCTGATTTTAGTGTCCATTAAATAGACATTGGTATTTGTTAAGTATAACTATTCCCACAAGATAACATAGATCTTTATTATGTGTATAATACTCTCTTTCCTATCTAGCTTTATTTCATTAGAAAATAATGAGAGAGTGCTACAAAGCATCATGGTCTGGGCTCTAGAGCGGTCTACCACAGATCCAGGTAGTAAAGGAAGGCAACTTAGAACTAGAGAAGATCATTTTTATCTGTTGGAGTTCCCTGTAAGATCCCCAAAATGATTCCAATATTGAAAAAAGAAGAGGCTTGAAAACTACTGTTGAAGGTCAAGTTGAGTGAAAGACTAGAGGGTTTTTTTTATGAGAAAAGCCACTGCAATGGGAGGCCCACACAGGCCAAATAAATAAATGAATAACCAATAAAAGAGATCAAAATTTTTAAAAAGTACTTTGTAATATATTTAAGAGATTAAGTGACCTTCTAACTTATTTTTGTCTAACTTATTTTAGATTAAGTGACCTTCTAACTTATTTTTGTCTTTCTCTTTTTGTTTGTATTTGTGTATATATATACATATATAGATCTTCCTGAACTTATGATGGAGTTATATCCTAATAAACTCATCCTAAGTTGAAAATATCATGTCAAAAATGCTTTTAATTTGTATAACGTACCAAATATCATAGCTTAGCCCAGACTACCTTAAATGTGCTATGAATACTTTCATTCAGCCTACAGTTGGTCAAAATCCTGTAACATGAAGCCCATTTTATAATAAAGTGTTAAATATCTCACATAACCTATTGAAAGTGAAAGACAGAACGGTTGTGTAAGTACAAAATGGTTGTAAGTGCATTGGCTGTTTACTCTTGTGATCACATGGCTGACTGGATCTGAGGGTCACTGCTGCTGTCCAGCATAATGGGAGAGTATCATACTGCATATCACTAGCTCTGGAGACAGTCAAATCTCAAAGTTCAGTTTCTGATGAACGTATATCACTTTCACACCATAGTAAAGTTGCAGAATCCTAAGTTGAATAATCAGAAATCAAGGAACATCTATAATATATATTTTATATGGTATATATGTATGAATATCATACTAGAATATAAAGTCCACCTTGACAAGAGCTTTTATTTGTTTTGTTCAGCTGATTTTAGTGTCCATTAAATAGACATTGGTATTTGTTAAGTATAACTATTCCCACAAGATAACATAGATCTTTATTATGTGTATAATACTCTCTTTCCTATCTAGCTTTATTTCATTAGAAAATAATGAGAGAGTGCTACAAAGCATCATGGTCTGGGCTCTAGAGCGGTCTACCACAGATTCAGGTAGTAAAGGAAGGGAACTTAGAACTAGAGAAGCTCATTTTTATCTGTTGGAGTTCCCTGTAAGATCTCACCAGAACAAAAAATGATTCCAATATTGAAAAAAAGAAGAGGCTTGAAAACTACTGTTGAAGGTCAAGTTGAGTGAAAGACTAGAGTAGTGCCTTGTCTTGTTTTCTGCATGAATCTAGGGAAGAGCTGAAAAGGTAAGGAGTATGCCTCAGGTTTGACAATGAGTTCCTGAGGCAAGAGCAGAAGAAGTCCTTCCATCTTTCCAACACTGAATAAGTTGAGATTGTGAAAGTCCAGAGAGTCGTGAATGCATCAACAAAAGCAGAGACATCACCACACAATACTACCTCCACATTTGTGTCACAGTAGAGCCTATGGTTTGCCATTTTCAGGTGATGCCCTTCTGTTGGAAAGTGGGTCTTGTTAGGTAGAATTGTTCCTCAAATATGTACTCTTAGTATGCCTTTAAAATTTTATTAACTAACATTTATAAGTCCTCAGTAGAAGTACAAGCTAATATCATTTTTATCTTCAGTGGCAAAAATATAAAGAAACCCATATCTAAATATTTTCAAATTATTATTAGCGATAGTGAATCTCTTAGCTAGGTATTTTGCATCTAAATAAAAGTATCAGAAGAGTCCCATACTGCTTAGTTTTAGTTATTTTCTCAATAAACCAATCAGCATTCCTTTGTACCATATGTTTAGAAAGTTAATCATTTTTTAAGGAGAAAAACAAGTGTGTGGACTGATACCATCTCCTTATCTTGTCTCTTCTTACTTCCTCAGTTGGAGAAATAATATCTGTTGACAGGGAAAGAACAGAGTAACATTTTCAGTAAGAAAATCATGAATTATGATTCTTTAAAAGAAATTGGTTATTATGGCTTGGACATATCTAGCTTGTTCTTTCTTGCCATCCAAGCCTGTCTGCCTAGAATATGCTTTCCCAGATCTTCCCATGGTTTCTCATCATTCAGACCTTACCTTCATTGTCACCTCCTTGGAGACTCCTGTCCTGAGCACTTTTTAGAGGTAGTGCTTTCTCAGCACTACCAGTCCCTGATCAGTGTCTTCTCTGAGCTCCTGGTTCAGGTAGCCATTGCTCTTCCCACAGGCCTCCTTTCTCTATCCCAGTACCTGAAATGTGTCTGTCTGGTGTATAGCATGTGCTCAGCAATATTGGGAATGAATGAATTTGTGTAATGTTTATGGCATATTAAAGTTTCTGAGGATGTTCTACAGGTCAAAGTTACTAAATTAACAACTCTTAAACAGTATTAGCTCCTATGCAGGTGGCCCTGTAACAGGAGGGAAAGGGGCATGGAATACTTTTTGGAAGAATGACATAGCCCAGAGACACAAGCCCATTAAAATCAAATGGGTCCAAAATGGCAGACTAGATCTTGAACCTCAGTCAACAAACTAAATGACACACCCAGAGGCGCCATGACAGTTCCTCAAGATAGTTGGAATAATCCCCCTACTCATTAGCATGTGAAATTACTTAGTCCATAAAAGCTAAGCACACCACATTTCCAGGTGTTGCACTTGTCCTCTGTGATGGCCCATACTGTCTGTAGAGTGTGCTTGTCTCTGTATCTGAATAAATCCACTTTTTGCCTATCACTTTATCTCTCACTGAATTTTTTTCTGCGATGAGACATCAAGAACCTGAGTTCCGTTAGGTCCTGAAACCAAGTATCATGAGTTTTGTCTGGGCTCAAGTCCCAAGCAGGGTTTTGGCTGGGTTTGAGTCCTGGCCATTTGGGTTTGAGTCCCGAAGTAGGTTTTGGGTTCAAGTCCCAACCTGAAGTAAGTGGTTTCAGCCCCACACTTACAAGTGGCTTCTCTTCTCAAAGACCACTTATTGGCCAGTTGCTTAAGATTCAAGATGAATTTTTCCATGGAATCACTGCTTTCAAGGTGTTCCTGTGGGCACATGGTATAGTCTTGTTACCCTGAATATAAAGAATTATCACTAACAACAGTGTTACTCCTCAACTCCTGCCTGAGTTCAGATTGCTGAATTTGAGTGGTTTCAGGGCCAATAAGGCGACTTTGAGACCTGAACACAAGTTCTCATGGCCATTAATTTAATCAGGCTTGTGGGTTTTTTTTTTTTTTTTTTTTTTTGCCACTTCTATTGGTCTTTCATCCATTTCCATCTTTGTTCTTTGGCCTGTGTGGGCCTCCCATTGCAGTGGCCTCTCTTACTGCAGACCACCGGCTCTGGGTGTGTGCACTCCAGAGCCCAGGTTTGGTAGTTGGACACATAGGTCCAGCCGTTTTGCAGCTCGTGGGATCCTCCCAGGCCAGGGATCAAACCGGCGCCCCTTACACCGCAAGGTGGTGTCCTTACCCACTGGACTACCGGGGAAGCCCTCAATCAGGTTTTAAGACATTCTGAGCTTTAGAAGAAATATAGAGATGGAGAGAAGGGAACTGAGGGCTGGTTGAAGATTTCGGGGCTAAATGGGTAGCAGAGGATAGAATTGCCAGCGTCAGGGAGAAAGAGCAGAGACAGTCTTGCAGAGGTTTGGGCTGAGTTAAGATTCTGGTTGCTATCCCAGTGGGGATGATAATGGAATAGAATGCCAGAGGAGGGCTATGGGGACAGTGGGGGCCTGCTGGCAGCAGGAGAAAGAAGGTCTCAAAATTATGAACAATCATGTTTTCAGCATTTTCCAGGTATTTGACATATGCTTCTTCATTTAATTTTCAAAACAGTGGTTTTAGACAACTATATTCTTATCCATTTTACCAATAAGTAAGCTGGAGATCAGAGGAGTTAAGAAAAATGCCCAAAGTTCTGAGTCAGTGATAGGCCTAGATTTAAAACTGGATCCCACAGGACTGCAAAACCTGTTTTTGTAATCATTGCATAACTTACTCTCTTGTTAAAAGAATGGGATTGGTAGAATTAGAAACAAAACAGACAGCAATATTTTATTGATATGGGAACCAGTTAGATGTGTCCTCTTCTTTCAATTTTATCATTGTTGTCTCTTGGGTTGACTTTCCCCCCTAGCTTTATTAAGGTATAATTAACAAATTTAAATTGTGTATATTTAAGGTATACTATGTAATGATTTGACATATGTATAAATCATTAAATGATTACCATGATCAAGCTAATCACTATGTCCATCACCTTATACATTACCATTTATGTATAAAAGTACATTGTGAGAACACTGAAGATTCAGTTTCTTAGCAATTTCAAGTAGTCAATTGAGTATTACTTACAATAGTCACCATGCTGTTCATTAGATTCCAGGATTTACTCTCTTAGAATACTCTTAGATCCACATTTCCCTAGTTCCTCCACCCATTAGTCCTTGGCAACCACCATTCTACTGTCTGCTTCCATGGCTTCTACTTTTCAGATTTCATACATAAGTGAGATTGCCTTTCTGTGTCTGGTTTATTTTATGTAGCATTATGTCCTCCAGGCACATGGCAGAATTTCTTTCTTTTTATCACTAAATAAAATTTCATTGTGTGAAATATTGTACATACATATATATATATATATTATATAAATATATAATGCGTATATAATATATATGTGATACATATTATATATCATATATTAGATATAACATATATATTATATGTATATTATACACATATATATATATAACATATTTTTTATCCATGCATTCATTGAAAGACTCTTAGGTGTGTCCATATCTTGATTACTGTGAATAATAGAGCAATACATATGGGAATGCAGGTACTGATACTGATTTCATTTCCTTTGCATATATACTCAATGTAGGATTGCTGGATCATATGGTAGTTTTTATTTTTTAGTTTTTTGAGGATCTTCCTGTGCTGTTTTCTGTAAGTGGCCTGTACCAATTTTTATCCTCTTCAATAGTGTACATGTGCTCTGTTTTCTCTACATCCCCACCAACACTTATTCTCTCTTGTCTTTTTGGTAATAGCCTCCTGAATCATATTTTTAAAAACAAATTTTCTATTTCCTTTTCATTTTCTCATTCTCCCCTACATTCATATCATGTATGTATGTCCAAGTTTAAGAAAGGTGGGATGGAAATGTCCATCTACTGGGATAGAGAGGGAAATTGGATCAGTGCCTGTCATCCCTCCTTTCCACTGCTTCTATCACTCCTGGAAGAAGCTGTTTTTTACTCTTGGGTTTATTTAGGCCTTGTCCTTGATGTAGATGACATACTGGAGGTATTTCCAAGCACAGTCAAAAGGATGTCTAAATAAATTCAATTGAAGTATAAACATATGAAAAATGATTACCATGATCAAGCTAATCACTATGTCCATCACCTTATACATTACCATTTATGTATAAAAGTACATTGTGAGAACACTGAAGATTCAGTTTCTTAGCAATTTCAAGTAGTCAATTGAGTATTACTTACAATAGTCACCATGCTGTTCATTAGATTCCAGGATTTACTCTCTTAGAATACTCTTAGATCCACATTTCCCTAGTTCCTCCACCCATTAGTCCTTGGCAACCACCATTCTACTGTCTGCTTCCATGGCTTCTACTTTTCAGATTTCATACATAAGTGAGATTGCCTTTCTGTGTCTGGTTTATTTTATGTAGCATTATGTCCTCCAGGCACATGGCAGAATTTCTTTCTTTTTATCACTAAATAAAATTTCATTGTGTGAAATATTGTACATACATATATATATATATATTATATAAATATATAATGCGTATATAATATATATGTGATACATATTATATATCATATATTAGATATAACATATATATTATATGTATATTATACACATATATATATATAACATATTTTTTATCCATGCATTCATTGAAAGACTCTTAGGTGTGTCCATATCTTGATTACTGTGAATAATAGAGCAATACATATGGGAATGCAGGTACTGATACTGATTTCATTTCCTTTGCATATATACTCAATGTAGGATTGCTGGATCATATGGTAGTTTTTATTTTTTAGTTTTTTGAGGATCTTCCTGTGCTGTTTTCTGTAAGTGGCCTGTACCAATTTTTATCCTCTTCAATAGTGTACATGTGCTCTGTTTTCTCTACATCCCCACCAACACTTATTCTCTCTTGTCTTTTTGGTAATAGCCTCCTGAATCATATTTTTAAAAACAAATTTTCTATTTCCTTTTCATTTTCTCATTCTCCCCTACATTCATATCATGTATGTATGTCCAAGTTTAAGAAAGGTGGGATGGAAATGTCCATCTACTGGGATAGAGAGGGAAATTGGATCAGTGCCTGTCATCCCTCCTTTCCACTGCTTCTATCACTCCTGGAAGAAGCTGTTTTTTACTCTTGGGTTTATTTAGGCCTTGTCCTTGATGTAGATGACATACTGGAGGTATTTCCAAGCACAGTCAAAAGGATACTTATGGGCCTCATTTCAATCCAATAAATAACCCCACATCCTTTACAAAGAACTGTGATAGATACAGCAAGCCACAAAAAAATAAACAAATCATGGTTCCTTTTTCTGCAAACTATAGCCTCACAGAAGATGCAGACATATTCATGCCTGAACTACAATAGTTGTGAACAATGATAGAGTTCAGCGAAGGGAAATTTCACTCTTTTAATAATTAAAACAGCCATGCAGATTTGTTAATAACACTCAAAATCCAAAATATTAAAAAATTAAATACTTTTTATCCTATCCCATTATCATCTTTCATGATAAACATCATTATCCATTTTAACATCTATCTTTCTGAAATTTTCTATATATTTACAAACATGTGCTCATACCTACTTAAATAGCCTTTCTTCCTTCTTTCCTTCCTTTTGTCCATAAAAATGAGTTTATATTCTACTCAGTATACTGCAATTTACTTTTGCCATATTCATACATTGACATTCTTTTTTTTTTTGACACTATACAATGATATAGTTAGGTCTTTCTATTCTAATAAATATTGTAACATATAGCTATAAATATTCTAATATATAGGTGAACATAATTTGTTTGAATATTTCCCTCTTGATGAGCCTTTCCATTGTTTCTATTTTTTGCAAGTACTAACAGTGCTATAATGAACATGCATAGACATTCCTTTACACGCAAGTGTATTTTTGTGGGCAGGAGTTTTGAAGTGAAATTGTTAGTTATGATGTTTTGAAAGATTTTGTTAGAGTCTGACAAACTGCTCTCAAAAAAAGGCCATGATAATTTACAGAATAAGTAGACCTGGTTGAGAGGAAGCAGAGGAAGTTTCATTTGTTATAATCCTTGAGGGATGAGTAGAATTTCCATAGGCAGAGTCGGAGAAGGGAAGACTGGATAGACGAACTGAGTGAGGAAAAGGCACAAAGGCCAGAAGCCCACAGAAGGCTCTTACAAAGGGTAGACCTGGTTGAGAGGAAATTGGATCAGTGCCTGTCATCCCTCCTTTCCACTGCTTCTATCACTCCTGGAAGAAGCTGTTTTTTACTCTTGGGTTTATTTAGGCCTTGTCCTTGATGTAGATGACATACTGGAGGTATTTCCAAGCACAGTCAAAAGGATACTTATGGGCCTCATTTCAATCCAATAAATAACCCCACATCCTTTACAAAGAACTGTGATAGATACAGCAAGCCACAAAAAAATAAACAAATCATGGTTCCTTTTTCTGCAAACTATAGCCTCACAGAAGATGCAGACATATTCATGCCTGAACTACAATAGTTGTGAACAATGATAGAGTTCAGCGAAGGGAAATTTCACTCTTTTAATAATTAAAACAGCCATGCAGATTTGTTAATAACACTCAAAATCCAAAATATTAAAAAATTAAATACTTTTTATCCTATCCCATTATCATCTTTCATGATAAACATCATTATCCATTTTAACATCTATCTTTCTGAAATTTTCTATATATTTACAAACATGTGCTCATACCTACTTAAATAGCCTTTCTTCCTTCTTTCCTTCCTTTTGTCCATAAAAATGAGTTTATATTCTACTCAGTATACTGCAATTTACTTTTGCCATATTCATACATTGACATTCTTTTTTTTTTTTGACACTATACAATGATATAGTTAGGTCTTTCTATTCTAATAAATATTGTAACATATAGCTATAAATATTCTAATATATAGGTGAACATAATTTGTTTGAATATTTCCCTCTTGATGAGCCTTTCCATTGTTTCTATTTTTTGCAAGTACTAACAGTGCTATAATGAACATGCATAGACATTCCTTTACACGCAAGTGTATTTTTGTGGGCAGGAGTTTTGAAGTGAAATTGTTAGTTATGATGTTTTGAAAGATTTTGTTAGAGTCTGACAAACTGCTCTCAAAAAAAGGCCATGATAATTTACAGAATAAGTAGACCTGGTTGAGAGGAAGCAGAGGAAGTTTCATTTGTTATAATCCTTGAGGGATGAGTAGAATTTCCATAGGCAGAGTCGGAGAAGGGAAGACTGGATAGACGAACTGAGTGAGGAAAAGGCACAAAGGCCAGAAGCCCACAGAAGGCTCTTACAAAGGGGTAGGACCATTGAGTTGAGGAGAAGGTATAGGGATGGCAGAGGAGGATGAGACTGGAAAGCATGCTTAAACTCATGAGTCTGAATTATTCTGCAGACTACGGGGAAAGCATTAGGGCTTTATGTCATAGTTGGTGTCATAATTAGATCAAATTTGCCCTTATTCAAGAGGCACAGAGGTACCATCGGCATTAGTCACATTTCTCAAGGCTGGACCATCATATTGGTTTTGAAATGTTGCTCTCTTGTTCTGTTTTTATTTTCTGTTAGCCATGCAAAACAAAACTCACAATTTTATTTTTTATTATTTGGAAATTTTAGGGCCGATATGCCCTTTTATATAAGCAAAAGTTAAAACAACTTTGTTTCCTTTCTTTTTGTTGTATTAACTAAATTGCTAAAGAATATGGATTTCTACTCTGGCTATTTATTTATGGAGACAAAGAGAGTTTCTGAAACAATGCCTTATTAGTCTTACTATATTTAGGATTAAGTGAGTTAATTAAATATATTTTTATATAATGGGCTGAACTGGATTGGAGCAAATCCCCTACATGTTGAAATCACTTGCTTGTTATTGCTGTAGCTCTTAAACAAGGGGGAAAGGGAGTAGATCTTAGACAAGGGAGAAAGGGAATTTATACCTAGAGGTTAGCATCCCAATATGCAAGTCCTTTGGCATTTGCTAAGCAGTACAAACACTAAGATCCTTCAGTGATGTTTCTGCTATAAGGTGTTCTAAATGCCAATAAGCTTTCTTTAAACACTTCAGAAAATAAGAGAATCTGGGAGATAGTTCATATCCAGATAGCTGAGATAATTTGTAGAAATATTAAAGACAGTTTCTCTCAGTTACATTTAACTGAATTTATGTTCGTTTGCCCGAGAATTTCTTTTGTAAATAAGGATGGGGTAGAGATGAAAATTATCACTGTAATAACCTTGAGAGTTGAGGGGAGGGTGGGATTTGACTTTTTTTTTTTTGCCATGGCTGAACCGAACACCCACAGTTAGCATTATTACATTTTTATTTAATGATAGTTATCTGTACAACACAGCAATTCTCATACTAGATAGGAAACTTCTTGCATGAAGACTCTGTGTAGGGTTTGTTTTTGTGCCTCCCAAACAACCTGACACTGTGTCTTGCTTATTGGAGAAATGCAATACATATTTCTTGAATGGCTGACTGAATGATTAAACCTATGAATGGGATCAAAACTACATTGTTATTCTCATCTATTCTGTCAGTTCACGTGCCATCACATTCATTTCCTTTTTAGGATAATCTTCTCCTTCACTGGAAATGGAAGACACTAAAAAGTGGCTAAGAGAAGTACAGTGTTTGCAGAGCTGGACTTTTCCGTTCTGTTGTTACTGTTGTTGTTTTGGTTTAACAGACACCTTAATGAGATGAATGCCAGGGTATTTACTGCTAATGTTTTAGAAAATAGTATACCTGGTACTGTAGTCACCAATTATGTAAATATATGCATACAGATTTAGAAAAGTATAACTTCATTAAATTAAATCTATTTTATCACAATCAAATGATTGAGGTAATAAAGGGGCAAAGAAAGATAATGCTGAATTTTAATGGCTAAAACCTGTGAGTGGAGCATTATCTTGCCGCTGCTGTTGTAAGGACCAGTAATTGCAGCAGTCTAGACATAGGAACAGATGCAAAGTAGAGCATTATTATATCAGGCATTTGCCCTACTACGATACAGTCTAATTGCCCAGAAAATACATTTCTACATGAATTATTCTTAATTTGATTTGAAATAGGCCAACTGTTGTGTTTTACAGAACTTTATCAAATGATAACATGGAGCATTAAATTTAAGAATAGTTTCTCTTCACTGCCAGTGCTTTTGAAAAAGCAAATTATATCCTCAAAGATTGAAATTATGTAAACTCTTCAAATAGGTAGGATATTTGCTTGGCAATATTGAATATTGAATTATTGAATTATTTATTTGCTTGGCAATATAGAATTGTGGTCATCATTGTCACCTGCCTAGCTTTCAAAGTTTACGAAGTTACTAGTTCAGGTAGTCACTTCTGTTCTGTCTGAATATGTCTTCTTTTAAATTAAAGAGAAAATCACACCTCCTTATTGAATTTAAAGGTTCATTGAAAGCAAAATTTGTGTCTTTTAAAAAAATGCAGTGTCTCTTGTTAGATTTATTACTTGTTTTAGAAGTGGTTGATAAACTTAAATCCATTTCAACTCAAAAATTTTTTTTAAAACTTTCCTAAGCATCCAGATTTGCTAAATCTGGATGGTTTTTCTAAAGGAAATGTGACCTGTATAACCAGTTCTCTTTCTCAAATTTTTTAAGGTCCATTAGAAGCGAGTAATTCTGTGTGTCTGAAACTTTATGCCTGTATTTTAAAGAAATTCAATTCAATTTTTTTCTGCTGGCAGTGAATTTGAAAAGTCTTAAACATGCCCAAACATCTCAGAGGATTTAAAAAATTATAATAGTAACTAGTTTCTTCCCCACTCCCTAAAAAAAATAGAACACACTACTGAAATTATTTAAATTGACTGAGGTTTTTAAGCAAGTAAACACATTTTAACTAGGTTTTTTCCCCCAATCCCCCCATTCATGCCAACTATAGAAATTAGCCTTCACTCTTCCTTCACTTACACATGGATACACACACTTGCATGGACACAAGAAAAATTTCTTTTCTCCTGTCAGCATTCCTCCTTAACAATGGTTAGATTAGTGGCATGAAGGCAGCCGCAGAGAAAGGACATTCAGGCCAGAAGGCTCCCCACAGGCACAGCTGGTAGGGGTTAATGGCGGCTGAACCTCCCAGCCAGGGCCTTTTCTCTATTGTGTGTTCAACTCCTGGGAAGGAGGGAGACTTGTGACAGCCACTGGGGTGCAGGGGATCAGAGGTATAGCAACTGGGTCAGAGAAGCAGTGTTCATGGGGAAAGGAGCGTTTAGTACTGCAGGAAAAATGAAGTCTGAAATACAAATGGCCATGTCTCTATCTGCACACACTGCTGCGGGAAAATGCAGAGCATTGTTTAGTAACACAGCTTATAGTCTTTTAATTCATATCGGATCCTTACAGGAACAGTTGGGCATGGACACTGAATTATTCATATTGGAGAGCGTTTGAAATTTGTGTCAAAACTGCACATGTATGTTATTAAAGTTTGCATGTTACTCTCTGGGAGTTCTCTTTTCCATATGGTGTAAAGGATCCAGCACTCATTCACAGTGGTCAGGGTGGTAGTTGGGTGCCTCCTGATAAATACCAGGTTAAAATTTAAGGAGGGAGTGATTAATATGTGTGCATTTCCAGATAAAGTAGGTGGGGTTGAACACATACCATGGGGTAGGGAGGGGCTTGGGAGCAGATCCAGACTTCTAATTTATCTTTTGAATTAAGAACAAGACAAAGCAATAACAGCAGCAGCAATGTCAAAATGATTCTAGACGTCTGATCTCTTTAGTAGATTTTTATATTTAACTGGATAAATGAGGTTTTGGAGGCAAAAGAGAGACTGGTTTGCTTAAAGAAAGAGAGCTTTGTAACTTTGAGGGACATTTAACCTGTTAGTGCTGTAGAAGTGGATTCTGTTGCAAAGCATGATCCTGTGGCTCAGGGCCTGGCAAACTGAAGGTCTACAATGAATATTTGTTAAATAAATGAGGACCCCACAGCCACAGAAGTTGGCTTTGCTGTTCACTTTTCGCTGAAGGGATCTGCTTGTTTGCAAATCAGAGGAAGGCCCAAGGAGGATATTTTTTATGTTGGTGAAATGAATTTGTTTCTTTTCAAAGAGCTGAACATCTCTACCAAAGGATGTTAAAACAATTCACTTACAAATTAAAGTTGGCCTAATTTCTTTTCAATGAACCTGAACTTAGGAGCTGTCTAATCTGTCTAATTGGAGACTCAGTTTTTGGCCACATCTAGGCACTGAATGCTAAGGCATCCATATTCTAATGCTTTTGGCTTGGTTTATCTAATTTGAAATTTTAATGCCACTTGATGAAAATTTGCCCACTACTTGAGTTTGTTTTGATGTATACTCTGAGAGAAGGAAGCAAGAGGCTGGAGAACCGATTAGGGCCCTTAGATTTTACCTGCAGCATCAACATTTAATACTTCCTTAAGTCACAGTTGTTTTACAGGGAGACAATACAGCTGAATGAGCTCATTCAGGCTGGTCTCTTTAGCTTGTAACAAGGGAGGGAAGGCAAGTGAGTCAGAGCCCTGCTGTTACAAGACTTTGAGGCAAACTGAAGAGGTTCTGCTTTGCTGAACCTTGACATGTCTTCTAGGCTGGCTTAGGTCAGTAAAGGATCCAGCACTCATTCACAGTGGTCAGGTGGTAGTTGGGTGCCTCCTGATAAATACCAGGTTAAAATTTAAGGAGGGAGTGATTAATATGTGTGCATTTCCAGATAAAGTAGGTGGGGTTGAACACATACCATGGGGTAGGGAGGGGCTTGGGAGCAGATCCAGACTTCTAATTTATCTTTTGAATTAAGAACAAGACAAAGCAATAACAGCAGCAGCAATGTCAAAATGATTCTAGACGTCTGATCTCTTTAGTAGATTTTTATATTTAACTGGATAAATGAGGTTTTGGAGGCAAAAGAGAGACTGGTTTGCTTAAAGAAAGAGAGCTTTGTAACTTTGAGGGACATTTAACCTGTTAGTGCTGTAGAAGTGGATTCTGTTGCAAAGCATGATCCTGTGGCTCAGGGCCTGGCAAACTGAAGGTCTACAATGAATATTTGTTAAATAAATGAGGACCCCACAGCCACAGAAGTTGGCTTTGCTGTTCACTTTTCGCTGAAGGGATCTGCTTGTTTGCAAATCAGAGGAAGGCCCAAGGAGGATATTTTTTATGTTGGTGAAATGAATTTGTTTCTTTTCAAAGAGCTGAACATCTCTACCAAAGGATGTTAAAACAATTCACTTACAAATTAAAGTTGGCCTAATTTCTTTTCAATGAACCTGAACTTAGGAGCTGTCTAATCTGTCTAATTGGAGACTCAGTTTTTGGCCACATCTAGGCACTGAATGCTAAGGCATCCATATTCTAATGCTTTTGGCTTGGTTTATCTAATTTGAAATTTTAATGCCACTTGATGAAAATTTGCCCACTACTTGAGTTTGTTTTGATGTATACTCTGAGAGAAGGAAGCAAGAGGCTGGAGAACCGATTAGGGCCCTTAGATTTTACCTGCAGCATCAACATTTAATACTTCCTTAAGTCACAGTTGTTTTACAGGGAGACAATACAGCTGAATGAGCTCATTCAGGCTGGTCTCTTTAGCTTGTAACAAGGGAGGGAAGGCAAGTGAGTCAGAGCCCTGCTGTTACAAGACTTTGAGGCAAACTGAAGAGGTTCTGCTTTGCTGAACCTTGACATGTCTTCTTGGAAGGGCTTGGCATTCAGTGTGCAGAAGCCTCTTATGCACCCCTAGTCACAAATATCCAGTGCCAGTGACCATTTTGTTACAAACTCCTCATTGACACCTGGAAGCCAGTAGAGGATCTGTACTCAATTTAGGGTAGTTGGAGTTCAATTGACAATCTGAAGTACCGTACTATTTTAATATTCCAAAGTATGTGTCTGCAATTATACAAGACTACAGGTCAGTGCTGTTTACCAAACTCACAGGTATGAAACACCAGACATTGTTTGATGCACAAATATTCATTTTATCCCTATCATTTCATATGTTATAAGTGTGAGGATTACCCTAACATATGATTTTCTAAGTATAGAGATGTAAAAACATGGAAGCCTTTCTAATGTACACAGTAAGTCAGAAAGAAGACTGAAAATGTATCATCAACACACCTATGCTCTACTAAAAAGAGCCCCTCCTTCTCTTGAAGGCACTTCATTTTCTTTTCTTCCCATCTTTTAAAAATTTGCGGATGAGGGGTATAGAAAACAAAACACACTAAAGAGAATGCTACACTTCTCTGGCCTCTTTAACACCAAGAAATCATGAGAGTTAAAGTTCATTCTCTTTCTTTAAAATTCTAGGCCCTTTGACCCCAAACTTAAAATTTCTCATGTATGTGTGTGTGTGTGCATGCATATATACACTTGCATTTCTTTTTTTCTTTTTTAAATTTTGGCCTCTTTTATTGTTTTTTTATTTAGCCATTTTCATCCATCTTTATTCTTTGGCCTGTATGGGCCTCCACTGCAGTGACCTCTCTTTCTGCAGAGCAACGGCTCTGGGAGCATAATGTCCAGAGTGGGGAACGGGTACGTGGGATCCTCCAGGGCCAGGGAGTTTTTTTATACTCTGAGAGAAGGAAGCAAGAGGCTGGAGAACCGATTAGGGCCCTTAGATTTTACCTGCAGCATCAACATTTAATACTTCCTTAAGTCACAGTTGTTTTACAGGGAGACAATACAGCTGAATGAGCTCATTCAGGCTGGTCTCTTTAGCTTGTAACAAGGGAGGGAAGGCAAGTGAGTCAGAGCCCTGCTGTTACAAGACTTTGAGGCAAACTGAAGAGGTTCTGCTTTGCTGAACCTTGACATGTCTTCTTGGAAGGGCTTGGCATTCAGTGTGCAGAAGCCTCTTATGCACCCCTAGTCACAAATATCCAGTGCCAGTGACCATTTTGTTACAAACTCCTCATTGACACCTGGAAGCCAGTAGAGGATCTGTACTCAATTTAGGGTAGTTGGAGTTCAATTGACAATCTGAAGTACCGTACTATTTTAATATTCCAAAGTATGTGTCTGCAATTATACAAGACTACAGGTCAGTGCTGTTTACCAAACTCACAGGTATGAAACACCAGACATTGTTTGATGCACAAATATTCATTTTATCCCTATCATTTCATATGTTATAAGTGTGAGGATTACCCTAACATATGATTTTCTAAGTATAGAGATGTAAAAACATGGAAGCCTTTCTAATGTACACAGTAAGTCAGAAAGAAGACTGAAAATGTATCATCAACACACCTATGCTCTACTAAAAAGAGCCCCTCCTTCTCTTGAAGGCACTTCATTTTCTTTTCTTCCCATCTTTTAAAAATTTGCGGATGAGGGGTATAGAAAACAAAACACACTAAAGAGAATGCTACACTTCTCTGGCCTCTTTAACACCAAGAAATCATGAGAGTTAAAGTTCATTCTCTTTCTTTAAAATTCTAGGCCCTTTGACCCCAAACTTAAAATTTCTCATGTATGTGTGTGTGTGTGCATGCATATATACACTTGCATTTCTTTTTTTCTTTTTTAAATTTTGGCCTCTTTTATTGTTTTTTTATTTAGCCATTTTCATCCATCTTTATTCTTTGGCCTGTATGGGCCTCCACTGCAGTGACCTCTCTTTCTGCAGAGCAACGGCTCTGGGAGCATAATGTCCAGAGTGCAACGGGACACACCAGTCCAGCTACTCCACTGTACGTGGGATCCTCCAGGGCCAGGGATCGAACCAGAGCTCCTTGCACTGCAAGGTGAACTCTTTACCCACTGGACCACCAGGGAAGCCCTATACACTTGCATTTCATTTTGACTTGGAAAAAGGGTCATGCCGAGTTCCAACTTAGTACATTTTTATGATTGTGTTATTATAAATCCCAGAAAATAAGGCTAACATGACCTTTTTTATAGCAGAGCTTGCAGGTGCTGGTGTAATAAGATACATTTACATTCCCTTTTTTTAAAAAATAAAAGAGAAGGTGAGACTAGGGGAGCTTGTTGACCTTATTGCCTCGTATGTGTATTAAGCACATGAAGATACAAAGAAATATTATATTAAGAACTCAGAAAGAATTGATTCAAATGACAGCCCCACACATTATGAAGGTTTTGCATTTAATAAACTCCTGATCTCCCTGGGGTAAAGCAATTGATTCAAATAGTTTGTTGTCACATTTTTTAAAAATATAGGTAATTCCATTTTCAAAAACAAATTTAACAGAAGATGCTATTTACAAAATCACAGCACTGTTTTTAAACCACTCACTCCAAGATTGTACAACCCAACTACCCAGGACGTGCTAGGGAAAGGGTTAAGCTTTTCTGACTTTCAAATACAATGAAATTATGACAGGAAGAAAATTGTGCCATTTTAGCATGAAAATGCTTGTACAAATACTGTCGTTCCTTCCTTCTTACTTTCTTTATAATGCCTCAGCGATAGCTAAGATGACAGACATTTGACAGGTATCTGTAAGCATACGGCCCAGGCAGCTCATTAAAGTTTTTCTTTCTATGCATCAGCTTTCACAAAGGCAAAAACCCATTAGCATTGACTATTTTGCAGATTAGAAGAATTAAGGGCTTCAAACATTGGCTTATACCAAGCAATGTCATTTGTGAAGTGATGTTTGCTTTATTATTTCCCTTTCTCTCCCTCTGAAACCAGACTGACATGACTTTAGCTCAACGTAGGGCGTATGTGCAAACCAAAGACTGGCTCATCGATGAAAAGAAACACATTCCCTTTTAGACATGACTGGAATGGCAAAGAGAGGAGACTTTACATGTACTATTTAGGCTCATTAGAGGACTGATTATGATAGTTCTCTGGTGTAATCTTTAATCGACTTTGACACTAGATTTGCCCCGTTACAAATCCTGTCATGCAAATTAAGTCATTTGTGTTGTTTGATATGGAAAGATCTGCTATGAAATGAAAGATTAGCTCGCAGATGAGGCACCAGAGACCGCTGCCCTTGTGCACTGTGCAACTGATTACAGGGATGAGAGCGCCCATTTCTACACTGCTGTTAACATTTAGGAAAGGGGATTAAATTCACGTGGCTTTAGATCTTACTGCATGAAGATATTCAAAATTGAGGTCCATGTTTTCATAGCTATTATTCTTGGACTCTACCAAACAGGTGTTCTGAAGGCAGTGCCATGGACGTGCAGTTATTTTAACTTGATTTCCATAGGGTAGGGTTGTATATGCACATGCTCATGGATGAAAGCCCTTCTACACAGGTAACTGGTGTTGACCAACTAATGGGCAACTAACAAGCTAGGATGGTGTGCCAGTTGTCCCAGCAAAGCATCATTTAATTCAGGCCTTCTACTCCCATCCCTTTTTCTGTTTTCAATGTTAGATGGCCATTCTCTCAGGATTTGGGCCTAACTGATTGTACAATGGAAAAGGTAGTCACTTGTAAGACTTAAGGAGAGTTTCTCAAAAAGGTTCATGTGAAAAGTTAAATCGTGTAAATAAAACAATAACATGAATATGAATGCTCTGTAATGACTGCAGCAATCGGAATCTTGTCTTTTGTACAATCTGATTTAGCTTTGCTGGATATGTCTGGCTCTGAAAATACAAAGTAAATAATAGCAGGAGATGGGGAGGAAACACTAGATTTAATTAAAACTGCTCATCCTGCATCACAGAATATACCACTCTGGGACTTTTTTCTTTTCGAAACTCTCTTCTGATTTATAACAAGTTCATCACATTCAGGTCAAATCAGACATGGCTGATAAAGACATATACCTAGAACAGGCTGTTCCATGAGGAGCTAAAAGTGAGCATTAAGGATGGTTGACAGGAAAAAAATCAGAACCTGTGTAATCCCATGGGTACAGAGAAACTTTAAAAATGGTTTAGTTTGACTTGCTGTACATAATGGTTATTTAACTTTACTATATTCAGAGAGAAGAGGTAAACGTTGAACTAATTCCTTCCTTCTATGATACCTTAGCCAAAACTGATCAAGAAACTTGTTCTTCCTAAGACTATTTTGAGGTATTTAGACCAAGTGCCACTTGACTATATATGCCGATAGTTTCATGACTGTCATTTATGAGGAGTTACCTAAGGCTAAACCAGATCTTTAAGATGGGGAAGTAGCTATATAAGTGTAAAGATTTGAGACATTAAATCTTAATTTTAAAAAATCAGTTATTTTTAGACTATAGTCTCATTGGTTTAAAACAAAAATTAAGCCATACATTTGGAATAGGAAATAAGAACTACAAAGTTACTAGGCATAATTTTGCTTCTTTGAAAATTTAAATAAAAAATTGCAACTGAATCAAGAAGCCCAAATCAAATATAATTCAGGTGCCTTACTGTTAATTATTTCTTATTTATCAATCTATGATTTGCATTCTATTTATTTTCACAAATAGTTTGTTTAAAAAGTGACAAAATGTGATTATAGACTTGCTATTAAATGAAAGGTCAAATGCAGTAGAGCAGTCAGCCACCTGGAAAGAATGTAGGTGCTCTGCATTTCAGGCACTGGATAAATACTCCGTGTAATTTGGGGGCTGTCATGGAAGGTACCCTTGATTGAATACTAATGTAAATAGTCATTTAAAATCCCCTTTTTAAATGATCATAACACAAGTTAGAGTGGCCTCCAGCAGCTTTATCTATATATCTTCTTTTGAAACATTTTCAATAGGCAAGCTTTGTCTTTTGAATGAGTCACCCACCTCTGTTTTGATTAACTTTGATCAAATTTGGAGATTTCGTTTTCCCTTTTTGGATAGGTAGAGAATTAGTCATTTAGATAACATTGAAAGTATTAATGATGAGTAATTAGATTTTGATCCCGAAATACATGGCTGATAAAGACATATACCTAGAACAGGCTGTTCCATGAGGAGCTAAAAGTGAGCATTAAGGATGGTTGACAGGAAAAAAATCAGAACCTGTGTAATCCCATGGGTACAGAGAAACTTTAAAAATGGTTTAGTTTGACTTGCTGTACATAATGGTTATTTAACTTTACTATATTCAGAGAGAAGAGGTAAACGTTGAACTAATTCCTTCCTTCTATGATACCTTAGCCAAAACTGATCAAGAAACTTGTTCTTCCTAAGACTATTTTGAGGTATTTAGACCAAGTGCCACTTGACTATATATGCCGATAGTTTCATGACTGTCATTTATGAGGAGTTACCTAAGGCTAAACCAGATCTTTAAGATGGGGAAGTAGCTATATAAGTGTAAAGATTTGAGACATTAAATCTTAATTTTAAAAAATCAGTTATTTTTAGACTATAGTCTCATTGGTTTAAAACAAAAATTAAGCCATACATTTGGAATAGGAAATAAGAACTACAAAGTTACTAGGCATAATTTTGCTTCTTTGAAAATTTAAATAAAAAATTGCAACTGAATCAAGAAGCCCAAATCAAATATAATTCAGGTGCCTTACTGTTAATTATTTCTTATTTATCAATCTATGATTTGCATTCTATTTATTTTCACAAATAGTTTGTTTAAAAAGTGACAAAATGTGATTATAGACTTGCTATTAAATGAAAGGTCAAATGCAGTAGAGCAGTCAGCCACCTGGAAAGAATGTAGGTGCTCTGCATTTCAGGCACTGGATAAATACTCCGTGTAATTTGGGGGCTGTCATGGAAGGTACCCTTGATTGAATACTAATGTAAATAGTCATTTAAAATCCCTTTTAAGTGATCATAACACAAGTTAGAGTGGCCTCCAGCAGCTTTATCTATATATCTTCTTTTGAAACATTTTCAATAGGCAAGCTTTGTCTTTTGAATGAGTCACCCACCTCTGTTTTGATTAACTTTGATCAAATTTGGAGATTTCGTTTTCCCTTTGTGGCTAGGTAGAGAATTAGTCATTTAGATAACATTGAAAGTAATTTTAATGGATGAGTAATATACAGATTTTCTTTGGCAATCCCCAGGAGAAAATTAGTCCATAATAGAATTTAGCTAAATATTTGAGAAAAAGTTTCACAGTTTCTCATGCTTACCGCACCAAGGTATAGAAAAAAGTACACATAGATTTCATTCTTCTTGATGTTAATCAAAGATCTAGGTATATTTTAATAATGTAAATTTGTACAGAATCATAAAAGCATGGAGAAAGGGGCCCTATAAAATGGATAAAGGAAGAAAAATAAAATGTAAATTTTGCATAATAAAAGAAGTTGGAAAATCTGTAAGTTAAGAATGGATCAATACTGTTGCTTTTATTACTGTTACACTGACATTTATGTGACTGAGAGTTCCTACACTTTTCATTCATAAGGTATAATCCTTGTTATTAATGTAGTATTTTAATTTTGTAGTACAGGAAACTTTATTGTGGCTATTTATCATCCCTCCCTTTGGCTGGGAGGCCTAGACAATTACACATATTGTTTCAGGCAAGTGATGGGCCAGTATCAAAGAGACTTCTGGTATTTCTAGACAGGGCAGTTATTCTCAAGCTTAAGCCTGGAAAGTTTGTTAAAACAGATTGCTGAGCCTACCTACACACTTTCTCATTCAGTTATGGGGAATGAGATTTTTCATTTCTATCAAGTTGATGCTGATAGTACCGGTCCAGGAACCACACTTTGAAAGCATTGAGACAGGATATCATAGAGATTCCTGAGACTGTGAGATTATGGGAAAGTCTCTGAGCACAAAGGGGAGAAGGGAAATACACTTCCAACAGACTTCCTTTAATGTTCTATATTTCTCTCCTTTCCTTTCAATGTAGGGAGTATCCCAACTTAGTTCTTAGAATATAGTTATAAATTTTTACCAAAACTCAGATTTTTTTCATAGTTAAAAGAATACAATATCAAGGATATAAACCCTTAATGAATGTTTTAAACTGTTTCATATCTGACTAGCCCAAAGAAAATATTCAACACAAGGTATTTTGATACATAAAGATTATATAGTGCTATTGTATTGATGATTAAGCAAATTTTAATTTAAACATCTAATCTCCATCATTCTGTGACAAAATGTATATTCAGTTGTGATGGGCACCAGAACAACTGAATTTAGAATGGAGTCTCCATTGATGAGGTGAGCAAACAATAGGTTTCCAGGATAGGATGGAGTGGGTTGTAGAGAAAAGCAGAAATTCTTGGATATTAGGAATTCAATTTCCAAATTTAGTCCTTTCAACAACCTTTTAAAAGCCTTTATTAAGTGCAAAGTCCTGGGTTCAGGGCTTGAGGAGAGATATATGAGTTCCCTACCTTCATGGGGACCATGATCTTATTTGTTCTCTATACCTGCTTAGGTTAGGGAAGAACCAGCCCTGGGTTCTAGGATGATGGTGGTCCGAAGCTTGGACCTGCCACTTAGTATGTGAGTGATTTTGCATCTGGCTTTGAGCTATATATGCTCCTCCTCTGGGCTGATTGTTTATTATGTCACGTTCCCCCATGCTTTAGATCATGCTCTGTCACACCATGGTGTTACTTAGCTTCCACTGCTACCCCAAAATACAGGCATTATCCTCATTTCACAGTGGTAATCATGTTTCTAAAATGTTGGTAGTAAGATTTATCCTGTACTTCACAGAAGACTTCTGAAGGTGAAAGATATGATGTATGGTTTTTGAATTGAGTCTCACATACAACATCATGGCCTGAACTTCCTGTTTATGTCTGGGCTACTGGCTATTTCACAGTAGTGTCCCACTGCCATTTCAAAAGTGGACCCCTCTGGCCCCTTGTTGCAATCTGCCATCCTGTCCCATGACTGAGCACAAAGGGAGAAGGGAAATACACTTCCAACAGACTTCCTTTAATGTTCTATATTTCTCTCCTTTCCTTTCAATGTAGGGAGTATCCCAACTTAGTTCTTAGAATATAGTTATAAATTTTTACCAAAACTCAGATTTTTTTCATAGTTAAAAGAATACAATATCAAGGATATAAACCCTTAATGAATGTTTTAAACTGTTTCATATCTGACTAGCCCAAAGAAAATATTCAACACAAGGTATTTTGATACATAAAGATTATATAGTGCTATTGTATTGATGATTAAGCAAATTTTAATTTAAACATCTAATCTCCATCATTCTGTGACAAAATGTATATTCAGTTGTGATGGGCACCAGAACAACTGAATTTAGAATGGAGTCTCCATTGATGAGGTGAGCAAACAATAGGTTTCCAGGATAGGATGGAGTGGGTTGTAGAGAAAAGCAGAAATTCTTGGATATTAGGAATTCAATTTCCAAATTTAGTCCTTTCAACAACCTTTTAAAAGCCTTTATTAAGTGCAAAGTCCTGGGTTCAGGGCTTGAGGAGAGATATATGAGTTCCCTACCTTCATGGGGACCATGATCTTATTTGTTCTCTATACCTGCTTAGGTTAGGGAAGAACCAGCCCTGGGTTCTAGGATGATGGTGGTCCGAAGCTTGGACCTGCCACTTAGTATGTGAGTGATTTTGCATCTGGCTTTGAGCTATATATGCTCCTCCTCTGGGCTGATTGTTTATTATGTCACGTTCCCCCATGCTTTAGATCATGCTCTGTCACACCATGGTGTTACTTAGCTTCCACTGCTACCCCAAAATACAGGCATTATCCTCATTTCACAGTGGTAATCATGTTTCTAAAATGTTGGTAGTAAGATTTATCCTGTACTTCACAGAAGACTTCTGAAGGTGAAAGATATGATGTATGGTTTTTGAATTGAGTCTCACATACAACATCATGGCCTGAACTTCCTGTTTATGTCTGGGCTACTGGCTATTTCACAGTAGTGTCCCACTGCCATTTCAAAAGTGGACCTCTGGCATTGTTGCATCTGCCATCCTGTCCCTATTACTACTTCCAGCTTAAGCCTAAATTCCTCTTAGCCACCCTTTCCATGTGTTTACCTCTGACAGTTCTGATGTCCACCTTAATGACTCTCCAAATGCTCACAATTCCCTGTTCCTTGATTTCCAGGATTAGGCAATTACAGCCACCCACTACGTATAGCATACATTTTTCTTGGCTATCCTTTTGAGCTGCTCCATGTCTGAAATTCAAAATTTCAAATCCTCAAATACCACTTTCCAATCTCTTTCTTACACTTATAAATTCCCCATACTTATGTCTTTAGTTATTGTTTCCATTGTGCCTTCCTATGAGAGGGGCATGAGGTGGACCATGGTGGAGGCTTGAATTGGCTGCTACAGAACTTAGATGAATGAACAGTCTTCTGAATGTGATGCTAGAATCTTAAAAGACAAGTAGAGTTAGCCATCTGTGGACACATAGGAAAGATGTAGGAGCGAAGAAGGACTGTAAATGAGGGCATGGTGACCTATGGGGTTCTGAAATGCTTGAGGACACTTTAGTTAGATTCAGTCTCAGCATAAAGTACGTTGGGAAATGCTTGGCAAAAGGAATCTGGGCCTGGACAGATGATCAGGAGTCAGATCATACAGGTGTTTGTATACTCTACCATGAAGACATATGACCTGATTTGTTAGATCATATCACAGATAGGAAAAACACACAGATATTCAGGTTGGCAGCAGAAACACCACTGAGAAATCATTGCACTCATCTAGGTAGGAGATGCTAAGGATCTGAACCAAGACAGAGGTTGACCCAACTCCGGGTTTTGCTGCTCCCTCTTCCCAAGAGAAACTCCATCATCAATCATGCCAACACTGATTTTACTCTACCTTACAAAGTCTTTAAAATATGCTTATCTGTTGACTTGGTGATTTCACACCTTGGAATTTAACTGAGAGAAATCTTCAAAGATAGGTGTAGAAAAATAAAGTATTACTATGAAAATTTAGAAATAGCCTAATTATCCAATAATGAAAGATTAGTTATGTAAATTTTCTGCAACATTCAGTGATATTTGAGGCAACCATGAAAATAATGATGAAACTGGATTTGACTATGTAGCTATGAGTTTATTTCTAAGAATTTTCAAACCACATTATTCTCAGCACCTGATATGTTTCTTTTTCATGACTGGATTCTACATCCCCCTTAGCTCTTCAATGTCGGGATGTTGCTACTAGCCTGAAGACATTTGTTGCTCTCTGAATTTTCCTACTGTCTTGCTTCTGGAAACTTTCTTTAGGTGTACAAGCCACTAATATCTTAGTAGGCTTGGGGCAAGCTGGATCTTTTCTTCCATTTGTTAATTCATGTACTGTAAACGAAAGAGCTTTAATTTTGGTTCTGTAACGGGCCACACCAGACTTGTGGTTATGGCTTATGATCACGGGGAAGTATTTCCTTAGATGAGGTTTTAAAGAATTGACAAGTAGAGTTAGCCATCTGTGGACACATAGGAAAGATGTAGGAGCGAAGAAGGACTGTAAATGAGGGCATGGTGACCTATGGGGTTCTGAAATGCTTGAGGACACTTTAGTTAGATTCAGTCTCAGCATAAAGTACGTTGGGAAATGCTTGGCAAAAGGAATCTGGGCCTGGACAGATGATCAGGAGTCAGATCATACAGGTGTTTGTATACTCTACCATGAAGACATATGACCTGATTTGTTAGATCATATCACAGATAGGAAAAACACACAGATATTCAGGTTGGCAGCAGAAACACCACTGAGAAATCATTGCACTCATCTAGGTAGGAGATGCTAAGGATCTGAACCAAGACAGAGGTTGACCCAACTCCGGGTTTTGCTGCTCCCTCTTCCCAAGAGAAACTCCATCATCAATCATGCCAACACTGATTTTACTCTACCTTACAAAGTCTTTAAAATATGCTTATCTGTTGACTTGGTGATTTCACACCTTGGAATTTAACTGAGAGAAATCTTCAAAGATAGGTGTAGAAAAATAAAGTATTACTATGAAAATTTAGAAATAGCCTAATTATCCAATAATGAAAGATTAGTTATGTAAATTTTCTGCAACATTCAGTGATATTTGAGGCAACCATGAAAATAATGATGAAACTGGATTTGACTATGTAGCTATGAGTTTATTTCTAAGAATTTTCAAACCACATTATTCTCAGCACCTGATATGTTTCTTTTTCATGACTGGATTCTACATCCCCCTTAGCTCTTCAATGTCGGGATGTTGCTACTAGCCTGAAGACATTTGTTGCTCTCTGAATTTTCCTACTGTCTTGCTTCTGGAAACTTTCTTTAGGTGTACGAAGCCACTAATATCTTAGTAGGCTTGGGGCAAGCTGGATCTTTTCTTCCATTTGTTAATTCATGTACTGTAAAGGAAAGAGCTTTAATTTTGGTTCTGTAACGGGCCACACCAGACTTGTGGTTATGGCTTATGATCACGGGGAAGTATTTCCTTACATATTTTATCAATCATTGGCTTAAGGTGAAACACCAAAGCTAAGGTACAATGCTCATTCATCATTCATTTTCTTATTTGACAAAATCTCATTGAATAGTATTCTGGGCATGTCCCTGCAGGATGGTGGGATAGGGAAGGACGCTATAGGTATTTATGGCCTGGGTCCTGTTGTTTGAGAGTTTCTAGTTCTGTTATAAGGAATTCTATAAGAGAATACATGAGAAAAATGTGAGGTGATATTAGCTAAGAAAACAGCAACATGGATCACAGTAAATAACATTTATGGAAAGTTTGACAGGATACAGTTTGTGTCTCACATACATTAAAGTGCTCTTCTAAGGCAAGTATCACTAAATCCATATATATCTTAAGTGTTCAAAAGAGAAGGAAAGCACTTTGGGCTAGTGTGATTAGCCCAAGAAGAGATACTAGAATTGGAATGTAGCAGGGAATAGGACTTAAATAGGTAAATAGAAAGAAAGGCCACTCTGTTTGGTAGGAATGATGTAAGAAAAAACACAGAACAGGGAAGCAAGCACAAGTCAAGCTAGGACTGGAAATTGGATTTGGCCTCACAGTTTGTGAAGAGGAGTAGGTGAGGATCAGGAAGTGGGAGACTGGAAGTGATGAAACAAGGAAACATGGTTACTGTAGAGCTCCTGAATGCCAAACTAATGAATTTGTGAATAATGAAATATTATGTTAACAGTAGCTATTTTAGAGGAATAATCCCATAATTGAAGTCAAAAAGGACAAAAGTAGGGACTAGAAGAGTTATCAGATATGCAACGCTGAGATGCTAAGCTCTTCAATTATGATGGTGACTTTTACAATTGTCTCTTCCTGATTAACAAACCATTCCAAAATTTAATGGCTTAGAAATAACACTCTATTTTCTTCTGGTTTGTAGGCAGTCTAGGCTCCATTTTGCAATTTTTTATTAAGATATCTCAGGGAGTTACAGGCAGATGTAGCAGAACTACAGTCATCTAAAGACGTACCTGATCTGGACATTGAGATGGTTCACTTGCCAAACTGATGCTGGCTGTCATTTTGGTTCTGTAACGGGCCACACCAGACTTGTGGTTATGGCTTATGATCACGGGGAAGTATTTCCTTACATATTTTATCAATCATTGGCTTAAGGTGAAACACCAAAGCTAAGGTACAATGCTCATTCATCATTCATTTTCTTATTTGACAAAATCTCATTGAATAGTATTCTGGGCATGTCCCTGCAGGATGGTGGGATAGGGAAGGACGCTATAGGTATTTATGGCCTGGGTCCTGTTGTTTGAGAGTTTCTAGTTCTGTTATAAGGAATTCTATAAGAGAATACATGAGAAAAATGTGAGGTGATATTAGCTAAGAAAACAGCAACATGGATCACAGTAAATAACATTTATGGAAAGTTTGACAGGATACAGTTTGTGTCTCACATACATTAAAGTGCTCTTCTAAGGCAAGTATCACTAAATCCATATATATCTTAAGTGTTCAAAAGAGAAGGAAAGCACTTTGGGCTAGTGTGATTAGCCCAAGAAGAGATACTAGAATTGGAATGTAGCAGGGAATAGGACTTAAATAGGTAAATAGAAAGAAAGGCCACTCTGTTTGGTAGGAATGATGTAAGAAAAAACACAGAACAGGGAAGCAAGCACAAGTCAAGCTAGGACTGGAAATTGGATTTGGCCTCACAGTTTGTGAAGAGGAGTAGGTGAGGATCAGGAAGTGGGAGACTGGAAGTGATGAAACAAGGAAACATGGTTACTGTAGAGCTCCTGAATGCCAAACTAATGAATTTGTGAATAATGAAATATTATGTTAACAGTAGCTATTTTAGAGGAATAATCCCATAATTGAAGTCAAAAAGGACAAAAGTAGGGACTAGAAGAGTTATCAGATATGCAACGCTGAGATGCTAAGCTCTTCAATTATGATGGTGACTTTTACAATTGTCTCTTCCTGATTAACAAACCATTCCAAAATTTAATGGCTTAGAAATAACACTCTATTTTCTTCTGGTTTGTAGGCAGTCTAGGCTCCATTTTGCAATTTTTTATTAAGATATCTCAGGGAGTTACAGGCAGATGTAGCAGAACTACAGTCATCTAAAGACGTACCTGATCTGGACATTGAGATGGTTCACTTGCCAAACTGATGCTGGCTGTCATCAAGAGCTGAGCTAGACTGGAACACTGTCAACATAGCCTCTTCATATGCCCTGGGCTTCTCAGAAAGTAGCAACTGGACTCAGAAAGTTGCAAGCCTTCTTATGACCTGGTTCTGAAAGTCCCAGAAAGGCATTTCTGTTGAAGTAGCCCCAGATTCAAGGAGAGGGTAATTAGACCCCATCTCTCAATGGGAGAACTGTCAAAGAATTGTGGCCATATTTAATTTGCCACAGTAATTGTAAAGATAGAAAATAGCACTTCCTGGAAGTAACTTGTTCATCACACATAGAGAGTTGGGCTAAGATCACTAAGAGATTTTATGCCTGCCTGTCAGGGAACGAGATTCTTATACCATCTTCTCCTGCCTTAGCCCAGTGTCTGCTCAGTATGTTCTAAGTGATGCTTATTTGCCTCTATCCACCTCTGTGCCCTAATAGCAAAGACTAGAATGTAGTTGTTTTTTCTTGTATCTCCAGCACCCTGTTCAAATCTTGTTACAAAACAGACATTCAAAAAGTATTAGTTAAACAAATGGATAAATGAAACATTACCAGGAATAGGTAAGTCAAAGGAACAACTGATTTGTAGAGAAAAGATAATATTTGATATTAGATATACTAAAGGTTAAGAGGCCAGGGATAACTGGAAATTGCCAGCTATTGCTGAAATAGGAAACTGGAGGTCAGAGAGTTTCGAGTAATGGCACAGATTTGTGTCCCTCTACAAAGCTGACCATTATCAGACTGTATGAGTTGTCCAAGGGAGAGGTGTGGAATAAGAAGATTAGAGAGTTAGCCAAGAACTTTTATTCTGTGAATAGGAGGAAGAATAGGCAGGCAGAGAACATGGTAAGGAGGATCTCATGAGTAAGATCATAATATGTGTCAAAAACCAATGTTTATCATCTTTGATTTGGAATCTTGATAAGTGATTCCTTTCCACAAATACTCATATACTTTGATCTAGGAACATTGAGAATTTTTCCCAAGAAATCACTTGTACATAAAAGCTATATATGCAAAGTGTTTCCTTACTGGATTGCCTGTAACAAAAGAGTCATATTTTCCAGAGAAGTCAAGAGAGTTAAAGAGTGAGAAAACACAAGTGGAAATAGAATACTGTCAGATTAAAAAGTCAAAAGTTTAAATTAATACTTTTTATAAAAATATTTAGTGTGGAACTTAGTTCTTTCTATACTCTTATTCAAAACATTGGTTAATGTCACCTTGTTAATACAGAAATTTACCTTTGCAAAACATGTCTCTCATTCACCCCTTAGTTTATGCCCAGTTTATGCCCCGAGACTAACACTCGTGGAGGATTTTGACTCCCTGATCCAGAATTTCAAACCTCCAAGAAAGATGCTATTGATAAAATACTAAGAATGATTTATAGAAGCACTCACCAAATAAAGAGTGATGAATAAATTATAAATAATAATAGAACACAAAGTATTACCAAAGCAGATTTGTCAACCACATATGATTTTCAGGAACTTGTTAGAGTATCTGGACATTTTGGTAAAACAGAATGTTGCAAATAAGTTATCCTACAAAAAATAAGTTGATATCTTAAAATTGACCATTTACTATGAAAGTAACCTTTAAAAATCTTAGAAAGAAGTGACTTTGAGTCACTTTGGAAACAAATACAGATAGATAGATAGAGATATATAACTATACATAACTATATATATATATATATATATATATATACAAAGGCAAATATATATCTTTGGAAAATGAACACATTCTAGATCACTATTGTAATGTAGGTCAAAAGGAGTGTCATGAATCAAATCTACCCTAAACCCAAATTAATATGAAATCTAAGGGGAAAAAAATTGGTACATAGTATAAATTTCATTTTAATATAGCTCTGTAATGAAGATGATGATGATGGTATGAAATAAATATATGTTACAAAGATTTAGGAGATCTAACATACAGGCCTAACATGATGCCCCTGGAACATAGCAGTAAATATTCTTTGTTGTATTGACAAAAAATGATATGTAAAAGAATAAACTATTAATATGATTCAGCCTAATTTAATAAATCTTGATAAGTGATTCCTTTCCACAAATACTCATATACTTTGATCTAGGAACATTGAGAATCTTTCCCAAGAAATCACTTGTACATAAAAGCTATATATGCAAAGTGTTTCCTTACTGGATTGCCTGTAACACAAGAGTCATATTTTCCAGAGAAGTCAAGAGAGTTAAAGAGTGAGAAAACACAAGTGGAAATAGAATACTGTCAGATTAAAAAGTCAAAAGTTTAAATTAATACTTTTTATAAAAATATTTAGTGTGGAACTTAGTTCTTTCTATACTCTTATTCAAAACATTGGTTAATGTCACCTTGTTAATACAGAAATTTACCTTTGCAAAACATGTCTCTCATTCACCCCTTAGTTTATGCCCAGTTTATGCCCGCAGACCAACACTCGTGGAGGATTTTGACTCCCTGATCCAGAATTTCAAACCTCCAAGAAAGATGCTATTGATAAAATACTAAGAATGATTTATAGAAGCACTCACCAAATAAAGAGTGATGAATAAATTATAAATAATAATAGAACACAAAGTATTACCAAAGCAGATTTGTCAACCACATATGATTTTCAGGAACTTGTTAGAGTATCTGGACATTTTGGTAAAACAGAATGTTGCAAATAAGTTATCCTACAAAAAATAAGTTGATATCTTAAAATTGACCATTTACTATGAAAGTAACCTTTAAAAATCTTAGAAAGAAGTGACTTTGAGTCACTTTGGAAACAAATACAGATAGATAGATAGAGATATATAACTATACATAACTATATATATATATATATATATATATATACAAAGGCAAATATATATCTTTGGAAAATGAACACATTCTAGATCACTATTGTAATGTAGGTCAAAAGGAGTGTCATGAATCAAATCTACCCTAAACCCAAATTAATATGAAATCTAAGGGGAAAAAAATTGGTACATAGTATAAATTTCATTTTAATATAGCTCTGTAATGAAGATGATGATGATGGTATGAAATAAATATATGTTACAAAAGATTTAGGAGATCTAACATACAGGCCTAACATGATGCCCCTGGAACATAGCAGTAAATATTCTTTGTTGTATTGACAAAAAATGATATGTAAAAGAATAAACTATTAATATGATTCAGCCTAATTTAATAAAGTCTGCCTTGCCCCATTTAAGGGAAACTAGACTTTAGAATAGACTGAATTTTTGAAACATTTAGAAAAGATGTATGCAATTTTTAAAGTGTGATTGAAATAAAATAAATGTAGTAAAAATTCATCTTACTGTATAAACACTATTTAAATTAATTTATTGTTCATAGAAAAGTTTTAAAACTGTAAAAATTGATTAAAAGGAATGAAACTAATAGCATAACTATTAAGTATAAGAAGGTCACATATGTAAAAAACTGTCATCTAGACACTGAATGGTTGTCCTTATGTGCTGGGTATATGCTCATTCTCTATTCACTGATATATCACTCAATTCCTGTAACAGTCCTTTCAAGTAGGAACTAATTCAGACAAAAAATCTGCGTCTTTGAAACTTGCCTCTAACCATATAGCTGAAGTTGACATTTGAACTCCTTGTCTGCCAGATTCCAAGCCTCATGATCTTAATCACCATGCCCTCAAAGAGAATGAAATAAATACCAAAATATCATGGAGACAGAAGGTTATAATAGTGAGCTGCTTTTATTTGTTCAGGGGAGTAGATATCGTAAAATGTAATTGAATCATCTTTCATAAAGAAATGAGTATAATCTAAAGAAAATCATGCACATAGTATGCCTCATTTGCTACACAAAATAAGCTTTCACGAGTAGTGAATGAAGATGAATCCTCATGGTAAAGAGTTGTGCCTGGTAATCATTTCCAGATGCAGCATATTATATAAACTGTAGTTTATGTAAATGCAGAGCATTAAGAGTCCCTGCTTCCTATGTTTTGTTACTCAATACTCAGAGTTATAAATAGGTAATGTTGAAAGATTGGTTCAGTGAAATACCTTTCAGGCAAATGCACTTTTCTAAAGGACACTCTGATATTTTGGCACATATTGGAACATTATTATTTGTAGTTAGTTTATGTTGATAAATTATGTTGCTTCTTGCCACCTCCAAATTTGTAGTGAATCCCTGATTGCCTCCACCAGGCAAGAGATAGAATAGGGAGAAGGGAAACAAGCACCTTGCACCAAAATTTCCTCCCTATCCCCCTATAAATTCACACAACCCTGTAAAGAATATTTACAAAAGTATGGGAGAAGGGAAAACAACACAGTTCCATCCATAGCACTGCAAGAAGAGCATCTAGAGTTCTACACTTATCAAGAGGACACCAACTTGTTTGAATCCACAAATAAAATAACATATAAGTAAGAATGAGTGACCAGAGGAACCATGTTTTTAAAAATATGACTTGCATAGTCTTGTCACCATTTTTCAGGGTATGATTGTGCCTTGTGACTTGGTGATATCTGTTGAGAAACACAGATAAGAGGCTTTTCATATGGGATGGCTCTCCCCTAGTGAGAACCAGTCCTCCTCGGGCTCTCCACCTCCTTAGCATTGCAAACCATGCTGCTTGGGACCATACGCCCTGATGGTACAGAATCATCACATTCATGTCTCCTGTGTCCCCTCCTCATTAGCAATCAATTATGGGTTCCCCCATAAGACTGGGCCAGAAGTTTCTCAATTGGGGAAGATTGATTAATTTTTGGAGAGAAACTTCTAATTTGGAAGCTCCAGTCCAATAGGTATAGTGTTTTAAGCTTTACTGCCAAGTCTCCAAGGAAACCATTGCTATTTGTGACTCTGTTTGGAGCTCAAGAAGTAATTCTTACCTGCTGTAGCAAGACTGACAGTGTCATGACAGCCTCGAGAGGCTGTCGTTTCCACAATGAGAGATTCTGTAAATCGATTATTAATGAAGCATTGCCATATTTTAAGTGACTCTGTTCTTTGAGGGAGCGTGTTTATATTTAATTATTGAAATGTGAACCGTGCAGTGGCATAGCAGCACAAAAGTCAGCTATTATCCCCCCAAAACGGTTCAAAAATCAATCTTCATTCCAAAACCCATAATAAAAAAATAAAAAATAGCAATTTATTGAGAAAAACTAAAGACATCCTGTGTCAGAAAAGCTATCATTAGTTGTGCTAAAACTAATATATACACATTTTTAAGGAGAGATGTGCGTAATTATGCAAAAGAATTTTAAGTACTTAGTGAATGGAGGACCCACTGAATTGTCACTATCATTGGTAGTTTGACATTTGCCCTGCTTCTGCCTGTCACACCAACCATGGAGGCAGCTGTTATTAGAGATGTGTATGAATATTAATGAAAAAATAATCTACCCGGGTTACCATACTCCTATTCTTTCTTGAGTGTGATCAGCCAGTGCTAACAAAATTTTGACCCTTAAGAATCTTGCCTATAGAGGTACTTCTGAAGTTGTATGGTGACACAGGGGCACTGAACAGAAAGTGCGAGAACAAGGTGAAGAAATGCCTTTCCAACTGGCAGTAGTGGTGCCAGAATTTTTGCGTAAAAGGGAGCAGGGCAGTAATCTGAGTGGAAGATGAATGGAGAACTTGAAGTAACATTCATGTGGCATTTTACATAACAGTGAAAAATACCAATTTTTTAATCAAAGAATGAATGGGCAGTATTGAAATTTATGGGACATTTAAGTCCCCTAATCTGCCTATCATGCTGTCACTGGCTCTTCACGTTTGCTTCCTATGTTTTGGGAGAGTGTGGGGCCACTGAAATCTCATAAGTGGTGTATGATGTGATCTGATTTGTGTTTACGAAAGAAGCCTCTGAGAATAGGCAGGAGGAGACACACCACTGTCATCCAAGGAAGAGAGGGTAATGACCTGGACTCAGTTATTGTGGGAGCAAGAGGACAAAGGTGACAGCCATAATCACAACTGTGATTCACTATGAGGGGCTTTGTAAACGCCCTCATCCTGTTTGCTCCTAGAACAACACTGTGTGAGACTGTAACTGTGTCCATTCTAATAAGTCTTAGGGATGAGAAGTTAGTGACACAAGTAACAGTTAATAAGTGACTCTGTTCTTTGAGGAGCGTGTTTATATTTAATTATTGAAATGTGAACCGTGCAGTGGCATAGCAGCACAAAAGTCAGCTATTATCCCCAAAACGGTTCAAAATCAATCTTCATTCCAAAACCCATAATAAAAAAATAAAAAATAGCAATTTATTGAGAAAAACTAAAGACATCCTGTGTCAGAAAAGCTATCATTAGTTGTGCTAAAACTAATATATACACATTTTTAAGGAGAGATGTGCGTAATTATGCAAAAGAATTTTAAGTACTTAGTGAATGGAGGACCCACTGAATTGTCACTATCATTGGTAGTTTGACATTTGCCCTGCTTCTGCCTGTCACACCAACCATGGAGGCAGCTGTTATTAGAGATGTGTATGAATATTAATGAAAAAATAATCTACCCGGGTTACCATACTCCTATTCTTTCTTGAGTGTGATCAGCCAGTGCTAACAAAATTTTGACCCTTAAGAATCTTGCCTATAGAGGTACTTCTGAAGTTGTATGGTGACACAGGGGCACTGAACAGAAAGTGCGAGAACAAGGTGAAGAAATGCCTTTCCAACTGGCAGTAGTGGTGCCAGAATTTTTGCGTAAAAGGGAGCAGGGCAGTAATCTGAGTGGAAGATGAATGGAGAACTTGAAGTAACATTCATGTGGCATTTTACATAACAGTGAAAAATACCAATTTTTTAATCAAAGAATGAATGGGCAGTATTGAAATTTATGGGACATTTAAGTCCCCTAATCTGCCTATCATGCTGTCACTGGCTCTTCACGTTTGCTTCCTATGTTTTGGGAGAGTGTGGGGCCACTGAAATCTCATAAGTGGTGTATGATGTGATCTGATTTGTGTTTACGAAAGAAGCCTCTGAGAATAGGCAGGAGGAGACACACCACTGTCATCCAAGGAAGAGAGGGTAATGACCTGGACTCAGTTATTGTGGGAGCAAGAGGACAAAGGTGACAGCCATAATCACAACTGTGATTCACTATGAGGGGCTTTGTAAACGCCCTCATCCTGTTTGCTCCTAGAACAACACTGTGTGAGACTGTAACTGTGTCCATTCTAATAAGTCTTAGGGATGAGAAGTTAGTGACACAAGTAACAGTTAATAGGTGATAGAGCTGATTTATTTTAAAGCAGTGATGTTTCAACAATTAAGAAGGTAGGTAGCCCTAAGTAAGCAATTTTTAGCATGTAATGGACAAGTAATCCAGATTGACTCTGAGGCTTCCAGATCAGTTTATAGTTGGATGATGATGCTTCTTAGAGACTGAGAAAAGAGGAAGAGAAACAGCGTATCTGGAAGAGAAGATAATGAGTTCATTCAGGAAGTAGTCATTTTTTATTTACAGGCAGGCTGTGCAGACAGACATTAGTAGCATGTGCTAACAGGAGATTGGCCACTCAAGCCTAGAGATGAGATTTAGGGACGTCTACAGGTTATTGGTAAAGGTTAAACCCTGGGAGTTGGTAAAATTGCCCATGGGTGTTAGGGATATTAAGAAGGGAAGAGGGGAACTGAAGATAAAAACTTGGGGAAATCTAGTTGTTCATTAGAACAAACTGGGTGATTTATAAGAAGTATAGGTATCCTAGATTAGCCCCAGGTCAATAAAATCAGCATTTCTGAGATAAAGCCCAGGCCAAGGGAACTTATAAAAACTCCATGATGAGTTTAATGTGCAATATAGGCTGAAACCATGGTCTAAGCTGTGGGCAGGGTGAAGGCAGAATGAGGTGAGGTCTGGGGACAACGAGGAGAGAGTAGCAGCTAATCAGAAGCTGAGAGGGGCCTGGTAAAATAGAGTCCCAAAAGCGACTGCTTTGAGCACAGTTTACAATAGCCAAGACACAGAGCAACCTTAAAGTCCATCAACAGAGGAATAGATAAGGAAGATGTCATACAGATACACAATGGAATATAACTCAGCCATTAAAAAGAATGAAGCAGTGTCACTTGCAGCAATATGGATGGACCTAGAGAGTTTTATACCAAGTCAAGTAAGATAGAGAAGGAAAAATATCATATGATACCCTTATATGTAGAATCTAAAAAGAAATGATACAAATGAACTTACGTACAAAACAAACAGGGATTCACAGACTTAGAGATAGAACTTACAGTTACCAGTGGGAAGAATGAGGGGAAACCATACTTAGGGATAGAAGTGTACACACTGCTATATTTAAAATGGATAACCAGCAAGGACTTACTATATAGCACAGGGAATTCTGCTCAATGCTATGTGGCCGCCTGGATGAGAGGAATTTGGGGGAGAATGTATGTATGTATATGTATATCTGAGTCCCTTCACTGTTCATCTGAAGCTATCACGACATTGTTAATTAACTATATTCCAATACAAAATAAAAAAAAAAAAAGAGAGAGAGAGGCTGCTTTAAGGAACAGTTTAAATGAGATTTCGAGAGAGGAAGGCAACTGTCTGGATAACTGACCAGAAGAGAAGCAGGGAATGGGGCTTATCTTTTTAAGGATTTAGGTGGCAAATCAAAATAATATCAAAAGAATATTTGTAGGTGGGGGAGTGGAGTGGCGGGGAGTGACTGCATCATATTTATAGGCCATGCAAAACAATCCATTGGGGCTGGAAAGACAAAGGAAGATGTGTGAGAGAAGAGATTATTGAGATCCTCTAGAGGTAAGTGTGTGGGGAGTGAGTCAAGAGCATAGGCTGATCTGGAAAAGGAGGGCACTTATTTTTCTGCAGTAAGGTGAACACAATAAGGATGGAGGGGAAAATGGAGGGAAGAGCAGTTTGGAGTTCATCCCTGACTGTCTTTATTTTTTGAAATAGAAGAGTATTGGTTCTTTCTCGCCAAAATGGTGCACCCAGAAGTCTCTCAGCACAGTGTAGGTATACTTAATCTTGTGGTAGGAATTTGAACACCCGTATCATTGTGATTGTGTGTGAGTTTAAATTGTTGTTCACTTGCCAAGTCATTTCTGACTCTTCCCAATTCACAGACTGCAGCATGCCAGGCTACTTTTTCCCTCACCATCTCCTATAGTTTGCCTAAGATCATGCCCATTGAATTGGTGATGCCATCCAACCATGTCATCCTCTGTTACCCACCTCTCTTCTGTCATCAGTCTTTCCCAGCATCAGAGTCTTTTCCAATGAGTCAGCTTTTCGCATCAGGTGGCCAAAGTATTGCAGTTTCAGCATCAGTCCTTTCAATGAATATTCAGGATTGATTTCCTTTAGGCTTTACTGACTTGATCTCCTTGCTGTCCAAGGGATTCTCAAAAGTCTTTTCCAGCACCACAGTTTGAAGACATTCATTCTTCAGCACTCAGTCTTTTTTATTGTCCAGTTCTCACATCCATACTTGACCACTGGAGAGACCATGGCTTTGACTACACAGACTTTTGTCGGCAAAGTGATGTCTTTGCTTTTTAACACACTGTCTAGGTTTGTGATAGCTTTCCTGCCAAGAAGCAATCATCTTCTAATTTCATGGTTGCAGTCATCATCCACAGTGATTTTAGAGCAGAGGAAGAGGAAATCTGTCAGTGCTCCTACCCTTTCCCCTTCTATTTGCCATAAAAGTGATGGGACACAATGCCATGATCTTAGTTTTTTTTAATATTGAGTTTTAAGATGGCTTGTTCACTCTCCTCCTTCGCTCTCATCAAGAGACTCTCTAGATTCCTCTTCACTTTTTGCCATGAGAATGGTATCATCCACAAATCTGAGGCTGTTGATATTTCTCCTGGAAATCTTGATTCCATCTTGTAACTCATCCAGCCTGGTATTTCTCATGATGTGTTCTATGTCTAACTTAAATAAACAGGGTGACAATAAACAGCCTTGTTGCACTCCATTCTTGATCCTGAATCAGTCACTTGTTCCATGCAGGGTTCTAACTGTTGCTTCTTGACCTGCAAACACGTTTCTCAGGAGACAGGAAAAATGGTCTGGTATTCCCCTCTTTAAAGGTTTTCCATAGTTTATTATGATCCACACAATCAAAGGCTTTAGCATAGTCAATGAAACAGAGGTAGATATTTTTTTGGAATTCCTTTGTGATCCAACAAATGTTGGCAATTTAATCTCTAGTTCCTCTGTCTTTTCTAAACCCAGCTTGAACATCTGGAAGTTCTCAATTCATGTAATGCTGAAGCCTAACCTGAAGAATTTTAAGCATAACCTTACTATCATGAGAAATCAGTGTAATTGTCCCGTGGTTTGAACATTCTTTAGTACTACTGTTTCCCAGCATCAGAGTCTTTTCCAATGAGTCAGCTTTTCGCATCAGGTGGCCAAAGTATTGCAGTTTCAGCATCAGTCCTTTCAATGAATATTCAGGATTGATTTCCTTTAGGCTTTACTGACTTGATCTCCTTGCTGTCCAAGGGATTCTCAAAAGTCTTTTCCAGCACCACAGTTTGAAGACATTCATTCTTCAGCACTCAGTCTTTTTTATTGTCCAGTTCTCACATCCATACTTGACCACTGGAGAGACCATGGCTTTGACTACACAGACTTTTGTCGGCAAAGTGATGTCTTTGCTTTTTAACACACTGTCTAGGTTTGTGATAGCTTTCCTGCCAAGAAGCAATCATCTTCTAATTTCATGGTTGCAGTCATCATCCACAGTGATTTTAGAGCAGAGGAAGAGGAAATCTGTCAGTGCTCCTACCCTTTCCCCTTCTATTTGCCATAAAAGTGATGGGACACAATGCCATGATCTTAGTTTTTTTTAATATTGAGTTTTAAGATGGCTTGTTCACTCTCCTCCTTCGCTCTCATCAAGAGACTCTCTAGATTCCTCTTCACTTTTTGCCATGAGAATGGTATCATCCACAAATCTGAGGCTGTTGATATTTCTCCTGGAAATCTTGATTCCATCTTGTAACTCATCCAGCCTGGTATTTCTCATGATGTGTTCTATGTCTAACTTAAATAAACAGGGTGACAATAAACAGCCTTGTTGCACTCCATTCTTGATCCTGAATCAGTCACTTGTTCCATGCAGGGTTCTAACTGTTGCTTCTTGACCTGCAAACACGTTTCTCAGGAGACAGGAAAAATGGTCTGGTATTCCCCTCTTTAAAGGTTTTCCATAGTTTATTATGATCCACACAATCAAAGGCTTTAGCATAGTCAATGAAACAGAGGTAGATATTTTTTTGGAATTCCTTTGTGATCCAACAAATGTTGGCAATTTAATCTCTAGTTCCTCTGTCTTTTCTAAACCCAGCTTGAACATCTGGAAGTTCTCAATTCATGTAATGCTGAAGCCTAACCTGAAGAATTTTAAGCATAACCTTACTATCATGAGAAATCAGTGTAATTGTCCCGTGGTTTGAACATTCTTTAGTACTACTGTTCTTGGGAATTGGGATTAGGATTGACCTCATGTGTACTGTAGTGGTGTGCATACTGAGGGAAAATTCCACAAGTCAAGCTTTAAGGAAATCAGGGCCTTAAAAGCCAAGAAGTTTAGACAGAAAGAAGAGACAGAGGTGTAGCCCTGAAATAACATGAGAAGCCAGGAGACCTGATAACTAACTGATCAAAAAGGACAGCAGGCAAAGGGTCCCCAAACTGGAGGAAGGCAGTCAAGTGCTCACAGTAGCTGTTTGTGGCACTCCTATAGCTGCTTGCATACTCTGCTGCTGCATTTTAACAGAGTTCAGAGATTTAGCAATGTCTTGAGAGTGACCAGAATTATGGCAAAATGTGGACCTCAACCTCCCACCAGTCACCAACACAGCAACCTAGAGCCAGTGACTTTCAGAGGCGCACG
The DNA here is from genome assembly GCA_022376925.1 of Tragulus kanchil. Lineage (NCBI taxonomy): Eukaryota > Metazoa > Chordata > Mammalia > Artiodactyla > Tragulidae > Tragulus > Tragulus kanchil. The sequence goes on along the minus strand of JAIOJX010000030.1, from coordinate 106,821,819 downwards.
GTGTGGTAGATAAGTGTGATAATAATCCCTCTCTTATCTTTTGCATTGTGACTTTACCACTCTTCCCTTGAAGAGGTGTAGTTTCTTCCCCACCCAGCCCCCACCTTTTTCTTTTTCTTTTTTTGCATTTAGACTAAGCCTGTGACTTACTTTAACAAATACAGGACAATGGAAAAGATGCAGTCTGACTTTTGAACCTAGGTCTTAATGCTGTGTTGGCAGTCAGTTCCCACATGGGGAAGGATTGAATAAGGAGAAATCATGTAGAAAGAGGGAAATGTAGAGGAGAACTGAGAAACCTTGACAAACAACCAGCACCAAGGCCCTGACTTGTGAGTAAGACCTTCTTGGCTATTGAGTACCAGCCAAGTAATCAAGCTGCACCATGTGAAACAGAGAGCAACAGTCCCCCTGAGCCCTGTTTGAATTCCAATGGTTATTGTTTTATGCCACTGCATTTTGAGGCGACTTGTACTGATGGCAAAGAAATGAAACTCTGGCCCTTTGAGATGGTAATTCTTGGAGTGAAGTTCTCCTGTTGCTATTCCTCTTGTGACTTTGGAAATACAATGGGCTCTATTTGTGATGTCGTATAATGTATCTAGTTTTTAAATTTTGTTGCTTTTGCTTTCAGTGTCATTGATAACCAATTTAAATCAAAAAGAAGAACTATTGCTTAATCCATGGTGACAAAGACTTATGCCTATATTTTCTTCCAAGAGTTTTATAATTTTACATTTAGGACTTTAATCCGTTTTGAGATAATTTTGTATATGGTGTGAGGTAGGGTTCTAACTTCATTCTTTTGCATGTAGATCTCTAGTTTTCCTAATAATGTTTGTTGAAAAACAACATATATAAGAGAGTGTATGGGAAACAAACAAACAAGCAAACCACAGCTAAGAAGCAGTTTTTTTTTCTTCAAGATAGCTTCACTAATTTTAGCTGTTTGTGGCACTCCTATAGCTGCTTGCATACTCTGCTGCTGCATTTTAACAGAGTTCAGAGATTTAGCAATGTCTTGAGAGTGACCAGAATTATGGCAAAATGTGGACCTCAACCTCCCACCAGTCACCAACACAGCAACCTAGAGCCAGTGACTTTCAGAGGCGCACGGTGTGGTAGATAAGTGTGATAATAATCCCTCTCTTATCTTTTGCATTGTGACTTTACCACTCTTCCCTTGAAGAGGTGTAGTTTCTTCCCCACCCAGCCCCCACCTTTTTCTTTTTCTTTTTTTGCATTTAGACTAAGCCTGTGACTTACTTTAACAAATACAGGACAATGGAAAAGATGCAGTCTGACTTTTGAACCTAGGTCTTAATGCTGTGTTGGCAGTCAGTTCCCACATGGGGAAGGATTGAATAAGGAGAAATCATGTAGAAAGAGGGGAAATGTAGAGGAGAACTGAGAAACCTTGACAAACAACCAGCACCAAGGCCCTGACTTGTGAGTAAGACCTTCTTGGCTATTGAGTACCAGCCAAGTAATCAAGCTGCACCATGTGAAACAGAGAGCAACAGTCCCCCTGAGCCCTGTTTGAATTCCAATGGTTATTGTTTTATGCCACTGCATTTTGAGGCGACTTGTACTGATGGCAAAGAAATGAAACTCTGGCCCTTTGAGATGGTAATTCTTGGAGTGAAGTTCTCCTGTTGCTATTCCTCTTGTGACTTTGGAAATACAATGGGCTCTATTTGTGATGTCGTATAATGTATCTAGTTTTTAAATTTTGTTGCTTTTGCTTTCAGTGTCATTGATAACCAATTTAAATCAAAAAGAAGAACTATTGCTTAATCCATGGTGACAAAGACTTATGCCTATATTTTCTTCCAAGAGTTTTATAATTTTACATTTAGGACTTTAATCCGTTTTGAGATAATTTTGTATATGGTGTGAGGTAGGGTTCTAACTTCATTCTTTTGCATGTAGATCTCTAGTTTTCCTAATAATGTTTGTTGAAAAACAACATATATAAGAGAGTGTATGGGAAACAAACAAACAAGCAAACCACAGCTAAGAAGCAGTTTTTTTTTCTTCAAGATAGCTTCACTAATTTTACATCCTCTTCTTTCCTTACTGTGTTTCATTAGCTTCAGTTATCAGGATCCAAGGCAGCAAACCGAATTGATTAAACTCATTTTGTTCATTTGCTGAGGTACCAGATATCTAGCTTCTTTATAAAAACTAGCTCAGTCATGCAGCAGGTTCAGTTGGAGATTCCAGATGCAAATCACTTTCTCCACCATAAATTATCTCAGTTTTACTCAGAGTTTGAACGAAAAAGTTGGCAGAAAAGACTTTTTTTTGGGTAACATGTCCTATTGTTGTGACTTGTGAAATGAAAAGATTCTTTTTAAAGCCTAGTGATTTTTATTCTTCATATGCAGGCAGATAATATAGCTTTGTCCATAAATTGAATGTTTGCATAGTGATAAAAAATTTTTCTCTATCAGCTTTGTTCTACACCAATCTTCAGAGTACTAGGCCAGATTTCAGCAAGGGAGAATCTATGGAAGGCTTTCATTTTTTCAACTTCTCTAGATCCTTTTCCTATTTTTCAGGTATTCATTTCTATATTTTTAACATCTATTTCTATTTATAATGATTGAATTTTTATATATTAAGAAGAAAAACCCAGCACTTCATGTATATGTTTAAAAGAAAGTGACAGGTTTATAAATAGGGTGATAATTTGATATTTATGAAGTGCCAACTCATAGCTTACAGTGAATGGTGTTGGATTCATGACCTCTGAAGCAGAAAATTTCACTTCAGGACCAAAAGATGTGGCTTCCATCACTCAGAGTTTTGTGCAGCAAGTTTTCTTAAAGTAGAAAGGGATAGAGAAAGCTTCTAGTAAAAGGCAATGGAAGTGGGTAGGAAAGTACCTGCTTTGCTAGCTTAGCCAGGATATTATGTACTTTTTCAGTTGGTTATTGACAACAGATCGAAGGAATATCTCAAGGTTGTAAAGGTCTTACCAGACCCAGACCCACAACATGCATCTTGAGATAATTAACATAGGTATAAGGTTAGCTGGAAGGAACAGGTTTCCTGTCAGGAAGGAGAAACATGTCCTTGAGCAAGACACATTATTGTTCTAATCCTTAGCTCTGGGCTTAAAAGAAAATCTTAGGCAAAATAGATTGTTGCCTTGGTAGCCAAGGTGAAGACATGCAGGCTAAAATGGGTTTGTTTCCCCTCTTTCTCCTCCTTCTTGGGGATCCCCTGGTCTTCCTGTCAACCTGCCCAAGAATTAGGTCTCTCACAGTTTTATCTACTAATATGAGAATTGTGCAATTATCACTGAACTGTGTTTTGAAATTTTAGGACATGGCCAAAAATGGGGTTACTGAATTTCACAATTAAAATTCAAGAATGGAAAATTCATTTTAGATAAATGAGTGTTTAGATACACATACCTCTGTATTGACAGAAGTCCTGGAATTATGAGACTTCACTTTCAAAGTGATTGTCTTGTTCAAATATCAAACTACTAAGCAATGACTGTTTACACTTAGCCTCCTATGTACAGTAGGCATTTAAATATTTAGTAAATGAATGAAGTTGGGTGATCAGTTGTAAGATGCTTTGAAAAGGAAATAAACAAGATAAACATTAAAGTAGTGATTTTATATTACCTATGTTAAAGGAAGTATAAAGCTATGTAGATAAAATAAAGTTAATGTCTTCCAATTTGTTATAGCTCCTATCACTGCATACACTCTAAAATGTACTGACTGAAAACAACAGCCATCATTTATTTTGCTCACAGATCTTCACTTAGAGACTAAGCAACAACAACACTAACAAAACACTACTTCCTCAGCAGGCTCTTCATTAATTGTGCCTTATAGACCTCCCCTTGCTCTTTATTCTCCCTGATAATTCTCTGTTTCCTTAGTAGAACCTTGCATCTTGTAATTAACATATGTATTTTTTTTCTTCAACTTTCCACTAATATTTGTGTCAACTGTGATCCAGGCGTGTTCTAAACACTGGTGTTAAATTGATAAACATGGCTGACAAAGTTTCCGTCCATTTATGGAGAGATATATAATAAACTAGGAGGCAAATAAACAAAAAAGGATCAGATAGTGCTTAGTGCTCTCAAGAAAATTAAACAAGACAAAAAGATGCAGGTGAGGGAAGACCTCAGTGAAGATATGACAGTTGAGCTGACAACTAAACTATAAAGAAACAGCCAGGAAAAGATTTGGAAGAGGAGATTTTCATGCAAAGAGGAAAATCCATTGGACATATGGTGTGGGGGTGGGAAAGTCAATCTTGGCATGACTGAGGAAGTACAGAGAAGCAGTATAAGTGTGGGGCAAAGTGAAGGGAAGAGAAGGGTGCTAAGAGGTAAGGTCAAAAAGAAAGGAGCCAGATGTTGCAGGATCCACAGGCCGAAAGAATCGATTCAGATTTTATTCTATGTGTCTGCATGCATTGAACTGCAACCAGCATGTATAGAGCTGTTGTATGTGCATGGTGTTTGGCCCTGTGTTGTCCTAAGATTTAACAGTGAACACATTGTGTCTCTATTTTTTTTTATTATTGATGTATAGTTTATATACAATGTGTGTTCATTTCTGCTGTACAGCAAAGTGACTCAATTATAAATACATATATATACATATATACATATATATATATACACACACACACACACACACACACACACATACATACATTCTTTTTTTTTAAGATTTATTTATTTATTTATTTTGGGCAGGGGTCAGGTTGCGGAGGGAGGGGAGCAGGCTGGCCACTTCTATTGGTCTTTCGTTTCTCTATGTTCATACGTCTTTATTCTTTGGCTCCTGTGGGCCTCCCATCGCGGTGGTGTCTGTTGCTGCAGAGTGCCGGCTCTGGGCGCATGCACTCCAGAGCTCTGGCTCGGTAATTGGACACATCAGTCCAGCCACTCCGCGGCATGTGGGATCTTCCCAGGCCAGGGATCGAACAGGCGCCCCTTGCACTGCAAGGCGGTGTCCTTACCCACTGGACCACCAGGGGAAGCCCACACATTCTTTTTTATACTATTTTTATCCATTATAGTTTGCCCAAGACACTGACTACAGTTCCCTGTGCTGTATAGGACTTTATTGTCCATCCATTCTATATGTAATAGTTTGCATCTTTGTTGTCGTTCAGTCACTCAGTCATCTCTGACTCTTTGCAACTTCATGGACTGCAGCAAGCCAGGCTCCCCTGTCCTTTGCTGTCTACCAGAGTTTGCTCAGTCTCATGCCCATTGAACTGGTGATGCCATCCAACCATCTTATCCTCTGTCTCCGTCTCCTTCTGTCCTCATCTTTCCCAGTATCACTAACCCCAAACTCCCAGTCCACCTCTCTCCTCTCCCCCACCCTTGAGTCTGTAGGAATTCTTTCTGCTTTCTCATCATAGTTTTCTCAGAGTTTTGCACTTAAGAAGTACTCCATAAATATTTGTTGAATAAATAAAGGAATCAATGAATGAGAATATTTTTGAAATTTTTTGGAATTGTAAATGTATCCTCAAAATTAAAAATATGGAAGCCTTGATATAATTCTTCATGAATTTGTTATTACTAAAATATAACATTTTTTTCAGAACTGTGATGGAAAGATGTGATATGAAGGAAGCAATAAGATTTTTTAGAGCAAATACTTATTCAAGTTGGACTAAGTATAGTGGGAAATTTTTCTGACTCTTGAGATGAGAGCCCTGGTTCTAAACAAGTCACACCCCCAATTTCTGTGTATTTCTTGAGTAACATATTATTTTCCTGCTTTGAGCCATAGATACCAGGGGAAAGGCAGCTGTAAGACGTTTTAGTGAACATAATACACTGTCACTATAAAAAGTGTTTGCTGTTATAAAGCGTTACTTCTCACTTCATTTCACATAATCATAACCCATTAGGCATCTCTGTCTTTGACCTTCAGTAAATATCTGAGGACACAAAGAAAGCTACGCATGATATAATGGATTTCCCCACTTTCAATTTATTGGAGAAAAAACTTCCCTTAGGTTCTTTGAGTCTCATATTTCCATTTCATTCTTTCTAGTGTGGTTACCCCGTTCAAGTCCACCTTATTTTTATATTCATATCTTAATTCTGTCAGGTTCAATGTAAATGATTACATAAATGTGGTATGTAATACACACTGTCTTAGTAGCTGGCCAAACTACTGGCATTTCATGGACTTCTCCTTTTCTCTGTACATGGCATTAGGAGATCATTCCACATATATTTTCAGCCCTCTCTTAAATAAAAGCCAACTCACAATAATTCTCAAACTTAGCATCTTTTACTCTTGAATTGATTCCATTTTTCTGCAAACAAAAGCTGTTTTGTCTATAATGTCATAGTTTTTATCAGCATATTTCTTATAGACATGATTGATCGTTTGCAATCAGGGATGATTTTGTCATGCAGGAGACATTTAGCAGTATCTGGAGACATTTTGGTTATCACAGTCTGGGGGAATGGGTAAGAGGACACTGGCTTCTAGTGGGTAGGGACCAAAGATCCTACTAATCATCCTACAGTACACAGAACAACCACAAGAAGTACTCCATAAATATTTGTTGAATAAATAAAGGAATCAATGAATGAGAATATTTTTGAAATTTTTTGGAATTGTAAATGTATCCTCAAAATTAAAAATATGGAAGCCTTGATATAATTCTTCATGAATTTGTTATTACTAAAATATAACATTTTTTTCAGAACTGTGATGGAAAGATGTGATATGAAGGAAGCAATAAGATTTTTTAGAGCAAATACTTATTCAAGTTGGACTAAGTATAGTGGGAAATTTTTCTGACTCTTGAGATGAGAGCCCTGGTTCTAAACAAGTCACACCCCCAATTTCTGTGTATTTCTTGAGTAACATATTATTTTCCTGCTTTGAGCCATAGATACCAGGGGAAAGGCAGCTGTAAGACGTTTTAGTGAACATAATACACTGTCACTATAAAAAGTGTTTGCTGTTATAAAGCGTTACTTCTCACTTCATTTCACATAATCATAACCCATTAGGCATCTCTGTCTTTGACCTTCAGTAAATATCTGAGGACACAAAGAAAGCTACGCATGATATAATGGATTTCCCCACTTTCAATTTATTGGAGAAAAAACTTCCCTTAGGTTCTTTGAGTCTCATATTTCCATTTCATTCTTTCTAGTGTGGTTACCCCGTTCAAGTCCACCTTATTTTTATATTCATATCTTAATTCTGTCAGGTTCAATGTAAATGATTACATAAATGTGGTATGTAATACACACTGTCTTAGTAGCTGGCCAAACTACTGGCATTTCATGGACTTCTCCTTTTCTCTGTACATGGCATTAGGAGATCATTCCACATATATTTTCAGCCCTCTCTTAAATAAAAGCCAACTCACAATAATTCTCAAACTTAGCATCTTTTACTCTTGAATTGATTCCATTTTTCTGCAAACAAAAGCTGTTTTGTCTATAATGTCATAGTTTTTATCAGCATATTTCTTATAGACATGATTGATCGTTTGCAATCAGGGATGATTTTGTCATGCAGGAGACATTTAGCAGTATCTGGAGACATTTTGGTTATCACAGTCTGGGGGAATGGGTAAGAGGACACTGGCTTCTAGTGGGTAGGGACCAAAGATCCTACTAATCATCCTACAGTACACAGAACAACCACCCACAACCAAGAATCGCCTGGCCCCAGATGTCAATAGTGTGAAGCCTGAAAAACTCTGAGCCCGGTTAAGATCTCGCCTCCATCTTTTTGAATAGATGACTGTTTGCACTAGTTTATTATGCTTTAAAATCACTTGGTAAGTCACATCTGTCTTCAGGTTTCTACACAATGATGAGCGAATCAACTCAGAGAAAGTTGGGAGGGCTTGGCTCCCTAAACTTTCCACAGTGAGTGGAGATCAGATACCTGTCCTTGAGCTTATGAGAAGAAGCCTAAATACTGGGACACTGTATGCTTAGCACCCTGTGCCACTAGGGGTGTCACAGTAAGGTGACTGAGCCTCTCATCACTTCCTCTAGTAAATGATTAATTATAAGAAAGGTCTCTGCATGAACTCAGAATTTCAGCTGTCTCCAGAGCAAGTTGTCTGTGTTCAGGAAACATCACTTTTGATTCAAGCTACCAGAAACTGATTATCCTTAAACCACATATGTTCTGCAGAGCAAGCCTTCCCAGGCAGATGAAAGCCATGAAATTTCATAGGTACTGTAAAGGGCTAAAAATTTGGATGGCAAATGTACAAATGCTGCCATCAATATCCTCAAGCTTAGCGCTGCTATTAACATCAGGCGTATATACTATGACTTTATTTCCTAAACTGCATAGATAGTGCTTAAATGCATGGATTTATTATCACATTTGGCATATTTTATTTATAGCATAAGAAAGGTGAAACCTTCTGCAGCACTGCATGTTAAGATTAGGATTTATTGTCCAGGAATCCTTGAACAATTTTATCAAAAGCCCATTTCTAGGTGGTGTTTTTCTGCAATAAATCATACAGCAAGAATCTATCAGTGGACACTAGGAAGAGATAAATGAGTGTAGAGGAAAGAGGGTCATCACAGATTTTTTTTCTGTATCATGACCTGTCATTGGCAGAAATCCATTTATTATAGTTCACAGATGATTTTTTTACCTGCTTGCTGTGTTTTCTGTTCAGGGTGTTAGCTAAGATAAAATGAAAACCTGGCAAAACATATGTCATCAAAATCCATGAAAAGAGACATAACTTAAAGATCATGAGACATAAAGGGTATTGATTTTTTCCTCTTCCCATATGATGGCAACTTTCAGGGGAAATATCTTTTTAAAATGTAAATATTTTAATTTTTTTAAAGTAACTGCTCCTCTCAGGTTGGTAGTACAATTATTGGAAAAACAATTTCCTTTGCAGTCTAGAAGTTCCTCTCAGAATGTTCAGTAGAAAAGCAGTAAAAGGGGTACCTAATGAGTTGTTGAATAGTTTTCAAGCACCCACTGAGTGTGTTTTCTTTCTTTCTTTTTTTTTTTAACATGCCCTATCTTATTGAATCTGTGATCAGGACTCTGTAATTTGGAGCAAGACCAGGTACATGAAAAAATACATGCCAACTGCCAGGCTAAATATGAGTGATCTTTGTGAGGTTGTCACCACAACTACAGTTGAGTTTACATCTGATTGAAAGAATTCAATAAAATATAGCATTTCAGGTTTCTTTTTAAAAATACATTTATTTTTGTACTGCCTTTTCCTTTTCAAGTTGTCTAAGCTATGAAAAAACTTGCAAAATATATTTCCAGCTTCTTAAAGTTAAACGCTAGCAAGTATACATTGAATGAATGCTATATTTCAATAGAATGCTGAAAACAAGTTTACTTTTTCAGAAGGGAGACTAGAAGGCCCCCATCCCTACATGTTCTATCCCTAGACGTCCATCAATTTGAAGTAATACTACATAACACGCTAGAGAGTCATTCTCTCTCCACATCCCTCCACAGTCCTAAAGAGCCCCCAAATAGACACTAGCTTTAAACATAAACAGATGAAGAAGAGAGAAGTATAGGGGGATGATGGCTTTCACAATGTGTGACCTAAACCAGGCCTTCTATTAAGAAATCCAGAGCAGTGGAAGTTCTCCTCTCACCTTCTTCATGGGTAGATGAGGACAAACCATCCATCTTGGAGATCTGTAGACCTGCACACCAACGGGCACTCACAAACAAGCATCAATAGCAAAACAGAAGTGACTGCTTCCTTCTTGTACTTTCTCAAATACCATCTGCCACTCTGAAATACTTGGTGGGAGACATTGGACAGAATATAGTCATAGGTAGAGTACTAGGGTCTAGATCAAAATTTATGGGGAGTAATGGTGCTCAAAGCTCAGTCACCATGATTTTAGTGACACATTTTAAAATTTTTATTTTTTTTTAAAGATTTATCTATTTATTTATTTTGGGCAGGGATCAGGTTGGGGAGGGAGGGGAGCGGGCGGGCCACTTCCATTGGTCTTTCATTTCTCCACTTTCATCCGTCTTTGTTCTTTGGCTCCTGTGGGCCTTCCATCGCGGTGGTGTCTGTCATTGCAGAGCACCGGCTCTGGGCGCATGTGCTCCAGAGCTCCGGCTCGGTAATTGGACACATCTGTCCAGCCGCTCTGCGGCACGTGGGATCTTCCCAGGCCAGGGATCGAACCGGCGCCCCTTGCACTGCAAGGTGGTGTCCTTACCCACTGGACCACCAGGGGAAGCCCTAAAAATTTTATTTTTAATTGAAGGATAATTACTTCACATTGCTGTGTTGATTTCTTCTACACAACAACATAAATGAGCCATAAGTATATATATATATATACTTATATATATATATTCCCTCCCTTTCGAACCTCCCTTCCACTCTTCCCCTACCTGCCCTCTAGGTTGTCACAGAGCACCAGGCTGAACTACCTGTGTTATACAGCAAATTCCCACTAGCTAGCTATCTGTTATACAATACGGTAATGTTTATGTTTCAGTGCCACTGTCTCAACTTGTCCCTCCCTCTTCATCCCCTACCATGTCCGAAAGTCTATTCTCTATGTCTGCGTCTCTGATCCTGCCCTGAAAATAGATTCATCAGTATCATCTTTCTAGATTTCTTATGTATGCAGTAGGATACAGTATTTGTTTTTCTCTTTCTGACAGACTTCACTCTGTATAACAGGCTCTACGTTCATCCACCTCAGTTCAACTGACTCAAATTCACTCCTTTTTATGACTGAGTAATATTCCATTGTATATATGTACCCCAACTTCTTTATCCATTCATCTGCTGGTGGACATCTAGATTGCTTCCAGTCCTGGTTATTGTAAATAGTGCTGCAGTGAACAGTGGGGTACGTGTGTCCTTTAGAATTGTGGTTTCCTAAGGGTACATGACCAGTAGTGAGACTTCTGAGTCATGGTAATTTTATTCCCCATCTTTAAAAAGGAATCTCTATACTGTTCTCCATAAGGGCTGTATCATTTTACATTCCCAGCAACAGTGGAGGAAGGTTCCTTTTTCTCCACTTCTTCTCCAACGTTTGTTTGATGATGACCATTGTGACTGGTGTGAGGTGATACCTCATTGTAGTTTTGATTTGCATTTCTCTAATAATGAGTGATATTGAACATTTTTTCATTGTGTTCTGGCCATCTGTGTATCTTCTTTCGGAAAATGTCTGTTTAGATTCCATTTTTGATTGCATTGCTTATTTTTCTGATATTCAGCTGCATGAGTTACTTATATATTTTGGAGATTAACCCTTTATCAGTTGCTTCATTTGCAATTATTTTCTCTCATTCTGTGTATTGTCTTTTCATCTTGTTTACAGTTTCCTTTGCTGTGCAGAAGTTTTTAAGTTTAATTAGGTCCCATTTATGTAATTTTGTTTTTATTTCCATTACTCCAGAAGGCGAGTCAAAGAGAATCTTGCTGCAATTTATGTCAAAGTGTATTCTGCCTATGTTTTCCTCTTAGTTTTATAGTTTCTGGCCTTACATTTAGGTCTTTAATCCATTTTTAGTTTGTTTATGTGTATAATACTTAGTGACAGGTTTTTTTTAAGATTTATTCATGCATTTATTTTATTTTTTGGCTGTGGTATGTCTGTTGCTGGGCAGTCTTTATCTAGTACGTGGAGATTACTCTTTGTTGCAATGCTAGGGCTTCTTATTGGAATGTCTCATCTTGTGGGCAGCACAGACTCTAGGTGTGTGGGTTTCAGTAGTTGTGGTTCCTGGACTAAGAGCATGGGCTCAGTAGTTGTGGCACATAGGCTTAGTTGCTCCTTGGCATGTTGGATCTTGCCAGAACAGATACTGAACCCAAGTTCCCTGCACTGATAGGTGGATTTTCAACCACTGGACCACCAAGGAAGACCTTAAGGGATACTTTTTTCTTTTTAAAATTTTGGCCTCTTTTATTTTTTTTTTTTTAATTTTCATCCATCTTTATTCTTTGGCCTGTGTGGGCCTCCCATCACAGTGGCCTCTCCCTTTGCAGAGCACAGACTCTGGGTGCATGTGCTCCAGAGCACTAGCTCGTAATTGGACACACCAGTCCAGCCACTCCATGGCACGTGGGATCTTCCCAGGCCAGGGATTGAACTATTGCCCCTGGCACTGCAAGACAGACTCTTTACCCACTGGAACACCAGGGAAACCCCTTGGTGACACTTTTAAATGTTAAAATTACTGTCCAAAAAATCCATGATGAGTAAGATACCAATATTTTCAATAGACAAGATCGGTATTCCTTTTACTCTAATATGGCTGGCTCAGTGTGGCCCTGCACAGTATCCACTGAAGTAAGAGGAAGTTAAAGAAAGTCAACTGTCCTCTCTGTAACTGCAGGTGTTTGCTTTAAGAAGGTGGACATCTTCTGGAAGCAGTAGTTTATCACATATTAATTCTGTATAGGTCATTGTTGGAAGCAACACAGAGAAGTTTATGGAGAAAGTTCAGTCACAGACTGTAGTCCTGGTCTGTCATTTACCAGTCATGCAACATTGGGCAAATCACTTGACTTCCCCTGTGACCATTTCCTGATCCATAAAAGAATGCTGGAGAAAAATTAAGGTTTTGCAATATTTCTGCAGCCTACCATATTAATGGGAAAAAAATCTATATTAAAATAGATGAGGGCTTCCCTGGTGGTCCAGTGGGCAAGGACACTGCCTTGCAGTGCAAGGGGCGCCAGTTCAACCCCTGGCCTGGGAAAATCCTACGTGCCATGGAGTGGCTGGACCGATGTGTCCAATTAACCGAGCCGGAGCTCTGGAGTGCATGCGCGCAGAGCCAGTGCTCTGTGACAACAGAGGCCACCACGATGGGAGGCCCACACAGGCCAAAAAATGAAGATGGATGAAAATAGAGAAATGAAAGACCAATAGAAGTGGCCCGCCTGCTCCTCTCCCTCCCCACCCCACCCTGCCCCCAAATAAATAAATAAATAAATCTTTAAAAAAAAAAATAGATGAGAGGGAACTTCCCTGGTGGTCTAGTGGTTAAGACTCTGTGTTCCCAATGCAGAAGGCCCAGGTTCATCCCCTGGTCAGGGAATTAGATCCCACATGCCACAGCTAAGTGCAGCCAAATAAGTAAATAACTAAAAATTTAAAAAATAGATGAGTTAGTCATTGAATTGCATTTATTCAAGTTTAATCTAAATTATTATTTTGTTTATACTCCTAATACAAATAGTTCATTAGGTCAACTTTTAAATTCTTTAATCTGGATACCAGAAGCCAACTCTGCAGACCAGTGGTCAGTTCCATTCCACTCCTGCCAAGGTAACTTTGTTCTGAGGATTCATAAAAGACTTCCAAATTTATGGATTCTGTGCCTTTAATAATCATTGTACACATTTGGTTTGTAAAATATGGTATTAGATGACTTGTTCTTTTCTGACTAAATGATCCCTTCCTATGGGCATCTGGGTAGAACTAAAGCTGGGAAAAGTAACTAGAGACACTGCTTATTTCTAGTCACTTTTGGAGTGAAGCTCATGAAAACGATATTCATGAAGACAGCAGTTTTACATTACATAATTGTCTCAGGCTTTTCTAATTAGCATTGGCCATGTTAATCAAAATTTAGCCTGATAATAGTAGCTTAAAATTCTTTTAAAATCCCTTGTCTAATAGTTATCTCATCTCCTTCAACATACTGTGGTACTTCATTTATAGGATTTTGGATAGTAAATTTTCTTTAAATGTTACCCAGTATCTTAAAAGAAGTGTGTCCAGTTTTTTGGCATCAATAGAGTATTTTTTTTTGAAAGGAGGACATAATTATGAATGATAGACAATAGAAAACATAAATATTTCATTCTTTTGAAGGAAGGTTACAGGGAAATAGGAAAACTTGAAATACCATACCAAATAATCACACTTAAGGCATTTGTGGTGGTAACTTCATAGAAGAGAGTCTAGTTGTGTGTGTGTATGTGTATGTGTGAGAGAGGAAGTGAGGCCATACCTGAATGTGTGAAGATCTGAACTTACTTTCCCCTTCTTACCCAGTTGCAACAGAACTGTGTCTGTTGCTGTGCTTTGGTTATGACCCTTGATCCCCATCTACTCATCTATAAGGCTTATCATCAGCACAAGTATATCTGATTCCTTTATATGTTCAGTATGAAAATAATAATTCGTGGAGCTGATGATCAATGTGGTGTTTGTAAGACCAATGGGAAGAATTTAAATACTCTACCATTTGAAATAGCTTAGTTCAATTACTGTGAAGAGAGTGACTGACAGAAACAGAGAGGACTGACTGGACTTTTAACTCATTGCAGAGTGTAAATTAAAGGCTGTCTTTGCCTTTTTTAAAAATTTAGTCCAGACATTTTACACAATTATTGTCTCAAGAGAGTAGAAGAATAAAAGGAGCTTGCTTCCTTTGCCACATATTTTTCTTACAAATTGGAGTTGGAAGATAAGAAAGGGAGAGAGTGATGTAGAGAGAAAGACAGAGGTATTTCAGGTTGTTAGTTTGGAGAATTAACCTGAAAGGCATATGTTACATGGTTATTAAAAATATCTGTTGGGTTTCCCTGGTGGTCCAGTGGATAAGGACATCACTTTGCAGTGCAAGGGACACTGGTTCAGTCTCTGGCTTGGGAAGATCCCATGTGCCACTGGACCGATGTGTCCAACTACCAGTCCGAAGCTCTGGAGTGCATGCACCCAGAGCCAGTGCTCTGCAGTGAGAAAGGCGACTGCTATGGGAGGCCCAATCGGGCCAAAGAACAATGATGGATGAAAATAGATAAATGAAAGAACAATAGAAGTGGCCCTAACAACAACAAAAATATCCCTTATGCTAATTTATCCTTATATCTCAAGTTAACAATGAAACATTTTGAATCTAGAGACAGAAAAAGTTCCCTTTTTTTTTTTCCAAGAAATAAAGTTGTGTCTTGGGAGGTGATAACAACAAAGGGAATATTCTTTTTTTAAAAAAAAAAATATTTATTTATTTATTTTGGGAAAGGGAGCGGGTTGGGGAGGGAGAGGGGCAGGCGGGTCACTTCTATTGGTCTTTCATTACTCCATTTTCATCCATCTTTGTTCTTTGGCTCCCGTGGGCCTCCCATCGCGGTGGCGTCTGTCGCTGCAGAGCGCCGGCTCGGTGATTGGGCACATCGATCCAGCGCTCCGCGCACGTGGGATCTTCCCAGGCCAGGGATCGAACCGGTGCCTTGCACTGCAAGACGGTGTCCTTGCCCACTGAACCACCAGGGAAGCCCGGGAATATTCTTTAAAAGTGATGATTTGTTCATTCTGATCGATGAGCTTTTTTAAGAGAAACAAAATTATTATACAAGTCAAACTGATATTGGCATATCTTACTGTATTTTCAGCTTCTTTGGCTGCTTTCTCAGGCTGATGTTTAAAGGATTAGAATGAAGCTTACCTTTTGTGTGTTTTTGAAACATCCCACTGATCAGACTGTGAGAAAAATGCACTGGTGTATCATATTTCTAACACTTAAAGATCTAATTGGGACATTGTTCTTTACATGCTGTTAGACACTGTAGTGAAAAGAAGAGTCCTAGCCAGAGGTATTTCAGGTTGTTAGTTTGGAGAATTAACCTGAAAGGCATATGTTACATGGTTATTAAAAATATCTGTTGGGTTTCCCTGGTGGTCCAGTGGATAAGGACATCACTTTGCAGTGCAAGGGACACTGGTTCAGTCTCTGGCTTGGGAAGATCCCATGTGCCACTGGACCGATGTGTCCAACTACCAGTCCGAAGCTCTGGAGTGCATGCACCCAGAGCCAGTGCTCTGCAGTGAGAAAGGCGACTGCTATGGGAGGCCCAATCGGGCCAAAGAACAATGATGGATGAAAATAGATAAATGAAAGAACAATAGAAGTGGCCCTAACAACAACAAAAATATCCCTTATGCTAATTTATCCTTATATCTCAAGTTAACAATGAAACATTTTGAATCTAGAGACAGAAAAAGTTCCCTTTTTTTTTTTCCAAGAAATAAAGTTGTGTCTTGGGAGGTGATAACAACAAAGGGAATATTCTTTTTTTAAAAAAAAAATTATTTATTTATTTATTTTGGGAAAGGGAGCGGGTTGGGGAGGGAGAGGGGCAGGCGGGTCACTTCTATTGGTCTTTCATTACTCCATTTTCATCCATCTTTGTTCTTTGGCTCCCGTGGGCCTCCCATCGCGGTGGCGTCTGTCGCTGCAGAGCGCCGGCTCGGTGATTGGGCACATCGATCCAGCCGCTCCGCGGCACGTGGGATCTTCCCAGGCCAGGGATCGAACCGGTGCCCCTTGCACTGCAAGACGGTGTCCTTGCCCACTGAACCACCAGGGAAGCCCGGGAATATTCTTTAAAAGTGATGATTTGTTCATTCTGATCGATGAGCTTTTTTAAGAGAAACAAAATTATTATACAAGTCAAACTGATATTGGCATATCTTACTGTATTTTCAGCTTCTTTGGCTGCTTTCTCAGGCTGATGTTTAAAGGATTAGAATGAAGCTTACCTTTTGTGTGTTTTTGAAACATCCCACTGATCAGACTGTGAGAAAAATGCACTGGTGTATCATATTTCTAACACTTAAAGATCTAATTGGGACATTGTTCTTTACATGCTGTTAGACACTGTAGTGACAAGAAGAGTCCTAGCCTACATTGGCTGGGAGCCAATACATACCTTCCCTGAACAAAGTGCAGGATAATTAAAGTACAACTACAGAGTGCACACAAAAATAGCCATCAGTGCGTGCTGGAGATCACGCTGCTTGGGAACCTCAGGAGCTCATTGCTGCATACACTTTTCTTTTCAGATACAGTTCATCAGGGATATTTTCTTTTTTCCCTCACTTACTATTTTGTGAAAAGTTCTAAATTAAAAAAAAAAAAAAAAACGACAACTAATATCCTCCTCAATCATCTGTGCAAAATTAATCATCTCTAAAAGTGAAGAACACTGCTTAGGAGGTCAAACATATATGATTTTGTAAAAATTTAAGGGAAATGAGGCATTTTAGAAACTTCATTTCAATTTCAAATGGAGAACTAAGAACTAAATAAAATGCAGGGGGTATTTTTACATCAGTCACAATTCCTATTCAAACAGCCTATTTAAATGTGCACAGGCCTTTCACGCAGAGCCACTCAAATGCCCTTGCATAGCAGGTTCTTCAAGGAAATCAGGAAGGCCTTGGGATTGTATAAGCCTGCAACATGACCCGGGGTAAGCCCGAGTACCTTTCTAGCATAACCATTTAAAAAACAGTTTTTCCCATTCACTTTTTAAAGCTACAATTTTGTGCAAATCATCAAGCATTGGGAACCTCTGGGTAGCTGGTTCCTACAGTGAAACCTAAAGGATTTACACTGGACCTTCCCAATACCACTAAAAGGAACAATGCAAATAAATCCCTTTCACGGTGAGGGGAAATGGGATCCTTAGAAAGCTCCTTCCTATTCAATGAAACCTGCCAATTTTTTACTCTTAAAATACGATTCTGTCCACAGGGCAACTTCAAAATGGTTTCTCCACATTTCTTTAGATCATGTGTAAATCAAGTGCTGTTCAGCAGATACCACGGATAAATCATCCATATTTTATTCCTTCTCTTTTTATAGAATACATTTGCAAGATCAGTTTCTGATTCTGCAGAAGTCCATTGACCAGGTTAAACTCTAGCTGGCTTGCTTTTTTATTTAGGTTTTCCTTTCCCTAAATGACCCTCAGAAAACGCAGTGATAGTCAAAGTTGAGTACACAATCGTCTGGCAAGGTCAAGTGGAGTTATGACAGACAGGCGTCCATATTTATTTATCGTCTGGCAAGGACACTGTAGTGACAAGAAGAGTCCTAGCCTACATTGGCTGGGAGCCAATACATACCTTCCCTGAACAAAGTGCAGGATAATTAAAGTACAACTACAGAGTGCACACAAAAATAGCCATCAGTGCGTGCTGGAGATCACGCTGCTTGGGAACCTCAGGAGCTCATTGCTGCATACACTTTTCTTTTCAGATACAGTTCATCAGGGATATTTTCTTTTTTCCCTCACTTACTATTTTGTGAAAAGTTCTAAATTAAAAAAAAAAAAAAAAAACGACAACTAATATCCTCCTCAATCATCTGTGCAAAATTAATCATCTCTAAAAGTGAAGAACACTGCTTAGGAGGTCAAACATATATGATTTTGTAAAAATTTAAGGGAAATGAGGCATTTTAGAAACTTCATTTCAATTTCAAATGGAGAACTAAGAACTAAATAAAATGCAGGGGGTATTTTTACATCAGTCACAATTCCTATTCAAACAGCCTATTTAAATGTGCACAGGCCTTTCACGCAGAGCCACTCAAATGCCCTTGCATAGCAGGTTCTTCAAGGAAATCAGGAAGGCCTTGGGATTGTATAAGCCTGCAACATGACCCGGTAAGCCCGAGTACCTTTCTAGCATAACCATTTAAAAAACAGTTTTTCCCATTCACTTTTTAAAGCTACAATTTTGTGCAAATCATCAAGCATTGGGAACCTCTGGGTAGCTGGTTCCTACAGTGAAACCTAAAGGATTTACACTGGACCTTCCCAATACCACTAAAAGGAACAATGCAAATAAATCCCTTTCACGGTGAGGGGAAATGGGATCCTTAGAAAGCTCCTTCCCTATTCAATGAAACCTGCCAATTTTTTACTCTTAAAATACGATTCTGTCCACAGGGCAACTTCAAAATGGTTTCTCCACATTTCTTTAGATCATGTGTAAATCAAGTGCTGTTCAGCAGATACCACGGATAAATCATCCATATTTTATTCCTTCTCTTTTTATAGAATACATTTGCAAGATCAGTTTCTGATTCTGCAGAAGTCCATTGACCAGGTTAAACTCTAGCTGGCTTGCTTTTTTATTTAGGTTTTCCTTTCCCTAAATGACCCTCAGAAAACGCAGTGATAGTCAAAGTTGAGTACACAATCGTCTGGCAAGGTCAAGTGGAGAGTTATGACAGACAGGCGTCCATATTTATTTATACATGTTGCCGTGCTATGCTGAGTTAGCCTCAACACATTCAAGTTTTTAAATCATGTAACTTGCTTTCAAATCAACTCCCTATGACAGCAGAAGGGTTCAAGTTTATAGGTAGCTAATGGCGTTTTTTTTTTTAAATTAAATCTCTTGATAGGGTCACTTAATAATTGTTAGGATGCTTGATGCAGCCCCCAGGTGGAAGACTGTCTGCAGAGCATAAAGAATGAGCTGTTCTCCCTCTGCCACAGCCTCTGCTGATTTACAACCACTTTGTGTTTGATGCTGGACAGGATAATTTCATCAGTCTCCAACCCTTGTGATCACGTCCCAAAATGACTCGTCAGGTGAAGCCCCAGCAGAAGATTGCTTGTCACCTGTAGGAAGTAGCTGTCTGCTATGAGTACTCTCTCCTCATAAATGTAATCATCCGTTAGTTATTCATTGAGCTATCCTTCATGGGCTCGATGGAGTGGTGAGGGCAAGGGACCAACTCCTCACTGCGGAAACGCTTAGAAACAATACTGATGACCATTGCATTTTTGTTTCTTCTCTCTCATCTTTTTCTTATGTTGGGAGAAGAAGTGTTCATCTGGGCTCATTTTTGAAGATTACAAAGGAAAATAATATTGCTGGTACATTGAAGAATATTTTCTTAATTTAAAAATATTTCACAAATGAGGAAATGGAGGGCTTTCCTGGTCGTCCAGTGGGTAGAGGGTCTGCCCTGCAGTGCAAGGGGCACCGTTTGATCCCTGGCCGGGGAAGATCCCACATGCCGCGGAGCAGCTGGACCGGTGTGTCCACTTACGAACGAGCACTTTGGGGTATATGCACCCAGAGCCAGTGCTCTGCAATGAGAGGCCACTGCAATAGGAGGCCCACACAGGCCAAAGAATAAAGATGGATGAAAATAAATAAATAAATAAAAAACCAATAAAAGAGGCCAAAATATTTTTAAAAGTGAGGAAATGGAGTTAGAGATGGTAATTTGCCAGATGTCAAATAGTTGTTCAGGTTTCCCTTTCACTTATTTATTCTTATCCATTTAGCAGTATTCCAGAACCAATCATTGTTTCAGTGAGGTGACACAATCATCTTACACTTGTAAGTGTAATCTAGAACAAAATAATTTATATACATAGGCATCATGTTTAATTTAATCCAGTTCCTAATTAGCCACTTCATTAGTTCATTTATTGACTTAACACCTATACAGTTCTAATACATGCCAGTAATGGCCACAGAGGTGAAGTCAAGGGCCGTGAGCATGTTCAGAAAGAGTGACTGGAGAAAGCCTGCAGAGGACAGGCCACTTAAACTGGACGATATCTGCATCCCTAAATGGCACAGAGCCTTTCAGGCACCAGCATACAGCAGAGCCATTACAACACAATCTGATTTGTCCCAAATAAGTGCATGATTTCTCTAGTGTATCTTGGGAAATTTTGGCAAAAGCCTTCTGGGACTTTTGCAATGGGGTTGCCTTGACAGCTTGGGGAGGGAGAAGCACAGAGCCTGGGATGGATAGGGAGTTTAGAGTTGCATTCAGCAGCCTCACTGACAGAGTTTGCTATGCAAGTAACTCAGGCTACTTAGTGGTGGATAGGATATGAGTGGAGGTTTGAGATACTTGTGTCCTGTCCACCACTTAGTAGCCTGAGTCACTTGCAGAACAAACTCTGTGAGACCTTGCCTAAGGTTAGAATTCTTGGTGAGTTTGAAACAGGATCTCAAAGAGCCTAATGGGTCCTCAACTGAAATCATTTCAAGATTCTAGAAGCATTCCATGTCTAGGTACAGTCCTGGGAGCAGATCCGAAATGCATTCAAGATGTACAGGAAATCTTACTGATTGTCATGGTGAGGATTAGATCATGGTCTGAGAAGGACTGAGCCTGTGGTTGGGAGGTGTAAACATGGAAACTTCCAGAACCCTTATCTGTTGTTTTGCTTAAAATGAACATTGCCAGTGAGTTATAGGTGGATCCTTCTACACTGATGAACTGAACCAGAATGTCTTTTCTATCAATAGTTTTGATGTTTTAATAATTGAATTCCTGGTACACAAATTTGCTTTCTAGATCTGCGAATATATCTTTATCAGAGTTTACTCTTTCTCCAGAACTGGAGGTCCTTGGTTGGTATTTTGCTCCAACTCTTGGCTAAAAAAGTAAAAAGTTGCTGCTCCTCATCTTTCTAATGTTCCCTGGAGAAAAGAAGACCTTTTTCATGAGCACTACAGTGAATGATCATTAAACACCTAAGACATGCTTTGTGTACCAAAGTCATAAGGGTCTGAAGAGTCACCAGAGACATGGCATGAATTTCCCTCTGGATGTTGCAGAGTATGGAACTTATTAGAACTTTTTTTCTCATGTGGGCCTAAATATGCCTCTGTGTGGCTTGTTGTTGTTCACTTTGTAGTATGAGGACTTTACTGGTGGTTCAGATGCTAAAGAATCCTCCTGCCAATGCAGGAGACTGGAGTTCGATCCTCTTGTTGGAAGGATCGTCTGGAGAATAGAATGGCTACCCCCTCGAGTATTCTTGCCAGGAGAATTCCATGGACAGGGGAGCCTGGAGGGCTACAGAATGTAAATTACTTTTAATTACTGGGTTCTAAAACATTGAAAATTGGTACTTCTGTCACCAAAGTCATCAATGAAGTAGGAGACAATGACATAGGAATAAATCATTTTCACGTATGTTCGTTAGAAATTTCCAAGTGGACTCAATTTTACTCAAAAATAAGTCTTTCCAAGCTGAGAGCCGTCATGGTCAGCTAAGAAAAATATTTCAAGATTCTAGAAGCATTCCATGTCTAGGTACAGTCCTGGGAGCAGATCCGAAATGCATTCAAGATGTACAGGAAATCTTACTGATTGTCATGGTGAGGATTAGATCATGGTCTGAGAAGGACTGAGCCTGTGGTTGGGAGGTGTAAACATGGAAACTTCCAGAACCCTTATCTGTTGTTTTGCTTAAAATGAACATTGCCAGTGAGTTATAGGTGGATCCTTCTACACTGATGAACTGAACCAGAATGTCTTTTCTATCAATAGTTTTGATGTTTTAATAATTGAATTCCTGGTACACAAATTTGCTTTCTAGATCTGCGAATATATCTTTATCAGAGTTTACTCTTTCTCCAGAACTGGAGGTCCTTGGTTGGTATTTTGCTCCAACTCTTGGCTAAAAAAGTAAAAAGTTGCTGCTCCTCATCTTTCTAATGTTCCCTGGAGAAAAGAAGACCTTTTTCATGAGCACTACAGTGAATGATCATTAAACACCTAAGACATGCTTTGTGTACCAAAGTCATAAGGGTCTGAAGAGTCACCAGAGACATGGCATGAATTTCCCTCTGGATGTTGCAGAGTATGGAACTTATTAGAACTTTTTTCTCATGTGGGCCTAAATATGCCTCTGTGTGGCTTGTTGTTGTTCACTTTGTAGTATGAGGACTTTACTGGTGGTTCAGATGCTAAAGAATCCTCCTGCCAATGCAGGAGACTGGAGTTCGATCCTCTTGTTGGAAGGATCGTCTGGAGAATAGAATGGCTACCCCCTCGAGTATTCTTGCCAGGAGAATTCCATGGACAGGGGAGCCTGGAGGGCTACAGAATGTAAATTACTTTTAATTACTGGGTTCTAAAACATTGAAAATTGGTACTTCTGTCACCAAAGTCATCAATGAAGTAGGAGACAATGACATAGGAATAAATCATTTTCACGTATGTTCGTTAGAAATTTCCAAGTGGACTCAATTTTTACTCAAAAAATAAGTCTTTCCAAGCTGAGAGCCGTCATGGTCAGCTAAGAAAAATATTTTTAAGATCAACTTAAAGACATAATGCTTAGGAAAGAATTTATTATAGATGTTACGGTAAGTTACTTCCAACCATAATATTCCTAGTAGGCACCATAGTAACAAGAATTTCCCTTTAATTAGGTTGTGTCTCCTTAAAAACAAACAAACAAACAAAAAAACTGTATCAAATGAAGATAAATTGAAAAAACAATGTCTTTGGCAATGAAATAGCCTTTTGTGGCATCACTGTCATTGCCATAAGCATAGACAAAGTAGAATACCGGCGTCAGGAATCTTCTAAAAGCAACCCTGGAAGATATAGCTTTGGCACAAGTCAAATCATATACTTCAGAATCACTTCTATAGTTGTGAGACAGGTAGTCGATCTGCTTCAGCTCCATTTGGAGAGCACTGACTCCTCTAAAGCATGGCAAGTGTCCCAACCTTCCCTGGAGGAAGATAAAAGTTTATCCTGTGGGAAATGGTCTTGTAGAAAACAAATCTAATGGATGCTGGTAACAGGTACAGAGTTCTTCAAGATAGAGGGTCTTTGCAAAATAAAACAATGTCAAGAGTTCATGGGAAATCACACTTTTAAAATAGAGCATGGTCTTTTTCTAAACAATTATAACAATAAATTCAGAGAAGGAAGTAATTCGGACATTCCCCCTCCCCCCCACCAGCAAAAAGCTGAAGAACTTTCTTTACTCTTCAACAAAGCTCCATTGTTTTCTTAAGATTTTGCTTTATGGGGTTTAAATTAAAGGGAAGCTACTCTGTGGCAAAGCAAATCTTTGTTTTAAAATATTTAAGTAGCACCTACATTGGAGAACTTCCTTGAGGGCCAGTGCTTGTTCTGAATTGAATTTTTTTTGATTAAAGTATAGTTGATTTACAATGGTGTGTTCATTTCTGGTGTACAGCAATATTGTTCAGTTTCATATTCTTTTCCATTAGTTTATTACAGGATACTAAGATAGTTCCCTGTGCTGTATGGTAGGACCTTATTATTTATTGAGACATTTTTTTAAATTAGAAATATTTCAAATCATTATCATGTAAAAACAAATACAAGGCAAGAAATAAACTACCATAATACCATATGACTTTGCATAAAGGGACCCCAGAGTCTTAGTGGAATCCCCTCAGATATCCTATGTATATAATGAATTGACTTCTCTTTTAAGCATCCAGAACTTACTACATATGTACCAACCTTGGGACAAGAAACAAAATGATCATTCGCATTCTCTTGTAGCACCTTGTAAGGAGCTAACTTATCCCCAAACCTTAGAGGTCTAGTTGTTCTGATTGTTCTGTTAACTCTGGGATAGAGAATTTTAAGTAAAAAGTTGACTTCCTTTGTAGGGATTATAACCTGGTACTTTTAAAGTTATTTCATTAAGTTTGCCACATGATTATAATTGAAGAAAATATAGGGTTCATTTGTAATGTATTTTTACAAAAAATTCTTCACTTTAAAATCTGTTATTTAAAAAAGAGAAAGTATCCTTTCATCAAAACTAAGTTGGAAAGCATTATAGCATATAGAGTATACATAAGACTTTTTGCTTTACTGTATTATAGGAAAGACAAATGAGGCTTTTAATCCTTTATGAAATACTTCTGAGTTATTCTATTTCCATTTTTATGGAATTTCATGAGGACATCAATATTAACATCATGGTGACTGTGAACCACTATTTCAGCAATGTGCATGCTGTTTATCTTTTTCCTTTTTGCTCTTCTATTTTGTAATAAAAATGTATTACATGCAAAAAATGTTAATCAATTTTTTAGATATTTAAAAACACAAGATCATTAGAGTTAGTTTATCCAAAATTGTATACATTTTTTGGAGTAATATTTAGTCCGAGTGAGATGATAAGCACTAAGATCTTGTAAATACAAGATGTAGGACCACAGAACAAAGATTCCAGAAAGGCCTCATTAAAGAGATGAAGGGTAATGTAAGAATTAGGCAGGAGACCTTGGAGACAAATGTTCCAGGAAAAGGGAATAGCATGCACCAGAACCCAGTAACTAGGTATAGCAGTTTATTCGGTGATTGGAAGCTATAGATGCTGGGGGAATGGCAGTTAAAGGACTGAAGGCATAAATGGTTTAGAATGTGGACTTGATCTAACTAACAATCACTGAAGAGTTTTAAGCATGGGACTGACAAGATCAGATCTGTATTTATTAAGATCAATTTCATAACTTCTCAGGGGGTGAATTGTTGTAGGACATTTGAATAAGCATTAGGGAAAATGCAAGATAATTTATTTAAAGCACAGATTAATTTGAAAAAATTATGAAAATTTGGACAGAGTCTAGATTCTCTCTGACTATACATAATCTACCCAGGAGTTGTGTGATTTCTATCAGGAGAGAAAGCACTGAAAAATTTAAATCCTAGAGAAGCAGGATGGCTGAATTGTTACTCTTGTGGTAAGATCATTCTAGCAGTGACAATTTTTTTTGCCAACGATCTGTTACAACTAAGAAGACACCCCATAGTATTACTTTAAAATTACTGTTCATTTCATATACTCACAAGTTCACAATCTCTTGGTCAGGAATTTAAGCAAGGTTTGGTTGGAGGATTCTATTGCATTTTGTAGTGTCATCTGGGGTCACTTGATAATATTCAATTGGTGACAAGTCTGGACAGGAGGGCTCAAAAAGTCTTAACCCACACGTTTGCTATTTTGTCCAGGATGACTAGAAGGCTGCATTAAGCTTGACCACTCTCTTTCTCCACATAGTTCCAGCAAAACTAAACAAGATATTAAAAGGAGCATCCATCATGATCAAGTGGGATTTATCTGTGGGACACAGGGATGGTTCAACATACACAAGCAATAAGTGTGATATACCACATCAATAGACTGAAAGATAGAAGTCATATGATATATTGAGATGTCAATAAATTCAGTGAAGGCATTTGACAAAATACATGTTTTCATGAATTTATGGAAGAAACTCTCTACAAATTGGGTATAGAAGGAAGGTACCTCAACATAACAATGCCATCCTTGTAAGTCCATGACTAACATACGCAATATTAACATCATACTCTCTTCCTCTAAAATCAGGAATATAAAAGGATGCCCACTGTTACCATTCCTATTCAAAATAATACTTGAAGTCCTAGCCAGAATAATCAGAAAAGAAAAAGAAATGAAAGACACATAAATCAGAATGAAATTGTCTCTGCTGGCATATTATAGATCATGTATAGAGAAAAATCCTAAAGATTCCACCAAAAAAATACTGGAACTAATTAACAAATTCAGTAAGTTGCAGTATACAAAACCAACATGCAGAAATCAATTGCATTTCTAAATGCTAACAACAAACTAACAGAGAAATAAAGAGAACAATCACATGTACAATAGCATCAAAAACAACAGTATGCTTTGGAATTAGTTTAATCAAGGGAGTGAAACACCTGTACACTGAAAACTAAAAAACAATGATGAAAGAAACTTAAAAGAAAAAAATAAATGGAAATATATCAATGTTCATGAATCAGAAGAAATAAAAATGTCGAAATGCCCATATTGGCCAAAACCATCTATAGATTCAATTCAATCCCCATCAAAATTTCAGTGGCATTTTTCACAGAAATAGAGAAAAACACTCCTAAAACTCATATTGAACCATAGAAGTCTTGAATAGCCAAAACAATCCTAAGAAAGAAGAGCAAAGCTTAAAGCATAATGTGTCTTGATTCAAACTATAGTACAAAGCTACAATAATCAAAAGAGTATAGGACTAGCATAAAAAACAGACACGTAGACCATGGAAGAGAACTGAGAGCCCAGAAATAAACCCTCACATATACAGTCAATTAATATTTGACAGAGGAACTAAGAATATTCAATGAGGAAGGAATAATTTTTTTAATAAATGGTGTAGGGGACACTGGATATCACATGCAGAAGGTTGAAATCAGATCCCTATCTTAAGTGTGATATACCACATCAATAGACTGAAAGATAGAAGTCATATGATATATTGAGATGTCAATAAATTCAGTGAAGGCATTTGACAAAATACATGTTTTCATGAATTTATGGAAGAAACTCTCTACAAATTGGGTATAGAAGGAAGGTACCTCAACATAACAATGCCATCCTTGTAAGTCCATGACTAACATACGCAATATTAACATCATACTCTCTTCCTCTAAAATCAGGAATATAAAAGGATGCCCACTGTTACCATTCCTATTCAAAATAATACTTGAAGTCCTAGCCAGAATAATCAGAAAAGAAAAAGAAATGAAAGACACATAAATCAGAATGAAATTGTCTCTGCTGGCATATTATAGATCATGTATAGAGAAAAATCCTAAAGATTCCACCAAAAAAATACTGGAACTAATTAACAAATTCAGTAAGTTGCAGTATACAAAACCAACATGCAGAAATCAATTGCATTTCTAAATGCTAACAACAAACTAACAGAGAAATAAAGAGAACAATCACATGTACAATAGCATCAAAAACAACAGTATGCTTTGGAATTAGTTTAATCAAGGGAGTGAAACACCTGTACACTGAAAACTAAAAAACAATGATGAAAGAAACTTAAAAGAAAAAAATAAATGGAAATATATCAATGTTCATGAATCAGAAGAAATAAAAATGTCGAAATGCCCATATTGGCCAAAACCATCTATAGATTCAATTCAATCCCCATCAAAATTTCAGTGGCATTTTTCACAGAAATAGAGAAAAACACTCCTAAAACTCATATTGAACCATAGAAGTCTTGAATAGCCAAAACAATCCTAAGAAAGAAGAGCAAAGCTTAAAGCATAATGTGTCTTGATTCAAACTATAGTACAAAGCTACAATAATCAAAAGAGTATAGGACTAGCATAAAAAACAGACACGTAGACCATGGAAGAGAACTGAGAGCCCAGAAATAAACCCTCACATATACAGTCAATTAATATTTGACAGAGGAACTAAGAATATTCAATGAGGAAGGAATAATTTTTTTAATAAATGGTGTAGGGGACACTGGATATCACATGCAGAAGGTTGAAATCAGATCCCTATCTTACGCCACTCAAAACATTTACTTGAAATGGACTAAAGATTTTAAAATGATACCTGAAACCACAGAACTCCTAGAAGAAAACAGAGAAAATGCTTCTTAATATTGGCAATAATTTTGTGGATATAATACCAAAAATACAATCAACAAAAGCAAAGGAGTTCATCATCAAAATGAAAAGGCAGGCTACAGACTGGGAAAAAATATTTCTAAATTCTCTGTCTGATAAGGGGTTAATATCCAAAATATATAAGGGACTCACACAACTCAGTAGCAAACGAAAAGAAACTCCAGTTAAAAAGTGGGCAGAGGACCCGAATAGACATTTTTCCATAGAAGATATACAGAGAGCAAACAGGTACTTGAAAACAAGGTCAACATCATTACTCAGCAGGGAAATACAGATCAAAACCACAATGAGATGTCAATTCATACCTGTTAGAATGCCTATTATCAAAAAGATAAGAGTTTGGCTTCCCTGGTGGTCGAGTGGGTAAAGAATCTGCCTTACAGAGCAAGGAGCACTTCTTCGATCCCTGGCTGGGGAAGATCCCACGTGCCATGGACCTAGACCAATGTGTCCAATTGCAAGCCAGTGCTCTGGGGCACATGCGCCCAGAGCCGTTGCTCTAAGGTGAGAGAGGCCACTATGATGGGAGGCCCACACAAGGCTGAAGAATAAAGATGGATGAAAACAAATAAAAAAAAACCAAAAAGGCCAAAATTGGGGGAAAAAAAATAAAAGGACAAGAGATAACAAGTGCTGGTGAGGATGTGGGGAGAAAAAAGAGCCCTTGTGCATTGTTGCTTCAAATATGAATTGATATAGCCCTGTTTTCCCACTTGTCATGACCATTTTATTTGTTTAGTCTTATGTTGTGTGAACTCCTACATGTCAGCTCCATTAGTATTACCACATAAAATGCAGGAGACTTAGTTAATAAGCACTGTGCCAGTTCAGTTTGGTCTCAAATTGGAATTTGATTCCTAATTTTAGATGAGGCTAGAGAGGAAATGGGGATTTCCAGGTGACAGAGAGGTAAAGAATCTGCCTGACAATGCAGGAGACCTGGGTTTGATCCCTGAAAGAGGAAGATCTTCTAGAGGAGGAAATGCAACCCACTCTAGTATTCTTGCCTGGAGAACCCCATGGACAGAGAAGCCAGGTGGACTACAGTCTGTTGGGCTGCATAGAGTCAGACACACTTGAAAAGATGATGCATGTTAGAAAGAAGCACCAGGAGGCTATCATTTGGAAAGGAAAATGCAACACGGTAAAAAAAAAAATAAAAAAGAACCAGAAACCACTGTAAGGAAGAGTGAGTTTAAGGCATGTCTAAGAGATGAGAATTATGGTCAAGGGCTCTGAAAGGAAGAGGGGCAGTGAGAGACATCTGATCTGAACTTTTAGTTAGAGAGTGAATCCAGAAGATGTCTGAAACTTCTTGCCTTTTTGTCCCTAATACTTTATTGGAGCTGTTTCAAAATGAGAGTTTTATCAGGAGCACTTTAAAAAAGATTGAGACAAAAATGTAATAATTGCACACTCAGGCTTGTAATTTCAGAGTTTCATGATGTAAAGGGCTCCAAACATGCTGCTTCAGATTTAGATTCCTATTCACTTCTTCATGAAAGACTAATCTCATCCGATGGAGCTGATTGCTATTTTTGAGTCATGCCTGTAAATGTTTGGAGTCCATTGTCAGAATGGGAAAACTATACTTTTTCCATAATTCAAAAATAATTAAAAGAATGTAACTCAACAATTTTAAAATAATGAAGTTTTTTAGATAATAGGTAAAATTCAGTCCAATCTTAGAAAATTCTAGCTCCAAGGGATTCTTTTTTTGAGAAAATAAAGAGAAAGGAATCAATGAGCAAAAATGGCATGTTACAGTAAAACCTATCGTTTTTTAGCTGTTATCTGTCACATTCCCTAAAGGAATATAGAATACATTTTTTTAAAGAGTATCTCTGTTGACAGAAGTCAAGAAAAAATGTACTCTCATGCGTCAAAAGGAGTTACCAATGAATTGTGTTTTGTTTAATTGTCCAGAGTAGGTGTGAAGTGGATGAGGAATGGAGATGGGGGAGAGAAGGGACTATATTCCTCTGAGGCACTGAAGACATTTATTTTCCTGTATTTTACAAGTGGCTCACATAAGCCTAAAGTGTAGTATGTGCAGGCTCTTACCCTGTCTCTCTTGGAGGAAAAGCAAGGAAAAGGATTGCAAAAAAAAAAAAAAAAAATCGTCTGGATGGTAAATAGAAGAGGCACTTGTGCAGCCCTGGCCTCCTGTCATTGTCTCCATTGTAAGCGGTGTCAGAGCCATCACATTAGGTTGCCACCACAGGGTGCATGCAAATGGGGGAGCGGGAGGCAGGCGGTGCTGAGCAGCTACCACCTGCACATTTCAGATTGTTGGCAGGTACATTGCAGTGGACTAAAACAGAATAATTACTGAAGATAGAGTTGGCAACTAGAGTGCATGGGAGAGCATTCAATTGCACATGAGTATGATAGGTGAACTATAAAAAAATGGGGAAGGGAGGGGGGAAAATTTCCCGTTAAACACCAGACAGCTGGCAATTCCCATCTTCCATTTTGTTTCCTATGAAATAAGAAAGGCTGACCTATGAAGTCAGATGCTAGCAGATTTTGGACCATTGATTTGAACAGGGGATATAAAAAGTAAAATTGGGGTCTTGAGAGAGGCTTTCTGAACACGGAATGGAATAAGCCCTCAAAGACCAGGACTGTGTAGGGAAATGTGTGATAACCACACAGTGCATGAAATAAATGCAGGGTGAACACTGGGACACTTATTTTATCTATCCAGCATAATAGTACTTACAAGTCGTCACTGCTCTTAGTGCTTTATGTGTATTAATTCATTGAACTCTCAGAGTAACCCTATTATTGTTTTTCTTATTGCCGTTTTACATGTGGAGGAGGAAAGTGAGTCACAGAAAATTAAATGACTTGCCTGAGACTAATTAACTCTCCTAATTAGGTGGCAGGGTGGAGGATTTGGCTCTGGTCACCTAACTCCTTGGTCCACACTGTAAACCATCACACTGAGCTGCCTTCCAATGAGAATATGTAGTGGTGTTAAATGGAATGTTTGCAGAGATTTACATAGAACATAACAAAATATAGTACTTACCCTTTTTTTTTCCAGAGTAGGTGTGAAGTGGATGAGGAATGGAGATGGGGAGAGAAGGACTATATTCCTCTGAGGCACTGAAGACATTTATTTTCCTGTATTTTACAAGTGGCTCACATAAGCCTAAAGTGTAGTATGTGCAGGCTCTTACCCTGTCTCTCTTGGAGGAAAAGCAAGGAAAAGGATTGCAAAAAAAAAAAAAAAAAATCGTCTGGATGGTAAATAGAAGAGGCACTTGTGCAGCCCTGGCCTCCTGTCATTGTCTCCATTGTAAGCGGTGTCAGAGCCATCACATTAGGTTGCCACCACAGGGTGCATGCAAATGGGGGAGCGGGAGGCAGGCGGTGCTGAGCAGCTACCACCTGCACATTTCAGATTGTTGGCAGGTACATTGCAGTGGACTAAAACAGAATAATTACTGAAGATAGAGTTGGCAACTAGAGTGCATGGGAGAGCATTCAATTGCACATGAGTATGATAGGTGAACTATAAAAAAATGGGGAAGGGAGGGGGGAAAATTTCCCGTTAAACACCAGACAGCTGGCAATTCCCATCTTCCATTTTGTTTCCTATGAAATAAGAAAGGCTGACCTATGAAGTCAGATGCTAGCAGATTTTGGACCATTGATTTGAACAGGGGATATAAAAAGTAAAATTGGGGTCTTGAGAGAGGCTTTCTGAACACGGAATGGAATAAGCCCTCAAAGACCAGGACTGTGTAGGGAAATGTGTGATAACCACACAGTGCATGAAATAAATGCAGGGTGAACACTGGGACACTTATTTTATCTATCCAGCATAATAGTACTTACAAGTCGTCACTGCTCTTAGTGCTTTATGTGTATTAATTCATTGAACTCTCAGAGTAACCCTATTATTGTTTTTCTTATTGCCGTTTTACATGTGGAGGAGGAAAGTGAGTCACAGAAAATTAAATGACTTGCCTGAGACTAATTAACTCTCCTAATTAGGTGGCAGGGTGGAGGATTTGGCTCTGGTCACCTAACTCCTTGGTCCACACTGTAAACCATCACACTGAGCTGCCTTCCAATGAGAATATGTAGTGGTGTTAAATGGAATGTTTGCAGAGATTTACATAGAACAATAACAAAATGATCATTTTATGCAAGTTATCTAAACTCTTCAAAGTGAACAGCACTGTCTTCCTGAATGTGTAGTTAACATAAAAGTTTATTTTTTTCCTTTGTAAATCTCTGACAACATTTTATTTATCAGAGTTTTGCCAATGAAATGCCTGAAACATGTATGACTCCTCCTTTAAAAAGCTGAAAATATGTACTTATATATGTTACATTCTTTCCCCAAATTACAGTGTGTACTGGGTGTGGAGATTCTGTCTCAAGGCC
Source organism: Tragulus kanchil (assembly GCA_022376925.1). NCBI lineage: Eukaryota > Metazoa > Chordata > Mammalia > Artiodactyla > Tragulidae > Tragulus > Tragulus kanchil. The sequence continues at coordinate 106,789,360 of JAIOJX010000030.1, read as the reverse complement.
ATATGCTATCCAGTTGGCACACATGGGACAATAGGAATCTCCATAATTTTTTCGTATCTTTTGAGCTACTTCTCTACTTTAATGTGTCCCACCCAGAGTCCATCATCTTCTATCTTCCTAACAGAACTCCTCATTTTCTCATCTATTTATTCCCAAATTAGTATATGGCTTTCCTCTGGCCATCATTAATCCAGAAATAGGCATGTGACTTAATTGACCCTCATTAGGATGAAGTAAAGCCTCTTAGAGGTTATCTGAAGTCTTGAACTAAGCAAGTTCTAGGTACATTACCAGCAGCAAAATCATGGACCTGAGTGGGGCAGGAGGTTGACACAGCAGGGATCAAACTGGTAGCAGAAATTTGTTAGAGAAAAGAATCTGCACCTTTCCACTGGAGGAAAGTTTATTTCCCCTACAGCACTGGTGTGGTAGGAAGAAAAGACACAAGGTTTTTCAGTAATAACATTAAAATCAAGCACTGATTCTACTATTCACTAGCTGTATGGCCTCAAATAAGTTACTTAGCCTCACTAAACCTCCATTTCCTCACCTGCAAAAATAGGACTAACAATCCTATTATTATCTAATCTTGTAAGGATTACAAGTAATAGAGAACCAGTATATGTGCTGAGTATGAAAGTAGTAACCATTATTATGATCTTGGCTCTACATGCCTGTTGTCTCTCTTGTATTCAGCAGGTCATTATTAAGTATCTACTATATTGGCAGGTATGGTTATGGGTACAAGGGCTGGATGACACTTTCACTGCAAATCCATGGTCTTCATGAGATTTACATAGAACAATAACAAAATGATCATTTTATGCAAGTTATCTAAACTCTTCAAAGTGAACAGCACTGTCTTCCTGAATGTGTAGTTAACATAAAAGTTTATTTTTTTCCTTTGTAAATCTCTGACAACATTTTATTTATCAGAGTTTTGCCAATGAAATGCCTGAAACATGTATGACTCCTCCTTTAAAAAGCTGAAAATATGTACTTATATATGTTACATTCTTTCCCCAAATTACAGTGTGTACTGGGTGTGGAGATTCTGTCTCAAGGCCATATGCTATCCAGTTGGCACACATGGGACAATAGGAATCTCCATAATTTTTTCGTATCTTTTGAGCTACTTCTCTACTTTAATGTGTCCCACCCAGAGTCCATCATCTTCTATCTTCCTAACAGAACTCCTCATTTTCTCATCTATTTATTCCCAAATTAGTATATGGCTTTCCTCTGGCCATCATTAATCCAGAAATAGGCATGTGACTTAATTGACCCTCATTAGGATGAAGTAAAGCCTCTTAGAGGTTATCTGAAGTCTTGAACTAAGCAAGTTCTAGGTACATTACCAGCAGCAAAATCATGGACCTGAGTGGGGCAGGAGGTTGACACAGCAGGGATCAAACTGGTAGCAGAAATTTGTTAGAGAAAAGAATCTGCACCTTTCCACTGGAGGAAAGTTTATTTCCCCTACAGCACTGGTGTGGTAGGAAGAAAAGACACAAGGTTTTTCAGTAATAACATTAAAATCAAGCACTGATTCTACTATTCACTAGCTGTATGGCCTCAAATAAGTTACTTAGCCTCACTAAACCTCCATTTCCTCACCTGCAAAAATAGGACTAACAATCCTATTATTATCTAATCTTGTAAGGATTACAAGTAATAGAGAACCAGTATATGTGCTGAGTATGAAAGTAGTAACCATTATTATGATCTTGGCTCTACATGCCTGTTGTCTCTCTTGTATTCAGCAGGTCATTATTAAGTATCTACTATATTGGCAGGTATGGTTATGGGTACAAGGGCTGGATGACACTTTCACTGCAAATCCATGGTCTTCATAAGGAAAATATTTATGTATGTGTTGTCAACAAGTATATACATACCTTTATTTTCAAAATCTTTCTTTCAAGACAAATACCCTCTTTCTCCAGTCTTATTATAACTTACTCAAATGTAGTTTATCTTCAAGTGGAACAGAAGCCAGGCCTTCATTTTAGAAAAATCACATTGCTGTCTCTCTTCTAGTCCAAATTTCATGATCTGCTTTGTTATAGAAAAGATATTTTAATGTTTAAAATAAATATCAAGAGCTCCATTTGGGAAGAGTAAAAGAAAGTCTACTCCTTTCTCTCTTGTAAAAATATGAGTTGAGATGATCATCCTGAGTCATTTTATTGAAATTAACTCTTATTCCAGGTATAAGGAGCCAATTTCTTTGTCTGCCAGAAGCCACACCTTCTGCCCTTCAGAATGTCTGTCTCTGAACATTTTTCATCATTTCTGGATAGCCAGTGTAAGGAAGTCAGTGCATTCCTTTGCATGTGGTAGGATTAGAAATGACCATCAAAAGGAAAAACAGCCTCGGAGGCAAGAATTCACAGGCATGGGTTAGTAGTTGCTGCCACATGGAGATTCATCCTTCAGCTTTATGAAAAAGGGCATAATTGATAGAGGGAAGGGTGGCTTATCTTTGCTTTAACTGGAACTTTGAAGGGGAGGCAGTAACCCTGAGGCCATTCCATTGGTGGAAGCAATGATCATTAAAGACATTTGCCAAGGGAACAGGAAACCTCTGAGTTTTAGGAGCATGGAGCTCATTGGCCCTTGGCCAAATTTTTTCTCCATTGCCAGCCCTGAAATTCTTAGTGTTCCAAGGTTTTTCAGTAATAACATTAAAATCAAGCACTGATTCTACTATTCACTAGCTGTATGGCCTCAAATAAGTTACTTAGCCTCACTAAACCTCCATTTCCTCACCTGCAAAAATAGGACTAACAATCCTATTATTATCTAATCTTGTAAGGATTACAAGTAATAGAGAACCAGTATATGTGCTGAGTATGAAAGTAGTAACCATTATTATGATCTTGGCTCTACATGCCTGTTGTCTCTCTTGTATTCAGCAGGTCATTATTAAGTATCTACTATATTGGCAGGTATGGTTATGGGTACAAGGGCTGGATGACACTTTCACTGCAAATCCATGGTCTTCATAAGGAAAATATTTATGTATGTGTTGTCAACAAGTATATACATACCTTTATTTTCAAAATCTTTCTTTCAAGACAAATACCCCTCTTTCTCCAGTCTTATTATAACTTACTCAAATGTAGTTTATCTTCAAGTGGAACAGAAGCCAGGCCTTCATTTTAGAAAAATCACATTGCTGTCTCTCTTCTAGTCCAAATTTCATGATCTGCTTTGTTATAGAAAAGATATTTTAATGTTTAAAATAAATATCAAGAGCTCCATTTGGGAAGAGTAAAAGAAAGTCTACTCCTTTCTCTCTTGTAAAAATATGAGTTGAGATGATCATCCTGAGTCATTTTATTGAAATTAACTCTTATTCCAGGTATAAGGAGCCAATTTCTTTGTCTGCCAGAAGCCACACCTTCTGCCCTTCAGAATGTCTGTCTCTGAACATTTTTCATCATTTCTGGATAGCCAGTGTAAGGAAGTCAGTGCATTCCTTTGCATGTGGTAGGATTAGAAATGACCATCAAAAGGAAAAACAGCCTCGGAGGCAAGAATTCACAGGCATGGGTTAGTAGTTGCTGCCACATGGAGATTCATCCTTCAGCTTTATGAAAAAGGGCATAATTGATAGAGGGAAGGGTGGCTTATCTTTGCTTTAACTGGAACTTTGAAGGGGAGGCAGTAACCCTGAGGCCATTCCATTGGTGGAAGCAATGATCATTAAAGACATTTGCCAAGGGAACAGGAAACCTCTGAGTTTTAGGAGCATGGAGCTCATTGGCCCTTGGCCAAATTTTTTCTCCATTGCCAGCCCTGAAATTCTTAGTGTTCCTTTGTTAAGGGTTGCCGTAGGTTTACCCTTAACCCATATAGATGACCTCACAGAATTTTTCTCATTTCCCTTCAACAGGAAACTTTTCCTTTGGACATTGATGGAAATGAGTATCCTCAGGAAAAGTGGTAACAGAAGTACCCACCAGCTCTTCTGCTGTGTCCCCAATAAGGGCAAATAATATGTAAATCTAGCCAATGCCTGCTTTATGAGTTAAATAACTGACCAAGTACCTCCACACCGATTACCAGCATTGCAAAAAGCAGTTCCCTTTGACTTTTTGAGGAAAGTTACTGTTGTTCTTTTACTTGACTGAATAGTTTTATAGTCATTTCTTGGCAATAAACCAGTTCCTTTAAAATATTGTCAAGGTACAAAAAAAATTAAAAACTCGAAGTTAGCAAAGCCTCTATTTTCCTATCTAGGAAAATCATGGAGTATTTTTAATCATGAAGATTAAAAAGGAGTGCATTTTCCTGGTTCCTGACTCCATCAGAAGCAAGACATAAGACAGATTGAGAAAGTTAAATAGAAATATCCGACATGAAGAGGCAGGAGGGGATAGCTTTGTACGTGATTGTGGGGGAATGCATGCCTTGAGAGTCCAACTGGCTGAAGTGATCAAGGAGGGAGTTGTGAAAAGACCTTGAAAAAGGAGTAGGGTATAAAAAATGACCAATGAGAGGAAGGGCATTTTAGTTGTGAAAGAAGGCTCCATGGTGAATTCCCAGAGTCACTACACCAAGGGCAGGTTGTGCTGGTATGCTGGTACCAGATAGCTGAGCTTTGAGTATGAAATTCCGATGTTTTAAGTTGTGTCTTGCAAGTAGGGGAGAGACACAGAACATTGTGTAGGGGAATATTATGAAGAATGTGAAATTTTATGACTGTAAATCTGGTAGGTGTGGGAGGGAGGGATTAGAAGGGGGAAGACTGGAAGTGATTGCAGAGGCCACAGGGTCTTAAATCAGAATGGCTGTGGTGGGGAGAGCACAAGGGGTGATTGCAAGATGCTGACAATCAAGCGTTTTCCACATGGTTTTTTTGAAAAGTTTCAACAAGTTCTCATTGCCAGCCTGAAATTCTTAGTGTTCCTTTGTTAAGGGTTGCCGTAGGTTTACCCTTAACCCATATAGATGACCTCACAGAATTTTTCTCATTTCCCTTCAACAGGAAACTTTTCCTTTGGACATTGATGGAAATGAGTATCCTCAGGAAAAGTGGTAACAGAAGTACCCACCAGCTCTTCTGCTGTGTCCCCAATAAGGGCAAATAATATGTAAATCTAGCCAATGCCTGCTTTATGAGTTAAATAACTGACCAAGTACCTCCACACCGATTACCAGCATTGCAAAAAGCAGTTCCCTTTGACTTTTTGAGGAAAGTTACTGTTGTTCTTTTACTTGACTGAATAGTTTTATAGTCATTTCTTGGCAATAAACCAGTTCCTTTAAAATATTGTCAAGGTACAAAAAAAATTAAAAACTCGAAGTTAGCAAAGCCTCTATTTTCCTATCTAGGAAAATCATGGAGTATTTTTAATCATGAAGATTAAAAAGGAGTGCATTTTCCTGGTTCCTGACTCCATCAGAAGCAAGACATAAGACAGATTGAGAAAGTTAAATAGAAATATCCGACATGAAGAGGCAGGAGGGGATAGCTTTGTACGTGATTGTGGGGGAATGCATGCCTTGAGAGTCCAACTGGCTGAAGTGATCAAGGAGGGAGTTGTGAAAAGACCTTGAAAAAGGAGTAGGGTATAAAAAATGACCAATGAGAGGAAGGGCATTTTAGTTGTGAAAGAAGGCTCCATGGTGAATTCCCAGAGTCACTACACCAAGGGCAGGTTGTGCTGGTATGCTGGTACCAGATAGCTGAGCTTTGAGTATGAAATTCCGATGTTTTAAGTTGTGTCTTGCAAGTAGGGGAGAGACACAGAACATTGTGTAGGGGAATATTATGAAGAATGTGAAATTTTATGACTGTAAATCTGGTAGGTGTGGGAGGGAGGGATTAGAAGGGGGAAGACTGGAAGTGATTGCAGAGGCCACAGGGTCTTAAATCAGAATGGCTGTGGTGGGGAGAGCACAAGGGGTGATTGCAAGATGCTGACAATCAAGCGTTTTCCCTGTGGAGACTCATTGAAGTTTTCATATTTCTTCACTACGTTTCATAGGGGGAAAAATCACAATATTGTTTTCAACAAGTTCAAAATACAGACATGACAAAGCTCTGATTTTTTCAAACCTTTTGAAGTGTAATATATATATACATTTTTTTTTTAAGATTTATTTATTTATTTACTTTGGGCAGGGGTCAGGTTGGGGAGGGAGGGGAGCGGGCGGGCCACTTCTATTGGTCTTTCATTTCTCTATGTTCATTCGTCTTCGTTCTTTGGCTCCTGTGGGCCTCCCATCGCGGTGGTGTCTGTCGTTGCAGAGCACAGGCTCTGGGCGCATGCGCTCCAGAGCTCCGGCTCGGTGATTGGACACATCAGTCCAGCCGCTCCGCGGCACGTGGGATCTTCCCAGGCCAGGGATCGAACCAGTGCCCCTTGCACTGCAAGGCGGTGTCCTTACCCACTGGACCACCAGGGGAAGCCCCCTAAGTGTAATATTAAGAGCTTGTGAGTTATATATTCAGTATAAACCAGCATCCTTTTCCTTCATTGCCTGAATATGGATAATTAAAATGCACATCCTGTCTATGATTTGTGTATAAGTATATCAATAATAATATTTAAAGAAAGAATATCTAAAATTCAATCAGGGTTTCTGATTATAAACTGTATGAATCAGTAAGATAACATACTTAGAGTAGAATTTCCAACATTACAAATCTCAAGGTTACAGAAATTAGTCTTTAAATTTTCGTCATCAAATCAGGTCATAAAACATCACAGCCTAATTCTCTTTTTATGACTGAGAGAGTAAATAAGGGGAGAGAAACGAGTTCTCACCTCCCATACTTGCCTATCCCTTCATGGATCTCTTGATTATGGCAAAAAGCTATATTGTGAGTTACACGATGGTTGAATGAGACTGTCTTAATCTTTTATCTATTCTCACACATATAAATTAGAATGAGGTGAAAGGCATTTTATAAAAAATTGCTAACTGCCAACATGTCCAATTCATTTGCTGCATCCCCTGCTCTATGCCCTGCTGGAATCACAAAACCCAAAGAAATCTGGAAAGCTTGACAGATGAGAGCAGAGAATAAGGAGAGACTGTTCTTTCTTCCACTTTCACACCCATTGACATCATTCCTAGTGGGCTGGGCTTCCTCTGTCTGTAGGGAAAATTCATTACAAACCTTAATGAAAATCTTTTCAGCCAAGTTTCCATGCTTAACTCTGAAGATACAAAAAAAAATGCTTTATAGTTACAGAACTTATTAAACTAGTAACTTTTAAAGGCAGATATAATGTTCTGTTCATTTACACATTCTTTTTCTTTGCTCTGTCCCCACAGTGCCCACCTCAGACTCTGGCAAACAGCAGATACTTGATTAATATTTATTGACGTGAGTCTCTGAATGGTACCTTCTTGGAGTTCAGAAATATATAAACCAGTAGAATTAATCAGGAGTTAAGAGAATTTTAATAAGTTATACCCCTTTGCTTTCAGTTTTAGTAAATAGGCACTGTAAGGGTCTGTTGGAAGAAAACCCTGGGCCATTATTTAGACAATGGCTGATGCTCATACATCCTTATAGCCATTACACATGGATTTGTAGGCCTGACAAAATACAACAGAGGATGAGTCCTTTGCTGAATGGTCCTCAGATGGTTAATTTTATTTGCTGATGGCAGATACTGAAGCTACAGAAAAGCTACTCTTGCTATTCAAAGAGCCTTTTCAATTTTTAATTTGATCTGGAGAATTACATGGTCTATGATACATGCAGACCAGCAGTTATCTCTTCTCATCAACTTCTTTGGTTGGTTTCAACCCATCTTGGCTGAAAGCAGCTCTATTGTAGGTCCATTTTCTGGCTCTAGCTTACATGTGTGGTTCAATGACAAGATTCCTGATAAACTGGAACAGAGAATGAGGAAATGGCCTTTTAGATGACCAGCAGATAGTTCACTTCTCTGGGTTTAGTTTCTGCTTGACAGCCTTATTAAAGGAGAGAATTGCACAGAGATGACTTGAAGTTTGTCTTCCAGGTCTTGATCAAATAAGAGTCACAGACTTTCCAGCTGGAAGGCATTTTTAGGGGTTATCGCATCCAATTTTGCTATTTTAATGTAAGGGGGCTGATGCTTAGAGTATTAAATGACTCGCCCAACATCATGCAACTTATGTTAGCATCAAGACTAGAATTCAAACTTGTTCAGGGCTCTTACCTTACTGACATTCTTGCTGATTGATGTTAGGGAGATCTAGGGGTGGAGGACAAAAAGAAGAGATAGTCTAGGTTTTCCATGGCTTTTTTTCCCCAAGAATATCATTCTGTGGTGGACTTATTGTGAGGTTTCTAGGTTTCTTTGGTTAGGCCACCACTTTAAATGGATGGGATCCTGGAAGGAACACTGGCTATAAATTTGGACTTGGGCTTGAGTTCAGTATATAACCATCTCTGTACTTTATTGAGTACCTATCTTATACTAAATATTATACATATATCACTTGTATCTTCACAATGAATCTAGGAAGAGGTATTATTTTATAGGTGAAGAAGTTGAGGTGTAGGGAGATGAAGGATGTTTCCTAGTGTCATGCCGGTGTTCAACTCCACTGTCTGACTGATTCCCAAATCCCCAGTCTTCCTCTATACCATCCTGCACTTGTTACTGTGTCTTCAAGCAAGTTACTTAAGGTCTCAAAACCAGTTTCCTCAGATGTACAGTGGATGTATTAATATTCTTGCTAGCACTGGTGTAGGCGGCAATGAGAAATAATGTTTCTAGAGAACCTAGCTTTGAACTTGACACAGAACACACTCAACAAAAGCCCATTCTGTACCTATATTCCTCTCTCTTCTGATTTTTTCAGTCAAATTTATATCCTGAGCTATATTGACTCATTGAAAAGAGAAAATAGAAACACTTGTAAGATGTTAGCCAAGGTCAGAAGTGAATTAAAAATTCCAGATGATAATCCCACACTGCAAAAATAGTCTAATGGCAAAATGGAAATGGCAAAGCATCGGGCTCCAAGCCTGTTACCTGTGAATAAAATAACTGAATCAACCGTATCCAGAGAAAGCACCAACTTGAATTTAGCATCCTGAGTTTAAAATGCAGGTAGTGTTTCCAGAAAAATGTGTTCAATATTCAGGGAAAATGTTGGACAGTGGATTTTCTTCCCCTAGCTCTCATTTATTGATCATTCTGGTATGTTCCATACAAAATGAAAAGATGTAAGCATATTCATTTAATAATACCAAGTAGACATCAGAAATTATTTGACTGCTTCTTGAAGCAATGTGCATTCTTTTGTACTATGCTTCTGAAATTATAGTCTAAGTACAAATGTGATTCAGTTTGCATGCAGTGTTTCAGAGATGCATCTATTGTATTTAGCCAGGAACACTTTTTACAGTTGATGGCAATCAAAGAGGTTTATATTAAAAGGATAACAATGAAAAGAAAATACAAATACAAAGAATATCATGCTTGATTCAGCCCCAGAAAGGAGAGTGGCGGATAGATAAGGAAAATCACAATGATATAAAACAAGATCAGTGAGTTTTTAAAATTAGTAATTGACCTTAGGAAAAGCCATTGCCCAGACCCCTGAATGGAAAAGTATGTGTTTATGGCTGAAATCTGAGCAGACAGCTTCCTTTAAACATTCTATCACACCAGATTTGAGAGAAAGATGACAAAAGAAGTGCTCTTGTCTAGGAAAGCATAATCTGCCCGGGGAGAGGGTCTATTCTATTTATCATTTATACCTTTTTCTATTACATAGCACAGTGCTTTTCTCATAAAGAGTACACAATAGTTATTAAATGAGTAAAGAAGGCTATTAAAGAAGATTTGACCCAAAATAGGTGTGGAATAAGGCTGAGAATCCAGAGAGTGCTGGTGTAAATTGGTGTTGCTACGAAATAACCTCCCCAGACATAGAGTTCTTTTCTCTTTACAATGATCTTCTCTGAAGACCAAGAAGCAGAGAAGATTACAATGATCTAAAAATCTCTTTGTTAAAAAGCTTTGAATACTGAATAGATATAAAAAATCTGAATTCCAAGCAAGTGAATTAAAATTCCAGATGATAATCCCACACTGCAAAAATAGTCTAATGGCAAAATGGAAATGGCAAAGCATCGGGCTCCAAGCCTGTTACCTGTGAATAAAATAACTGAATCAACCGTATCCAGAGAAAGCACCAACTTGAATTTAGCATCCTGAGTTTAAAATGCAGGTAGTGTTTCCAGAAAAATGTGTTCAATATTCAGGGAAAATGTTGGACAGTGGATTTTCTTCCCCTAGCTCTCATTTATTGATCATTCTGGTATGTTCCATACAAAATGAAAAGATGTAAGCATATTCATTTAATAATACCAAGTAGACATCAGAAATTATTTGACTGCTTCTTGAAGCAATGTGCATTCTTTTGTACTATGCTTCTGAAATTATAGTCTAAGTACAAATGTGATTCAGTTTGCATGCAGTGTTTCAGAGATGCATCTATTGTATTTAGCCAGGAACACTTTTTACAGTTGATGGCAATCAAAGAGGTTTATATTAAAAGGATAACAATGAAAAGAAAATACAAATACAAAGAATATCATGCTTGATTCAGCCCCAGAAAGGAGAGTGGCGGATAGATAAGGAAAATCACAATGATATAAAACAAGATCAGTGAGTTTTTAAAATTAGTAATTGACCTTAGGAAAAGCCATTGCCCAGACCCCTGAATGGAAAAGTATGTGTTTATGGCTGAAATCTGAGCAGACAGCTTCCTTTAAACATTCTATCACACCAGATTTGAGAGAAAGATGACAAAAGAAGTGCTCTTGTCTAGGAAAGCATAATCTGCCCGGGGAGAGGGTCTATTCTATTTATCATTTATACCTTTTTCTATTACATAGCACAGTGCTTTTCTCATAAAGAGTACACAATAGTTATTAAATGAGTAAAGAAGGCTATTAAAGAAGATTTGACCCAAAATAGGTGTGGAATAAGGCTGAGAATCCAGAGAGTGCTGGTGTAAATTGGTGTTGCTACGAAATAACCTCCCCAGACATAGAGTTCTTTTCTCTTTACAATGATCTTCTCTGAAGACCAAGAAGCAGAGAAGATTAGCATTCACTCAGCTTCCTTTGGAGGGTTCCAAGGGTCTGGGCGTGAGGATGAGGAAGAAGGAAGCATCTCCCCTTTTAAGTTATAAAAATAGAATAATCTATTTCACCAAAGGATATAATTTATCTAAAGCCATATGGGTGGGAGGTGAGGGCCGGGGTGACACCTAAGTTTTTATTTACTTTTGAGCTCCACAGTAGCCCAGTACTTTACAATAATTCTTTGGTTAATCCTTATCAGGGTTAATCAGTCTGCCTAATGTTCTTCCCCATGGCAGGAGATAATTTAGCTCATGTATCATGTATTCTTCAATAAATTCCCTATAATATTCCATGACCCTGTCTGCAAGTTACCAACTAGGGAGTGAATCTTGGACAAGCCACTTGACTAATCTAATCAAAATAAAATGTTCTCTGGAAAACTAAGTGATGTTCCAATTTTGGTTTAAACAATGATTTTCTGACTTCAGATATTTTCAAAACGTTCTATTGAATTAATCAGCATACATCCTCTAATTGAAAATACATTCTTCTTTTTATAAGTCAGTAATCAGGTTGAATAACTTATACACAGGACTTGCCTTTATACAAGTCTTCTACCCCACCTCAGAAGCACATTGATCTGTTGGGAATTAGTGTCATTTTCACTGGGCTCCAGATTAGACTGTGATGAGAAATCTGTGAACTTCTCTTTCCTCTTGTATCCCCACCTCATCTCTTCCTTGGTGGAGGAATTTTCTGTTCTTCCACAATCTGTTTCTATTCCTGTCATGGTAATTTTTATTTGTTACTTGATAGCATGTTCCCTGGGGCTTGGGGATACTCCTGTGGACAGTGCAGGCTGCCAAGCATGGGCTCCTTGCCTAGTCTTGGTGCATATATGAGTACATGCAACTAGGTTACATGGTTCCCCTGCCAACCAACAGCCAGACTGACAGGCCAGAGATGGGGAATCCAATCTCTCTTTCCAAAGGACCTGCCACTCCAATCTCTGGTGGATGGCCACACCACAGCAGATGCAACTCCTACCAGAATGAACTCAATCTCTGGATATGGCATAGATGAGAGGCTCACCAGGTTAGAGCCCCTGCCCAATGCATGTGGTGTTGCCAGTTCAGGGCCAGGAGAGCTACCACCACACCCACAGGGAGGTTCCAACCTGCCCCTGCCCCTCCCCAAACCCACTCCCAGCCCCTCACTGCCTGTGGAAGACAGTGGAAGTTTCTGGGAGAGGAAAAGGCAGACGTTGGGGAAGCCTAGGATACTAGACAATGAAGGAGTGGGTGCCCAGTGACTCACCCCAGAGAGCGTGGGAGGCAGGTGGCCGGAAGTGAAAGGGACCACGTGTGAGTCAAGGTACTCCAAGTCCCAAGCATGTGCTCTGATGTCTTCACAGTCTTTGCCAGCAAAAACACCACCACCACCCACTAAAGAACAGCCCAGCATGAACCATGAAATGTAGGACCTTTCTACCCTCAGCAATTTGTGTGATTGCACTGGTCACAAGCCTGGGGAACCTCCATGGCCTGAGGAGAACACTGGATAGAGCGAAGAGGGGGATGCTCTCTACACTGACTCTGCTCTCTCTCTCTGAACCGTCATGTCTCTTCTCTGCATTCCCTCTGTCCCGTGAGTTTTTATATGCCCTGGGAGGGGCTATGAAGCTGGGGGAGAGGCTTCCTCCAAACTCTGAGTCTTCTTTTTAGAGCATACAGTGCTGTTTACATGCTTTACTGTGGGAAGACACCCACCCCTGAGGTAGTCAAGTCTTCATAGTGTAGCTAAAGTAGGAGGAAAGCCCCAGGGAAAAAGGAAATGCTTTAATGGAAAGCATAAATTGCTTAATCTACCAAAATTAATTTTTGGTAGATTAGAATCTATTAAAATTTTAGCCTATGAAAATTAATTTCTGCCTGCAGAATTCCAAATATTTTTACTTTACCTTGAAAATCCATATTTGTGTGTGTGTGTGTGTGTGTGTGTGTGTGTGTGTGCATGCTTGTGCAGTGGCATGCTTGTGCATATATGTAAATGAAGAGCTTTGTTGAACAGATCAAGGAATGCACGATAAGCACACATATTTAAATATGTACTTTAATGTCACACGTGGTATGCTTTATTAATAGTTATTGTTCATGGAGAAGGCCTTCAATGAGTCCAGTAAGCGACATTCTGCTCTAATTGAGGCCATAATAATATATTCCTTTAACAAATGCCTAATCTACACAGAACTGTAACCTGGGTCTCTGCCTGCTACTTCACTTCAAGCAAGAAGATTTGATACGGAATCAAGGAACACAATTTGATTTACAAAGGCCCCTCACTGCCTGTGGAAGACAGTGGAAGTTTCTGGGAGAGGAAAAGGCAGACGTTGGGGAAGCCTAGGATACTAGACAATGAAGGAGTGGGTGCCCAGTGACTCACCCCAGAGAGCGTGGGAGGCAGGTGGCCGGAAGTGAAAGGGACCACGTGTGAGTCAAGGTACTCCAAGTCCCAAGCATGTGCTCTGATGTCTTCACAGTCTTTGCCAGCAAAAACACCACCACCACCCACTAAAGAACAGCCCAGCATGAACCATGAAATGTAGGACCTTTCTACCCTCAGCAATTTGTGTGATTGCACTGGTCACAAGCCTGGGGAACCTCCATGGCCTGAGGAGAACACTGGATAGAGCGAAGAGGGGGATGCTCTCTACACTGACTCTGCTCTCTCTCTCTGAACCGTCATGTCTCTTCTCTGCATTCCCTCTGTCCCGTGAGTTTTTATATGCCCTGGGAGGGGCTATGAAGCTGGGGGAGAGGCTTCCTCCAAACTCTGAGTCTTCTTTTTAGAGCATACAGTGCTGTTTACATGCTTTACTGTGGGAAGACACCCACCCCTGAGGTAGTCAAGTCTTCATAGTGTAGCTAAAGTAGGAGGAAAGCCCCAGGGAAAAAGGAAATGCTTTAATGGAAAGCATAAATTGCTTAATCTACCAAAATTAATTTTTGGTAGATTAGAATCTATTAAAATTTTAGCCTATGAAAATTAATTTCTGCCTGCAGAATTCCAAATATTTTTACTTTACCTTGAAAATCCATATTTGTGTGTGTGTGTGTGTGTGTGTGTGTGTGTGTGTGCATGCTTGTGCAGTGGCATGCTTGTGCATATATGTAAATGAAGAGCTTTGTTGAACAGATCAAGGAATGCACGATAAGCACACATATTTAAATATGTACTTTAATGTCACACGTGGTATGCTTTATTAATAGTTATTGTTCATGGAGAAGGCCTTCAATGAGTCCAGTAAGCGACATTCTGCTCTAATTGAGGCCATAATAATATATTCCTTTAACAAATGCCTAATCTACACAGAACTGTAACCTGGGTCTCTGCCTGCTACTTCACTTCAAGCAAGAAGATTTGATACGGAATCAAGGAACACAATTTGATTTACAAAGGCCATTAAGGAAGACAGTCCACAGAATAATTCTGTTAATATTTTTGCTATTAAAATATCTGTTTCGTATATTTGGAATACCCAGAAAGAATAGAATTTAATATTTAAGTATCTCAAAGCAAAAATATTTGACGACTGGAAAATGTCTTAAAAGCCTATAGACTGGCACTGGATATTCAAAATCAGCTAACAGAATTCATTTTTATTAAAGCATTTTAAATGATCAAGTCACTGATGCGTTTTAACAGCATAATGGCATAATACCCTTGCCTCAAATCTTCAGAGAGGCAAAATGATCACCGATTAAGCAAGTTCAACTGCACACGATGTTTTCATAAGCAGAGGAATATTGCTCCACAAGAAGGACTTCTGATATGAATGATGAGATTTTGAAAAACTACCATTTTGGTATCAAATGATCTAGTTGCCTGTGGTTATAAATTACCTTGGGCCCAGTTCTCCTTCCCCTCTTCTTCCTACCCCACCTCCTCAGGCTCCCCTTCTGCCTGATGACAAAGGGAGTTCTGAGCATGGAAGAATTGAACCAAGTGATAAGGTGAAGAAGAATCTGACCCTCCATAGTTTTTTCCAGCTTCTTCCCCCTCCCCATTTTGTTGTGTAATAACTGTAGCGGAAAGTAATTAATGCAGAGGGCACAGACACTTGAAGCTAAGAGACAACATGTGCAGGTAGGAAACTATCTGAACTTGAAGCTTTCATTCTAGCCTAAAACTCATCCTCCTAAGGACAGAGAAGTGCACAGCAATCCTCCTCCCTCTCGAGGAGAGCTGAGGCATCCAAGGGCACAACCTGCGGCCTCCAAGATACGGGGTGCCGAGGAAGTGTAATCATTATTATCCAGAAGAGGCATCTGACTCCTGTGTCCTCTCTAGAAGGGATTATAATAGAGCCGTCTCACCCAAAATTTGGAGGAAGTGATTTATTTGCACGGGGAAAACCCAGAGTGACTGTCTTGGCTCCACTGTTCCATCAGCACCTTGTAAATGAAGAATGTTGGAAAGTTGCATGGTCTTTTTCAGGCTGTGGAGGACCAACTTGACACAGTGGCATGGAGAGGCAGTATAGCAAAGGTTGAGTGTAGATTCTTTGTGACACATTCTGAGTTCAAATCCCACCTTGATCTCAGACGAATCATTTAACCCCTCTAGATCACTTTAGTCATCTATAAAATGAGGTTGCTGACAAAACCTTTCTCATGAGGTGTTGAAGCGTTTAAAATAGTTTACATAAAATAGTTACCACTTGGTGCCTGACACATGCTCGGGACTCCATTCATAGCTGCTCAATATCATAACCACAAATGATACTTTAAATGACTAATGATATGTTGTTCACATATTCTTCTTTAAAAGCCCATCAACCCAGTAGAACAGGGACATGGCCTTTTTTAAGTGTTTTATAAATTGTCCAGTACATCTCAAGTGATTTATAAATAATAAAAATGATAAAAATGCATATGTATTCTTTAATGTCTCTCATGAGTGTCTTGTAATTTTCTGTGTACAGTTCTTTTGTTTCTTTGGGTAGGTTTATTCCTAGATATTTGATTCTTTTGGTTGCGATGGTGAAGGGGATTGCCTCTTTGATTTCGTTTTCTGATTTTTCATTGTTTGTAGCATGGAAGAATTGAACCAAGTGATAAGGTGAAGAAGAATCTGACCCTCCATAGTTTTTCCAGCTTCTTCCCTCCCATTTTGTTGTGTAATAACTGTAGCGGAAAGTAATTAATGCAGAGGGCACAGACACTTGAAGCTAAGAGACAACATGTGCAGGTAGGAAACTATCTGAACTTGAAGCTTTCATTCTAGCCTAAAACTCATCCTCCTAAGGACAGAGAAGTGCACAGCAATCCTCCTCCCTCTCGAGGAGAGCTGAGGCATCCAAGGGCACAACCTGCGGCCTCCAAGATACGGGGTGCCGAGGAAGTGTAATCATTATTATCCAGAAGAGGCATCTGACTCCTGTGTCCTCTCTAGAAGGGATTATAATAGAGCCGTCTCACCCAAAATTTGGAGGAAGTGATTTATTTGCACGGGAAATCCCAGAGTGACTGTCTTGGCTCCACTGTTCCATCAGCACCTTGTAAATGAAGAATGTTGGAAAGTTGCATGGTCTTTTTCAGGCTGTGGAGGACCAACTTGACACAGTGGCATGGAGAGGCAGTATAGCAAAGGTTGAGTGTAGATTCTTTGTGACACATTCTGAGTTCAAATCCCACCTTGATCTCAGACGAATCATTTAACCCCTCTAGATCACTTTAGTCATCTATAAAATGAGGTTGCTGACAAAACCTTTCTCATGAGGTGTTGAAGCGTTTAAAATAGTTTACATAAAATAGTTACCACTTGGTGCCTGACACATGCTCGGGACTCCATTCATAGCTGCTCAATATCATAACCACAAATGATACTTTAAATGACTAATGATATGTTGTTCACATATTCTTCTTTAAAAGCCCATCAACCCAGTAGAACAGGGACATGGCCTTTTTTAAGTGTTTTATAAATTGTCCAGTACATCTCAAGTGATTTATAAATAATAAAAATGATAAAAATGCATATGTATTCTTTAATGTCTCTCATGAGTGTCTTGTAATTTTCTGTGTACAGTTCTTTTGTTTCTTTGGGTAGGTTTATTCCTAGATATTTGATTCTTTTGGTTGCGATGGTGAAGGGGATTGCCTCTTTGATTTCGTTTTCTGATTTTTCATTGTTTGTGTATAGGAATGCCAGTGATTTCTGTATATTGATTTTGTATCCTGCGACTTTGCTGAATTCGCTGATTAACTCTAGTAGTTTTGTAATAGTGTCTTTGGGATTTTCTATGCATAATATCATGTCATCTGCAAATAGAGAGAGTTTGACTTCTTCCTTTCCAATCTGGATTCCTTTGATTTCTTTCTCTTCTCTTATTGCTATTGCTAGAACTTCCAGGACTATGTTGAATAAGAGTGGTGAAAGTGGACACCCTTGTCTTGTTCCTGATCTTAGAGGGAATGCTTTGAGTTTGTCACCATTGAGGATAATGTTCGCTGTGGGCTTCTCATATATGGCTTTCACTATGTTAAGATAAGTTCCTTCTATGCCCATTTTTTGAAGAGTTTTTATCATAAATGGATGCTGTACTTTGTCAAAGGCTTTTTCTGCATCTATTGAGATGATCATGTGATTTTTGTCTTTCAATTTGTTGATATGGTGTATCACATTGATTGATTTGCGGATGTTGAAGAATCCTTGCATGCCTGGGATGAACCCAACTTGATCGTGATGAATGAGCTTTTTGATGTGTTGCTGAATTCTGTTTGCTAGGATTTTGTTGAGGATTTTGGCATCTAGATTCATCAGTGAAATTGGCCTATAATTTTCTTTTTTTGTGATGTCTTTGCCTGGCTTTGGTATCAGGGTGATGGTGGCCTTGTAGAATGTGTTTGGAAGTGTTCCTTCCTGGGCAATTTTTTGGAAGAGTTTTAGAAGGACAGGCATTAGCTCTTCTTTAAATGTTTGGTAGAATTCGGCTGTGAAGCCATCTGGCCCTGGGCTTTTATTTTTGGGTAGATTTTTGATCACAAGGTCGATTTCTGAGCTTGTGATTGGCTTGTTCATAGTTTCTATTTCTTCCTTTGTTGGAGATTAACTCTCTCAATATCATAACCACAAATGATACTTTAAATGACTAATGATATGTTGTTCACATATTCTTCTTTAAAAGCCCATCAACCCAGTAGAACAGGGACATGGCCTTTTTTAAGTGTTTTATAAATTGTCCAGTACATCTCAAGTGATTTATAAATAATAAAAATGATAAAAATGCATATGTATTCTTTAATGTCTCTCATGAGTGTCTTGTAATTTTCTGTGTACAGTTCTTTTGTTTCTTTGGGTAGGTTTATTCCTAGATATTTGATTCTTTTGGTTGCGATGGTGAAGGGGATTGCCTCTTTGATTTCGTTTTCTGATTTTTCATTGTTTGTGTATAGGAATGCCAGTGATTTCTGTATATTGATTTTGTATCCTGCGACTTTGCTGAATTCGCTGATTAACTCTAGTAGTTTTGTAATAGTGTCTTTGGGATTTTCTATGCATAATATCATGTCATCTGCAAATAGAGAGAGTTTGACTTCTTCCTTTCCAATCTGGATTCCTTTGATTTCTTTCTCTTCTCTTATTGCTATTGCTAGAACTTCCAGGACTATGTTGAATAAGAGTGGTGAAAGTGGACACCCTTGTCTTGTTCCTGATCTTAGAGGGAATGCTTTGAGTTTGTCACCATTGAGGATAATGTTCGCTGTGGGCTTCTCATATATGGCTTTCACTATGTTAAGATAAGTTCCTTCTATGCCCATTTTTTGAAGAGTTTTTATCATAAATGGATGCTGTACTTTGTCAAAGGCTTTTGTGCAGCTATTGAGATGATCATGTGATTTTTGTCTTTCAATTTGTTGATATGGTGTATCACATTGATTGATTTGCGGATGTTGAAGAATCCTTGCATGCCTGGGATGAACCCAACTTGATCGTGATGAATGAGCTTTTTGATGTGTTGCTGAATTCTGTTTGCTAGGATTTTGTTGAGGATTTTGGCATCTAGATTCATCAGTGAAATTGGCCTATAATTTTCTTTTTTTGTGATGTCTTTGCCTGGCTTTGGTATCAGGGTGATGGTGGCCTTGTAGAATGTGTTTGGAAGTGTTCCTTCCTGGGCAATTTTTTGGAAGAGTTTTAGAAGGACAGGCATTAGCTCTTCTTTAAATGTTTGGTAGAATTCGGCTGTGAAGCCATCTGGCCCTGGGCTTTTATTTTTGGGTAGATTTTTGATCACAAGGTCGATTTCTGAGCTTGTGATTGGCTTGTTCATAGTTTCTATTTCTTCCTGGTTGAGTCTTGGGAGATTAATCTTCTCTAAGAAACTGTCCATTTCTTCCAGGTTGTCCAGTTTGTTGCCATAGAGTTGTTCATAATAGTCTCTTATAATCCTTTGGATTTCTGCATTATCCGTTGTAATCTCTCCTTTTTCATTTTTGATTTTGGTGATCTGGTTCTTCTCTCTCTTTTTCTTGATGAGTCTGGCCAGTGGTGTGTCGATTTTATTGACTTTTTCGAAGAACCAGCTTTTTGTTTTATTTATCTTTACTATTGTTTCTTTTGTTTCTTTTTCATTTATTTCTGCTCTGATCTTTATGATTTCCCTTCTTCTGCTGGCTTTGGGGTGTTTTAAATATTCCATGTTCCTGGGTCGGGAGAATCAATATTGTGAAAATGACCATACTACCAAATGTCATCTATAGATTCAATGCGATCCCTATCAAACTTCCAATAACATTCTTCACAGAACTAGACCAACGAATAACACAGTTCATATGGAAACACAAAAGACCTCAAATAGCAAAGCAATCCTCAGGAAGAAGAATGGAGCTGGGGGGATCAGCCTCCCCAACTTCAGACTCTACTACAAAGCAACAGTCATTAAGACAGTATGGTACTGGCACAAAAACAGAAATATCAACCAATGGAACAAGATCGAGAACCCAGAGATAAAGCCACGCACCTATGGGTACCTTATTTTTGACAAAGGAGGCGAACATATAAAATGGGACAAAGACAGCCTCTTCAACAAATGGTGCTGGGAAAATTGGACAGCTACATGCAAGAAAATGAAGTTGGAACATACCCTGACACCATACACAAAGATCAACTCAAAATGGATCAAAGACTTAAATGTAAGGCCAGAAACCATCAAACTCTTAGAGGAGAATATAGGCAAAACCCTCAAGGACATCAATCAAAGATCGTGATGAATGAGCTTTTTGATGTGTTGCTGAATTCTGTTTGCTAGGATTTTGTTGAGGATTTTGGCATCTAGATTCATCAGTGAAATTGGCCTATAATTTTCTTTTTTTGTGATGTCTTTGCCTGGCTTTGGTATCAGGGTGATGGTGGCCTTGTAGAATGTGTTTGGAAGTGTTCCTTCCTGGGCAATTTTTTGGAAGAGTTTTAGAAGGACAGGCATTAGCTCTTCTTTAAATGTTTGGTAGAATTCGGCTGTGAAGCCATCTGGCCCTGGGCTTTTATTTTTGGGTAGATTTTTGATCACAAGGTCGATTTCTGAGCTTGTGATTGGCTTGTTCATAGTTTCTATTTCTTCCTGGTTGAGTCTTGGGAGATTAATCTTCTCTAAGAAACTGTCCATTTCTTCCAGGTTGTCCAGTTTGTTGCCATAGAGTTGTTCATAATAGTCTCTTATAATCCTTTGGATTTCTGCATTATCCGTTGTAATCTCTCCTTTTTCATTTTTGATTTTGGTGATCTGGTTCTTCTCTCTCTTTTTCTTGATGAGTCTGGCCAGTGGTGTGTCGATTTTATTGACTTTTTCGAAGAACCAGCTTTTTGTTTTATTTATCTTTACTATTGTTTCTTTTGTTTCTTTTTCATTTATTTCTGCTCTGATCTTTATGATTTCCCTTCTTCTGCTGGCTTTGGGGTGTTTTAAATATTCCATGTTCCTGGGTCGGGAGAATCAATATTGTGAAAATGACCATACTACCAAATGTCATCTATAGATTCAATGCGATCCCTATCAAACTTCCAATAACATTCTTCACAGAACTAGACCAACGAATAACACAGTTCATATGGAAACACAAAAGACCTCAAATAGCAAAGCAATCCTCAGGAAGAAGAATGGAGCTGGGGGGATCAGCCTCCCCAACTTCAGACTCTACTACAAAGCAACAGTCATTAAGACAGTATGGTACTGGCACAAAAACAGAAATATCAACCAATGGAACAAGATCGAGAACCCAGAGATAAAGCCACGCACCTATGGGTACCTTATTTTTGACAAAGGAGGCGAACATATAAAATGGGACAAAGACAGCCTCTTCAACAAATGGTGCTGGGAAAATTGGACAGCTACATGCAAGAAAATGAAGTTGGAACATACCCTGACACCATACACAAAGATCAACTCAAAATGGATCAAAGACTTAAATGTAAGGCCAGAAACCATCAAACTCTTAGAGGAGAATATAGGCAAAACCCTCAAGGACATCAATCAAAGCAAAATCTTCTCTGACCCACCTACTAGAATAGTGGAACTAAAAAGACAAATGAACATGTGGGACCTAATGAAACTTAAAAGTTTTTGTACAGCTAAAGAAATTACAAAAAAGCTGAACAGACAGCCCACAGAGTGGGAGAAAATCATAGCAAATGAAACAACAGACAAAGAATTAATCTCCAAAATCTACAAGCAACTCAGACAACTCAGCACCAGAAAAATGAACAACCCAATCAAAAAATGGGAAAAGGACCTAAACAGACACCTCTCCAATGATGACATACAGATGGCCCAAAAACACATGAAACGATGCTCAACTTCACTAATAATTAGAGAAATGCAAATCAAAACCACAATGAGATATCACCTCACACCCGTCAGAATGGCCATCATCCACAAATCGACAGACAATAAATGCTGGAGAGGCTGCGGAGAAAAGGGAACACTCCTGCATTGCTGGTGGGAGTGTAAATTGATACAGCCTCTATGGAAGACAGTCTGGAGATTTCTTAAAAAACTAAAAATAGAAGCACCCTATGACCCAGCAATCCCACTCTTAGGCTTATACCCTGACGAAATCAAAACTGAAAGAAGCACCTGTACCCCAATGTTCATTGCAGCTCTCTATACAATAGCTAGAACATGGAAGGAACCCAGATGCCCATCGACGAACGAATGGATCCAAAAGCTCTGGTACATATATACAATGGAATACTACACAGCTGTAAAGAGAAATGCAGAAGAATCAACCCCGATGAGGTGGCTGGATAAACCTAGAACTTCCAAAAACATCTTAAGACAGTATGGTACTGGCACAAAAACAGAAATATCAACCAATGGAACAAGATCGAGAACCCAGAGATAAAGCCACGCACCTATGGGTACCTTATTTTTGACAAAGGAGGCGAACATATAAAATGGGACAAAGACAGCCTCTTCAACAAATGGTGCTGGGAAAATTGGACAGCTACATGCAAGAAAATGAAGTTGGAACATACCCTGACACCATACACAAAGATCAACTCAAAATGGATCAAAGACTTAAATGTAAGGCCAGAAACCATCAAACTCTTAGAGGAGAATATAGGCAAAACCCTCAAGGACATCAATCAAAGCAAAATCTTCTCTGACCCACCTACTAGAATAGTGGAACTAAAAAGACAAATGAACATGTGGGACCTAATGAAACTTAAAAGTTTTTGTACAGCTAAAGAAATTACAAAAAAGCTGAACAGACAGCCCACAGAGTGGGAGAAAATCATAGCAAATGAAACAACAGACAAAGAATTAATCTCCAAAATCTACAAGCAACTCAGACAACTCAGCACCAGAAAAATGAACAACCCAATCAAAAAATGGGAAAAGGACCTAAACAGACACCTCTCCAATGATGACATACAGATGGCCCAAAAACACATGAAACGATGCTCAACTTCACTAATAATTAGAGAAATGCAAATCAAAACCACAATGAGATATCACCTCACACCCGTCAGAATGGCCATCATCCACAAATCGACAGACAATAAATGCTGGAGAGGCTGCGGAGAAAAGGGAACACTCCTGCATTGCTGGTGGGAGTGTAAATTGATACAGCCTCTATGGAAGACAGTCTGGAGATTTCTTAAAAAACTAAAAATAGAAGCACCCTATGACCCAGCAATCCCACTCTTAGGCTTATACCCTGACGAAATCAAAACTGAAAGAAGCACCTGTACCCCAATGTTCATTGCAGCTCTCTATACAATAGCTAGAACATGGAAGGAACCCAGATGCCCATCGACGAACGAATGGATCCAAAAGCTCTGGTACATATATACAATGGAATACTACACAGCTGTAAAGAGAAATGCAGAAGAATCAACCCCGATGAGGTGGCTGGATCTAGAACGTATCATAAAAATTGAAGTCAGTCAGAAAGAGAAGGACAAATACAGTATATTAACACATATATATGGAATCTAGTAGGATGGTGATGATGGCACATGCAATGAAGCGACAGAAAGACAGACATGGACAGTGGACATATGGACATTGTGGGGAAGGAACAGTGGGTGAGAGGCGTAAAGGAAGTAGCATGAAGGCCTGTACTATCATAAGTGAAGAAAATAGCTCTAGTCATTGCTCTGTGAGAAAAGGGGATCCTTCAGGGGTGCTGTATGATGGTCGGGAGGGGAGGGAAGGGGGGTATATACATATGACTAATCTGAGAACATACATATCTGTAAACAACAAAACTCTGTAAAAGTTAAAAGTAAAATAAAGGTTTAAAAAATAATAATAATAAAAACTGTTCATCGTTAAAAATGCAAAAAAAAAAAAAATGCATATGTAATCATGTCCCAGCCAAGCAGAAATCTTAAAGTTTTCATGGCATCCAAGTCATTACAAAGGAATTGGGGTCTGGACAGGATCTAAAAGCTGCCTAGCTGCTCCTTCCAGCTGTCGTCAGTGCCCCCTCGTTTTTCTCTTTCATTTTTCCCACATATTCCACCTCTAGGAGCAGGATTCAGCAGCTGGAGTTGCCATAGGATCTGATTGATGGCTGCAGGACCCAGATGGCAGAAGCCAGAAAATGTTTCTGGCAAATATCTCTACAAGCTGGAGAGAGAGAGAGAGAGAGTGAGAGTGTGTCTGTGTGTGTGTGAGCGTGAGCGCACACACATGTGTGTATACTCTTCCTTTTTATTGGCACTTGAGCTAAATACCCAGCGACCACTTCTTGGCTGAGTTCCATTCAAACTACAGTTGGCGCCTGTGAAAATGGCTTTGGCTCCAGTATCTTCTGTGTGACTGTCTATCATAAAGAATTTTCCCACTGATGATGATTTCTATTTTTATGAATACTTGAAAATACACATCTCACACAAGAGATCTGACCACCTTTTATTTTTCCAGTGAAAATTCTTTCATAAAGAAGTGTCATCTCTTTTATACAATTTGCTTTGTGAGAGGCTATTTATAGTACTGTGAAAATTAGGCAATGTAGTATTCCTTCTGACTTTCAGAAATATTGTTAAGCATCAAATTGCATGTCAAGGGAAAAATGATCTCATGGAAAAATTAACAGGGCTCACTGTTTTCCACTAGCCCCCTTATAGTGCCCACTCCCAAATACATAGAGGATGGGTAATCATTGCCCTCCAATAAAATAAAACTAGCATCAGTATTAAAACTATGCCTTACCTCCCTTGGTGTAATAAATATGCTGCTGAAAGGGGCACATTTTAAATATATTGAAAGAACTAGAGAATTTGCTTTCCAAATGGAAACCTGTAGTAAATGCTTTCTGAAAGAAATGATGATTATGGAAGTGACTATCCATATCCTGATATATTAATATGTGGTTTATTAATTGTAGTCTTCTCAGACTATCTGTCTTTAAAGCTGGGGTCACCTCTAAAAGGGCTAGGTCTAGTCTGTGATTTCAAAATCTTTCAGTTTATGCATGATGTAGACATTTTCTTGTGCTTACCTGTCATTTATGTGATTTTTCAGAAACAGTAAACTTTTCATCTCACCTGGAAATTGAAAATACACTAAACTAAAGTAAGAACTAATGTCTCTCTCTGAGGCCGTCCATTTAAATGTCGAGTGTACTGCACAATATAACACTATGTAGAGGGAGGGAAAAGCAAGCTGTGGGGACCCTCTCAAGGAAGGAAGAAATTTCTTTTAAAGATGTAGCGAAGGGCTTCCCTGGTGGTCCAGTGGGTAAGGACACCGTCTTGCAGAGCAAGGGGCACTAGTTCGCTCCCTGGCCTGGGAAGATCCTACGTTCAGCGGAGCGACTGGACACATGTGTCCAATTACCGAGCTGGAGCTCTGGGGTGCATGCGCCCAGGGCTGGTGCTCTGCAACAACAGAGGCCGCAGCGATGGGAGGCCCACGCGGGCCACGGGAGCAAAAAATGGATGAAAATAGATGGATGAAAGACCAATAGAAGTGGCCCGCTCACCCACCCACCCCCGCTCCCTCCCCAACCCGCCCCCCCCCGCAAAAGAAAGAAATTGAAAAAAAAAAAGATGTAGCTAAGGTAATTAGTAAATATTAGACTTGCTCATAAAAGTGCTGGGAAGACCAAAGATATTGAGATTTTATGTGAACTTTAAGAAGTTTTGTGCAAGAAGTAAAAGTCTCTCCTTGCAAGCCCAGAAGATCCTGTATCCAAGGAAGACTGAAATCAGCAGCTGGGATGACTCATTCTGTGGAAAGAGCACCTAAGAAATTACTGGCACTAATCCTAGAATCTAGAAGCTAAATCTTTCCGATGAATTCTGATTTGAATATGTGAATGCTGATGGTGGCTTTATTTATAATCTCTAAGAATAGCAAACAACCAAAATGTCTTTTAGTCTGTGGCTCAGCAATATCACAGAATAATACTCATCAACAGAAAGGAATGAACTATTTATACACACAACAGTGTGGGTGAATCTCAAATGTATTCTGCCAAGTCCAAAGACTATATTCTATATGACTCCATATATATGGCATTCTCTTTTTTTTGAGAAGAAAGTGAAGTTTATTAGAGTGTGGGAAAGGAGAGTCGCTGTCAGTACAGTGGGCTGGCTTAAGGGAGAATCGGCGTTGTTAAAGTGGAAGACACTGCTAGAACAGCGGTCAGCTCAAAGGAGAGCCAACTACATGGCATTCTTAAAAGCAAAACTTCAGGGGCAGGAAAAGCAAGCTGTGGGGACCCTCTCAAGGAAGGAAGAAATTTCTTTTAAAGATGTAGCGAAGGGCTTCCCTGGTGGTCCAGTGGGTAAGGACACCGTCTTGCAGAGCAAGGGGCACTAGTTCGCTCCCTGGCCTGGGAAGATCCTACGTTCAGCGGAGCGACTGGACACATGTGTCCAATTACCGAGCTGGAGCTCTGGGGTGCATGCGCCCAGGGCTGGTGCTCTGCAACAACAGAGGCCGCAGCGATGGGAGGCCCACGCGGGCCACGGGAGCAAAAAATGGATGAAAATAGATGGATGAAAGACCAATAGAAGTGGCCCGCTCACCCACCCACCCCGCTCCCTCCCCAACCCGCATCCCCCCGCAAAAGAAAGAAATTGAAAAAAAAAAAGATGTAGCTAAGGTAATTAGTAAATATTAGACTTGCTCATAAAAGTGCTGGGAAGACCAAAGATATTGAGATTTTATGTGAACTTTAAGAAGTTTTGTGCAAGAAGTAAAAGTCTCTCCTTGCAAGCCCAGAAGATCCTGTATCCAAGGAAGACTGAAATCAGCAGCTGGGATGACTCATTCTGTGGAAAGAGCACCTAAGAAATTACTGGCACTAATCCTAGAATCTAGAAGCTAAATCTTTCCGATGAATTCTGATTTGAATATGTGAATGCTGATGGTGGCTTTATTTATAATCTCTAAGAATAGCAAACAACCAAAATGTCTTTTAGTCTGTGGCTCAGCAATATCACAGAATAATACTCATCAACAGAAAGGAATGAACTATTTATACACACAACAGTGTGGGTGAATCTCAAATGTATTCTGCCAAGTCCAAAGACTATATTCTATATGACTCCATATATATGGCATTCTCTTTTTTTTGAGAAGAAAGTGAAGTTTATTAGAGTGTGGGAAAGGAGAGTCGCTGCCAGTACAGCAGGCTGGTTTAAGGGAGAATCGGCGTTGTTAAAGTGGAAGACACTGCTATAACAGCGGGTCAGCTCAAAGGAGAGCCAACTACATGGCATTCTTAAAAAGCAAAACTTCAGGGGCAGGAAATAGATCAGTGGTCGTCAGAAGTTGGGACTGAGGAAAGGGGTTAACTATAAAGGACATGGGAGAGATTTTGCGGGTGATAGAGCTGTTATAAATTCTGATTATAGTGGTAGTTACATAATTGTATGCACTTGTCAAATCTTTCAAAACTACAGTTAAAAAAGTTTGTGTTACTGTATGTAAATTATACTTAATAAAAATATTAACAACCTGCTCCATTAGAAAATGAAATGATATGGAATTCCCTGATGCCCCAACAGTTAGGACACTGTGCTCTCACTGCCAGGCTTAGGTTCCATCCCTAGTCAGGGAACTAAGATCCCACTAGCATAGCCAAAAAAAATAAAGAAAGAAATGATAAATAAGTTAATTATAAATTTGATAGTTATATGTATAAGAGGTATTATAGGTACTTTTAATATATTAAAAAGGGAGAAAACAGATTACTTAAAAATAAATACTGATTCAGACTCCTTGTACCTGCCTGTCTTTCTTGCAGAGCATCTCCTTCTGATCTCAATGGTGGTGATGCCTCTCAGCTTGACATGTATTCAGTTCAATTCAGTCACTCAGTCATATGAGATTCTTTGCGACTCCATAGACTGCAGCACGTGCAGCTTCCCTGTCCTTCACCACCTCCCAGAGTTTGCTTAAACTCATGTCCATTGAGTCGGTGATGCCACCAACCATCTTGTCCTCTGTCATCCCCTTCTACTTCTGCCTTCAACAATGCCTTCAATCTTTCGAAGCATCAGTGTCTTTTCCAAAGAAGCAAATCTTTAGCAGAAAGAAGAACCAAACCAGATGAAAGAGTAATGTGGTTTCTGCTAAGCACACCCATATTCTAGTAAGAGAGGTCGCAGGGCCCTGTTGATTACTAAAGTTCCTGCAGATTGATTAAGTCAGAACATTTTCATTTCCTGTACAACTCTGCTTCCAACTGACAGTGGTCATTGGGATTTCCTATTATTCTATCTTTCTAACATATCTCTCTATTCAGACCCCTACCTTTAACTAGTATACAATAAAAATAAGAATATGCAGTCTTCCTGAAGCTAAAAGCAAAACGTCAGGGGCAGGAAATAGATCAGTGGTCGTCAGAAGTTGGGACTGAGGAAAGGGGTTAACTATAAAGGACATGGGAGAGATTTTGCGGTGATAGAGCTGTTATAAATTCTGATTATAGTGGTAGTTACATAATTGTATGCACTTGTCAAATCTTTCAAAACTACAGTTAAAAAAGTTTGTGTTACTGTATGTAAATTATACTTAATAAAAATATTAACAACCTGCTCCATTAGAAAATGAAATGATAGGGAAATTTCCCCTGATGCCCCAACAGTTAGGACACTGTGCTCTCACTGCCAGGCTTAGGTTCCATCCCTAGTCAGGGAACTAAGATCCCACTAGCATAGCCAAAAAAAATAAAGAAAGAAATGATAAATAAGTTAATTATAAATTTGATAGTTATATGTATAAGAGGTATTATAGGTACTTTTAATATATTAAAAAGGGAGAAAACAGATTACTTAAAAATAAATACTGATTCAGACTCCTTGTACCTGCCTGTCTTT
The DNA here is from genome assembly GCA_022376925.1 of Tragulus kanchil. NCBI lineage: Eukaryota > Metazoa > Chordata > Mammalia > Artiodactyla > Tragulidae > Tragulus > Tragulus kanchil. The sequence goes on along the minus strand of JAIOJX010000030.1, from coordinate 106,760,457 downwards.
CTTGCAGAGCATCTCCTTCTGATCTCAATGGTGGTGATGCCTCTCAGCTTGACATGTATTCAGTTCAATTCAGTCACTCAGTCATATGAGATTCTTTGCGACTCCATAGACTGCAGCACGTGCAGCTTCCCTGTCCTTCACCACCTCCCAGAGTTTGCTTAAACTCATGTCCATTGAGTCGGTGATGCCACCAACCATCTTGTCCTCTGTCATCCCCTTCTACTTCTGCCTTCAACAATGCCTTCAATCTTTCGAAGCATCAGTGTCTTTTCCAAAGAAGCAAATCTTTAGCAGAAAGAAGAACCAAACCAGATGAAAGAGTAATGTGGTTTCTGCTAAGCACACCCATATTCTAGTAAGAGAGGTCGCAGGGCCCTGTTGATTACTAAAGTTCCTGCAGATTGATTAAGTCAGAACATTTTCATTTCCTGTACAACTCTGCTTCCAACTGACAGTGGTCATTGGGATTTCCTATTATTCTATCTTTCTAACATATCTCTCTATTCAGACCCCTACCTTTTTGTAAACCTCCCAAGTCAATACAATAAAAATAAGAATATGCAGTCTTCTGAAAAAACTGAAAGTGCTTTGATAAGTACATCAAAATCATTTGTAATTAGCTGAGTATTTGGGAGGAAGCATACATGTAGAGTGGACGCTGCTAAAGTAATTTTCAATGTACTTGAAAACAGCTTGCCTTTCCTCTGAAGTAGGCTGGGCAATGTTCTCTTCAGTCCTGTTGACACTATTAATTTGCTTTGCAATCTCCCTCCCCATCTCCACTTTTCTCCCATCACTACTGCAAACTGAAGGGAAGAAAGTCAGTCTTGGAGAGCTCTTGTATAGAGAGAGCCATTTGCTCTGGCTCAAGCAAAACACAAGGTCAATCAGCCTGAAATCTGAATTTTTCAGACACATAATAGACTCTTGGCTTATCAAAGCCTCTTATCTGATTGGGAAAAAAATCAAAGGTAAACTCCACGGCTAGTGGAATTAAAAGACAAATGAGATGTCATAATTATCAGAGTGGCTAATTTAGAAAATTAAGCTGTTCACATAGGTGACATAATTGCTTGTCACAATCACTCTTTTTCTCATTAGCTTCTTCCATTCAGCACCTACAGGCTGCAGAACAGTCTCTGGCCTTGCTCAACAGTCTGGGTGTTCTTTTGTGGTTGAATATCACATTTTTTTCTCATCTCCTGTAAGTAATAAGTATTTATTAGAAGGGTTATTTGAAGAACAGTTCTAGAACCACTAGTCTTTCCCAATTTGGTCATATTTTAAATCCTTTTGTAACCAAACATCCTTTTGAAATAATTATCAAGAAAGGATTCATAGAATTGATATATTAATAGCCCCTAGAAATCACTAAGAGTTTTGATATATGTAGTGATGTTAAAGAAAAAAAAAGAAAACCCTCAGAAGTTAGGTAGTATTTGTCTTCAGTTGTCTTCCCAAATTCTGAATAGATGGAAACAGAATATATTTTTAAAGCATTAGTTTGTTTTAGTTGCCTAATGTTTTATTACTTGACTTCTATAGATCCAGCCTAATGCAAATAAATTCCCTATAAGAGAATTATTTGTAAGATTGACAGAAATGCTGCTTATGTGTCAGCAAGTTCAGAAATTATTAAGGATAATGTCTAAAAAAGGAAATGAATTTTGCTTGCTATGTGCTTCTAAAGCATTCCATTGTAAATAGGCATGGTTAAACATTTGGATTAAACAATGGTTATGAGACTGATTTAAATCCTACTGTCTTGTAAAGTCATAGGATATGTCTGGAAGGAGTTACAGAGGGACTGCATTGATGTTATTCATTTGAAGTGATAATCCATCCTGAATTCTACAGTGAAACTGTCATTTGTATATTTCTGGACTATTCATGCAACTATTGTGTTTTGATTTCAGTAACATTGAGTTAGTGAGGTAATTGTGTTACAGAAGCTATTACAGTTACATACCAAAAGCCATAAGTTCAGAACGAAAAACCCAATCAAATCTGTATGTATTAATATGTGGTTTCTAAACCTTTGCATATAACTGAACCTGAAGTGGTAGTATACACTCAGAGGACCCACAGACATAGACTTTATAAAGAATGTATTCCCTAAAGAAATAGATACAAAGCCAGTTATATTGTTATGTTTGTTCCCTTGACATTCATGGATGGAGTCACTGGCAAGAGGAATGGTTCACTAGATACTCTAACGAGACAGCGTTTAAGACTAAGACAGGAAAGAGATAGAGGCTGGACAACTCATCTGCTCTTTCTTCATCCACTCTTCCCTTCCCTTCATGCTTCAGTAATATAGCAGAACCCTGGGGATGAGTTTGTTGTTGGATTTTTAAACAAGTGTGCTAGTTTGTGGGTAGAATGCATATACTCACACACAAGGAAAGAGATATGGGAAAGACTGAGAGAAAATGGTCTCGTGCAGGGGAATAATGGATGGTGGACTGCCACGAGGCAGGGAGTCAATGGCAGAATCTGATAGATATCTCAGTGGAGAGCTGAAAACTAAAGAAACATGTACCAATTATAGAAGAGAACAGCACTTGGCTATTTTTCGGCAATTTAACCATTCACTTGATTCATTTGGACTTTGCATGGAATTCTTTGGGATTTGAATGCAGAGATTTTCAGATCATGCTAGGGATTTTGAGTAGGGATGGCAAGAAAGACAAGCCCTAATTCTTCCACCTCTTCCTGCTTCAGCTAGCACAGCCAAGATTTCATCTGTTTTGTACAGTGGGCTTCCCTTTAAGTTGTGTCTGAAGATAGATTTCATGGCTAAGAATATTTTTGAAGACTATTGGTCCAGTAAGCAGGTCAGTGTATACTTGAAGATAGTATGCTTGAGACAGGAAAATAATAATGGCGTCGCCTAAGACGTAACATATCAACTATGTCTCCACCCAATGGACAAATCTATAGCCAGCTAAGAGTTACTCTTCCTAATGTTCATTCTACAGATATTTATTTAGCAGAGTCAGACATGACTGAAGTGACGGAGCACACACACACACACCACTACTCATTACTTTCCCCTTAGGATAGCCTTAGATCACCTAACACATCATCTGGGAACCTGAGTTGCCCATTTTAGCTATTGCAATGGTTTCATTTGGATTGTTTTTCCAATCTCCTAACCAAAAACCAGTATTTCTATATTTTGACATTTCCTGGGATGTGTTATTAGTGAACCTTGGCTTCATTTATATCTGTGATAAACTAAACTATATTGTAACAAAAATGGGGAAAACTAGAAAGGGTTTGTCTTCTGATAACACTTTCAGGTGGCAGAGACAAGTAAAGGAATTTGGGGATGTCTCATTATTTTAACATTAACAAGGTGGATCATGGGTTTTGTTCATAACATTGGGAAGTTAGGAAATGTGTACTGAGCCCATGATTGCTTGTACATGATTAAATGGCATTCTCTGGTTACACGGATAATGTTACAGCTGAGATCTAAACACAGTCTTTCTGAACCAGAAGTTTGTTCAGCACCCTAGTTACAAGCCAAGTGTGGTCTGTAGCCATTTGCCTGTCTGCAAAGAGAGATGAGGCCAGGAATAAGGAGTTTAAGTTTGGAATATTTTTGTAGTAACCTGACAGAGTAATTTTATATGTGTTGAACATAGAAGTAAACAAATGGACCCCTATAAACTTTATGTATTTGTTGTTATGTATTTTAGTAATGCATTCACATATGTTTCATGAAAAGTATCTGTGATTGGAAAACAAAAGCCAAGAAAAAAACCTCATCTGCTCAACAGATCATTTAAGGGACATCATCACACTGCACTAAACTGCCCCTTAGTTTTAGCTCTCCAAATCAAATGGATGCAGGACAGGAAAGTATTGGCACCTCTGACAGCTGACACCTTCTTATCTTCTTATGTAAGGAGGACACACGTTCTCAATGGCTTGGTTTAGTCTCACTATAGAATCATTTTGTGCCCAAGCTAAGAACTTTCCCACAGGCTTCTTTTCCCACTGGAGGGTTATGTCAGTCCTTGTCTCTGAGCTCCTAGCTCTTCTTCCAGCCTAATCAACTTTATCTGAGAGCCGGTTTAATTAGTTTCCTCTCAGAATGGGTTGAAATGAGGAGAGGCTTTCTAATGGCCTGTTCAGGGGCACCCCCTGAAGAGAGATCAAATTTATTTATGATGCCCTTTGGCTAGGTGTTTGATTTCCTGGACAAAACATCACTTGAGTCTTTTAAGGTTTGTTTTTAGGTGTTCTATAGCTAGCCTGAAGCCATGTTCTCTTAAATGATGATCAAAGGCATAGACAATACAAGTTAATCAATACGGAGTATGTTCTATTTAAACATATTGCTTGGAACTTCCTTGTTAGTTTTAAAAAGGCTGTGTATTGGAGACAGTTACAAACGATTCTACTTCACCATAATTGTGTGCATTTTAATTTATCTGTCTTATTTTCTCTCAAGACTCAGGAAGAACTGTCCTAATCCAAATTTATTTCCTTACCTACTTAAATAACAAAATCATTAGGACTTTTCTATGTAGTATATATGGTAAGACATGTTTTTAGAATATATGTGAAACTCTTGTTATATCCAAAAAATTAAAAACTATAATTCATGAAACTTTTGTTTATCAAAGTTGGCCATGTTAACAACAGATTACTTAACAATTAGAAGTATCCCTCTGTTTACTTCAAAACTCTGATGTTTGGGGGAAAATTGTTAAATTGCCTCTTGGGTCTTCCCTTAGGGGCTGCCACTGTACAGTTTAAAACAATCATAGTGATTATTATTTGTAATGGTGTACTACTAAAATACATTTAGTTGTTATCCAAAGCCAGACTGTTATGACCAGAAATAAACTGAACACTTTAAAACCATTTTGCTGGCTGTTGCCTGTTCTTGATGTAGATTGAGTTCTGCCAAGTCATCTGCCCCTGTGTTATTTTCAAAATAGAGTATTCAAGATCCCAACAGAAACTGTCTTGTCATCTCTCTACTGTCAACACTGGTCCTTTGCCAAAAATGAATATACAAACCAAGCAAAACTGCTTGTGATATCATTTTAATGTGACAATCAATATTGGATCTCCCTTATCAGAAACTTTTCAAGAATCAAAAGGTGTTCTGTTAAATTCTTGTAGGCAAAATTGTACATCACTAGATTCAAGAGGCTTAGGCATAGGTTACTGATTATCTGGTTGTTTTTTAGATATTTGAAATACTTTTTATTAATTTAAAGAAATATTCTTCAAGTACAAATGAAAACAAGATTATAAAGATGGAGAATTCACTCAAAATCAATGAAATATTTAGCAGTCATGTGACAATCTTCTCAAAATTTCCTTTCAAACTGATATTATACTAAGTGTGTCTATGTAGAAATATGATCTTGGTTCAAAGCTTTTCTTTATGAAGTGAACGCTTAAGAATGAGTTACCTGAAAAAAAAGACTCAGGAAGGACTTTTCAGTTACAAACGATTCTACTTCACCATAATTGTGTGCATTTTAATTTATCTGTCTTATTTTCTCTCAAGACTCAGGAAGGACTGTCCTAATCCAAATTTATTTCCTTACCTACTTAAATAACAAAATCATTAGGACTTTTCTATGTAGTATATATGGTAAGACATGTTTTTAGAATATATGTGAAACTCTTGTTATATCCAAAAAATTAAAAACTATAATTCATGAAACTTTTGTTTATCAAAGTTGGCCATGTTAACAACAGATTACTTAACAATTAGAAGTATCCCTCTGTTTACTTCAAAACTCTGATGTTTGGGGGAAAATTGTTAAATTGCCTCTTGGGTCTTCCCTTAGGGGCTGCCACTGTACAGTTTAAAACAATCATAGTGATTATTATTTGTAATGGTGTACTACTAAAATACATTTAGTTGTTATCCAAAGCCAGACTGTTATGACCAGAAATAAACTGAACACTTTAAAACCATTTTGCTGGCTGTTGCCTGTTCTTGATGTAGATTGAGTTCTGCCAAGTCATCTGCCCCTGTGTTATTTTCAAAATAGAGTATTCAAGATCCCAACAGAAACTGTCTTGTCATCTCTCTACTGTCAACACTGGTCCTTTGCCAAAAATGAATATACAAACCAAGCAAAACTGCTTGTGATATCATTTTAATGTGACAATCAATATTGGATCTCCCTTATCAGAAACTTTTCAAGAATCAAAAGGTGTTCTGTTAAATTCTTGTAGGCAAAATTGTACATCACTAGATTCAAGAGGCTTAGGCATAGGTTACTGATTATCTGGTTGTTTTTTAGATATTTGAAATACTTTTTATTAATTTAAAGAAATATTCTTCAAGTACAAATGAAAACAAGATTATAAAGATGGAGAATTCACTCAAAATCAATGAAATATTTAGCAGTCATGTGACAATCTTCTCAAAATTTCCTTTCAAACTGATATTATACTAAGTGTGTCTATGTAGAAATATGATCTTGGTTCAAAGCTTTTTTTTTCTTTATGAAGTGAACGCTTAAGAATGAGTTACCTGAAAATAGTCAAGGAAACTAACTTGTTTAAACAAACTCCACAAGTTTTGACGAGGTTTTCTACTGAATTCACTCAGAATCATCACAGATAAAAAAGTCTTTAACTCAGGACCAGATTAGTTAAGTAAATGCATATCAACAGAGCCGTTGGTAAAGTTCACATGTTTGTAATAATATATACCTGGTACCTCTTGTTAAACAACTTCAATAGCACTTCTCCCCAGAAACCAAAATGGACTGAAGACAAAATCTCTAGTGTCTTTTGCAAAGTTCTTTGGATTCTATAGCTGTGTCATAGTGTTAAGTAGTTCCTTCTATGATGATTAGACCTCTTGAAGTATGAGAGCTGTGCTGGGTTCTCAGGCTTCATAATTCAATTCCAAATTTTGCTGTATAAACATTGTCTCTGTTACTTACAACTGAGCATGTAGTCTTGGGCCTTCTGCCATTGTCATTTGTCTGTTTGAACCACTCTCTCCCTGTGTGCCTTTGCTCCCTATAATACCTTTTACCCCACACAGAAAGACCAGCACTGTCTTTTGCTTTTTTGAAAAGACCTCTTGTCTTCTTGCCATGCACTTATCTCTTGAACCCATTGGTATCTAACCATGAGCTATGGTCATCTCCTTTTTTTTTTTCAAGGGTACTAAAGTAAGTTAAATTTTAGTCCATTTTATGGTAGACATAAATGTGTGGTGTGTGGTCACATCTGTAATTTTAAATGAAAAATAGTTTAACATTAAAGTTTTACATGAAATAATTTCTCATAGGATTCTCAAATTTTATATAAAGCATTATTTTATGACTAGTACACAGTGTTCAGGGAAAATAATTGAACCTTTCTTCCTTATAACAATATGGTATAAATATTTGATTAGGTAATCTCCTTTTTCATTGCCTAAAATCTGAATTAATTAATTTCTTGAGAGCCCTCTGACACCCCAGGAGTGGACCTCTGATTCCCCAGGATTTTCTCTAGAGCTATTTGACTCCCAAGATTAGGCCTTGCTCATGTGAGCACTGGGATAGGCAGCATAATGATCCCTCCATTGACACTACCCAGAGCCCCCAGAAAGAATAGTCCTATCAATGTTTAATTTTAGCCTGGTGAGACCTGTGCCAGACTCCCAACATACAGAATTGTAAGATGGTAGCATAGTGAGTTTATGGTAATGTGCTGCAGCAGTGATAGGACATTAATATAAGTCCTCTAGGTTGTCCACACCAAGCTACAGCCAACTGTCAGGGGTTCACTATTTACCAGCTAGTTCTGGCTGTGCTGATGTCTATGGCTTCCCTAGGCAAGAGAGCATCAAGGGAACATTTCATGCAAGTGTGGGCATGATAAAGGACAGAAATGGTAAGAACCTAACCAAACCAGAAGAGATTAAGAAGAGGTGCCAAGAGGAAATGCACAAAAAGGTCTTAATAACCTTGATAATCACAATGGTATGGTCACTCTAGAGGCAGATATCCTTGAGTGTGAAGTCAAGTGGCCCTTGGAAGCATTACTACAAACAAAGCTAGTAGAGGTGATGGAAGTCCAGCTGAGCTGTTTCAAATCCTAGAAGATGATGCTGTGAAAGTGCTACTCTCAATATACCAGCAAATTTGGAAAACTTGTCAGCCTTTGCTCCCTATAATACCTTTTACCCCACACAGAAAGACCAGCACTGTCTTTTGCTTTTTTGAAAAGACCTCTTGTCTTCTTGCCATGCACTTATCTCTTGAACCCATTGGTATCTAACCATGAGCTATGGTCATCTCCTTTTTTTTTTTCAAGGGTACTAAAGTAAGTTAAATTTTAGTCCATTTTATGGTAGACATAAATGTGTGGTGTGTGGTCACATCTGTAATTTTAAATGAAAAATAGTTTAACATTAAAGTTTTACATGAAATAATTTCTCATAGGATTCTCAAATTTTATATAAAGCATTATTTTATGACTAGTACACAGTGTTCAGGGAAAATAATTGAACCTTTCTTCCTTATAACAATATGGTATAAATATTTGATTAGGTAATCTCCTTTTTCATTGCCTAAAATCTGAATTAATTAATTTCTTGAGAGCCCTCTGACACCCCAGGAGTGGACCTCTGATTCCCCAGGATTTTCTCTAGAGCTATTTGACTCCCAAGATTAGGCCTTGCTCATGTGAGCACTGTGATAGGCAGCATAATGATCCCCTCCATTGACACTACCCAGAGCCCCCAGAAAGAATAGTCCTATCAATGTTTAATTTTAGCCTGGTGAGACCTGTGCCAGACTCCCAACATACAGAATTGTAAGATGGTAGCATAGTGAGTTTATGGTAATGTGCTGCAGCAGTGATAGGACATTAATATAAGTCCTCTAGGTTGTCCACACCAAGCTACAGCCAACTGTCAGGGGTTCACTATTTACCAGCTAGTTCTGGCTGTGCTGATGTCTATGGCTTCCCTAGGCAAGAGAGCATCAAGGGAACATTTCATGCAAGTGTGGGCATGATAAAGGACAGAAATGGTAAGAACCTAACCAAACCAGAAGAGATTAAGAAGAGGTGCCAAGAGGAAATGCACAAAAAGGTCTTAATAACCTTGATAATCACAATGGTATGGTCACTCTAGAGGCAGATATCCTTGAGTGTGAAGTCAAGTGGCCCTTGGAAGCATTACTACAAACAAAGCTAGTAGAGGTGATGGAAGTCCAGCTGAGCTGTTTCAAATCCTAGAAGATGATGCTGTGAAAGTGCTACTCTCAATATACCAGCAAATTTGGAAAACTTGGCAGTGGCCACAAAACAGGAAAAGGTTGGTTTTCATTCCAATCCCAAAGGACAGTGCCAAAGAATGTTGAAACTCCTGGACAATTGTGCTCATTTTCCATGCTTGTAAGGTTATGCTCAAAATTCTTCAAGCCAGACTCCAGTAGTATGTGAACCGAGAATTTCCAGATGTACAAACTGGATTTAGAAAAGGCAGGGAAACCAGAGATCAAATTTCCAATATTTGTTGGATCATGGCGAAAGCAAGGAAGTTCCAGAAGAACATTCACTTCATTGATTATGCTAAAGTCTTTGACAGTTTGGAACACAACAACTGTGGAAATTTCTTAGAGATAAGAATACCAAGGCTCATTGCTTGTCTCCTGAGAAACTTGTATGTAGGTCAAGAAGCAACATTTAGAATCTAACATGAAACAACTGACTGGTTCAGAATTGGGAAAAGGAGTACAATAAGGATGTATATTGTATTGTCACCTTGCTTATTTAACCTATATGCCGAGTACATCATGCAAAATGCCAGACTAGATGAATCACAAGCTCAATCAAGATTGTTTGGAGAAATATCAGCAACTTCAAATATGCAGATGATATCACTCTAATGGCAGAAATTAAAAAACATCTTGATGAGGGTCAAAGAGAAGAGTGAAAAAACTGTCTTAAAACTCAACATTCAGGCTTCCTTGGTGGTCCAGTGGGTAAGGACACTGCCTTGCAGTGCAAGGGGCACCAGTTCAATCCCTGGCCTGGGAGGATCCCACGTGCTGCAGAGCTGCTGGACCAATGTGTCCAACTACAGAGCTGGAGCTCTGGGGCATGTGTATCCAGAGCCAGTGCTCTGCGACAAGCAAGGCCACTGCAATGGGAGGCCCACATGGGCCAAGGAACAAAGATAGATGAAAATAAATAAATGAAGGACTAATAGAAGTGGCCAAAAAATAAAAAGAAAATTTAAAAAATTAAAAATAAAAAACCCTCAACATTCAAAAAACAAGCTCATGACAAACAGTCCCATTACTTCATGGCATATAGATAAGGGAAAAGTGGAAACAGTGGCAGGTTTTAATTTTGGGGGCTCCAAAATCACTGCAGACAGTGACTGCAGCCATGAAGTTAAAAGACACTTGTTCCGTGTAAGAAAAGCTGTGATAAACCTATATAGCATCTTAAAAGCAGAGACATCACTTTTAGTCCATATAGCAAGTCTATGGTTTTCTCAGTAGTCATGGATGAATGTGAGAGGTGGACCATAAAAAAGGCTGAGTACCGAAGGATTGATGTTCTTTTTAATTGTGGTGCTGGAGATGACTCCTTCTGGTGTGTGTGGGGCGGGGTGAGGGGGTGGGCCACGGATTGGGGAGAGAGGAGGGCCAGCAGGCCACTTCTATTGATCTTTCATTTATCTATTTTCATCCATCTTTGTTCTTTGGCCTGTGTGGGCCTCCCATTGCAGTGGCCTCTGTTGTCGCAGAGCACCGGCTCTGGGCGCATACACTCCAGAGCTCCAGCTCGGTAATTGGACACATCGGTCCAGCTGCTCCACAGTACATGGGATCTTCCCAGGCCAGGGATCGAACCAGCGCCCCTTGCTCTGCAAGGCGGTGTCCTTATCCACTGGACCACCAGGGAAGCCCTGGAGAAGACCCTTGAGAGTTCCATGGGCTGAAAGAAAATTAAACCTGTCAATCCTAAAGGAAATCAACCCTCAATATTCATTGGAAGGACTGGTGCTGAAACTGAAGGTCCAGTATTTTGGCCACCTGATGCTAAGATTTGACTCACTGGAAAATACTTTGATGCTGGGAAAGATTAAAGGCAAGAGGAGAAGGAGGTGACAGAGGATGAGATGATTAGGTAGCATCACGGACTCAATGGATATGAGTTGGAGCAAGCTGTGAGAGACAGTGAAGGACAGGGAAGCCTGGTGTTCTGCAGTCCATGGGATCACAAGAGTCAGACAGAGCTTTGCGACTGGAACGACAACAAAGACAAAAGGACACCTCAACCCATGGGGACATTTCACTAGATCTGCTGTTGACCAATAAAAGAAATTTAAAAATAAAAGAAACCCTCAACATTCAAAAAACAAGCTCATGACAAACAGTCCCATTACTTCATGGCATATAGATAAGGGAAAAGTGGAAACAGTGGCAGGTTTTAATTTTGGGGGCTCCAAAATCACTGCAGACAGTGACTGCAGCCATGAAGTTAAAAGACACTTGTTCCGTGTAAGAAAAGCTGTGATAAACCTATATAGCATCTTAAAAGCAGAGACATCACTTTTAGTCCATATAGCAAGTCTATGGTTTTCTCAGTAGTCATGGATGAATGTGAGAGGTGGACCATAAAAAAGGCTGAGTACCGAAGGATTGATGTTCTTTTTAATTGTGGTGCTGGAGATGACTCCTTCTGGTGTGTGTGGGGCGGGGTGAGGGGGTGGGCCACGGATTGGGGAGAGAGGAGGGCCAGCAGGCCACTTCTATTGATCTTTCATTTATCTATTTTCATCCATCTTTGTTCTTTGGCCTGTGTGGGCCTCCCATTGCAGTGGCCTCTGTTGTCGCAGAGCACCGGCTCTGGGCGCATACACTCCAGAGCTCCAGCTCGGTAATTGGACACATCGGTCCAGCTGCTCCACAGTACATGGGATCTTCCCAGGCCAGGGATCGAACCAGCGCCCCTTGCTCTGCAAGGCGGTGTCCTTATCCACTGGACCACCAGGGAAGCCCTGGAGAAGACCCTTGAGAGTTCCATGGGCTGAAAGAAAATTAAACCTGTCAATCCTAAAGGAAATCAACCCTCAATATTCATTGGAAGGACTGGTGCTGAAACTGAAGGTCCAGTATTTTGGCCACCTGATGCTAAGATTTGACTCACTGGAAAATACTTTGATGCTGGGAAAGATTAAAGGCAAGAGGAGAAGGAGGTGACAGAGGATGAGATGATTAGGTAGCATCACGGACTCAATGGATATGAGTTGGAGCAAGCTGTGAGAGACAGTGAAGGACAGGGAAGCCTGGTGTTCTGCAGTCCATGGGATCACAAGAGTCAGACAGAGCTTTGCGACTGGAACGACAACAAAGACAAAAGGACACCTCAACCCATGGGGACATTTCACTAGATCTGCTGTTGACCTTGGCATTTTGAGTTTAAGTAGGAAGAAAATGTTTGGCAGCAAGATCCTGTCTCCCTGAGTAAACAAATCCCGTTCTACATTGCTTTCTCTAAATTTTTCCTGTTAGAAACTCTCGCCTTCTCTCCTTACACAGCAGTGAGCAAATGCTTGAGTTTGATCTATAGGGTTTGATCTGTAAGAGCTGTGGCTCATATGTAAATGACAGTCAACCCAGCAGAAAATTGTGTGAGAACTTTTAAATCTTCACTTCCTTCCCTTATGCATATGTCGTATAAGCCAAATGTTTTGTTGAAAATACTAAAGTAGGCAGTATGTGCATTGGTGTTGTTAAAAATGGAATTTAACAAGTTCATTATCTGGCTGAAAAAAAGTATTAAGCACAAACTATGTCTTGAACAGATGAGAACATGTTTACATCCCTTAATAATGTTCTGATTTAAGAGACCACTAGAAAGTCTATAATATTTGTTATTATAATCATATACTAAGGCATATATGTACATTTCTTACCTCCTTAGCAAGATTTATTAAGCACTCTACAAATGTGGGAATATAAAGATGTTCAAGATAATGCCTGCCATTCATTGAGGAGGCTCCAAACCCAGGATTTCTTTTCGAAACCTTGTATCCAGTCAAGGCTCTTAATTTTTTCCTCCACCATGGCCTCTTTTGACCGTGGTGCTGCCCATTGGGCCGATTCTCAGAATGTGTTCAAGCTCATAGGTCCAATACAACGGACTCCAAAGGAAATGAATATTAAAATACATACTAACAATACAGAAAATACATGCTTCTTTACTAACACATTTCATAACAAGATCTAAAGGAAATCAACCCTCAATATTCATTGGAAGGACTGGTGCTGAAACTGAAGGTCCAGTATTTTGGCCACCTGATGCTAAGATTTGACTCACTGGAAAATACTTTGATGCTGGGAAAGATTAAAGGCAAGAGGAGAAGGAGGTGACAGAGGATGAGATGATTAGGTAGCATCACGGACTCAATGGATATGAGTTGGAGCAAGCTGTGAGAGACAGTGAAGGACAGGGAAGCCTGGTGTTCTGCAGTCCATGGGATCACAAGAGTCAGACAGAGCTTTGCGACTGGAACGACAACAAAGACAAAAGGACACCTCAACCCATGGGGACATTTCACTAGATCTGCTGTTGACCTTGGCATTTTGAGTTTAAGTAGGAAGAAAATGTTTGGCAGCAAGATCCTGTCTCCCTGAGTAAACAAATCCCGTTCTACATTGCTTTCTCTAAATTTTTCCTGTTAGAAACTCTCGCCTTCTCTCCTTACACAGCAGTGAGCAAATGCTTGAGTTTGATCTATAGGGTTTGATCTGTAAGAGCTGTGGCTCATATGTAAATGACAGTCAACCCAGCAGAAAATTGTGTGAGAACTTTTAAATCTTCACTTCCTTCCCTTATGCATATGTCGTATAAGCCAAATGTTTTGTTGAAAATACTAAAGTAGGCAGTATGTGCATTGGTGTTGTTAAAAATGGAATTTAACAAGTTCATTATCTGGCTGAAAAAAAGTATTAAGCACAAACTATGTCTTGAACAGATGAGAACATGTTTACATCCCTTAATAATGTTCTGATTTAAGAGACCACTAGAAAGTCTATAATATTTGTTATTATAATCATATACTAAGGCATATATGTACATTTCTTACCTCCTTAGCAAGATTTATTAAGCACTCTACAAATGTGGGAATATAAAGATGTTCAAGATAATGCCTGCCATTCATTGAGGAGGCTCCAAACCCAGGATTTCTTTTCGAAACCTTGTATCCAGTCAAGGCTCTTAATTTTTTCCTCCACCATGGCCTCTTTTGACCGTGGTGCTGCCCATTGGGCCGATTCTCAGAATGTTTTCAAGCTCATAGGTCAAATACAAAGGACTCCAAAGGAAATGAATATTAAAAATACATACTAACAATACAGAAAATACATGCTTCTTTACTAACACATTTCATAACAAGATCTAAGGAGATTTTGACCAGTGACATTACAGGAATTGCCAACACTTATAGTGGAAAAAAAAAGCCAAATTTCATTACAGGGAAAATAAAGATATGCTTCTTTGCCTGCCCATGTTTAAGGAGCCCAGCTTTATATATCCCTGATCTAAGGTAATGCCAAAGAACAACTTCAGAAGAAGTGGATTTTAAAATGTTAATCCTAAATCTGAATACACTTTCTGTATATTTTTTCTAATTATTAATTTTAATTTTGATGCATCACTTTAAGTACACCATGTTCTTCTCTAGAAGGAAAAAAAGGGAATCTTCAGAGGAAAGAAATCATATCAACAAAAGGAACAATCTACTCTGGTCTGTTTATTTGTTTATATCTCACCTTTTTCTAGGAAGTATTTAAGACAGCTTGTTCCTGTCTAAATTCCTAGAACCTGGTTAATTAAATCTTCTGAAAATGCAAATTAAAATGCAGTAACACTATTTGACAAATGGGACAAAATTATTATCATCTTTTGAATAATTATGTGATTGGGAATGTGTACATCATATTTATCTAATCTGCAATTAAATCATTTATATCTGCAATTAAATAATTTATATCTGCAATACATAAATTCACATCATCAATAACAGGAAATATGGCCAATGGCCAAGTTTTTTGCAAGAACAAAATAGCCTGTGTCAAGAGAAAGGGTAACCAGTGGTGTTCTAATTGAAATGCTGACAAATTAAACAAGGTTTTTGTGCAATTGCCACACTGAACCAGCTTTTTTAATATTATTAAAAGAAAACTTTCTTACCTCCTTAGCAAGATTTATTAAGCACTCTACAAATGTGGGAATATAAAGATGTTCAAGATAATGCCTGCCATTCATTGAGGAGGCTCCAAACCCAGGATTTCTTTTCGAAACCTTGTATCCAGTCAAGGCTCTTAATTTTTTCCTCCACCATGGCCTCTTTTGACCGTGGTGCTGCCCATTGGGCCGATTCTCAGAATGTTTTCAAGCTCATAGGTCAAATACAAAGGACTCCAAAGGAAATGAATATTAAAAATACATACTAACAATACAGAAAATACATGCTTCTTTACTAACACATTTCATAACAAGATCTAAGGAGATTTTGACCAGTGACATTACAGGAATTGCCAACACTTATAGTGGAAAAAAAAAGCCAAATTTCATTACAGGGAAAATAAAGATATGCTTCTTTGCCTGCCCATGTTTAAGGAGCCCAGCTTTATATATCCCTGATCTAAGGTAATGCCAAAGAACAACTTCAGAAGAAGTGGATTTTAAAATGTTAATCCTAAATCTGAATACACTTTCTGTATATTTTTTCTAATTATTAATTTTAATTTTGATGCATCACTTTAAGTACACCATGTTCTTCTCTAGAAGGAAAAAAAGGGAATCTTCAGAGGAAAGAAATCATATCAACAAAAGGAACAATCTACTCTGGTCTGTTTATTTGTTTATATCTCACCTTTTTCTAGGAAGTATTTAAGACAGCTTGTTCCTGTCTAAATTCCTAGAACCTGGTTAATTAAATCTTCTGAAAATGCAAATTAAAATGCAGTAACACTATTTGACAAATGGGACAAAATTATTATCATCTTTTGAATAATTATGTGATTGGGAATGTGTACATCATATTTATCTAATCTGCAATTAAATCATTTATATCTGCAATTAAATAATTTATATCTGCAATACATAAATTCACATCATCAATAACAGGAAATATGGCCAATGGCCAAGTTTTTTGCAAGAACAAAATAGCCTGTGTCAGGAGTAAGGGTCACCAGTGATGTTCTAATTGAAATGCTGACAAATTAAACAAGGGCATAACTCATTTTTTCTCAGCTAGCAAGTGACACAAAGATTGCCACACTGAACCAGCATTATTTTGTTTACTCTTTTCTGCATATTCTGCAGCACATGCTTGTGGCAACATCACTGTTAATCACTGAAGCAATGGCTTTCTAGACATTTTCTAATCTCTTTTGGGGGTAAGTGTCTTCCTTATTGGGGTACAGTCAGTTAACAAACAATGTTGTAATGGTTTCAGATGAACAGCAAAGGAACTCAGTCATACATATGCATAAACTGGATTATTTTTCCCTTGTTGAAGCAGCCAGACTGCTTGGGTTCAAATTCTAGCTGATTACTGAATATCATACGACTGTGAGAAACGGACTCAACTTCCTGTTGCCTCCATCTCTTCTTGGGGTTGCAAGGGGCGTTACACGGATGGATTCATTATGTTTTATGTATTTATTGATCTATTTTATTTATAGCTGTAGATACTCATATTATCTGATAAATCCAATAACTAAGATTTGCTAAGACAAATGTTTTAGAGTTCAACAGAAGGAAAATGTATCTCAGAGTCTTGATTATCTACCAATCAACCTACTGCAAATGTTCAGTGTTTTGAAACTATGTACTCAATCTTAGTGGATCAGAAATAAGAAGTTCTTCATAAATTGCATACTTTTATTCTTTTGAATAATATAATCCATCCATCTTTTTTTTCCCCACGATCACAAGTTTTTTTTATTTTGCTTTTTTGATTTTATAGTTTTATTGTTTACAGATATGTATATTTCCTCATTAGTCATATAGTCCTATGTATATCTCATTCCACCCGAATCCCTGTAGGCCATCACTTAGCCCCCATGTATGATCCCTTAGTCCCACAGCACATTGACAACAGTTATCTCTTTTACATAAGATAGTATAGGGCTCCATGTTACTCTTTCCATATCTCTCACCCACTCTCCCTCTCCCCAGTGTCCGTTAATCTGTTCTCTAGGACTGTTTTTCCATCAATGCTCTGCATGTGTATTTATCAGTATGAACTTACTAGATTCCATAAATACAGAAATAGCCGGGTTTGTCCAGGAGTAAGGGTCACCAGTGATGTTCTAATTGAAATGCTGACAAATTAAACAAGGGCATAACTCATTTTTTCTCAGCTAGCAAGTGACACAAAGATTGCCACACTGAACCAGCATTATTTTGTTTACTCTTTTCTGCATATTCTGCAGCACATGCTTGTGGCAACATCACTGTTAATCACTGAAGCAATGGCTTTCTAGACATTTTCTAATCTCTTTTGGGGGTAAGTGTCTTCCTTATTGGGGTACAGTCAGTTAACAAACAATGTTGTAATGGTTTCAGATGAACAGCAAAGGAACTCAGTCATACATATGCATAAACTGGATTATTTTTCCCTTGTTGAAGCAGCCAGACTGCTTGGGTTCAAATTCTAGCTGATTACTGAATATCATACGACTGTGAGAAACGGACTCAACTTCCTGTTGCCTCCATCTCTTCTTGGGGTTGCAAGGGGCGTTACACGGATGGATTCATTATGTTTTATGTATTTATTGATCTATTTTATTTATAGCTGTAGATACTCATATTATCTGATAAATCCAATAACTAAGATTTGCTAAGACAAATGTTTTAGAGTTCAACAGAAGGAAAATGTATCTCAGAGTCTTGATTATCTACCAATCAACCTACTGCAAATGTTCAGTGTTTTGAAACTATGTACTCAATCTTAGTGGATCAGAAATAAGAAGTTCTTCATAAATTGCATACTTTTATTCTTTTGAATAATATAATCCATCCATCTTTTTTTTCCCCACGATCACAAGTTTTTTTTATTTTGCTTTTTTGATTTTATAGTTTTATTGTTTACAGATATGTATATTTCCTCATTAGTCATATAGTCCTATGTATATCTCATTCCACCCGAATCCCTGTAGGCCATCACTTAGCCCCCATGTATGATCCCTTAGTCCCACAGCACATTGACAACAGTTATCTCTTTTACATAAGATAGTATAGGGCTCCATGTTACTCTTTCCATATCTCTCACCCACTCTCCCTCTCCCCAGTGTCCGTTAATCTGTTCTCTAGGACTGTTTTTCCATCAATGCTCTGCATGTGTATTTATCAGTATGAACTTACTAGATTCCATATATATATGTTAGTATACTGTATCTGTCCTTCTCTTTTTGACTTGCTTCACTGTGTATAATAGGTTCTAAATTCATCCATCTCATTAGGACTGAATCTTCTGCATTTCTTTTAGCGACTGAGAAATATTCCATTGCAAATATGTGCCAGAGCTTCTTGGAGAGGGGAGCACTTCTATAGGTCTTTCATTTATCTATTTTCATCCATCTCTGTTCTTTGTCCTGTGTGGTTCTCCCATCACAGTGGCCTCTGTCACTGCAGAGCACCGGCTTTGGGCGCATGTGCTCCAGAGCTCTGGCTTGGTAGTTGGACACATCGGTCCAGCCACTCTGAGGCACGTGGAATCTTCCCAGGCCAGATTGAACCGGCGCCCCTTGAACTGTAAGGTGGTGTCCTTACCCACTGTATCACCAGGGAAGCCGTACCAGAGCTTCTTTATCCATTCATTTGTCAATGGACATCTAGGTTGCTTCCATGATCTAGCTATTGTATAGAGTGCTACAATGAACATTGGGGTACAGGTGTCTCTTTTAATTTTGATTTCATCAGGGTATAAGCATAAGAATGGGATTGCTGGGTCAAATGGTGCTTCTATTCTTAACATTTTGAGGAATCTCCACACTGTCTTCCATAGTGATTCTATCAATTTATATTTCCACCAGCAATGCAAGAGGGTTCCCTTTTCTCTGCACCCTCTCCAGCATTTATTGTCTGTTGATTTGTTGATGATGGCCATTCTGACGGGTGTGAGGTGATATCTCACTGCTTTGAGTATTCTGTCTTTGTGTTTGGTCTGTGTTACGTTGACTAGTATGTGTCTTGGTGTGTTCCTCCTAAGGTTTATCCTGTATGGGACTTTTTGTGCTTCTTGGACTTGATTGGCTATTTCCTTTCCAATGCTGAGGAAGTTTTTGACTATAATCTCTTCAAAAAAATTTTCATATCCTTTCTTTTTCTCTTCTTCTTCTGGGACTCCTATTATTTGAATGTTGGTTCGTTTGATACTTTCCCAGAGGTCTCTGAGACTATTCTCAGCTCTTTCTATTCTTTGTTCTTTTTTCTGTTCTTCTGCAGTAATTTCCACCATTCTGTTTTCCAGCTTGCTTATCCATTTTTCTGCATCATATATTCTACTATTGTGTCCTTTCATAGTATTCTTAAGTTCAGCAATTGAGTTGTCTCTTTTTGTTGGTTTTTAATTTCTTGCAAGTCTTTATCCAGTGCATCAATTCTCTGTATTCTATTTTCAGAGTTTTGGATCATCCTTAGTATTGCTCTTCTGAATTCTTTTTCTGATAGTTCACCTATTTCTTCTTCAGTCATTTAGGTTTGTATGTTTATAGTTTGTTCCTCCATTTGTGCAGTGTTTCTCTGTCTTATCATTATTATTGTTACTTTTGATTTTATATGTTTGACTCATGAAGTCAGTGCTTTCTCTCTGAGGTTCCTGATTTTGATCTTTGGCCAGAGACTGGAGATTTATGGCATTCAGTGGTATTAAGCTCGATATAAATGTATGAGGGACAAAAGGTGCATCCCTGTTTCCGGTTGGACATCTAGGTTGCTTCCATGATCTAGCTATTGTATAGAGTGCTACAATGAACATTGGGGTACAGGTGTCTCTTTTAATTTTGATTTCATCAGGGTATAAGCATAAGAATGGGATTGCTGGGTCAAATGGTGCTTCTATTCTTAACATTTTGAGGAATCTCCACACTGTCTTCCATAGTGATTCTATCAATTTATATTTCCACCAGCAATGCAAGAGGGTTCCCTTTTCTCTGCACCCTCTCCAGCATTTATTGTCTGTTGATTTGTTGATGATGGCCATTCTGACGGGTGTGAGGTGATATCTCACTGCTTTGAGTATTCTGTCTTTGTGTTTGGTCTGTGTTACGTTGACTAGTATGTGTCTTGGTGTGTTCCTCCTAAGGTTTATCCTGTATGGGACTTTTTGTGCTTCTTGGACTTGATTGGCTATTTCCTTTCCAATGCTGAGGAAGTTTTTGACTATAATCTCTTCAAAAAAATTTTCATATCCTTTCTTTTTCTCTTCTTCTTCTGGGACTCCTATTATTTGAATGTTGGTTCGTTTGATACTTTCCCAGAGGTCTCTGAGACTATTCTCAGCTCTTTCTATTCTTTGTTCTTTTTTCTGTTCTTCTGCAGTAATTTCCACCATTCTGTTTTCCAGCTTGCTTATCCATTTTTCTGCATCATATATTCTACTATTGTGTCCTTTCATAGTATTCTTAAGTTCAGCAATTGAGTTGTCTCTTTTTGTTGGTTTTTAATTTCTTGCAAGTCTTTATCCAGTGCATCAATTCTCTGTATTCTATTTTCAGAGTTTTGGATCATCCTTAGTATTGCTCTTCTGAATTCTTTTTCTGATAGTTCACCTATTTCTTCTTCAGTCATTTAGGTTTGTATGTTTATAGTTTGTTCCTCCATTTGTGCAGTGTTTCTCTGTCTTATCATTATTATTGTTACTTTTGATTTTATATGTTTGACTCATGAAGTCAGTGCTTTCTCTCTGAGGTTCCTGATTTTGATCTTTGGCCAGAGACTGGAGATTTATGGCATTCAGTGGTATTAAGCTCGATATAAATGTATGAGGGACAAAAGGTGCATCCCTGTTTCCGGTTCTCAGTTGTGAGTGTACCTTTTCATCTGTGTGTGGATCATCTGTTGGAGTTTGTTTCTGATGCCATCCCAGTAGTTTTTTGGATCTGTGTTGGCAGGGGTCAGTTGTGGACCATGCCGACTGCATCGGGGCTCTGAAGTCTCTTCTCTGAGCTGCTTGCTGGGTCTCTGACATCTCCTCTCTGCACCGCTCACTGAGGCTCTGGCATGTCCTCACCCAGGCTCTGGCACCTTCTCTGAATAATATAATCCATCATTTATAGCAGTTACAAGACCAAATAAACCCAAGTGACTTGAACAGTTACATATCTAAACTCATTTTTACAAGTAGAAAATGATATCCTCCTCTGATAACACACTGACATATGTTAAAAATACTGGCACAAACTTAATAAGCCACCTGAGCCAAACCACAGACCAGAGGAGGCTCTTTTGTGGGGGAAAAAAGACACCCCTTTACTTTCTGCAAGTCTAGCCCAGTGTGAACAACAATTTGCTTTGCCAGGGGTTACTGCAAACTAGAAATGAAATGGAAACAGTTGCTAAGTCTATTCATTTATTAATTGAATAACTATACTCAGTTGTTGTTTAGTCACTAAGTCGTGTCCAACTCTTTGACTCTATAGCCCACCCGGATTCTTTGTCTTGGATTTCACAGACAAGAATACTGGAATGAGTTGCCATTATATTTTCCAGAGGATCATCCTGACCCAGAGATCAAACCAACATCTCTTGCTTGGCAGGTGGATTCTCTACCACTGAGCCACCTATAAAGCCCTCTATGCTCAGTACCTATAGCTAATTTTCATGTCTATCTTTTGTTTCTACTTGACATCTTCATTTTATTTTGAAGGGTCTATCAATTTTCTATTTGCTAAACGTATCCTGTTCTGGAGGATTACCATTTTAAAACAGGTGCTGGATTATGATAATGCACAAAAGTGTACTTTTCACTATATCTGTGTATATTTGTATGTTTTGAATGTTACAAACAACTCCTGAGAGAATGGCATTCAGTGGTATTAAGCTCGATATAAATGTATGAGGGACAAAAGGTGCATCCCTGTTTCCGGTTCTCAGTTGTGAGTGTACCTTTTCATCTGTGTGTGGATCATCTGTTGAGTTTGTTTCTGATGCCATCCCAGTAGTTTTTTGGATCTGTGTTGGCAGGGGTCAGTTGTGGACCATGCCGACTGCATCGGGGCTCTGAAGTCTCTTCTCTGAGCTGCTTGCTGGGTCTCTGACATCTCCTCTCTGCACCGCTCACTGAGGCTCTGGCATGTCCTCACCCAGGCTCTGGCACCTTCTCTGAATAATATAATCCATCATTTATAGCAGTTACAAGACCAAATAAACCCAAGTGACTTGAACAGTTACATATCTAAACTCATTTTACAAGTAGAAAATGATATCCTCCTCTGATAACACACTGACATATGTTAAAAATACTGGCACAAACTTAATAAGCCACCTGAGCCAAACCACAGACCAGAGGAGGCTCTTTTGTGGGGGAAAAAAGACACCCCTTTACTTTCTGCAAGTCTAGCCCAGTGTGAACAACAATTTGCTTTGCCAGGGGTTACTGCAAACTAGAAATGAAATGGAAACAGTTGCTAAGTCTATTCATTTATTAATTGAATAACTATACTCAGTTGTTGTTTAGTCACTAAGTCGTGTCCAACTCTTTGACTCTATAGCCCACCCGGATTCTTTGTCTTGGATTTCACAGACAAGAATACTGGAATGAGTTGCCATTATATTTTCCAGAGGATCATCCTGACCCAGAGATCAAACCAACATCTCTTGCTTGGCAGGTGGATTCTCTACCACTGAGCCACCTATAAAGCCCTCTATGCTCAGTACCTATAGCTAATTTTCATGTCTATCTTTTGTTTCTACTTGACATCTTCATTTTATTTTTGAAGGGTCTATCAATTTTTCTATTTGCTAAACGTATCCTGTTCTGGAGGATTACCATTTTAAAACAGGTGCTGGATTATGATAATGCACAAAAGTGTACTTTTCACTATATCTGTGTATATTTGTATGTTTTGAATGTTACAAACAACTCCTGAGAGAATGGAGCACATTTTTCAAGTTATTAACACCAGTTCAGGTAGCTTCTTGGGAGATATCTGATCTATTCTCACTCATAGTAGGGTGAGAGGCAGGTCAGAATAAGAGAGGGGGCTTATAACCTAATGTGGGTACCAAAGGATCACAGAATAATAACTCAAAACTGTGGGGAGGGCTTCCCTGCTAGTCCAGTGGGTAAAGAGTCTACCTTGCAGTGCAAGGGGTACCAGTTCGATTCATGGCCTGAGAAGATCCCATGTGCCATGGAGCGGTTGGACCAGTGTGTCCAATTACAAGCCAAAGTTCTGGAGTGCATGCGCTCAAAGCCAGTGCTCTGCAACAAGAGAGGCCACTGCAAGGGTAGGCCCAAACAGGTCGAAGAATAAAGATGGATGGGAAAAAAAGAAATTGTAAGGAGAACTTACAGCTAGAATATGAATAAAAAATGTGAATGAAAAACCGTGACCAATATAAAGTAATGAAAGGCTTAACACCAGTGTATTATCAGTTTTGAGTACCAGACAATATTAAGTCAGAGATAAGGAGTTTAGTAAATGGAGAAACTGCCCAGAAAGCATGAGGCACAGTGAAAACAAAGAAAAGACCCCCTGAATGTGTTCTATACCCGCCAGAGTGGAACCACGGTCTGAAAGAGATGGCAGGAAGAGAAAAATCATCTCTCATGGGTTTTGGTCAAAGAAATATCATGACTTGCAGTACTCAAAGTCAGTCAGCATTAGCCCTGGTCCTAAAAAAACACTACTGGGAACAAAGATACCACTGAGCAAACCTTTTGACCCAGAGATCAAACCAACATCTCTTGCTTGGCAGGTGGATTCTCTACCACTGAGCTACCTATAAAGCCCTCTATGCTCAGTACCTATAGCTAATTTTCATGTCTATCTTTTGTTTCTACTTGATATCGTCATTTTATTTTTGAGGGGTCTATCAATTTTCTATTTGCTAAACGTATCCTGTTCTGGAGGATTACCATTTTAAAACAGGTGCTGGATTATGATAATGCACAAAAGTGTACTTTTCACTATATCTGTGTATATTTGTATGTTTTGAATGTTACAAACAACTCCTGAGAGAATGGAGCACATTTTTCAAGTTATTAACACCAGTTCAGGTAGCTTCTTGGGAGATATCTGATCTATTCTCACTCATAGTAGGGTGAGAGGCAGGTCAGAATAAGAGAGGGGGCTTATAACCTAATGTGGGTACCAAAGGATCACAGAATAATAACTCAAAACTGTGGGGAGGGCTTCCCTGCTAGTCCAGTGGGTAAAGAGTCTACCTTGCAGTGCAAGGGGTACCAGTTCGATTCATGGCCTGAGAAGATCCCATGTGCCATGGAGCGGTTGGACCAGTGTGTCCAATTACAAGCCAAAGTTCTGGAGTGCATGCGCTCAAAGCCAGTGCTCTGCAACAAGAGAGGCCACTGCAAGGGTAGGCCCAAACAGGTCGAAGAATAAAGATGGATGGGAAAAAAAAGAAATTGTAAGGAGAACTTACAGCTAGAATATGAATAAAAAATGTGAATGAAAAACCGTGACCAATATAAAGTAATGAAAGGCTTAACACCAGTGTATTATCAGTTTTGAGTACCAGACAATATTAAGTCAGAGATAAGGAGTTTAGTAAATGGAGAAACTGCCCAGAAAGCATGAGGCACAGTGAAAACAAAGAAAAGACCCCCTGAATGTGTTCTATACCCGCCAGAGTGGAACCACGGTCTGAAAGAGATGGCAGGAAGAGAAAAATCATCTCTCATGGGTTTTGGTCAAAGAAATATCATGACTTGCAGTACTCAAAGTCAGTCAGCATTAGCCCTGGTCCTAAAAAAACACTACTCGGGGAACAAAGATTAACCCAGAACAACAAGCCCCCTGCATATTACAATGATCCAGTAGTGGATGTGGTCAGGATTCATGGGTCTATATGGTTTCATGTAGCTAGCATTGTTAAGATGTTCTGAAGGAAGGACATCTTATTGATCCAGAATCTAAGGCAGAATCAAGAGAGCCATGGAAGGAAGGAAGGAAGGAAGGAAGGAAAGAAGGTAGTTCATTTCGTTGGTTTGTTGGTTGGTGGAATTCATAGGGGGCAGTTGTATAAATGTTAATCTAAGGATGTATATTTTATAGTTTCTGGGGTGCTTCTCTCTCTGATATTATTTAAGCAATTGTAGATCCTGAGACTTGAGACCAACATAATTTCCTGTCCCAAAATTTAAACAATGTTAAGGCATAAAAAAATTTAACTACTTACTCCAGGAAATACTTCTCTCAGAAGGTAAGCATGTGATCTAACCAAAGTGACTTGCTTCAAGACCCTCTCCTAGCTATAACCACCAATCCAAAGTGATTATGTTATAATCTATTCCCAATACCAGTCAGGCCCCCACTTTGCAAATTCCAAGTAGAAACCACTAGGTTCAGGCCCTAAAGTCATATAAATATCCCTCTCTCAACTTTTCCTGATTAAAACAGATCAGGGTTGGTTGTGCTCTCCTGCTCAGTTCTGTCTGACTCTGCGACCCCATGGACTGTAACTTGCTAGGCTTCTCTGTCCATGGGATTTCCCAGGCAAGATTAATGGAGTGGGTGTCAGATCTATGTCTTGTGGATTGGCAGGTGAATTCTTTACAACTGAGCCAGCAACAAAGCCTGATAGTCTAGGTTAGAGGGTCAGAAAGCAGACAGAACCATGGCGTCAACAACTCTGTAAGTGTGGCCTTCAGTGGGGTGAGGATGGGATTGAAAGAGGCTGAAACAAAATTGTTACATAAATACTGTGTACCTTGAAGACAAGTAACTCTTTACATTTAAATTGTGTCTAGACATATTGAATATTAGTCACAATTAACATATGGAGATAGAAAATTAATAAAATCAAAGTCCAGCATTAGCCCTGGTCCTAAAAAAACACTACTCGGGGAACAAAGATTAACCCAGAACAACAAGCCCCCTGCATATTACAATGATCCAGTAGTGGATGTGGTCAGGATTCATGGGTCTATATGGTTTCATGTAGCTAGCATTGTTAAGATGTTCTGAAGGAAGGACATCTTATTGATCCAGAATCTAAGGCAGAATCAAGAGAGCCATGGAAGGAAGGAAGGAAGGAAGGAAGGAAAGAAGGTAGTTCATTTCGTTGGTTTGTTGGTTGGTGGAATTCATAGGGGGCAGTTGTATAAATGTTAATCTAAGGATGTATATTTTATAGTTTCTGGGGTGCTTCTCTTTGTGATATTATTTAAGCAATTGTAGATCCTGAGACTTGAGACCAACATAATTTCCTGTCCCAAAATTTAAACAATGTTAAGGCATAAAAAAATTTAACTACTTACTCCAGGAAATACTTCTCTCAGAAGGTAAGCATGTGATCTAACCAAAGTGACTTGCTTCAAGACCCTCTCCTAGCTATAACCACCAATCCAAAGTGATTATGTTATAATCTATTCCCAATACCAGTCAGGCCCCCACTTTGCAAATTCCAAGTAGAAACCACTAGGTTCAGGCCCTAAAGTCATATAAATATCCCTCTCTCAACTTTTCCTGATTAAAACAGATCAGGGTTGGTTGTGCTCTCCTGCTCAGTTCTGTCTGACTCTGCGACCCCATGGACTGTAACTTGCTAGGCTTCTCTGTCCATGGGATTTCCCAGGCAAGATTAATGGAGTGGGTGTCAGATCTATGTCTTGTGGATTGGCAGGTGAATTCTTTACAACTGAGCCAGCAACAAAGCCTGATAGTCTAGGTTAGAGGGTCAGAAAGCAGACAGAACCATGGCGTCAACAACTCTGTAAGTGTGGCCTTCAGTGGGGTGAGGATGGGATTGAAAGAGGCTGAAACAAAATTGTTACATAAATACTGTGTACCTTGAAGACAAGTAACTCTTTACATTTAAATTGTGTCTAGACATATTGAATATTAGTCACAATTAACATATGGAGATAGAAAATTTAATCACAGAAATTTTGACTTTGTGTCAGAAAGGACAGACAGAGGTTTCACTTTGTTTGTAAATTGTTCTAGCTGCCAGTGATTTTTCTTTCAAAGGGCTTGTAGAGATTTTCAAAACCTTATATTTGGACAGTGGCACCCATGATGCAGCATATATTACTTAAACCCTCTGTGGCGAACGCTCTGAGCTTCCTGCCAATGAAACTATAAATCAGGCTCCGATTTTGGGACAAGGACCTCTACTGACCTTTGAATATACATCTCTAACAAGCCAGCTGGTTTGGCTAAATCCTTATTTAGATTTGTCAAGATTCATTTTTGTTTGGATTTCTTGATATTTTTTTGCCAATTCCCTTGACTTATCATGGGGCACTGTATGCCTTAGAAAGGACAAAGCCTCCTGGGATTATTATCTTCTTCAGAGATTAAAAATGAAAGTTAACTTCCCAAGTTAAATAGGAAAAATGGTTCAGGCAGAGAAAACAGGAGGTGCTTTTTCAGAGAAAAATTGGGAAGCCATGCAGAGGACAGCAGGAGAGGAAGCATCAGGCAGTCAACAGGTGGCCCAGCCAGCAGGTGAGCGTTGTGACTTGCACACGCTAATTGATACACCTGTTGTTTCCATAGTTTCGGAAAGAATTGATTTTAGATATGTGGAATCTGCATTCGTATTAGGATAATCCAGTGAGAAACTTGGGGTTGAAGCTTTGGCCAAGTGATGACCACACTTTGCTCCCTCTGGGCTCTTTCTCTGGGCTCTCTCACAGGCATGTTAAAGGTACAGTGTTGAAGATCTAAGTGCTCCATTGTTCATAAGGAAAAGACTTAACCTACTATTTTCAAAGTGCATCAACGTAGAGGATAATGAGAGACTTTTATTAAAAACAATAAGTTAGGGCTTCCCTAGTGTTTCAGTGGGTAAAGAGTCCACCTTGCAGTGTTAAGGGGCGCCGATTCAATCCTGGCCCAGGAAGATCCCACGTGCGGCAGAGAGGCTGGACCGGTGTGTCCAATTATGAGCCAGCACTCTAGAGCACATGCACCGAGAGCCGGTATTCTGCAATAAGAGAGGCCACTGTGGTGGGAGGCCCACACAGGCCAGGGAATGAAGATGGATGAAAAGAGATTAAAAAAATAAAGAAAGAAAAGAGGCCAAAAATAAATAAATAAAAAGTTAGCTATAAAGTCAGTAACTTACCTATTCCTTGAGGCGAAAGATAATATCTAGTCTAAAGCCTAGCATAAGACATGACCCATAGTAGGCATTCACTGCATTACTGTTAAAAAATAGTTTGTTTTTACAACTTGGCCTCTCTTTTTAGTGGACTGATAAAATCCTGAGGGAGAAAAATTATTATAAAAGAATTTTTTATTTTATTAATTTATTTTTATTTTACTTTTACAGAGTTTTGTTGTTTACTGCTATACGTAAACCCGGATCAGTCAGAGGTATACACTTGACCCCTCCCACTTGAACTTTTCTCCCACCCCCCTCCACATCCCACCCCTCCAGGTTGTTACATAGTCCCTGTATAAGTTCCCTTAGTCTTACAGCATATTCACATTGGTTGTCTCTTTTACATATGGTAATGTAAGTTTTCATGTTCCTCTTTCCATACCTCTTGCCCACTCCTCCCTCCCCACAATGTCCATAAATCTATTCTCTGTTTCTCCATTGCTGCTCTGCATATACATTTATCAGCACCATCTTTCTAGATTCCATATACATGTGTTAGCATACTATCTTTATCCTTCTCTTTCTGACTTACTTCACTTTGTATAATAGGTTCTAGATTCATCCACTTCAAGAATTGCCTGTGACTCAGTGTAGGTGTATCTGTGAGGTATTTGTTGCCTGGAATGTCTTCAGTTTGGCTCATTAAGATATAACAGTAACAAATGCTTCAGTGAAAGAGTATTAAAACCCCAGGCACACATACTGGTAACATCTAGCCTGATGTGGGGATGGGTGAAAGGTTTATGGAACTTCAGTTAATCAGAGACAGATAACCTGTCAGTTAGCTTCAGGCATGAGTTCTGTGACAGGTAGGCTATGGTCACAGACAAGATTGTGAATGGTAGATGAACAAAAGGACAGAGAACACTGTTTGGCTAGGAACTACCAAATGAGCATATTCTCCTGTGTTGGATTCTGGATGGTGAGGGCAGACAGGAGCCATGTTGTGTACAGTCTGAATGGAAAATTCAATGAATTGAGTATAACATATACCCATAATCATGACCACAGCTATCTTTTTAAGACTATTTGTGGGATGACAGTGTTAGGTTTAACTAGAAAGAGCCTCTGCTCTTTAAAAGTAAAAACTCAATACAGAAGAACCAAAAAAGACAGGCAGAAGAGTTAAAACAACAATACAAACATTAGAAAAAAAGATGTTAAGGATTTCAGGTGTTTAAAGTTGTTAGAAGTTCTACCAAGCTCTTGGGTTGGGTCCCTTTGATGGAGAGTGACCGGCAAATGGAGAGGTGACTTGTCCTCAGTCATCCTGCTTGGTGGCCTGCAGTGCTGATATCTGAGCCAAGGGCTACCCAGACTAACGGGTGCAGGAAGACGGACCACAAGTGCAATATCTGGTGGGATTTTACATCTGTAAGAATTCAACTTTTTAGAGTGACCTCTTAGTCCCCTTCTTGTTTAAAATGCAAGTACTTTTCTTATTGTCTGGCGTTGATTCTGCTGTATCTAACAGTTACCTATTTTACACAATAGATCCCAGAGATTAAAGGTGGGTCTATTTGTCCTTTTTGGGCATAGCCGAATAGCACATCACCCCTGTGGAAAGCAAGGCTAAACACTGCTTAACTTCTGACAACAAAAGCACCCAACGAGGAAGCTAAAATGAGTATGGTTACAGATATATGGGAACATTTTGGATGATATTCTTGCTTTAAGGCATTTCTATGGATGAGTTATGAAGAGATATTAATCTCTCCTGAGCACACAAGACAATGGCCAGCACCCAAGCTCCACTTTACAAATCATTTTACCATTAGCCTGAGCAGCACTAACACATCAACAACCAGGAAAAGTGCATTTGTTTTATTTTAAGGTAGAATATTTATTTTGGATAATGGATTATTAAATAGATATGATTTTGCTTTAAAAGTTCATTTGCAGGCATGAGTTCTGTGACAGGTAGGCTATGGTCACAGACAAGATTGTGAATGGTAGATGAACAAAAGGACAGAGAACACTGTTTGGCTAGGAACTACCAAATGAGCATATTCTCCTGTGTTGGATTCTGGATGGTGAGGGCAGACAGGAGCCATGTTGTGTACAGTCTGAATGGAAAATTCAATGAATTGAGTATAACATATACCCATAATCATGACCACAGCTATCTTTTTAAGACTATTTGTGGGATGACAGTGTTAGGTTTAACTAGAAAGAGCCTCTGCTCTTTAAAAGTAAAAACTCAATACAGAAGAACCAAAAAAGACAGGCAGAAGAGTTAAAACAACAATACAAACATTAGAAAAAAAGATGTTAAGGATTTCAGGTGTTTAAAGTTGTTAGAAGTTCTACCAAGCTCTTGGGTTGGGTCCCTTTGATGGAGAGTGACCGGCAAATGGAGAGGTGACTTGTCCTCAGTCATCCTGCTTGGTGGCCTGCAGTGCTGATATCTGAGCCAAGGGCTACCCAGACTAACGGGTGCAGGAAGACGGACCACAAGTGCAATATCTGGTGGGATTTTACATCTGTAAGAATTCAACTTTTTAGAGTGACCTCTTAGTCCCCTTCTTGTTTAAAATGCAAGTACTTTTCTTATTGTCTGGCGTTGATTCTGCTGTATCTAACAGTTACCTATTTTACACAATAGATCCCAGAGATTAAAGGTGGGTCTATTTGTCCTTTTGGTCATAGCCGAATAGCACATCACCCCTGTGGAAAGCAAGGCTAAACACTGCTTAACTTCTGACAACAAAAGCACCCAACGAGGAAGCTAAAATGAGTATGGTTACAGATATATGGGAACATTTTGGATGATATTCTTGCTTTAAGGCATTTCTATGGATGAGTTATGAAGAGATATTAATCTCTCCTGAGCACACAAGACAATGGCCAGCACCCAAGCTCCACTTTACAAATCATTTTACCATTAGCCTGAGCAGCACTAACACATCAACAACCAGGAAAAGTGCATTTGTTTTATTTTAAGGTAGAATATTTATTTTGGATAATGGATTATTAAATAGATATGTATCATTTATCTCTGCAAGTCATTTTATTGAGAATGATTTATAGCACATCAACAGCCATTCCAAATGCATTTGCTCTCTTGTGAGGGCCGCTCATTTTATTATGAATGGCTTACTGAGCAGAGAGAAGCCAATTGCAGAGGACCTGCTTGCTAGGGGCTGTGAATTTTTTTTACAAGGATTGCCTTATAAATATTCTGTAAATTACTTATAAATCTTTTCTTGGCAAAATATCCTGAAGCCAATTAATATTCCAATTCCATGGGGCCTTTCTGAGAAAGGCCATCCCTATGAAAAGGACTCTGAAAACTGGAATCTTTACATAAAACAGTAGCTGTGTACTCTGACACAAT
Organism: Tragulus kanchil; assembly: GCA_022376925.1. NCBI lineage: Eukaryota > Metazoa > Chordata > Mammalia > Artiodactyla > Tragulidae > Tragulus > Tragulus kanchil. The sequence continues at coordinate 106,728,794 of JAIOJX010000030.1, read as the reverse complement.
TATATCAGGGAGACTTTGATTCCTCATCTGAAATATCAGCATAAATTGGACTATTTATTTATTTAAATTTTGGCCTTTTATTGATTCATTCTTTATGTACTTATATTCATCCATCTTAATTGTTTGGCCTGTGTGGGCCTTCCATCACGGTGGCCTCTCTCATTGCAGAGCACTGGCTCTGGGTGCATGCACTCCAGAGCACTGGCTTGTAATTGGATACACCCATCCAGCCACTCCGGGGCATGTGGGATCTTCCCGGGCCAGGGATCGAACGGTGCCCTTTGCACTGCAAGGCGGACTCTTTACCCACTGGACCACCAGGGAAGCCCTGGCCTATTTATTTATTTATTAGAATTTGATAAATGTTAGGGATGTTGCCTGGCCAAGAATGTGGAGAAAAGAACTAATCTATAGCTAATCTATAACTTTTCTGTTCTTGCTGCCCAAAGAAGTCATATTGCTTGTCATTCAAGTACAAGTTGGTCCATCATAGGTGAAAAGTGCAGAAATGGAGGTGAAGCACAACCTTGGTGATAACAACTTGGGTTGGCTAAAAAAACTATTAAGTGTATCTTTAGTACCTTTAGGTACCTCTAAACGAAAAATACAGATTCTTGGCTACTATATACTGTCAGATTTTTTAATTTCAGAGAGGGGATAAACACTGCCAAGTTTTGAAGGTCTACATCAAGGATACTGACATAATTTTCAAAGTCACAGTAATACCGCAGCATCTCCTCTCCACATAAAACCCAGGGGGTTGACATCAAAACATCTCTCCCCTATCTATCCTAGCAATGTTGCCACAGAATTCTTGTGAGCGTTTGCAACTGCAAGGGCAAAAGTGGGTTTTGCAAATGAGGTGGGGGTGATGGATTTTATTGCTGATACAGTTTCACCTGTATTTAGTCCCACTGACATGGCAGACCCGCGACCAATTGTCCTTATTATAGCCGCTGTGTATTTCTCCCCAGCGCACTTGCACAGGGGGAAGACGTGAGCATGGAGCGTACTTAACTGCCAAGCTGAATAGCTCTGTAATGCAGCTTCAGTGTGGCATAAATTAAGCTGTCATTTTTTTGGCAGCAAGTGCAGAGAGGCGATTTTCCTGTACTGTAACATTTGAAACAACAATTTTCTGGCTCTGGTATTGACTGACAGTTCTGTGTGATACATTCTCAACGTGTGTGCTTCAGGGTTGCAGCTGGAAACTGCCTCAGGGCAGGGTATTGTCTCTATTAGTAAATCCTGGCTGCAGTTACCCTAACTGTAGACATCTCCTGACTCCTTCTGCTGCCACTCTGCTGGAGGAGGCTTCCACTAGGCCAGACAGAATGGCCCTGGACATCTATCAGCCTGAGCAAGCATCTTAAGCAAGATTCTCCTATGTAACAAACAAAAAAGGTCTTTTTTCATGAAAATTGGATTGTATGTTCTTCTGTTCTGGCTCTTAACTGTGCAAAGCCTTTTACCAGGAGAGAGATTTCCCCAAGTGGGGCTAAAGTTTTGTGGATAGGAAAAGACTTTTAGTTGCTCTGAGGGCCTTACTGGCATGGATTGGGAGAGCAGCTACCAGTCTGTTTCCAGTGCTGCAGGTTAGCCACAGTGCAAAAACAGAATGTTGATGAAAGTAATGAGGGGTGTCAGCAGGAGGGTCTCTGGAGGGACTGCAGCAAACTGCTCTTTATTTAAATGTCCTCCCACCCCAACTCCACTCCCCACAGATGACTATAAAGTATGAGCACCAGCACTTGGAATACTCATGGAGAAGAGAGGATAAACACTGCCAAGTTTTGAAGGTCTACATCAAGGATACTGACATAATTTTCAAAGTCACAGTAATACCGCAGCATCTCCTCTCCACATAAAACCCAGGGGGTTGACATCAAAACATCTCCCCTATCTATCCTAGCAATGTTGCCACAGAATTCTTGTGAGCGTTTGCAACTGCAAGGGCAAAAGTGGGTTTTGCAAATGAGGTGGGGGTGATGGATTTTATTGCTGATACAGTTTCACCTGTATTTAGTCCCACTGACATGGCAGACCCGCGACCAATTGTCCTTATTATAGCCGCTGTGTATTTCTCCCCAGCGCACTTGCACAGGGGGAAGACGTGAGCATGGAGCGTACTTAACTGCCAAGCTGAATAGCTCTGTAATGCAGCTTCAGTGTGGCATAAATTAAGCTGTCATTTTTTTGGCAGCAAGTGCAGAGAGGCGATTTTCCTGTACTGTAACATTTGAAACAACAATTTTCTGGCTCTGGTATTGACTGACAGTTCTGTGTGATACATTCTCAACGTGTGTGCTTCAGGGTTGCAGCTGGAAACTGCCTCAGGGCAGGGTATTGTCTCTATTAGTAAATCCTGGCTGCAGTTACCCTAACTGTAGACATCTCCTGACTCCTTCTGCTGCCACTCTGCTGGAGGAGGCTTCCACTAGGCCAGACAGAATGGCCCTGGACATCTATCAGCCTGAGCAAGCATCTTAAGCAAGATTCTCCTATGTAACAAACAAAAAAGGTCTTTTTTCATGAAAATTGGATTGTATGTTCTTCTGTTCTGGCTCTTAACTGTGCAAAGCCTTTTACCAGGAGAGAGATTTCCCCAAGTGGGGCTAAAGTTTTGTGGATAGGAAAAGACTTTTAGTTGCTCTGAGGGCCTTACTGGCATGGATTGGGAGAGCAGCTACCAGTCTGTTTCCAGTGCTGCAGGTTAGCCACAGTGCAAAAACAGAATGTTGATGAAAGTAATGAGGGGTGTCAGCAGGAGGGTCTCTGGAGGGACTGCAGCAAACTGCTCTTTATTTAAATGTCCTCCCCCCCACCCCAACTCCACTCCCCACAGATGACTATAAAGTATGAGCACCAGCACTTGCCAACTTTCCTGAATACTCATAAAGGGCAGAAAAGGTTAGCTTGAAAGCAGTCAAAATAAAACTGTAATCACATCAGTCAGGATGCAGCGGGGAGAAATAAGTTATGTTAACCCTGAACTTGCATGCAGAGTTGCTTCTGGGATACTAAAAAGATGAGGTTGCTGCCCAGATCAGAGAGGAGGCTTTCATCAGTTCAGTTTGGCAAGGTTGTACCGAACCCACTAGACAGGATCTTGACCACGTTTTGAGAGCTCTTCAAGAAGGAATCTCTGAGTCTGCATAGTCGAACTTTTAGCCAAGTAGCTTGTTCAGTCAGTAGATCCTTTCTTGTTTAAAGCTCACATCTTTATCTGTTTCTCTTATTCTGTTTGGTGCCATCATCAGGGAAAATAGAGAACATGTCATAAGCATTCTTTCCTTTTTTTTTTTTTTTTTGAGGGGGGGCAGGTTGGGGAGGGAGATGGGCAGGTGGGCCACTTCTATTGGTCTTTCATTTATCTATTTTCATCCATCTTTGTTCTTTGGCCCGTGTGGGCCTCCCATTGCAGTGGCCTCTGTTGTCGCAGAGCACTGGCTCTGGGCGCATGCTCTCCAGAGCTCTGGCTCAGTAATTGGACACATCAGTCCAGCCGCTCCGCGGCACGTGGGATCTTCCCAGGCCAGGGATCCATCTGGCGCCCCTTGCCCTGCAAGGCGGTGTCCTTACCCACTGGACCACCAGGGAAGCCCCAGCATTCTTCATAAAATAATATTTAGGGGCTGGCCGTTTTCAGGTTCAAACCTCTAGGTTTGTGAAACATCATTTATTTCCCCAATCAAAAAGGACACAGTGTTTACTATGGGCCAAACACTCTGTGTCACCAGGACACAAAGATAAATGACCAATTAAAACTCAAGCTGTCCATTTATGGTCAAAGGCACACCTTCCTCACCTGCCATTCCCCACCACTGTCCAGGTTCACCTCACATCCTTGATGTTGGTCATACCTACCTCCTCACTAGCTAGAACAGCCACATTATCTTTCACATTCATGTCCTGGCTCAAGTGACTTTATTAATGGGAAATGACCACATCCCTCTTCTCTTCCTGATCAACTTCCATACCAGACAGGAAGTGTTCCCTGACAAAATTCCACAGCCTAGTTGGGATTAGATATCTCTGCTCTATTGCTTGGTTTTATGCTGGGGACTGTATTCTGTAATCCTCCCACAACACCTGGTATGTAATAGGTTTTTAATAAATGTCTCAGTAAATGAATTTATACATTGATGGTTATTACTCTCAAGATACATCCTAAATTCCAAATAGTAGGAAAAAACTCTGATGATGGCTCTTTTTATTGGGGATAAAGCCTAGTCTTTTTACTGGGGAGAAAAAAATTATTATATAGATAATTCCTATTATATTTCTATTATGATAGTCTATCAGTAGTATATCATGTTCCTACCTTACTAATCCATGTTCAGTCTATGGCCATCTAGCTTCTAAAGATCTTCCTGCTGTGCATAATATTCCACCATTCTCTAGAGCTTATTTCTGCAATTTGTTGAGCTATGATCATCCATATTGAATTTTCATTCTGCTTAATCTAAGCCATATTACAAGCTTGTCAAAACCGCTTTAAATTCTCAGGTTAGATGTGAGCTTTCTGCACTTTCTCTGCCCATGACAGGATAAGGTAATACTTATATATTAATATGTAAAATAAAAAGATCCAAAACAAAATGTGTAGAACACTCCTCAGGTTCTGAAATCAGCCTGTGGCAATACCATATTCTGAGAACTAACAGTGGGGAGAGAACAGGTTCTGTCTTTCACCTTTACAAGCTGTGACTTTGAGTAAATCACATAACCATTTCATAGTTACCTGCATGTGAGTTAAATAAACAGGGTGACAATAAACAGTCTTGTCATACTCCTTTCTTCCCATTCTCCATACTTTCCGAACCAGTCAGTTGTTCTATGCAGGGTTCTAACTTGCTTCTTGACCAGCATACAGGTTTCTCAGGAGACAGGTAATGTGATCTGGTATTCCCATGAATTTTTAAGAGTTTTCCACGGATCGTTGTGATTCACACAGTCAAAGTCTTTAGGGTAGTCATAGAGAAACAAAGAAATTCCAGTAAGCGCATTACGTATATTAAATGATTGAATCCTCCCACAGTCCTGCCAGGTAGATTTTATTGTCAGTCCCTGTTTACCAATGATGGGGCTGAGGCAGGGTGGAGTTCAGAAAATTACTTGAGGACATGTAGTTAGAATGTAATAAGGATACACACACTGAGCTCAGAATCTCAGTGAGTTATCTATGTACCACAGATCTTCATTTACTTGTTATTTTGCTGTCTTGTTCCTAATAAAAGAAATGCCCAAATACCTGATGTCACTTAAGCTTTATGAAATCATCTTGACTTATTTCCATTTTTTCCTTTCAAGAACACTTAATGAGAGTTAGGGAATTCTTTAAATCCTTGCTCCTCGAAGTATGTTTTACAGACGCGAAGCAGGTGATAGACCTGGGAGCTTATTAGAATTGCAGGAGCTCACGCTCCATCCAGATCTACTAAAACAGAATCATCATTTTAACTATATTCTCTTTGATTCATGTGCACACTTAAGTTTGAGTAGTGTGCATCTAAATGCTGTTTAATCCCTTCCAGCTCTGCTATTCCATAATCCAATTTCCTCTTCTGTTCTCTCAGCACACTGACTTATCCAGCAGAGTTTGCAGAATTCCTCCAGGATTACTTACTGGCCACCCAAGATCTTGTGCTCTCTTTCAAATGAGGAGTTAAGTCAGTCCCATTAAATAAACGTGGCCTCTATTGATTTTTTGCAGCCCTTCAGTTCTGAACATGACTAACTGTTGTTGTCTCTTTTCACCCATATCAGGACACACAGGTCTCTTATGTCAAAATACTCACCCATTTTTTGAGATCCTGGCAGGTGTGTGTGGAGATTGCTTTTCTATCCCTTACCCTCAGATATTTTGACACTTTCTCATACCTTTATGCCTACTGACAGAGTTACTGCAATCTCCTTCCAACTGACCCTCTGCACGCTGCTGTCGACAGGTTTACTGTATTCAAATGGCTAATGCCAATCAGACAGCATCATCTGCTCAAACACTTGCTCAAATTGGCTTCCTCTAGAGGATCAGGTTTTGGTTCAGACTAATGGGAGACAGAGTTCACTCCATGCTGCTGAGAGATGTTGTCTTGATCCTCTTCGGTTGGACTGTAAAGCCCCATGTCATCGAACTATGAATCAGGAACAACAGCCTTTAATAGTATCTGTGAGACAGTCTCCCTAGCCACTTGCTTTTAAAGTGAATTCAAAAGACGTGGCCATTTGGTGATAGTTCATATTACTCACAGGTTTCTAGGCTTCATTATGTTGTTTTATGAACCATCTTGGCACATTTATTATATCCACACCAAGTAGCATCATTATAATTAAGCGCCTGTCACAGTTTCCACTACACACCCCTGTTTTAAGGGACCTAACATGCAGCCATAAAGTTTACTTTTGACTGAAATTTGGCATATTTGATTCCATGCCTGATCACACTTTTCATTAAAAGCATAAAATTAAATTATGCTTCCCAAATACTAGTTTACTCATACTTTTATGTTGAGCTCACGCTCCATCCAGATCTACTAAAACAGAATCATCATTTTAACTATATTCTCTTTGATTCATGTGCACACTTAAGTTTGAGTAGTGTGCATCTAAATGCTGTTTAATCCCTTCCAGCTCTGCTATTCCATAATCCAATTTCCTCTTCTGTTCTCTCAGCACACTGACTTATCCAGCAGAGTTTGCAGAATTCCTCCAGGATTACTTACTGGCCACCCAAGATCTTGTGCTCTCTTTCAAATGAGGAGTTAAGTCAGTCCCATTAAATAAACGTGGCCTCTATTGATCTTTTGCAGCCCTTCAGTTCTGAACATGACTAACTGTTGTTGTCTCTTTTCACCCATATCAGGACACACAGGTCTCTTATGTCAAAATACTCACCCATTTTTTGAGATCCTGGCAGGTGTGTGTGGAGATTGCTTTTCTATCCCTTACCCTCAGATATTTTGACACTTTCTCATACCTTTATGCCTACTGACAGAGTTACTGCAATCTCCTTCCAACTGACCCTCTGCACGCTGCTGTCGACAGGTTTACTGTATTCAAATGGCTAATGCCAATCAGACAGCATCATCTGCTCAAACACTTGCTCAAATTGGCTTCCTCTAGAGGATCAGGTTTTGGTTCAGACTAATGGGAGACAGAGTTCACTCCATGCTGCTGAGAGATGTTGTCTTGATCCTCTTCGGTTGGACTGTAAAGCCCCATGTCATCGAACTATGAATCAGGAACAACAGCCTTTAATAGTATCTGTGAGACAGTCTCCCTAGCCACTTGCTTTTAAAGTGAATTCAAAAGACGTGGCCATTTGGTGATAGTTCATATTACTCACAGGTTTCTAGGCTTCATTATGTTGTTTTATGAACCATCTTGGCACATTTATTATATCCACACCAAGTAGCATCATTATAATTAAGCGCCTGTCACAGTTTCCACTACACACCCCTGTTTTAAGGGACCTAACATGCAGCCATAAAGTTTACTTTTGACTGAAATTTGGCATATTTGATTCCATGCCTGATCACACTTTTCATTAAAAGCATAAAATTAAATTATGCTTCCCAAATACTAGTTTACTCATACTTTTATGTTCAGAATAACAAAGGTGCAACTTCTCTATTTCAAAATGGTCAATTTTTTAATTTAAAAATACACACACACACACATATATATGTAAAATAGATAGCTAGTAGGAATCTGCTATATGACTCAGGGAACTCAAACCAGGACTCTGTAACAACCTAAAGGGATCATAAAGAGTGGGAGGTGGGAAGGAGGTTAAAGAGGGAGGGGACATATGTATACTTATGGCCAATGTATGTTGATGTATGGCAGAAGCCAACACAATATTGTAAAGCAATTGTCCTTCAATTTAAAATAAATCATAAAACAAAAAAGTTTTAAAAATTAGATATCATAAACTGGAACACAAATTGTTATAGGGCATAGGAAGTTTCACAACATGATTGATTTATTGATTTATAAACCTAATGCTATATTTTCAAGCATTAGCAGTGATGATTATATTAAATGCAAAAAATTATGTGTTTATATAATTATATGTAAATAGCCTAAAGAATTATATACTATGTCACATTTGGGGCAGTTCTGTCCAGTGACCCACCAATATATATGACTGCTTTTCCTCACTTGTTGGGTGGAGAGGGGTAGAGAGATGATACATGAACATGCCATTTTTGTGGCTGAATTTCTAGATGGATAATATATCATAACATAGCCTGAATAGGAAGAAAATCACCAAGATCCCCATTTACAATGAGAAAACACTCCTCAAGATAAAATACTGTGGCCAACTGAACAGCCTTTAATAGTATCTGTGAGACAGTCTCCCTAGCCACTTGCTTTTAAAGTGAATTCAAAAGACGTGGCCATTTGGTGATAGTTCATATTACTCACAGGTTTCTAGGCTTCATTATGTTGTTTTATGAACCATCTTGGCACATTTATTATATCCACACCAAGTAGCATCATTATAATTAAGCGCCTGTCACAGTTTCCACTACACACCCCTGTTTTAAGGGACCTAACATGCAGCCATAAAGTTTACTTTTGACTGAAATTTGGCATATTTGATTCCATGCCTGATCACACTTTTCATTAAAAGCATAAAATTAAATTATGCTTCCCAAATACTAGTTTACTCATACTTTTATGTTCAGAATAACAAAGGTGCAACTTCTCTATTTCAAAATGGTCAATTTTTTAATTTAAAAATACACACACACACACATATATATGTAAAATAGATAGCTAGTAGGAATCTGCTATATGACTCAGGGAACTCAAACCAGGACTCTGTAACAACCTAAAGGGATCATAAAGAGTGGGAGGTGGGAAGGAGGTTAAAGAGGGAGGGGACATATGTATACTTATGGCCAATGTATGTTGATGTATGGCAGAAGCCAACACAATATTGTAAAGCAATTGTCCTTCAATTTAAAATAAATCATAAAACAAAAAAGTTTTAAAAATTAGATATCATAAACTGGAACACAAATTGTTATAGGGCATAGGAAGTTTCACAACATGATTGATTTATTGATTTATAAACCTAATGCTATATTTTCAAGCATTAGCAGTGATGATTATATTAAATGCAAAAAATTATGTGTTTATATAATTATATGTAAATAGCCTAAAGAATTATATACTATGTCACATTTGGGGCAGTTCTGTCCAGTGACCCACCAATATATATGACTGCTTTTCCTCACTTGTTGGGTGGAGAGGGGTAGAGAGATGATACATGAACATGCCATTTTTGTGGCTGAATTTCTAGATGGATAATATATCATAACATAGCCTGAATAGGAAGAAAATCACCAAGATCCCCATTTACAATGAGAAAACACTCCTCAAGATAAAATACTGTGGCCAACTGAATAATAGCCTCCCAATGATGACCATGTCCTAACACCCGGAACCTGTGAATATGTTACCTTATGTGGCAAAAGGGATTTTGCAGATGAGATTAAGTGAAGGGTCTTGCAATGAAGAGATTGTTCTAGACTAGCTGATGGACACAAGGTAACCAACAGGATCTGGACAAGAGCACAGATCAGTTTCATTATCTTTAAACTTTTAAGAACTGCTAGTGCTTTTCAGAAACATAAAAGGAAATGCTTTGGGGAAGCTATTTATTAAAAATTTGTGAATTATTCTTTTTTCTCAATGATCAATGTCTCAGATGCCCTGTAATTATTACTTGTAAACCTAATTCTAATTGCTGTGGTTCAGTAATGGGGTATTATAAGATCTTCCTCCCAAAGTAATGGATGTTAGTTCATGTATTGTGTTGCTGGGCTGTTCAGGTTGACTTATGACTCAGTGCAGTCTCCTTTATTGGTTAGGAAACTATTGGAAGCATTTAAAAAAGTCATCAGTAGGAAAGTTTGGGCTTTATCTTCAGATGAAACTGGTGTGTAGTTCTCATCATGTTTTAAGTAAGCTGCTTCTGATAACACAGGTACAGCTAAGCTCAGTTTATTCAACTCTGCCTTCCTAACAGGCACATCTTAGACTTGGAGCCCCAATCTCTATAGCAACTATCTCCTTCAACCAAAAGGCAATCGCCAGTCCCCTTATCATTTGTGTGAGAGAAAAAGCAACAGGAATGGCTACACTAGCTTCTGATAGGACTCTAGTGTGCACACCATCCTGGAAATGAGGCCTTATGTGTTTACTGTCTTCACTGAGTAATGTTGACAGATAAAGGACTAGGTGTTCAGCTACAAGAATAACCAGATTATAAAACTGGTGAGTCTTCACACTACCCCAACTCAACATATGCCCCCACAACCTCCTTCCCAAGTATGTTTATTGTGCAAGCAATAATATCAGATAGGTAGCAGTAAATTATAAAATATCACTATCCAGCCTGAACCCGTGCCACCGGTTGCAGACGGGTGATGCTTCCTTGAAGGGTCCCAGAGCCTCTAGAGGGCTGAGATCATCATCCTGGGTGTGTGCATTCCTGAAGCTTGACTCCTGAGTCACACACAGTGATAGAGATCTAGATATCAGGATGTGTACATGTATGTAACCATGTGAGAATGCCTCTCCCTGCACACACAAAAAAGCCAAAACCCAAACCTCCAAAATACGGCATGCCCGAAAGGAGATCTGCCACTTTTATGGCTTTATTGTATGTTTTTAAATTCTATAAGTGGCCAAATGAATACAACAACTCTAATGGGCCCATTAGATTATTTTTACCTGGCTTTGTACTAAATGGATCCCTATGTAGCTGAGAAAAAACGGAAAATTGATCTGAAAGCTTATGGGAGCCTGTATTTGAAACCCCTTGGTACCATTTGTACATTATATACCAGCTCTTATCCCTTTTGGCCTCATAATAGGATTATTTATGTATGTGTCTTAATCTCTACTTCTGGACTGGAAACATCTAGGATCTGGGTATGACCAGATACCTGGTCACTGCACAAGAAGCATTTATTGGAAGAGAAACAGAGGGAAAAGGGGGAGAGAGAGAAGGCTAGCCCCTTCCATTTGCATCATGTATTTCCACAGTAGACACCTGATAAAACAGGAAATGCATTTGGCTGCAGGGGCCAGCCCTCTTGGCTTTTCTGCTTCCGGCTCCTGAGATCAGGGGGAAGGTTGACACCAGGAGGGCCAGATGAGGCTGCAGGAGGAGGAGAAGCCTGGACAGTGCTGAGTGCATGGCTCACGTGTCATGCTGACACGTGTGCAGTGGGCTCCCCTCCCAACACGTTCAGAAGCGTCACTCCAGGAGGCTTACCCCATGAGATGAAGCTGGTAGAGACCAAAAGGCCAGTTGGCCTGCTTTCGTACTTCTCTCACACGCTGTGCAGCTTCAGCTATAAGTAGTTGTTATTTAATGTAATCGACCTGAAAGCCCAAATTTCAAGCATGTTATTATTTCCCATATGGTGACTGCAAGACTTCTTCTCCTTATCTTCCAGGGGGACTGTCCCTGCTTAAGAATCCTTGAACTGTCTAGCATGTGCTGGTAAGTCACACTGAGCAGTGGCTCCTTAGAACCAAGGTTCACCTTCCTTGGGAATTTGATCCCCCTGGACCAAGACAGTTCTCTTGGGCTGCCTGTGGCCTCCACTCTTCCCTGGTCACAGCTTCATCCTCTGAGGTGGCAAGGGTCCTGGGCAAAGTTTCTGCTGATTCTAGGGAGTTCTGTCATCCCCCTGGGCAGCCTGAGGCCGGAGGCTGCTTTTATCAAGGCAGAAGATCTGAGATGGAGGTTTGGCTAGAGAGGAGAGCTGATTCCACAGCCCAATCTCTACTTCCAGCTTCGTCTTTCAGTGACTTGGTGGCTGGTCTTTGGGTTCCACAAAGCCAGAGGTGGTTTTAGCGTACCCTGACCTTGTTTAGCGTACTACTTCCCCCTAGTCTTCTGCTGTAGAAGGCAGAGTATTGGTGCAATTCATATTTGGTGCAATTCACATTTTCATATTGATGAAATTCATGTTTCACTTGAGGTGACAAGTTATCATGGTTGCCTGGCAAAGGTGAAACTGATCCCATGCTCTTCCCTCTTCCTTTTGTTTGCTGGCCTTCCTGGATTTTTCAGATCCTCCTTCAGGATTTTTTTCCAGATTTACCTGAGCCATTTAGGAGGAGACAGTCAATTTGCATCCTTCATCCCTCCCAGAAATCCCTGAGGATAATTCTTGGCAATGCTCTAGTCCACCAGGAAACTACTCTTTTGGCTGCAACAAAAACAATATGGCAGCAGGCCTATTTCACTAGCTTTGGCATTGTACCTTTTCATGCTGCCTCTCATCACGGTGGCCTCTAACTGCACTGGACCAGGCTCTGAGGGTGGAGTGGCTGGCTGCTCTGAGCACTGAAGGATGGACAATGACTTTTGAGACACTTTGAGACAGTCTGTAGTTTCCTCTTAAGCCCCTGACCAGGATTTACGTCTGAGCCAATCTTCAAGGAAAAGGAGGAAAAGTTTCCCCATGGGAGACTACTCCTTTCATCGCCGTCCTTTTCAGACCCAAATCCCAGGCATCAGTATGGAAGCTTCCTCCCAAAGTAATGGATGTTAGTTCATGTATTGTGACTGGGCTGTTCAGGTTGACTTATGACTCAGTGCAGTCTCCTTTATTGGTTAGGAAACTATTGGAAGCATTTAAAAAAGTCATCAGTAGGAAAGTTTGGGCTTTATCTTCAGATGAAACTGGTGTGTAGTTCTCATCATGTTTTAAGTAAGCTGCTTCTGATAACACAGGTACAGCTAAGCTCAGTTTATTCAACTCTGCCTTCCTAACAGGCACATCTTAGACTTGGAGCCCCAATCTCTATAGCAACTATCTCCTTCAACCAAAAGGCAATCGCCAGTCCCCTTATCATTTGTGTGAGAGAAAAAGCAACAGGAATGGCTACACTAGCTTCTGATAGGACTCTAGTGTGCACACCATCCTGGAAATGAGGCCTTATGTGTTTACTGTCTTCACTGAGTAATGTTGACAGATAAAGGACTAGGTGTTCAGCTACAAGAATAACCAGATTATAAAACTGGTGAGTCTTCACACTACCCCAACTCAACATATGCCCCCACAACCTCCTTCCCAAGTATGTTTATTGTGCAAGCAATAATATCAGATAGGTAGCAGTAAATTATAAAATATCACTATCCAGCCTGAACCCGTGCCACCGGTTGCAGACGGGTGATGCTTCCTTGAAGGGTCCCAGAGCCTCTAGAGGGCTGAGATCATCATCCTGGGTGTGTGCATTCCTGAAGCTTGACTCCTGAGTCACACACAGTGATAGAGATCTAGATATCAGGATGTGTACATGTATGTAACCATGTGAGAATGCCTCTCCCTGCACACACAAAAAAGCCAAAACCCAAACCTCCAAAATACGGCATGCCCGAAAGGAGATCTGCCACTTTTATGGCTTTATTGTATGTTTTTAAATTCTATAAGTGGCCAAATGAATACAACAACTCTAATGGGCCCATTAGATTATTTTTACCTGGCTTTGTACTAAATGGATCCCTATGTAGCTGAGAAAAAACGGAAAATTGATCTGAAAGCTTATGGGAGCCTGTATTTGAAACCCCTTGGTACCATTTGTACATTATATACCAGCTCTTATCCCTTTTGGCCTCATAATAGGATTATTTATGTATGTGTCTTAATCTCTACTTCTGGACTGGAAACATCTAGGATCTGGGTATGACCAGATACCTGGTCACTGCACAAGAAGCATTTATTGGAAGAGAAACAGAGGGAAAAGGGGGAGAGAGAGAAGGCTAGCCCCTTCCATTTGCATCATGTATTTCCACAGTAGACACCTGATAAAACAGGAAATGCATTTGGCTGCAGGGGCCAGCCCTCTTGGCTTTTCTGCTTCCGGCTCCTGAGATCAGGGGGAAGGTTGACACCAGGAGGGCCAGATGAGGCTGCAGGAGGAGGAGAAGCCTGGACAGTGCTGAGTGCATGGCTCACGTGTCATGCTGACACGTGTGCAGTGGGCTCCCTCCCAACACGTTCAGAAGCGTCACTCCAGGAGGCTTACCCCATGAGATGAAGCTGGTAGAGACCAAAAGGCCAGTTGGCCTGCTTTCGTACTTCTCTCACACGCTGTGCAGCTTCAGCTATAAGTAGTTGTTATTTAATGTAATCGACCTGAAAGCCCAAATTTCAAGCATGTTATTATTTCCCATATGGTGACTGCAAGACTTCTTCTCCTTATCTTCCAGGGGGACTGTCCCTGCTTAAGAATCCTTGAACTGTCTAGCATGTGCTGGTAAGTCACACTGAGCAGTGGCTCCTTAGAACCAAGGTTCACCTTCCTTGGGAATTTGATCCCCCTGGACCAAGACAGTTCTCTTGGGCTGCCTGTGGCCTCCACTCTTCCCTGGTCACAGCTTCATCCTCTGAGGTGGCAAGGGTCCTGGGCAAAGTTTCTGCTGATTCTAGGGAGTTCTGTCATCCCCCTGGGCAGCCTGAGGCCGGAGGCTGCTTTTATCAAGGCAGAAGATCTGAGATGGAGGTTTGGCTAGAGAGGAGAGCTGATTCCACAGCCCAATCTCTACTTCCAGCTTCGTCGTCTTTCAGTGACTTGGTGGCTGGTCTTTGGGTTCCACAAAGCCAGAGGTGGTTTTAGCGTACCCTGACCTTGTTTAGCGTACTACTTCCCCCTAGTCTTCTGCTGTAGAAGGCAGAGTATTGGTGCAATTCATATTTGGTGCAATTCACATTTTCATATTGATGAAATTCATGTTTCACTTGAGGTGACAAGTTATCATGGTTGCCTGGCAAAGGTGAAACTGATCCCATGCTCTTCCCTCTTCCTTTTGTTTGCTGGCCTTCCTGGATTTTTCAGATCCTCCTTCAGGATTTTTTTCCAGATTTACCTGAGCCATTTAGGAGGAGACAGTCAATTTGCATCCTTCATCCCTCCCAGAAATCCCTGAGGATAATTCTTGGCAATGCTCTAGTCCACCAGGAAACTACTCTTTTGGCTGCAACAAAAACAATATGGCAGCAGGCCTATTTCACTAGCTTTGGCATTGTACCTTTTCATGCTGCCTCTCATCACGGTGGCCTCTAACTGCACTGGACCAGGCTCTGAGGGGTGGAGTGGCTGGCTGCTCTGAGCACTGAAGGATGGACAATGACTTTTGAGACACTTTGAGACAGTCTGTAGTTTCCTCTTAAGCCCCTGACCATGGCTGCCCATTCCTATGAAACCAGAACCTGCCCCGTAGCAGGTACTGAGACGTGCAGTGGGAATCATTCAAGACTGGCACCATCTATACCACATCTTGTGGCAGGTCCCTTCTGAAACAAGATTTCTAACCACCATACCTGGGGAGACTTGACTCTGACTGCTGCTAGGTATTAGGACAACACTTGCAAGGCCAGTCATACTTTTGAACACCTGACTGACCTGTAACTTTCTCATTTCGTCTGCATTCTGCTTCTCCCACACAGGCATCAGGCCCTCCTCTTACCACCTTTCGTTTGCCCCTTCTGAGGCCTGCTATGCAGGTCCCTCTGTGTGACCTGTGCCAGCCAGTATTCTCATACTTTCTTCCTCAGTTTATTGAATGTTCTTCCTCTCTACCACACCCCATGAGAGGGACATTCAGGGCTGAGGACTCACCCAAGCTCAAAGTAGAGAAGGGATGTCATTACAGACAAGGATTCTAGCTGTACCTTCCACCAACCATTTCATCTTTCTCTAGAAAAAGGGTTATTCTTGGAAATTCTCTGGCCAATGTAGAGGAATTAAGGATCATTTTCTAGGAACCCTTCACCTTTTCTTGTCTTTTCCTAGGCACAGAAGGAAAACCGACACTCTCTGCAAGCTCTGAAAGGCTATATTCACATTTTCTTCTCTCCTGAACATTCTGACAAGCACTTCCTATGCCTGAGGAGTTTTAACAAACAAGTCAATTAGCTCTAATCTCTGGAGAATTGGTTAATCCCTGGTGCACAAGTGCGTGTTCCAGGATTCAGATAACCCCAGAGAAACCCTACAACATGTAGCTCAAACAACCTTGGGCCTCCCAATGGGGGCTTCCCGTGTAGTCTCATGGTGATGGAATCCCAGATGGCACTAGATCTTTATCCCACAACCAGGTTGCTTTAAGACTTTGCTGCTTCACACCCTCTGAGTTTCCTCCTCCTCTCTGTAACTTTTTTTTTTTTGAACTTTCCAGAGAGAAA
The DNA here is from genome assembly GCA_022376925.1 of Tragulus kanchil. Lineage (NCBI taxonomy): Eukaryota > Metazoa > Chordata > Mammalia > Artiodactyla > Tragulidae > Tragulus > Tragulus kanchil. Next base: position 106,712,568 of record JAIOJX010000030.1, on the reverse strand, counting down.
TCTGCTTTTATGACCCAATTGCCATCTCTCATCAGCACCCCAGCCCCCAGCTGACTTGAATCGTCCTGGTGGAGTTGCAGCTGGCCGCAGATGGGACACAGTTCATTGCTGCCACTCTCACAGCTGTCAGAATCCCACCAGGACCCCCTCGACTTTGTGAATTTACAGCAGTGCTCTGCCGCTATAGCTGATACTGTTACTACTTTGATCCCAAGTTCAGAGGGCCGAAGGAAGCCTTGGCTCTATAGCAGGTAACTCACTGTTTCCTCTGTGTGCTATGCTTTTCTCTGAGGGCCCCATTGCAGTGAGTCCAGTAGCCTGAAATGTGAAGAAGCCTGAGTGGGGGGACTTCCCTGGTGGTCCAGTGGCTAAGTACTTTGTGCTCCTAATGCAGGGGGCCCAAGTTCAATTCCTGGTCAGGGTACTAGATCCCCCATGCCACAACAAAGACCTAGTGCAGCCAGATTAAAATAAATAAACCAATAATTTTAAAAAAAGAAGCCTGAGGAGGGTTCTATTTATCTATATAATCTGCAATATTAATAACTCCAGAGTAATAATAGTCACTAACATTTATTTATCATTCACCATTCACTTTACACATTTACTGATTTCATCTTTACAAAGACTCTCTGGCCAATGTAGAGGAATTAAGGATCATTTTCTAGGAACCCTTCACCTTTTCTTGTCTTTTCCTAGGCACAGAAGGAAAACCGACACTCTCTGCAAGCTCTGAAAGGCTATATTCACATTTTCTTCTCTCCTGAACATTCTGACAAGCACTTCCTATGCCTGAGGAGTTTTAACAAACAAGTCAATTAGCTCTAATCTCTGGAGAATTGGTTAATCCCTGGTGCACAAGTGCGTGTTCCAGGATTCAGATAACCCCAGAGAAACCCTACAACATGTAGCTCAAACAACCTTGGGCCTCCCAATGGGGGCTTCCCGTGTAGTCTCATGGTGATGGAATCCCAGATGGCACTAGATCTTTATCCCACAACCAGGTTGCTTTAAGACTTTGCTGCTTCACACCCTCTGAGTTTCCTCCTCCTCTCTGTAACTTTTTTTTTTTTGAACTTTCCAGAGAGAAATCTGCTTTTATGACCCAATTGCCATCTCTCATCAGCACCCCAGCCCCCAGCTGACTTGAATCGTCCTGGTGGAGTTGCAGCTGGCCGCAGATGGGACACAGTTCATTGCTGCCACTCTCACAGCTGTCAGAATCCCACCAGGACCCCCTCGACTTTGTGAATTTACAGCAGTGCTCTGCCGCTATAGCTGATACTGTTACTACTTTGATCCCAAGTTCAGAGGGCCGAAGGAAGCCTTGGCTCTATAGCAGGTAACTCACTGTTTCCTCTGTGTGCTATGCTTTTCTCTGAGGGCCCCATTGCAGTGAGTCCAGTAGCCTGAAATGTGAAGAAGCCTGAGTGGGGGGACTTCCCTGGTGGTCCAGTGGCTAAGTACTTTGTGCTCCTAATGCAGGGGGCCCAAGTTCAATTCCTGGTCAGGGTACTAGATCCCCCATGCCACAACAAAGACCTAGTGCAGCCAGATTAAAATAAATAAACCAATAATTTTAAAAAAAGAAGCCTGAGGAGGGTTCTATTTATCTATATAATCTGCAATATTAATAACTCCAGAGTAATAATAGTCACTAACATTTATTTATCATTCACCATTCACTTTACACACATTTACTGATTTCATCTTTACAAAGACTCTCTGCAGTCACTTCCATTACCACCACCCCCATGTTACAGATGAGAAAACTGAGGCACAAACCAATGAAGAATAGCTGGAGGTGGAAAGGTGGAAGGGTGGGCTTGGAACATGACTGTAGAACATGCATCCTTAAAAGCCATGCCATGTACTTCACATGTGATGTGCCATCTGGTTAGAACCTAGAAAGTCTCAGTGAAAAGCAGCGTGCTCCCCTCCAGAACCATGCTGTCCTCAGAGGAATACAAAGGGAGGCCAGGTCACAGCCGTCATGCCTGCCCCCATTTTCCCATATCTGCTTTCTTAAGTGTCTCAGAGTCCTCCTTTGCAATTTGACTCATGTTTCTGCTTCCCACCCTCCACCTCACTTCAGGTAGTAAGACATGCCTGTGCTCTGGAGCCTCAGACCTAGGCACGACTTGAGGACTTTTCAGAGAAGCTTCTGTTCTCTTGGTAAATTAGTGGGTGCATATAGGTGGGGGAAGGTAATGTTTTCCTCCCCCGCCAGATGTACCTGAGTCCATACCCTAGCCAACTAGGACCTCCTTCATAAAAACATGGATTATTTCATTACTATTCCCTAAAAGCAGACTGCAAATCTTTAAAGTCAAATTTCTGATAAGGTATTATCAGAGTGGTTATTTTTCTTTTTCTATGAGATATTACTGAGGAAGGAAGTTAAAGAAATTAAGAGCACTCTAGACCATTTAGAAATCAGCCAAAGCAATCCATATTTCCCACTTTCGCACTATTCTCATCAAGCAGGTTGACAGGATCAAGTAACTATAAAGGACTTGGCATCACCATGGTCTAGTGCAGCTGCCTGCATAGAACTAGTCTAAAAATGAAATGATTCTTCTATCGTTTGCTTGTTACTCACTTTGGATAGAGAATACAAGAGTGAATGACCTTCTTCTCGGTTACAAGATATTTCACTCACAGGCAGCTTCCCTGTGCAGCCTCTTCCTGCCTCCACAGTCATCCCCACTGCTGTCTCCATTTTGCTTTTTCCCTTATACTATTTTGCATTCAAGCACATTATAAATCATTTTATTCATCTTTACAAAGACTCTCTGCAGTCACTTCCATTACCACCACCCCCATGTTACAGATGAGAAAACTGAGGCACAAACCAATGAAGAATAGCTGGAGGTGGAAAGGTGGAAGGGTGGGCTTGGAACATGACTGTAGAACATGCATCCTTAAAAGCCATGCCATGTACTTCACATGTGATGTGCCATCTGGTTAGAACCTAGAAAGTCTCAGTGAAAAGCAGCGTGCTCCCCTCCAGAACCATGCTGTCCTCAGAGGAATACAAAGGGAGGCCAGGTCACAGCCGTCATGCCTGCCCCCATTTTCCCATATCTGCTTTCTTAAGTGTCTCAGAGTCCTCCTTTGCAATTTGACTCATGTTTCTGCTTCCCACCCTCCACCTCACTTCAGGTAGTAAGACATGCCTGTGCTCTGGAGCCTCAGACCTAGGCACGACTTGAGGACTTTTCAGAGAAGCTTCTGTTCTCTTGGTAAATTAGTGGGTGCATATAGGTGGGGGAAGGTAATGTTTTCCTCCCCCGCCAGATGTACCTGAGTCCATACCCTAGCCAACTAGGACCTCCTTCATAAAAACATGGATTATTTCATTACTATTCCCTAAAAGCAGACTGCAAATCTTTAAAGTCAAATTTCTGATAAGGTATTATCAGAGTGGTTATTTTTCTTTTTCTATGAGATATTACTGAGGAAGGAAGTTAAAGAAATTAAGAGCACTCTAGACCATTTAGAAATCAGCCAAAGCAATCCATATTTCCCACTTTCGCACTATTCTCATCAAGCAGGTTGACAGGATCAAGTAACTATAAAGGACTTGGCATCACCATGGTCTAGTGCAGCTGCCTGCATAGAACTAGTCTAAAAATGAAATGATTCTTCTATCGTTTGCTTGTTACTCACTTTGGATAGAGAATACAAGAGTGAATGACCTTCTTCTCGGTTACAAGATATTTCACTCACAGGCAGCTTCCCTGTGCAGCCTCTTCCTGCCTCCACAGTCATCCCCACTGCTGTCTCCATTTTGCTTTTTCCCTTATACTATTTTGCATTCAAGCACATTAAATGCAACCCATGTTATACAAGCCATTATTTATTCTCGCATCAAAACACTGTAGGTCACCCACTACATGCTAGAGAGAGAAAACCCATCAACAAATAGGCCCTGTCCATTCAGTATAATTGACATTTCCATTGTCTTTAACTAGGATCTCTGCATAACACTGTATACCAGGAAGGATGTGGGAAGAGCACCCATTGGCTGCTGCCTGGCTTCGCTTCCATAATTGAGCACCATTTGACCAATGCCGAGGGGTTTTCTGGGCGTGTTTCTCTCCTTTGTCAATGTTAATGCAATGCCAAGTGATAAAGATGCCCTTTGGCATTCAACACTCTTAGCCTTTAATAATAAACACTTTCTGCATCTCAAATTGCCGCTATACATGAACAGGTTTTAGTCAACCCCTGAAGTGAATATGTACCTTCTCATTACAGGGCAGCAGTGGTGAGAAAGCAATTCACTAAGCCATAGGGTTGGCAATCACCCATATTTTCTGCTATGAGTAAATAACTTCAATTGATTTAATCATAAAAGAATAACAGGAAAACTACATTGATTTCCAAATCCCTAATGTGAACATCAGACTCTATTGACCAGGCTGTGTGCAAGGAGGTTGTAGCCATTTGTATGAGCTCAAGAAACATCAATACTTGATCATTACTCCAACAACAAAAAAATGACAATTTGGGCCTATTTCAAAATGGATTAAAGTAATATTATGCAGGGTGATTGGGCAATCTAGGGTGATATAAGTGATAATCTGCTGCAGTGCTCATTAGGTTAAAAAGAACAAAATCCATAAATTCTGGTGAACAGTCCTCCTGTTAATTGTAACAGGTCATTCACCTTCTATAGTAACAGTAATAACACACTAGACCTCTATTTCTATTTAAAGCAGTCAAATGCTGTTGTCAAAAATTCATTTGTTGCACATGTAAATTTAGCAGCTCAGTAGAGCAGTACATAGAGAAAAGATCTTATAGATGGAGAAAAAGTGTTTTCCCATTATTGACTGATCATTTGGATTTTAGAAGCAAATCTCAAAATGGTTTAAAGGGAATATTTATTTATAAAAATATGCAAAAAGAAATAGGCATGTTCTTTATTTTAATGCAGGAGAAAAAATATTGGACTGAGTAGTTAAGTGGGGGAACATGTTCATATAAGTAGAGAGAGGCTGGGACAAGGCTCACGAAGGAGTGAAGGAGGCTAATTGTATTCTCTGGCACTAAATTGTTTTAAAAGTCTAAATACATCACCTTTCAGTTTGGGGTCTCTTCTTCACCTGAAAATGAGATAAGCTGTGATCGTTTAAGTTTTCTTCCATCCATAGAAATCTGACCCTAAACAAAGTGACTAATGGAGGGGTTTTCTGGGCGTGTTTCTCTCCTTTGTCAATGTTAATGCAATGCCAAGTGATAAAGATGCCCTTTGGCATTCAACACTCTTAGCCTTTAATAATAAACACTTTCTGCATCTCAAATTGCCGCTATACATGAACAGGTTTTAGTCAACCCCTGAAGTGAATATGTACCTTCTCATTACAGGGCAGCAGTGGTGAGAAAGCAATTCACTAAGCCATAGGGTTGGCAATCACCCATATTTTCTGCTATGAGTAAATAACTTCAATTGATTTAATCATAAAAGAATAACAGGAAAACTACATTGATTTCCAAATCCCTAATGTGAACATCAGACTCTATTGACCAGGCTGTGTGCAAGGAGGTTGTAGCCATTTGTATGAGCTCAAGAAACATCAATACTTGATCATTACTCCAACAACAAAAAAATGACAATTTGGGCCTATTTCAAAATGGATTAAAGTAATATTATGCAGGGTGATTGGGCAATCTAGGGTGATATAAGTGATAATCTGCTGCAGTGCTCATTAGGTTAAAAAGAACAAAATCCATAAATTCTGGTGAACAGTCCTCCTGTTAATTGTAACAGGTCATTCACCTTCTATAGTAACAGTAATAACACACTAGACCTCTATTTCTATTTAAAGCAGTCAAATGCTGTTGTCAAAAATTCATTTGTTGCACATGTAAATTTAGCAGCTCAGTAGAGCAGTACATAGAGAAAAGATCTTATAGATGGAGAAAAAGTGTTTTCCCATTATTGACTGATCATTTGGATTTTAGAAGCAAATCTCAAAATGGTTTAAAGGGAATATTTATTTATAAAAATATGCAAAAAGAAATAGGCATGTTCTTTATTTTAATGCAGGAAAAAAATATTGGACTGAGTAGTTAAGTGGGGGAACATGTTCATATAAGTAGAGAGAGGCTGGGACAAGGCTCACGAAGGAGTGAAGGAGGCTAATTGTATTCTCTGGCACTAAATTGTTTTAAAAGTCTAAATACATCACCTTTCAGTTTGGGGTCTCTTCTTCACCTGAAAAATGAGATAAGCTGTGATCGTTTAAGTTTTCTTCCATCCATAGAAATCTGACCCTAAACAAAGTGACTGGAGAGTGATTTTAATTTCTTAATTCTTTTAAAAATTATATATTACTAGGTATGCCTCTTAACTATTTATGATCTCAGTACAAATAGTTTCTCCTTTACTAAGCTTTATGGAAGCAAGCAATGATTATCTTAGTGAAATAAAATAATCTTATCTATTGCAGAAAATATAACAGGTGGGCCCTCTTCCACTGAAAAGATTCAAAGTCATTGATAATGTTTAAATATGCAAAATGTTGGTGATCACCATTCTGAGCACTAACCACATAATGATCATCTTAAGGGACTCAGTGGTCATAATTTGACTGATTTTCTACTTTGCGAGTACCCAGCTTTAAAAAAAAACAAAAACAAAAACAAAAAACAGGTCAACCAAGACATGAAAGTTATAGAGAAAAGATACCCACCCTTAAGTAGTATACACTGTTGTTGGGGAGATAAAATTAACACACAAAAGAATTACTGAATCATATGTGAGAGGAGATAATAGACTCCAAAATTTAGTTTCAAGAACATGCCATAGAATTTATAAAAAGCTAGTATCAATAAGAATTGGATTATTCAGCAAAGCAGTGTAACAAAAAGTAAATTACTATGTTTCTCTAAACATAGGAAGTTTGTAACATGTGGCACAGAAGACAAATTTAGGCATAAGTAGACACTGAGCATTTGGAAACATTGAATCATTTTATGAGGTTACTCCCCTTTAAATTCTTTTTAGCTATCTTAGTAAGACTTTACTAGCTCTCTATCATATTTTAATTTTTCTTTGTAGAGAAAAATAAAATAGACATTCAGAACAGAAACTTTGGTTGGCAAAGTTACCCACTTATGAGTTAATAATATGGTTGTATCCCCAGTGTATTCCCAGGTGGCACTAGCCGTAAAGAACCTGCCTGCCAGTGCATGTGATGTAAGAGACCCTTGTTCAGTTTCTGGGTCAGAAAGATCCCCTGGGGAAAGAAACAGCAACCTGTTCCAGTATGCTTGCCTGGAGGATCCAATGGACAGATGAGCCTGACGGTCTACAGTCTATGGGGTCATGAAGAGTCAGACACGACTGAAAAGACTGAGCAAGGAGCACAAGCAACATCCAGATGTGATCTTGAAGGTAGTGTGTGAATGGAAGTTTGGAAAATACTGTTGAAAGAGACAGAACACTGGCCTTCAAGGTAATAATAGCCTGGTTTTTAATCCTCCTTCTGGAGTTTACCAATGGGAACGTTGCGTAACCACTTAACTCTTGCTGAACCTCAGTTTCCTCGTCTATAAAGTGAAGGGTTGGATGAGATGAACTCCAAGTTCGCCTTCAGTTCACACTTGTGATTAAAGGGCTATTGAAGGCTTTTGAGCAGACAATGACAAGATGAAAGTGGCATTTAAAGAAGATTTGTCTGGCAGTGATATGAAGGTGAGTTAGGAGAAGAGAAAGCTTGGGGTCAGGGAGTCCAGATAGGTAGCTGCTTCCGTGATCCAGGGATGAGCTGATAAGGGCCATGACTTAGATGAAGGCAGAGAGAATGTGAGGGGGTGAAGAGACATGAAGACAGACATTTCAAAGAAAGATTTGACAAGATTTGGAAACCAAATAGTGAATAGAATTATAAAAGTGACTTGGGAATTTTGAACCTGATAAAGTAAAAAAGGAAACCTTTGATAAGATATATAAGTTAAAAAGAAGAGCTTGTTTAGCTCTGAATATCTTGAGTTTAAGCTGATTGCAGTTTACCGATGATACTGAAATGCTCCTGGGACAGAAGACAAATTTAGGCATAAGTAGACACTGAGCATTTGGAAACATTGAATCATTTTATGAGGTTACTCCCCTTTAAATTCTTTTTAGCTATCTTAGTAAGACTTTACTAGTTTTTTATCATATTTTAATTTTTCTTTGTAGAGAAAAATAAAATAGACATTCAGAACAGAAACTTTGGTTGGCAAAGTTACCCACTTATGAGTTAATAATATGGTTGTATCCCCAGTGTATTCCCAGGTGGCACTAGCCGTAAAGAACCTGCCTGCCAGTGCATGTGATGTAAGAGACCCTTGTTCAGTTTCTGGGTCAGAAAGATCCCCTGGGGAAAGAAACAGCAACCTGTTCCAGTATGCTTGCCTGGAGGATCCAATGGACAGATGAGCCTGACGGTCTACAGTCTATGGGGTCATGAAGAGTCAGACACGACTGAAAAGACTGAGCAAGGAGCACAAGCAACATCCAGATGTGATCTTGAAGGTAGTGTGTGAATGGAAGTTTGGAAAATACTGTTGAAAGAGACAGAACACTGGCCTTCAAGGTAATAATAGCCTGGTTTTTAATCCTCCTTCTGGAGTTTACCAATGGGAACGTTGCGTAACCACTTAACTCTTGCTGAACCTCAGTTTCCTCGTCTATAAAGTGAAGGGTTGGATGAGATGAACTCCAAGTTCGCCTTCAGTTCACACTTGTGATTAAAGGGCTATTGAAGGCTTTTGAGCAGACAATGACAAGATGAAAGTGGCATTTAAAGAAGATTTGTCTGGCAGTGATATGAAGGTGAGTTAGGAGAAGAGAAAGCTTGGGGTCAGGGAGTCCAGATAGGTAGCTGCTTCCGTGATCCAGGGATGAGCTGATAAGGGCCATGACTTAGATGAAGGCAGAGAGAATGTGAGGGGGTGAAGAGACATGAAGACAGACATTTCAAAGAAAGATTTGACAAGATTTGGAAACCAAATAGTGAATAGAATTATAAAAGTGACTTGGGAATTTTGAACCTGATAAAGTAAAAAAGGAAACCTTTGATAAGATATATAAGTTAAAAAGAAGAGCTTGTTTAGCTCTGAATATCTTGAGTTTAAGCTGATTGCAGTTTACCGATGATACTGAAATGCTCCTGGGACAGATGAAAATCCAGGACTGCACTTAGGTGAAAAGAATGATGGAGAACTACAGAGTCTTCTATAATGAAATGATGAATACATACATTGCCAGAGAGAATGCAAAACAAAAAAAACAGAAAAGCCTCAAATTGAATTTTGGACTATGATGCCTACTGTTAAGTGGGCCAGAGAAATAGGAAAGACCAAGAAAAGAAATAAGTATAGAATGTTTAGAGTGTAAGAAAAAAAACAAAATTGTATGGGATTCTGCAAGCCCTAGGGTGAGCCCATTTTCAAAAGACGAGTTACTAGTACTAAACAGAAAATCATCAAGGAGGAGCTCTGAAATGAAGACAAAGGCCTGGCTGATGTTATTCGTGCCCTTTGCACAGAAAACATCAGAGTGGTAGCAGCTGACTAAAATTAAGAGCCTGGTGGCAGGGGGAGTGAAGGCAAAAATATGGAAATTCAGCTGGAAGTGGAAAGAGAAAAATAAGACACTAACAAGAAAAAGGCTTCAGATTTAAGGAAAGTTGATAATATATATATGACATATACATGAGTAGACTATAATTTTGATAGCATTGGGGAATTGAAGGCTTTCAGAAATAAAGGTAGAAATTTCTGGAAAATAGAAATAAATTGTGGACCTCATATTGTCAGGTCTGAATTATGAACATGACCATCCTTGAGTCACGAAGGGTGCCCATAATTAATTTCTAAAAAGGAGGCCTCATGTATGTCTCTCCTTTGCCAGCACATCTCCACCAAGATCAGGTGTAAAAATCACTAAAAAAAAAGATTAGTGTTTTCTAAGATAAGACTTTACTGTAGGGGCTTCCGCTGGTGGTCCAGTGGGTAAGGACACTGCCTTGCAGTGCAAGGGAGACCGGTTCGATCCCTGGCCTGGGAAGATCCCACGTGCTGTGGAGCGGCTGGACCGATGTGTCCAATGACACAGCCGGAGCTCTGGCGTGCGTGCGCCCAGAGCCGGTGCTCTGTGACAAGAGAGGCCACCACGATGGGAGGCCCACATGGGCCAAAGAACAAAGACGGCTGAAAAATGGAGAAATGGAAGACCAATAGAAGTGGCCCGCCCATCCCCCTTCCTCCCCACCCCACCGCCCAAAAGATAAATAAATAAAATTAAAAAAAAAAAAAAAAGACTTTACTGTAGGTACACTCATCCAAGCACTCCTGGTACTATCTGGGCCCTGGCATTGAGCTGGCCATGCCCTTTTCCTGTATCACATCAGAGTCAACTTGTCTTTTTTCTCACGCCTTAAGTGTGAAGTCTGGGTGCTCACATCATCAAGTGGGGAATTCTTTTACCACCCAGTATTTTATAAGCTGGCTTTTAGTTCACAACCTTTAAATATAGGAGGATTCTGAGATCTCATAGCCCAGAAAAGAAGTCCATTTGTCCCATACTTATTACTAATCATTGCTAGTGTGAGACCCAGACCTTTCAGTCCCATGAGGTCCCCTGCCCTCATGTCCCCTCCTAAGGCTTCACCCTTTTGTTGGGAACCTGAGATCCAAAATTGCTTTTCATTTCCCACTTCTGACCCATCAAGACCCAGTTCTCTTAGTGGTCACTGATCTCCCCAAAAGGATATAAGAGATGTCATCTAACTAAAAAATGAAATACAAAATGAGAATGCTTTCTAAGAGGATTTGCATTTTAGAAGCGATTGAACACTTTTGAGTGAACCTAAATCCACTTTTAAGCCATCTGAGGGAGTAAGACAAGATGTGCTGCCTAACTGGCTAGGAGATGTTTTGGGAGAAATCAAGGCTCTTTCTTTTCCTCTAAATTGTTGGGAGTCTAATATTACTAAGGAGTAGGGCTGACTCCACCTCATTCATTCATTCATGTGTTCAGAAAATGTTTGGTCAGCGTATATCACATGCTAGGCACAGAGTGGCATCCTAGGGGCGAAGTGTAGGCAGGCCCGGCAGGGACCTTGTCCTCAGGGTCGTGGCCAGACTGTTAAAGAAGACAGGCATATACTTAGGGAATTATATGGTATTGTCTCAGAGGTCCAGCACTGAGACTCTCATGGGGCTGTAAACCACTGTCTCACCCTTTGTAGTTCCCCATCTTCCTCTCCTCCACCCTATAAGTCCTCCCTCACTCCAGGCCCTGCTTCTGTCAATACTGTCAGTTCTGTCAATTCTGAATTCTGCCAGATGATAGTGTCTTCCTGACCCCATGGCTGAGGTCTCTGAGCATCTGGTTTCCACATATTAGTGGGCACTATGGATCCACTCCTGGCTCCACCTGGCTTTGGCTTCCTCACCTGCAGACCATTACTCATGCTGTTCCTCCTTCCAGGAACAGCATTTGCTTATGCCTTTGCTGTAGACCTTATATTGTTTTTCCCTGTTTAGTTGGTTCCATTTCTACATCTGCCTTCAACCTGCAAGGTCAGGGGGTCATGTCTTTTTAACCTGTGTATCCCCTCTAGCATGTTTGTGTTTTTGATGTTTGATAAATGGTAATTTAAATGTGTTAAGAGCCCTCCCTTCAGTCTGTTATAGAAATCTCTCATGTAGCCTTTGAAGACTGATTAAATGCTGCCTCTCTCAGGCAGTCTTCTCTGATTGCCTTAGCTTCATAGGGTGATCTCTTCCTGCTCAGATTATCTATAGCCTTGGGTCTGAACTACTCTTACTACAAGTCTCACACAGCACTTTGTTCTGTAAACATCGTACATATGTGCCTCATCTCTGCCAGGCTTTCAGAGAGCACAGGAAATTTCTTCTGAATCTTTCCACTTTGCACATTACCTATAGTTAGATTTTAATAATTATGTATTGAATCAATGTGCTTGAACAAATAAATGAACTGAATAAGTGAAGAGGACAGGATCTGGGGAGTGTAACTGATTCCACCCAAATGCTCCCTTCATTTATGCTTAGATTTCAGAGTTTATGCTTAGATTTCAGAGTTTGATTCAAATTTAACTTGGGTGTTTTTTTGTCTCTGAGGTACCTTTTAAAAATTATGATTGTCACTAATTTAATTTTCCAAGTAACTAAGAACCACAAACATTGAAGAAAATCTTCTTAAAAAGGTCTATTTTATTGAAGTATAGATTTACGATGTCATGTTAATTTCTGCTCTACAGCAATTTGATTGGTATACTTACAAATATACAATATAATTTCTTTTTCATATATTTTCCATTATGGTTTATTACAAAATATTGAATACATTTCCCTGTGCTATATATAGTAGGACCTTGTTGTTCATCCACCCTGCTGTTTATCCATAATTTGTGTCCGCTAATCCCAAACTTCCAGTCCATCCCTCCCTGGCCCACCTCTCCCTTGACAACCACAAGTCTATTCTCCATGTCTACAACTCTGTATTTTAGATTCCACAGATAAGTGATATCATATGGTATTTGTCTTTCTCTTTCTGACCTACTTCACTTAGAATGACAATCTCTAGGTCAACCCATGTTAATGCAAATGGCATTATTTCACTCTATTTTTATGGATGAGTAATATCCCATGAAGAAAATCTTCATGATATGAGATAAAGTTTTATTGTAATGTCTAGATTACTATATATTCTCTAAAACATTGGCCCTTTAAGGGTTAAGAGGTTGATTAAGACTCTTCCCTTACTGAGTTTGAAATAGGTACTTTCCCCCATTTATACCTTGCTTTCTCTCTTCTCTTACTTGTTAGTTCTATTGCTGTTACTATAGCAATAGTCTTCTTCCTTCTTCTCCTCTCAGTTCAGCTTATTGAGTCAATAGTTATTTATGAATTGCCTATTATGTGGCTATGAATCTGCTCTAGTCTTAAAGAGCTGACAACCCAGCAGATGAGAGCAGGGTTTAAAGCATGAGACATACCCATGGAGTAAGGAATCAGATTAGTAAAACAACCACACTTCAGTGCGTGGATTTTGCAAACTCTATTTTGGATTCAGAGTGAGCAAATAGACATCTGGTTCTGAACTCCAGAACAGCTGGTTGAATAATTAAGCAGGGGATGAGCTTGGTGCCACTGAACTTATAACCCCTAGAAGGGAATTGATAGCCAGAGCAAGGAAGGACTTGCTTCATTCTGCAATGAAATCAAACTGCAATTCAGCATCCTGATTTCCTTTCTCTTGATTTTGCCATTAAGGTTTGTTGTCTTCTTATAGTAATCACTAGTGAGGTCACTAAAATCCTGGAGGAAAGCAAGATAAGAAAACCATAAAGCCACACTCTGCTAGGACTTAATAATACAATATTGCCAAGAAATTGACAGGCTTTTTTTAATTTCTCTTATAGCAAGGGAAAAACAAAAGGCGTGACAAGTTATAAAACCTTTCTCATGAAATTTTCACACAGAAAATGTACAGAATAGGCAATGTAATACCTCCAGCAGTAATGGAGTAATTATTTCTCTTGTCTAAAATATAACAATAACTTACACATCAGTGTTTAGGGCAGTAAAAATTGACATCATTAATCTCTACCTTAGAATCATGAATGATTTCACTTTCTATCTCTAAAAGCCCATAGATTCTTAACTATAGAAAATGGAAATAATGTCCCATTGATTGGGCAGCTTTTTAGCTTATAAGAATAATGATCTGTGGGATTTTTAATTACTTGAACTCCAGTGAAAGTCCTGGAAAGTTTTTCAAAAAAATATGAAGAAGAAAAAGAAGAATATGACCCAATGTGTTAAAGGTACTTGAGAAAATGGGATGTGCTCTCGGGAAATTTATGTTTTATAGCGAAGAGGCTATCACGCATGCTAAGAATCAAATCCCTTCTGTTTCAGAGAATGCTAGGCAGAGAAACTTTCAAAGAAGGTAGATGAATACTTCTTAGAGGAATTTTTATACAAGTAAATAGTCTTCAGCCATCTTCGTGGTTACAATTTTGTTATCTACATATGTCTCAGGCATGTTGCAGATCATAAACTCACATTCCAAGTGACACCAGCGACTAGCGCGCATTGGCCGCCTTTCCAGCTTGTATCCATTTGTGTGTTAAAGAGCTGATAGGTTGGACTCTTTTTTCTTCACACCTATAAGCCAAAGCCATTGTCCTGTCAAGCGTATAAGGGTTTTAGTATCTTTGGAATGCCAGCTACACGATTTTTTCATAGCATTACGAAGCAGCAGCCCTATCCATAATGTGGGGGGTTGGGGTTGGTGGCGGGTGGGATGGGGAGGAAGTTGAATTGAGGAAGATAAAGGAAATGAAGTCCAGAGCAAGGAAGGACTTGCTCTTCTTAATCAACTGCAATTCAGCATCCTGATTTCCTTTCTCTTGATTTTGCCATTAAGGTTTGTTGTCTTCTTATAGTAATCACTAGTGAGGTCACTAAAATCCTGGAGGAAAGCAAGATAAGAAAACCATAAAGCCACACTCTGCTAGGACTTAATAATACAATATTGCCAAGAAATTGACAGGCTTTTTTTAATTTCTCTTATAGCAAGGGAAAAACAAAAGGCGTGACAAGTTATAAAACCTTTCTCATGAAATTTTCACACAGAAAATGTACAGAATAGGCAATGTAATACCTCCAGCAGTAATGGAGTAATTATTTCTCTTGTCTAAAATATAACAATAACTTACACATCAGTGTTTAGGGCAGTAAAAATTGACATCATTAATCTCTACCTTAGAATCATGAATGATTTCACTTTCTATCTCTAAAAGCCCATAGATTCTTAACTATAGAAAATGGAAATAATGTCCCATTGATTGGGCAGCTTTTTAGCTTATAAGAATAATGATCTGTGGGATTTTTAATTACTTGAACTCCAGTGAAAGTCCTGGAAAGTTTTTCAAAAAAATATGAAGAAGAAAAAGAAGAATATGACCCAATGTGTTAAAGGTACTTGAGAAAATGGGATGTGCTCTCGGGAAATTTATGTTTTATAGCGAAGAGGCTATCACGCATGCTAAGAATCAAATCCCTTCTGTTTCAGAGAATGCTAGGCAGAGAAACTTTCAAAGAAGGTAGATGAATACTTCTTAGAGGAATTTTTATACAAGTAAATAGTCTTCAGCCATCTTCGTGGTTACAATTTTGTTATCTACATATGTCTCAGGCATGTTGCAGATCATAAACTCACATTCCAAGTGACACCAGCGACTAGCGCGCATTGGCCGCCTTTCCAGCTTGTATCCATTTGTGTGTTAAAGAGCTGATAGGTTGGACTCTTTTTTCTTCACACCTATAAGCCAAAGCCATTGTCCTGTCAAGCGTATAAGGGTTTTAGTATCTTTGGAATGCCAGCTACACGATTTTTTCATAGCATTACGAAGCAGCAGCCCTATCCATAATGTGGGGGGTTGGGGTTGGTGGCGGGTGGGATGGGGAGGAAGTTGAATTGAGGAAGATAAAGGAAAGAAATGAAGAAATTCTCTATTTGGAATACAAGACCTGAGCTGCTCTCAGTGAAGAGCTTCTTAGGCTGTCCTGAATGAGTTATGTGATTTGTCTGCAGATGTTTCAGTGTCCCAGAGCTCATTAAAATGGCAAATATTTTTAAATGGGCCTCTTGCCCCTCAAGTTTATGAGATCTGAGCCCTGCAGAAAACTGATATGATGCACACCTACCTTCAACCTCTACTTGGAGTGTTTATCCTAAGCCCACTTTTGTCTCGTTTCTAATCCATTGGGTATTAATGTTAATCTGATATTTCTGAAGTGCTTAATGGTGTTTGTGAAAGGCACTGTGGAAAAGCGGACTGATGGATTGGCTGTGGATTTGACAGGAATTCAAGTTTTGAAAAACAAACCTACTTATCTGAAAGTGCCAAATAACCATCATATGTTTCCTGAAAATAAGAGCGATATATAAAGAATCTTATGAGACGGTGACACTAATTTCCATGTTTGCTGCACCATTTTAGCACTCCCATAAACCTGTAGTAGCTTTAACAGAAATATGGCCAGATGAGGCATATTTTATTCCTCAGCATGCAAGCCTAATGAATAGAAACTTCAACAGGTCCTTAAACAGTCCCTGCCTTCAAACTTAGGGAAACATTTTGGCAGATGTACAGTTTTCCCTCTGCCTTTAATATGGGGGGAGATAACATAGTACCTGGTATGATTTACAGAATCAGGACAAGTATTACAGAGAAAATGGAATTCTTAGGAAGTTTTCTACCCAAATTATAGCTCAACCTTTGGATCTTAAAAAGAGCTGGTCAAATCAGCATAACTCCGTATTTTACCACACCTATCAATTTTACCCCAGCGGCTCTTTGTTTCCCACACAATGAACTTCTAGATGGTAGTCTCTACTCTGGCCAAGTCTTTGGTAAAATGGTCCTAAGATTCCTCCATGAGAACCACATTATAGTTGAGACTTTGAAATTCTTCTTTTTAGAAATGAAACTGATAGATTGGGCCCAAAGATGTCCATATTGAACTAAATTCTGTATCAGTAAGGTGAAAGCACATGTTAAAGTATACTGAGGAAAACATTTTATCCTACTGCCTTTTTTAAATTAGCATTTTTAACAGAAAAGCAGTATAACACCTAAAAGAAAAAATAGGACATTCAAATAAGCAAAAGGAAGAAATGTAAACATAGTCACATTTAAGCTTTGATGTCTATCCTTTAAGGTTTATACTTATGTATAAGAATTTCCTATACATAATTATATCAAATATATATTAATAATAATGAAATACAGTTGAATTTAATTAACAATATATTTTTAGATAGTGACATAAGTTATGTTGGAATGTGAATACATTTAGTGCTACTGAAATGTACACTTATAAATAGTTAAAAGAGTAAATTTAATGTTTATTTTACTACAATAAAAAGTATCAAAAAAAATGAGATTCTAAAAAATGTTCTACTTTGTTACATTTTTTACACCAATGTCCCTTCATGTTAATCGATATAATTCAAGAACAGCATCTTAGTGTCTATACTGTAGAATATTCCACTTTGTGGAGATGTGCTTTGTATCATTTAAATCATTGAGTCTCATCCTGGCTGCACATTATAATCACTTGAATAGCTTATGAGAAAAACAGATGAACAAGCCTTACTCTGTGAGGTTCTGATTCATCCAGTCTGGGTAGGGACTTGGATATCAGTAGTGCTTTAAAGCTTTCCAGGTCATTCTAATATTCAGTTGGTCATGACGAGTGCTGATTTAAATGATCTGTTTTCCTAGACAGTTAAGTCACTTTCTGGTTTTTTTTCATAATTATACATAACTCTGAAAAGATTAATTCAAAAAGATTTTATAATACACATTCATAATTATGTATCTAATTGGTGATTATCATGACCATATGTTTTATCATCCCAACCAGGACCCCTGACAGTGAATGTGGTACTATTATCCACTATACCAGGATAATAGGTGTATACACCACATCTATTTGGCAAATTCTGTTATTTATAATTGCACTATTCAAAAATATACAAACTTTTAAGACATTTGGTAGATATATAAATCCCATCCCCAAATACCATATTAATTACATCAAGAACTTCTGAAAAGATTTGTTTTCTGAAATCCATCCCCCCTTCCCATCCGCTATCCCACCCCTCTAGGTCACCAAAGAACCCCGGACTGGGCTCCCTGTGTTATATAACAGCTTCCCACTATCTATTTTACATAGGGTTATCATAACCCCGCCCCTTTTCCCATTAGATAAAAATAGGTCACATTTAAGCTTTGATGTCTATCCTTTAAGGTTTATACTTATGTATAAGAATTTCCTATACATAATTATATCAAATATATATTAATAATAATGAAATACAGTTGAATTTAATTAACAATATATTTTTAGATAGTGACATAAGTTATGTTGGAATGTGAATACATTTAGTGCTACTGAAATGTACACTTATAAATAGTTAAAAGAGTAAATTTAATGTTTATTTTACTACAATAAAAAGTATCAAAAAAAATGAGATTCTAAAAAATGTTCTACTTTGTTACATTTTTTACACCAATGTCCCTTCATGTTAATCGATATAATTCAAGAACAGCATCTTAGTGTCTATACTGTAGAATATTCCACTTTGTGGAGATGTGCTTTGTATCATTTAAATCATTGAGTCTCATCCTGGCTGCACATTATAATCACTTGAATAGCTTATGAGAAAAACAGATGAACAAGCCTTACTCTGTGAGGTTCTGATTCATCCAGTCTGGGTAGGGACTTGGATATCAGTAGTGCTTTAAAGCTTTCCAGGTCATTCTAATATTCAGTTGGTCATGACGAGTGCTGATTTAAATGATCTGTTTTCCTAGACAGTTAAGTCACTTTCTGGTTTTTTTTCATAATTATACATAACTCTGAAAAGATTAATTCAAAAAGATTTTATAATACACATTCATAATTATGTATCTAATTGGTGATTATCATGACCATATGTTTTATCATCCCAACCAGGACCCCTGACAGTGAATGTGGTACTATTATCCACTATACCAGGATAATAGGTGTATACACCACATCTATTTGGCAAATTCTGTTATTTATAATTGCACTATTCAAAAATATACAAACTTTTAAGACATTTGGTAGATATATAAATCCCATCCCCAAATACCATATTAATTACATCAAGAACTTCTGAAAAGATTTGTTTTCTGAAATCCATCCCCCCTTCCCATCCGCTATCCCACCCCTCTAGGTCACCAAAGAACCCCGGACTGGGCTCCCTGTGTTATATAACAGCTTCCCACTATCTATTTTACATAGGGTAATATACGCATGTCAATCTTACTCTCTCAATTTGTCCTACCCTCTTCTTTCCCCATTGTGTCTGTTCTCTGTGTCGGCATCTCCATTTCTGCCCTGCAGCTACTGACGATAAGCAACAAAAATACATTCATCAGTACCATTTCTATATTCCATATATATGTGTTAATGTATGATATTTGTTTTTGTCTTTCTGACTTACTTCACTCTGTTTAACACATGCTTATTTTTTGACATCAAACTTTTGCATATGGTGGGTTTTGATAGAAGATGAAAACTTTTGTGTAGTCATGCCAACTATCTTTCCTTTAATAAGTTCTGACTTGGTATCAATACTATAATCTGTCTCTACTTCATAATGAACATATCTGGTTTAGAGTGAAGTAACAGTCTTACATTAATGATTCCAATTAAGCAATTACCCAATAACATTTACTTTAAAAATTATTTCCCCCATAAGAAGGGAGAGGCAATATAGGCATAAAGGATTTAGAGGTACAGACTATTATGTATAAAATAAGATGCAAGGATATATTATACAAGCCAGGGAATATAACAACTATTTTATAATAATTATAAATGGAGTATAACCTTTAAAAACTGTGAATCACCATAGTGTACACCTATAACTTATGTAGTATTATACATCAAATATGCTTCAATTAAAAAATATGTTTTCCCCACTAATTTGAATTAGCATCTTCAGCACACAATAAAATCCCTTATATATGCAGATCTGTTCCAGGGATTTCTCCTATGGCCATTTTTTTGTTTTCCAAAATCACTAAGTTTGAAAATATTAGCTATTCTTCAGCACACAGTAAATTTTATGACCTGGTATTTTTTTGTAATAGGTGTATACACCACATCTATTTGGCAAATTCTGTTATTTATAATTGCACTATTCAAAAATATACAAACTTTTAAGACATTTGGTAGATATATAAATCCCATCCCCAAATACCATATTAATTACATCAAGAACTTCTGAAAAGATTTGTTTTCTGAAATCCATCCCCCCTTCCCATCCGCTATCCCACCCCTCTAGGTCACCAAAGAACCCCGGACTGGGCTCCCTGTGTTATATAACAGCTTCCCACTATCTATTTTACATAGGGTAATATACGCATGTCAATCTTACTCTCTCAATTTGTCCTACCCTCTTCTTTCCCCATTGTGTCTGTTCTCTGTGTCGGCATCTCCATTTCTGCCCTGCAGCTACTGACGATAAGCAACAAAAATACATTCATCAGTACCATTTCTATATTCCATATATATGTGTTAATGTATGATATTTGTTTTTGTCTTTCTGACTTACTTCACTCTGTTTAACACATGCTTATTTTTTGACATCAAACTTTTGCATATGGTGGGTTTTGATAGAAGATGAAAACTTTTGTGTAGTCATGCCAACTATCTTTCCTTTAATAAGTTCTGACTTGGTATCAATACTATAATCTGTCTCTACTTCATAATGAACATATCTGGTTTAGAGTGAAGTAACAGTCTTACATTAATGATTCCAATTAAGCAATTACCCAATAACATTTACTTTAAAAATTATTTCCCCCATAAGAAGGGGGAGAGGCAATATAGGCATAAAGGATTTAGAGGTACAGACTATTATGTATAAAATAAGATGCAAGGATATATTATACAAGCCAGGGAATATAACAACTATTTTATAATAATTATAAATGGAGTATAACCTTTAAAAACTGTGAATCACCATAGTGTACACCTATAACTTATGTAGTATTATACATCAAATATGCTTCAATTAAAAAATATGTTTTCCCCACTAATTTGAATTAGCATCTTCAGCACACAATAAAATCCCTTATATATGCAGATCTGTTCCAGGGATTTCTCCTATGGCCTATGTTTTATCTGTTGGTTCTCATAATATCTCACCAATTTAATTATTTGGTATTGGATTATATTTTAGTATCTGATTGTGCAAGTATTCCTGCCATATTGTTTTTCTTTAATAATTTATTGCTTATTCTCACTTGTTCAATTCTTCCAGGTAAATTTTATAGGATACCCCTACAAAAGCCATTGATCTGATGGGAATATACATCAGAGTGAGAAAGAATCAGCAATTTTACAAGACTAATGGCTGTCGAGGAACTTGGTGTATCTCTCTACTCATTCAGGTATTCTTGTTTATCCTATATTTTTCTGATTTGTTTCAGGGTTTTTACCATAGATCTTGCATATTTCTTATTAGATATATATCTAAGTGTCTCCTTATTTTCATTGTCTGTGTATGTATATGCATGCATGCATGTGCAAAGGGGATATTTTTAAAATTCATTTATGTTTTCTAAATGGTTATTTCATCCTATTGGTTCTCTCTAGCTCTATCTAATAGCATGCAACATGTTACATCAGACAACAACATACACACATGACTTGCAAAGCATATCCCTTGAATTTGAGTTACTTTCCCCTATTTTAAGGTATTACATAGCAATAGTCTGACTTACTCCATGCCTGGCCTATGATTATTTGCATGTTCATTCACCAAATGTCACTAAGACTCTTCAAGAGCTGTACACTGAGCCGGGTGTGAGGATATAACAGTAACAGGGGGACAAGAGTTGTAAACAAGAATACATATGACTAATCTGGAATTATACATATCTGTAAACAACAAAATTCTGTAAAATCAAAAAAGCACAATTAAACAAATCTTAAAAACAAACAAACAAAACAAAAGAATATACATATTGGGCTTCCCTGGTGGTCCAGTGGGTGAAGAGTCTGCCTTGCAGTGCAGGGGGCACTGGTTTGATCCCTGGCCAAGGAGGATCCCGCATGCTTCAGAGCAGCTGGACCAATGTGTCCAATTATGAGCCAGCACTCTGGAGCACATGCATCCAGAGCCGGTGCTCTGCATTGAGAGAGGCCACTGCAATGGGAGGCCCACACATGCCAGAGAATAAAAAGATGGATGAAAATAAATATAAATAAAAGAGGCATGATGATGAAAAGGAAAAAAAAAAAAATACACTGATCAAACTTAGCTGGAGTCCTCACTAGGCAAGGCTGCCCTGAGAAAAATGATGGTTAGGCTGAAACTTGAAGGGATTCAACTAGACAAAAAAGAAGAAAACATTTGGAGCCCAGGGAGCAGCCCAGGGAGCAGCATAGAAGGGCCAGTCCATTGAGTGGGCAGTCGAGGGCTCTTGAGTGGAGTTTGCATTAGGCAGGACTGAGGCTGTAGGGGATTCTGACACATAGAGGCTTTCATACTTTATTTTAGCAGCAGCGGAAAGCAGTGAAGAGTTTAAAAAGGAAAGTGACTTCACCGTATCTGCATTTTAGAAAGATGACTGGATGCCATGTAGAGATGAAATTCAAGGAAAGCAAGAGAGTTTTCAGGGAAAATAAAAAGCAGGGTTTTCAAGTAGTCCACTTGAAACAACCAGGTCTACCTGCACATGACAGGATTAAACCAAGGCGCCACTGTAGGTGGAAACAAACTGGTGGATTAAGGAGTGATATATGAGCAACAACAGCAGTTGTGTCATAGTGTATTAGCCCATTAGGACTGCTATAACAAAAGTACTATATAGTGGGTGGCTTATAAACAACATAAATTTGTTTCTCACAATTCTGGATCAGGGTGACATATGGTCAGGTGAGAGCCCTCTTCCTGGTTCACAGATGGCCATCCTCTTGCTTTGTCCTCATAGGCAAAAGGGGCAAGAGAGCTCTCTGGGGTCTCTTATATAAGGACACTAATTCTATTCATGAGAGTTCTGCCCTCATCATTTATCACATTGGGGTTTAGGATTTCAACATGTGAATCTGGAGGCAGGGCAGACACAAACATGTAGTCCACAGCAGAGTAGGTCTGAATTTCAGTCTGACTTCTTGCTAAATATGATCTTGGACAAATTGTTTCAGATCATTGAACTTGCTCTAACTGTTCAATTGTCTGAGTCTTAGCTGCTGCATATGGAAAGTAGAGCTAGGGAACCTACTGCAGTAATACAGTAGATCTCATCAAGAGTCTAGCACAGGTTCCTAAACTGTATCCCTCCCTGCCTTTCACCATGTGAATGGCTTAGCCTCTCCTGGGTTTAAAGCTAGTTGATGCTCTGCCTTTGAACTCTCACTCAAAGTACACCTTCATCATTTCTAAAATCACAGTCCCAGACACTTGACAGCTTTTTTAGTAGAAAAAAATTGGAGCATTGTAGATATATTCTGAAGCATGAGAGAAAAAAATCAGCTTAAGTAACAGAGACCCCCCCATATAACAAGAAAATCACATTTGGTTCCAGCTCTCACATAGATGTAACCAAACACACTCTCTGTTCTAAACAGATCCTTTTCTTTACATTTGTGGTAATAGTATTACCACTATTACTGGTAATAGTTGTTCTGTGTATTTCATATACTCTTGTTCAGTCCACTGCTGTTTATTAATTCAGATGTAAGTTCAATTTTCTATAACAGAAACTCAGAGCGCAGGGACATGCACAAGTCAGAAGCTGACTTCTCCTTTGGGAAGTTAACTCGGAATTAGTGTTCCAGGACTGGGATGGCAGTTCTTCAGTTTCAGACCTAGGCTTCCTGTGCATTCCCTGTTATCCTTGGATTATTACCCTATCTGCACAGCACGAAGATGAACTATCACCATCAGGTGAGCATTCTAGTTAGTGGGAAAGGGACAGAACAGGGGATGGTAACCTGGAGATGACATACATCACCTCCTCTAATACTCTATTGGCCAGAAATAAGTCACAGGGTCAAAATAAGCTACAGTTGCTATTAAGCACATCAGAAAGACAGATTATGAGGACCACTCAGTCTTTGCCTTAACTTATGATGGTGCAGCCCATCATAATCTAGGCCTTACAGACATACCAAGGTGTGACTATAAAGTACGACAAACATGTTTTAAATAAACACAATTAATTTTTTACATATAGATCTATTTACTTTTAAGCTAGTTACTTTTGGAAGCTACTCTTTGAAAATGATTGTTCCAAATATTTCTGGATCTTCTCTTGTCACTGCCTTTTTTTTTTTTTAAGATTTATTTATTTATTTATTTGGGGGGAGTGGGTGGGGAGGGGGGGAGCCAGCGGGCCACTTCTATTGGTCTTTCATTTGTCCATTTTCGTCCATCTTTGTTCTTTGACCCATGTGGGCCTCCCATCGCGGTGGCGTCTGTTGTTGCAGAGCACCGGCTCTGGGCGCATGCGCGCCAGAGCTCCGACTTGGTAATTGGACACATCCGTCCAGCCGCTCCGCGGCACATGGGATCTTCCCAGGCCAGGGATCGAACCGGCGCCTCTTGCACTGCAAGGCGGTGTCTTTACCCACTGGACCACCAGGGAAGCCCCAGGAAGCCCCTTGTCACTGCCTTTTAGAAACAGTTCTTCTACCACAGGAGAGTATCTGTCTGACTTACCGGGTTACAGTTACAAAACTACTCAGCAATACTACTACTACTCAACAAAGTCCTAACACTTCTCTCATTCATTAGGCTTAGTTCCAATAGACTTTTCACTTCTTTCTAAAGTCAAAATCATTTTCAAAATAGAGAAAACTCACTATTGTGGAATTTCTTAAAATATGTTTTATGTATGTATGTATGTATCTATCTATCTATATATCCATATATATGTGTGTGTGTGCTCAGTCGTGTCTGACTCCTTGTAACCCCATGGACTGTAGCCTGCCCAGGCTCTTCTGTCCATGGGATTTTCCAGACAGTAATACTGGAGTGAGTTGCCATTTCTTTCTCCAGGGAGTCTTCCTGCCCAGGGATTAAACCCTCATCTCTAGTGCCTCCTGCATTTGGCAGGCAGATTCTTTACCACTGAGTTACATGGGAAGCCCTTAAAATGTGTCAGATAGTTCTAAAAGCAATTCCCCAAACCTTCAAAGACATTTTGTGTGAATCAAAAAAGTTCTAGAATACTTGCTCAAACAATGAATGTCTTTTGCTGTATGGTCCTGCTTCATACAGTTTTCAGGATAGTGATAACTGGCCATCTCTGAGAATGGGTGTACCAAGCAGGACCCTACCTGTAATACGCAAGGACTGCCACATATCATGGGGGTTCATTCATGTGACTTCCTCCAAGATATCTTGTAGGCCAGTGATACACTTTTTTTTTTGACCACTTCTATTGATCTTTCATTTATTTATGTTTGTTCTTTGGCCTGTGTGGGCCTCCCATGGCAGTGGTCTCTCTTGCTGCAGAGCACCAGCTCTGGGTGTATACACTCCAAAGCTCCGGCTCGGTAGTTTGACACATTGGTCCAGCCACTCTGCTGCTCGTGGGATCTTCCCAGGATAGGGATCGAACTGGCACCCCCTGCACCGCAAGGTAGGGCAGTGTCCCTACCCACTGGACCACCAGGGAAGTCCCTGATATACAATTTTATAAACAGTTTGAACTCTCTTGTGTCTTTGAATCTTTGTTCAAAATCACCTCTTCTGTGAACCTGTCACTAACTTCCCTGTTAGAGCCAGTTACTCTTCCCTCTGTGCTCCTGTCACATTCTATGTACAGCAAACTTTTAATGCTTAATATACCATCTGCTAATTATCCATTTACCCATAATCCCTATGTTGTACACATGGGTGTGTGCATGCCTGTGTGCTTGCACACCCATGTACCTCTGTGAGAGAGGGGCTCCTTAGACCTCGTTCTGATTGCCTTGTTCATCTTTGCATGCCCTCTAGTGCCTTTAGCACTGTGGCACTCAGCAATGTTGGAGAAATGTATTGAGGAGGCAAACAAATATAATCTATTCTTAGAAAATAACTTGCTTTCTATCTCTGACTCTATGGCTCTCATCTTTATTTATAGTTCTTCTATAAGAACTGGGGAGTAGCTTAAGTGTTCTCTGAAGTCTTTTGATTCTAGGCAATACTGGGCCAAGACTGTGATTTCAGTGGAGGTACTGGCAAATTCTAGGGACAAAGTCTGCTCAAAGAAGGTGGAGGAAATGCTATGACTTTCAAAAACACAGGTTTGTTAGGAACCCACCTTTCAGACAGATTGGACTAAATCTGGCCCATTCTGTTTCTTTGGTGAGGAGTTAGGTAAAGAAAAGTTTAACCTTTCTGTGGCTGTGAAGAAAGAATTACCCATTTCCCAAGAAGCTAAAGTATTGACTGCAATGCCTACTAAGATTATTGAGAATGGGTAAGCACTGCAGAACCCTTGAAACTGTTAAACCAAATTAGAAATAATAAAAGGAAAGCTTTAACTCTTAATTGTTGGTTTAAAATCTAACTGGATAACAGAATATTAGGACAAACACATAGGTAAAATAAGAAAATAAAGGAAACGCTATCACCAAATAATATCATTTGATGGAACTTTTAAATTTCCTCAGCATGCCATTTCCCAAAAGGAGTGTTCTGGAATACTTTTGTGGTAAGAAAATTAATTGCATATTCAAGTTGGAAGAGCTTAAAAAATCCTACGTGTTATATGTTCCTAGAAAAAAAAAAAAAAAAACAGAACTAACTGAACACAGGCTCGGGAAATGCCAAAATAATTTTGTTCATAGAAAAAAATGCTTAAAACATTCCAGCAACTGTGACAGCCTAGGGACGGTCCCCTGCACCAGATTTCCTCAGTGAAGGTGATTGTTCATCACAGCTTTTGACCTGGAGAGGAATAGTGGGGACTGGACAGGGGGATAGTCAATCTCAAAAGAAGCAGAAGGAAGAATTCTGGAAGGACCTTTCTTTCTTTTCCACTTCTCTTTAGTTGTCCGCGAATATCAATGAAGTGTTACCGCCTCAAGCAGGAGTGCGAGTTGAAGCCCCCTGCCTGAGCCCTGCTTCTTTTGAACACAAGATCAAGGCGTTCATTTGTTGTTTACTCATTGGAGATTCTCACCTACTACACATTACTTTAGAAAGTTGTAAAAAAAAAAAAAAAAAAAAAAAAAGACACCACGCGGCAGGGAACTCCAAAGTTTTACCTGTCTTTAATTTATGCAGTATTTTCACTTTGTGCTATCCCAGCAGGTGCGACCGCGCTTTTGCGGAGCCTCAGTGCTATTTTACCTGCTTGAGTCTGTCAAAAACCCATTTGTATGCGCCCGACTGATGTGCTAGAAAGAAAAGCCCCAACCTGTCAAGTAAACCCTGCACCTGTACGAAGCAGTTAAATTGTTCCGTCTGCTATCATCCCCGGTGATCAAAGGCCGTTTCCGGGAGGGGTGCCCAGAGACCAAAGCAAAGGATGGAGCGCCTTGTCTTGGATTTTAAATAGAAGAGGACAACGAAGACGAGAGTGGAGAAGGGGGGTGGGGGTGGGGGGATGAAAACCGGAGGAGAAAAAGATCCCTGAGGCTCGGGCTGGACTGGGCTACCTGAAGGAGCTTTTGTCTGATCCAGGCGAGCCGAGAGTGCATTCTTTCACATTAAGAACCGCAGGGGAAGACATTCATTCACTCCCCTTTTTTTGGTGACGTAGCTGGGGCATTCATGTGTTTTTAACCTTAAATAATTTTTGTCTCTAAGCTCCAAACAAGTTTTATCCTGTCCACAGGTCAGTTTTGTTACAGAGGCCAATTAGCAGTGCTACCTTCGCCTGCGGCAAAAAGCCAAGTAATGGCGGGGCAAGCCCTCCGGAGAGGTGATGAATAACTCCGGAGAGCTGTAATTTGAAAGGGGGGCCTTTGAAGCATTTACCTTACATGGGACTCTATTGTCACTGCAGGGTGTTTGATCTTAAAATAATTTACTTAATGATCTCACCATGGGAGCAATTGGCAGAGCAAGATTAGGCTGTAAGGCCTAATGGACATGGGAAAAGTTAAAATTGCTTGGAGAAAGGTATGTACAGCTCTGAGATCTGTCCGTGTTGTGTGTTCATTACTCGGGGCTTGGGGGCTAAGAGGCGGGGAGCCTGACCGCGATCAGCTTTGCATAGCTCATCAGTGAAAATCATCGGATGCAGGCCAGCCTCTCCTGGGATGCTCGCTGAGCATTTTTTTCTCTTGCCTGCGTTTCAGCGTTCCTGGGAATTAATGATCTGATTTTTACAGTCAATGATTTTCTTTCTTTCCTTTTTTTTAAACTCTTCCCCCCGCCCCCGCCCCCCAAGCAAGGAGCCACTGTATTAGGAAGGCACACAGAGGAGGGTGGCATCCACATGTAGGCTTCTGAGCTGGAATCAGAGCCAGATCTGAGGGTGAAGGTTTGCCTTTTCAGTTGGCAAACGGGACCTTAAGTAGACACAACGAAGAAACCGAGAGGTTTGCGATCATCCCCGGTGATCAAAGGCCGTTTCCGGGAGGGGTGCCCAGAGACCAAAGCAAAGGATGGAGCGCCTTGTCTTGGATTTTAAATAGAAGAGGACAACGAAGACGAGAGTGGAGAAGGGGGTGGGGTGGGGGATGAAAACCGGAGGAGAAAAGATCCCTGAGGCTCGGGCTGGACTGGGCTACCTGAAGGAGCTTTTGTCTGATCCAGGCGAGCCGAGTGCATTCTTTCACATTAAGAACCGCAGGGGAAGACATTCATTCACTCCCCTTTTTTTGGTGACGTAGCTGGGGCATTCATGTGTTTTTAACCTTAAATAATTTTTGTCTCTAAGCTCCAAACAAGTTTTATCCTGTCCACAGGTCAGTTTTGTTACAGAGGCCAATTAGCAGTGCTACCTTCGCCTGCGGCAAAAAGCCAAGTAATGGCGGGGCAAGCCCTCCGGAGAGGTGATGAATAACTCCGGAGAGCTGTAATTTGAAAGGGGGGCCTTTGAAGCATTTACCTTACATGGGACTCTATTGTCACTGCAGGGTGTTTGATCTTAAAATAATTTACTTAATGATCTCACCATGGGAGCAATTGGCAGAGCAAGATTAGGCTGTAAGGCCTAATGGACATGGGAAAAGTTAAAATTGCTTGGAGAAAGGTATGTACAGCTCTGAGATCTGTCCGTGTTGTGTGTTCATTACTCGGGGGCTTGGGGGCTAAGAGGCGGGGAGCCTGACCGCGATCAGCTTTGCATAGCTCATCAGTGAAAATCATCGGATGCAGGCCAGCCTCTCCTGGGATGCTCGCTGAGCATTTTTTTCTCTTGCCTGCGTTTCAGCGTTCCTGGGAATTAATGATCTGATTTTTACAGTCAATGATTTTCTTTCTTTCCTTTTTTTTAAACTCTTCCCCCCGCCCCCGCCCCCCAAGCAAGGAGCCACTGTATTAGGAAGGCACACAGAGGAGGGTGGCATCCACATGTAGGCTTCTGAGCTGGAATCAGAGCCAGATCTGAGGGTGAAGGTTTGCCTTTTCAGTTGGCAAACGGGACCTTAAGTAGACACAAGGCAATTATTTGGGCAGCTGTTATCCCAGGTCCAAATATGACTTTGTCCTCTAGAAAGGAAAATTTTCTAATGTAAGCCCTGATTCAGCATACTCATAACCCACATTTATTTGGGTTCTCTTACATACACATCAATTATATATATGGTACTTGAAAGAAATATCTTAGTGTTGGGTTCTACCAGTTTGATATCAGGAGAGAGAGTACTGTAGGGTTTAAATTTCTTCATAATTTTGCTCTTTCAATGGTTCACAGTTTGCTTACAGCCAAGTCACTCATAAAGGCACTTTATTTTTCTCAATTATGAAATTGTAAAAGGCACCTTAAATGAATATCTAACCAGAAAAAGAGAAACCTAAGAACTGCTATTGCTCTTTATGTAGTTGATGTTAAACCTAAGGATAGGACATGTGATGCTATAGAATAGGAATAATTAACAAATGAATTCACTTCTTCTCTAGTGCAGATTCCAGTTAAGCAATATCATAGAGGCCTGTCCATGCAGTCCAATGTCTTAATATGTATTCTTCCTTTGGGAAGCAATACCTAGTGAATATATCTACAGACATTATCCAGAAAGTTTGATGTAATTTGTATAAAATAGAAAAGCTCAATATTGAGCTCAAAGTAGGTTAAGTCTGATTCTGCAAGATAACACAACTTTCACCCATGTCTGGTAGGGCAGTGCAAGTCAAGTAATTATGGACACAAGTACCAGCTTTATGACAGCAAATACCAGTTTGCATGTGCCAACTTGGGGCAGTGCAAATGTTCCCTACAAGTCTGAAGCTTTTCTGAAATTTAGCTTTTGGATTCCATTTATAGTGAATCTCTTGAGATATACCTGAGAGTCTCCACCTACCAAAATAGAGTAGACTCCTTTTGAGCTTGTCTTTTTATCACTAGTCTATACTGAAAATTAGCAACTTATTAATTTGCTTCAGTAATTTCTTCTCTGATGTGTGGAAATAACTGTCTGAGGCTGCACTAAAGGTTATTTAAAGATTATTTATGCTCTGTTCATAGATTCTCTTTGTTAAATTACTTGATAAGTGGGCCTGACCCTCAGAGGAGGGTGGCATCCACATGTAGGCTTCTGAGCTGGAATCAGAGCCAGATCTGAGGGTGAAGGTTTGCCTTTTCAGTTGGCAAACGGGACCTTAAGTAGACACAAGGCAATTATTTGGGCAGCTGTTATCCCAGGTCCAAATATGACTTTGTCCTCTAGAAAGGAAAATTTTCTAATGTAAGCCCTGATTCAGCATACTCATAACCCACATTTATTTGGGTTCTCTTACATACACATCAATTATATATATGGTACTTGAAAGAAATATCTTAGTGTTGGGTTCTACCAGTTTGATATCAGGAGAGAGAGTACTGTAGGGTTTAAATTTCTTCATAATTTTGCTCTTTCAATGGTTCACAGTTTGCTTACAGCCAAGTCACTCATAAAGGCACTTTATTTTTCTCAATTATGAAATTGTAAAAGGCACCTTAAATGAATATCTAACCAGAAAAAGAGAAACCTAAGAACTGCTATTGCTCTTTATGTAGTTGATGTTAAACCTAAGGATAGGACATGTGATGCTATAGAATAGGAATAATTAACAAATGAATTCACTTCTTCTCTAGTGCAGATTCCAGTTAAGCAATATCATAGAGGCCTGTCCATGCAGTCCAATGTCTTAATATGTATTCTTCCTTTGGGAAGCAATACCTAGTGAATATATCTACAGACATTATCCAGAAAGTTTGATGTAATTTGTATAAAATAGAAAAGCTCAATATTGAGCTCAAAGTAGGTTAAGTCTGATTCTGCAAGATAACACAACTTTCACCCATGTCTGGTAGGGCAGTGCAAGTCAAGTAATTATGGACACAAGTACCAGCTTTATGACAGCAAATACCAGTTTGCATGTGCCAACTTGGGGCAGTGCAAATGTTCCCTACAAGTCTGAAGCTTTTCTGAAATTTAGCTTTTGGATTCCATTTATAGTGAATCTCTTGAGATATACCTGAGAGTCTCCACCTACCAAAATAGAGTAGACTCCTTTTGAGCTTGTCTTTTTATCACTAGTCTATACTGAAAATTAGCAACTTATTAATTTGCTTCAGTAATTTCTTCTCTGATGTGTGGAAATAACTGTCTGAGGCTGCACTAAAGGTTATTTAAAGATTATTTATGCTCTGTTCATAGATTCTCTTTGTTAAATTACTTGATAAGTGGGCCTGACCCTCATTCTCTGGCCCTTTGGACTGGTAATGCAAAGAATGGGAGCAGATAAGGACATGCATCTATGTGCCTTAACCTTTTTCAATCAACTAAAAGGAGATGCCAGGCCCAAATGGGTAATGTCGGGATTTAAGTGACATAATGTGATGAAGCACGTAGGAATGATGCAACAAGTAGAAGATGCTCAACAGAAGTTTTTTCCCACGCTGTGCTCTGAAAACAGCCTTAAATACCCCTATCAGAGATCAGTTTGGGTCACCTTCCTCCTCCCTATGGAGCATTTCCCTCCATTTTCCACTCATGATCCAGTAGGGGTTACAAGCAAAGTTGTTTTCTGTTGGTAAGTAAGCTAAAATTCTTTATGAACATCTAACTATTCAGAGAGAAATTAGATTAGTCATCTCCAGGCCATCTCACAGCTATGAGTACTAACCTAAGGAATCAACCTCTAGTGCTGGTGCTCAGTGAGATTTTTCTGTCCTTCATCTTTCCTTCTTCTCTGTTTCCATTTTTCCTAAGGCTACCATTAATTTTTTTTTTTCAATCCTAAGGTCATTCCAGTTGTGTTTGTTGTCTTAAGAGATGAATGTAACTTGAAACCAAGAAAAGAATCATTATCCTCACCAAGAGACAAACTAACAGTGAATAGAAAAGAATAAGA
The DNA here is from genome assembly GCA_022376925.1 of Tragulus kanchil. Taxonomy (NCBI): domain Eukaryota; kingdom Metazoa; phylum Chordata; class Mammalia; order Artiodactyla; family Tragulidae; genus Tragulus; species Tragulus kanchil. Next base: position 106,680,476 of record JAIOJX010000030.1, on the reverse strand, counting down.
AAAGATATCTAGGAAAAAAAGGAAGTTATGGCTATTTTAACATGTAAGTTACCATATGAGTGACAGCATGATGACACCTTAATTATGTCCCTGTCTATTGGTTTTTCCTTCTTCCTTGCTCATTTCTCCCTCCTTCTCTGATCTCCCTCTCCATGTCCCTTTATCTGTGTGTCTCCATTTCTCTTTTTCCTCTTCCCTTTCCTCTTTGTCTATAAAATTTTCTTATTATATGAAAAATATTCTTATTTCACATTATATGAAATGTCATATGAAAATATTCTTCTCTCCTCCATCCCTTTCCCCACTTCTGAGTGCATGTCTCCACCTCTGTCTCTCCTACTGTGCATGTACTTCTGTGTCTGTTGGCTCTCCCTCTCTCTTTCTCTCTCTCTCTCTCTGAAAACCCAGGATGTAAATTAAAAGGTCAGAGATGTGAATGTGAACATAGAAATTTTTTTTCTTTATTATGATTTGCTTTTTCAAGTAAAAGCTATGAATTCACAAGCTCACTCTTAGAACCTTTCCATCTACCAGCAACCTGGATGTCAAGAAGCACTTGACCTTCACAGACAGCAAGTGCTGAGCCATCTCCTGAGCCCCCACAGCAAGTAGGCACTGCCCTGCCAGTTCCAGCCAGCATTTGTGCTACAGGATGAGTCATAAGAGAGGGATGAAAAAGGTCAAGGTCAAGCCACTTAGCCACCTCTTCCTACCTGGCTCCCCTCCCAGCTGGCACTGGTTACTGTCCTATATTTCAGAGGTATTTCCACTGGCCTAGAACCATCATCTCATCTAGAAGACATACAAATTCCACCTAGGTAGTTCTAAAATCACCTAGCTGATCATTCAATTTATATACAGTATCAAGTGTTCATTTAATAGCTGCTATTTCAGTCCCACTGACCTACATCCTTGACATGTGCTTTGGCAGGGCCCTACAGTGCTGTAAAAGTAACTTTTTAGCACTCACAGAAAAAGCAGTTGAAGTTCATTTCTCACAGATTGCCGGACCCCATCACACATGAAGATGCTGTAAAGTAGGCATCAGACAATTTTCAAAAGTCCATCACCATCAGGGGAAGACCTGACTTTGGTGACCAGGGGCTCAGACTAGGTCCCCTTGCTCAGTATGCTCTATGACATGGCATTAGGCTTCCTGAGAGCACATTGACACCAGTGAGATGCCCAATGGAGGTATCTGGCTCTATTTCTATAGGATTTTTATTTTATTTTTCTCATTTCTCATCTGTGGGCACCATGTGACCTGTACCATCCTATACTCTATACTCTGTGCCAAAAGTATTTTTCTCTTATTCTAAGATGAGCTGCAGGAGAGATGCCTCGCTGGGGCAGTTGTGTCTCTCAGGGCTTTCCTTTATGATCACTGCAGACCACACCTGTTCCAAGCTGTGCCCTTTCCTACCCATATTCCCATAGATGCTTGTTTCCTAGTCCCCCACCCTATGTCTTCTGCTCCATCACTCCTGCTTAATTCTCACATTGTTCTCTCTGAATCAAGTTCATGCAAAGTGACTTTCTGTTTGGGAACTTGAAAGATGCATACTGGCCCGTGTGTGAATCTTTAAGACAAAAAGTGCAGTACTGTTAAAGTACAATAAGCAATATCTTCAGAGATATCTTCCTCCAAATGGAGGGATAGTTTCTGCAGTAGCTATTTCACCTAGAAATCCATGACAAGCGTGTTCAGAGATTGACAGACTCAAGTTTGGAGAATTTGACCACAGATTTGAAGGGATGAAACTTAGATTTGTTATAATGTGGGTTGTGTGTGTTTTAAATGTTAGATAGTAAAAGCCCCCAGTTCGTACAGATTATTGGAAATTTGATTTAACAATTTTTTTTTCTTAAGTGAAATGACTTCCCAGAACAACCTCAGAATTTTCAAATTCTGAAGTTCTTAGCCTGACTGTTCCATTCACAATCCCTCCACATAATCTTACATCTTTCCTTCAGCTGTCATGGCTCTCACAGGTCCCAAGGACAGATGCTTGTGCTTAGAATTAAAATGGAAAAACAAAACCCCCTAATCTCCGAGTTGTCTCTAGAGATGTTTCTGGTAGATGTTTTTTTAAGTCAAAGAGTAGAGTAAGGACTACTCACAAAGCTTTCCAAAAAGTATATACCAGTGTAACTACTAGCTCACACAATTTCTGAGAAGTCAGCTTTGACATAAGAAAAAGAGAACTAATATTCATTTGCCGTTAGAGCTGCAGGCATGACAACTTACAGCAACTTGTACAGCCAAGGAAACTGGGCCCTGGGAGGATCAAGTGGAAGATGTGGGATTTGAAAGCCTGTTCCTCTTCATGGGCACCAGGTGGTGTAAAGCCTCCATCCTCCCAGGTATAAAACCCCTTTCTTCCTGCGCGTGCTTGCCTATTTTCTCTTATTCTAAGATGAGCTGCAGGAGAGATGCCTCGCTGGGGCAGTTGTGTCTCTCAGGGCTTTCCTTTATGATCACTGCAGACCACACCTGTTCCAAGCTGTGCCCTTTCCTACCCATATTCCCATAGATGCTTGTTTCCTAGTCCCCCACCCTATGTCTTCTGCTCCATCACTCCTGCTTAATTCTCACATTGTTCTCTCTGAATCAAGTTCATGCAAAGTGACTTTCTGTTTGGGAACTTGAAAGATGCATACTGGCCCGTGTGTGAATCTTTAAGACAAAAAGTGCAGTACTGTTAAAGTACAATAAGCAATATCTTCAGAGATATCTTCCTCCAAATGGAGGGATAGTTTCTGCAGTAGCTATTTCACCTAGAAATCCATGACAAGCGTGTTCAGAGATTGACAGACTCAAGTTTGGAGAATTTGACCACAGATTTGAAGGGATGAAACTTAGATTTGTTATAATGTGGGTTGTGTGTGTTTTAAATGTTAGATAGTAAAAGCCCCCAGTTCGTACAGATTATTGGAAATTTGATTTAACAATTTTTTTCTTAAGTGAAATGACTTCAGAACAACCTCAGACTTTTCAAATTCTGAAGTTCTTAGCCTGACTGTTCCATTCACAATCCCTCCACATAATCTTACATCTTTCCTTCAGCTGTCATGGCTCTCACAGGTCCCAAGGACAGATGCTTGTGCTTAGAATTAAAATGGAAAAACAAAACCCCCTAATCTCCGAGTTGTCTCTAGAGATGTTTCTGGTAGATGTTTTTTTAAGTCAAAGAGTAGAGTAAGGACTACTCACAAAGCTTTCCAAAAAGTATATACCAGTGTAACTACTAGCTCACACAATTTCTGAGAAGTCAGCTTTGACATAAGAAAAAGAGAACTAATATTCATTTGCCGTTAGAGCTGCAGGCATGACAACTTACAGCAACTTGTACAGCCAAGGAAACTGGGCCCTGGGAGGATCAAGTGGAAGATGTGGGATTTGAAAGCCTGTTCCTCTTCATGGGCACCAGGTGGTGTAAAGCCTCCATCCTCCCAGGTATAAAACTTTTCTTCCTGGGCTTCCCTGGTGGTCCAGTGGGTAAGGACACTGCCTTGCAGTGCAAGGGGGGCGTCAGATCGATCCCTGGCCTGGGAAGATCCCACGTGCTGCAGAAAGGCTGGGCAGATGTGTCCAACTACCGAGCTGGCGCTCTGGAGCGCATGCGTCCAGAGCTGGCGATCTGCGACAGGGGAGGCCACCGCGATGGGAGGCCCACACAGGCCAAGGAACAAGGATGGATGAAAATAGATAAATGAAAGAACAATAGAAGTGGCCAGAAAAGAAGGAAAAAAAAAAAACCACGTTCTTCCTGGTGGTGACACCAGTGACTTCTCCTACTGGATGCACTTTCCAGACACTCGTTCTCTTAGCTGCAGTGTCTATAGTCTGCTGCTACAGCTCCGTTTTGTTGTTGTTGTTGTCTTTGACTTAAAAGACCTCGATTAAGCTTAGGCTCCCTCCCTGTAGGCAGCTAGCATCCAGAGTCTGGTTGATCCCTGGAAGTATACTTTACAGGGGAGTGACTCTTTTTCAGATAGCAAGGGGTTTGGTTCTCTTTCCTTCTCTTCTTTTCCTCTAGGGCAAGGGAGAGAGGTTAGACAGGGAGCAGGTGGTGGCAGGGGATAAAGGCAGTGGGAGAGGCTGAGGGAGGAGAAAGCGGAAGAGCCACGTTTGAATGAGGTGGCCTCTGAACATCTCTGGGAGAGGGGATGGGGTTGCCAGTGCTCATAAAGATCAAGGGGTTGGACTCAGGATTAAACTCATGCATGTCACACCAGCCTTGGTCTCCCCAGATACCTGGTCCTGCCTCATCCCTCCTTGACTTGGTTGCCAGGCCCCAGTGCAGGGCTGTTATCTCAATTCCGGAGTTCTGGTGGGGTTGACCGAGGCCTTTCTCGCATCCATGTTACAGTTCAGTTCCTCCCCCTGCACAATCCTGTTTTCTTCACATCCCCAAAGGTATTGATCTTGAGAGATGGTAATAAACTTCCTGCTTGTCAACTTCCATCACAAGATCTGTTTCCCAGAACTTGACCTCAATTGTGTTTGTAAAGCATGTCGTCATTTTCAAATGCTGCTGTGTGCTGTCACTATGATGTTCACGACACACTGAGGCTCAGAAAAGTGGAGACCTTCTAAGGGCCGCACATCAAAGAGCGGAGACTTAGAATAAACTCTCTCTGGTCCAAATGCCTGTGTGAGGGTCACAAGAGTGTTCACACTGAACTATCCCTAAAATGTTTCTCCTGAGACTGTGATTCTTTATTGCTTCACCCTCCACTGTTCATTTCTATTTCCTTAGGTGTTTACCTTTTCCCCTCCCCCAAATTGCTTTTTCCCAGTCCTACCAGCTCCCTTCTGCAGTGGTTTCTTTAAAACACCAGTGAGGGAAGAGGTACGCAGGCTCTCTAGGACATTAATACTTTGGCACTAGAAAAAAGAAAACCTCTTTGCCAAAAATGAAGTGACAGGGGCGTGTGTCTAGTGCCCTGGAGATGGATGCACTACAGACCCTCTGTTCTAGATAACTGCCTCTTGTAATGCTTTACACTCCTGACTTTAAAGAAGACATTCATCAGAGAATGAATTTCTCCATTTGCAGAGAATGGGAATTTCTCAAACTAATAACTATGTAAGCACAGAGGCAATTGGGACATCCAGTAATTCCACGCAACTGTGTTCTTGGGTCTGTTCACCACATTTGCAATGCCCTTTAGTATCTTTGGGGACCTTCTGTCATTTGGTTCAGCACAGCACTGCCTGTAAGAGGAATTGCTCTTTCTGTTCCTCAAAGAAAAGCCTCAGGATCTATTCTTTGTCTTGGTGTTCTGGAGCTTCCAAGGCCTTAGGGGATTTCCACCGCTCCCTGCAAATCCTCTCACACTGATTGGCAAGCATAGCTCGTACCAATTAGCTTCTTTGCTTAGCCTCAGGACAGGCGTTTGGGAAACCAGGGGTTCATAGGTACGATGTTTCATTTTATTTGTGATCCTTGATTATTTTTCTTTTTTAAAAATTTTCCTTCTGGACAATATTTTGAAACGAAGAGTAAGTCTGTTCAGGTCCATCTGTCCCCTTATGATTTCAACCAATATATTACCTCTTGCAAAAAGTGTGCCTTCAGAAAGTGCACTAAGGTTTGAAAAGTGTGGAAAAAGTTGATGAACTTACTGTCAGTGGCCATGTGGCCTCTCACTGTTCATCGTCTTCATCACTAAATGAGACCCACTCACACACTGGGCCTTTGGCTTCTCCTGTCTCAAGGCAACAGTATGGCCTTGGAAAAAGCCCTAGTCTGACAGGTATATGGTGTACATGTATATGGTATTTTGCCATATGTCACGTGTTCTAAGCTTGATTTTAAATGGACTTTTTAAAAAAGAAAAAAAAGCATAGACTTCTCTGTTTCATGAATTTGTCATATATTGTGGTGGGGGGGAGAGGGTTCCAAAAACCTACATATCATAGGATTTGTTTTAGATGCATCTTTTCTGTGTCATACCAACCCTCAGGAGTTCAAGAATGCCCCTCTCAAACCACCTCTTATCCTAAAAGGCAGGGATTAAACGTGTAGAACCCAGGATTCCTAGGTTCAGATCTCCTTTCCTACAGTCAGCCAGTCAGTGGCCTGTGTGACCCTGGGCAAGCTACTGAACCTCTCTGCTCCTCAGTTTCATCTGTGAAATAGCGGTCCTAATGGTAGTGTTATTACAAAGATGAAGTAAAAGAGTTCATTTTGAAGTCTTTGCAACAGACTTTGGCATAGAAAACATACATGTTCTATGTTATTTTCCTATTATAGTTCTTGTCTTTCCCCAGTCAGTTACAGCTGGAGATTTTAAAACAACTATCCTTTGTATTCCTGTGGCAGAGAGACCCTTTAAAACATTTAAATATCATTCATCCATTTCACAGGCAAATCTTTTTGTGCATTAAGGAAGGAAATCCGAAGGTAAATGCCCACTGTTTTTAAACTTGGGATGAGGTATTTTTAAACAGTTTTCAGTTTACTTAAGACTTTTAATACAGCTAATATTAGTCAGAACTGAATGTCTGAGAATGAGGTTAGTGTTCTGTGCAAACCCTGCTTTTAAAAAGCTCACATGAAGGGTCAAAGACCAGGAAATGCTCTCAGTATAATTCTCATTTTCAGCTGAATTGGACATGGCAACAAGAATGCAGGCTTGAATCACATTATGTTCTAGGAACCTTTAACTTTGCATCATAATGACCTACGGCCTAACAGAAGCAAATTGCAAGTGGTTTCAAAAGGAGAAACTCTAATTTATATTAAACTAGTATCATAACTTAAGTGGCTCATTTTGAAAGCAAAATGCAAAACCTCATCATTCATGTGACGGCTCCTAAATGCATCCTTTACATTTTACCTGTAAAATGCTCTGTGTTTGCTGACAGGTTAAATGTATAGTATACACAGAGAACCAACATTTCTTTTTGTAAGACCTCAGCAATCTTACTAGCTTTAGCAGCATTCTTATTATTTTAAGCTGTCTCCATTGTCTTCTAAACACCATAATTAGAAGCCTAAAGAGCTTACAGCAACCAAACCCAATAAGGTCTCATTATGAACAAAATTTTCTACTGTGGCTCAACAGGTGACCTTGTGTAGTCCAACGTGATGAAGCCTTCAGACTTCCTGCCCCTTTAGGGCTTTAGGCACATATAAAAGTTTCCCTTCCAGTATGACTTAGCAACTCCATGCAGTTTAGTTTCTTGGTCATAATCAATTTCTTACTGGTCTCTTTGTTTCATTTTGTACATAGAAAAGAAAACCTGTTTGTTGAAAAGTGTTCAGAGTTATCTCTTCTTGGAGTGGTGTTTTATAAATGAGTTGAATGAGAGTCAGCGAATAGAGAGCTGAAGTAATTAAATGGTATGACTCAAGTGAGTAGAGAGGGAGGTGATACTAGGGCCCAAGGTAGTATTTAGGACCCAGTGACTTTTTAATTTGATGTGTAGCATATTTTCCCATTTAATTCAAGTCTTCTGGAACTGTATCCAAAAGTGAAGTCCTATGCCATGTGATATTCACCTGTAAAGAATATATATCCCAGATATCCTTTATTTGCAGTTCTAAACAGTGCAGAAGAATGAGAACCAACAGATAAAACAAGGAGAACAGAAAAAGAACCATAAACACCCACTGAGGCTCTGAGGAAAAAAAAAAATGTCCTCCTAAACTTTTGTACCATTTCTTCAGTGTTAAAGAGATGGAGTGTTGGCCAGTGAATCTGGATAAAAGACCCTGATCTCTATTCACAGTCATGAGAAACAACAGGCAATTACAATGACTAGAGGTTTTTGTAGATTTTAAAATACCTTTTCAAATTATTGAACATAGATTGGTCTGTTCCTCTCTTTCCTTCTAAGGCTTTGAGTCACTTTGAGCCAGGAAATCTATCAGTGTTTTCCCAGTTCTGACATCATGTGATTTTGAACTCTACTCTAATTCAAAGATCCAAAGTGTATTTTAAAGATTTGAATATGGGGTTCAGCTGCCAAAGCCACCTCTGCCTTCAGATGCTGCTATTCTGAGAAGGTGAGGCATGCTAGGCTTTTATGCCCTCCATTCCACCAAGGCTGCTGCTTTCCTGGTGGCAGCATCAAATCCAGTGGCTTATTTTAGGTCCTTATTGTACTTGGTCCATGAGTAGTTTTTAATGGATGCCCATTCCCTCCTTCTTAAAGCTCTTTCTTGTTTTCCTTATGGTAGCCTCTTTTTTGATTCCTCATCACTTTCTGAATTTTTAATATTGGAGTGCTTACAGCTCAGTTAATATCTTCTTTTTATCTATATTCACTCTCTAGGTGCCATCCTTTAGTCTCATGGCTTTTATACTTGCTGATGGCTCTGAAATATATGTCTCTGATTCCAGTAATAAACCTAAACCAACTCACTTGGGCTTCACAAGAGCTGATTTTTTCCTAAGTCTGTATTCAATCACAATTACCCTACATTGGTAACTTGAAGCCAGTTATGATAAAGTATTTACACAAAAGAAATTGGTAGTCTCTACTACATATTGGGCTTCTTTCTTTTCCCAGAAAGCCAGTAGTTAAGCATTTTCTAGCTCAACATTTTCCCTAAACTTGAGATTCATATACACCAGTGTGTCCAGCAGCCTACTGGATATTTTCCTTTGCAGATCAAACGTGTCCCAAACTGAATTCCTCTCTGCCAACCTTGTTGTTCGGCAGAAGAATGAGAACCAACAGATAAAACAAGGAGAACAGAAAAAGAACCATAAACACCCACTGAGGCTCTGAGGAAAAAAAAAAATGTCCTCCTAAACTTTTGTACCATTTCTTCAGTGTTAAAGAGATGGAGTGTTGGCCAGTGAATCTGGATAAAAGACCCTGATCTCTATTCACAGTCATGAGAAACAACAGGCAATTACAATGACTAGAGGTTTTTGTAGATTTTAAAATACCTTTTCAAATTATTGAACATAGATTGGTCTGTTCCTCTCTTTCCTTCTAAGGCTTTGAGTCACTTTGAGCCAGGAAATCTATCAGTGTTTTCCCAGTTCTGACATCATGTGATTTTGAACTCTACTCTAATTCAAAGATCCAAAGTGTATTTTAAAGATTTGAATATGGGGTTCAGCTGCCAAAGCCACCTCTGCCTTCAGATGCTGCTATTCTGAGAAGGTGAGGCATGCTAGGCTTTTATGCCCTCCATTCCACCAAGGCTGCTGCTTTCCTGGTGGCAGCATCAAATCCAGTGGCTTATTTTAGGTCCTTATTGTACTTGGTCCATGAGTAGTTTTTGATGGATGCCCATTCCCTCCTTCTTAAAGCTCTTTCTTGTTTTCCTTATGGTAGCCTCTTTTTTGATTCCTCATCACTTTCTGAATTTTTAATATTGGAGTGCTTACAGCTCAGTTAATATCTTCTTTTTATCTATATTCACTCTCTAGGTGCCATCCTTTAGTCTCATGGCTTTTATACTTGCTGATGGCTCTGAAATATATGTCTCTGATTCCAGTAATAAACCTAAACCAACTCACTTGGGCTTCACAAGAGCTGATTTTTTCCTAAGTCTGTATTCAATCACAATTACCCTACATTGGTAACTTGAAGCCAGTTATGATAAAGTATTTACACAAAAGAAATTGGTAGTCTCTACTACATATTGGGCTTCTTTCTTTTCCCAGAAAGCCAGTAGTTAAGCATTTTCTAGCTCAACATTTTCCCTAAACTTGAGATTCATATACACCAGTGTGTCCAGCAGCCTACTGGATATTTTCCTTTGCAGATCAAACGTGTCCCAAACTGAATTCCTCTCTGCCAACCTTGTTGTTCTGTCCTCTGCTTCCCCTTCACTAAGTAGCTACTCCATCTTTCTAGCAGTTCAAGTCAAAAATCTTCCAGTCATCATCACCTCCTCTCTATCAAATGCTTAGTAAATCCAATTGGTTTTATCTTCAAAATAACTAAGGCATTCAAAATACTCAAATTATCTCCATGGAATGCATGGGTTAGATACCAGAGGGAAGGCGAGAAGAGTTATATTTCTTCGTAGAGCTGATGACTGTTCTGCTGTGCCCCTCTCCTAGTTGACTAAGCGCTGATAGTAAATGAGTGTCTTTGCTTCACTTTATAGCAGACTCCATTCATGTATCCTCTTGTATACTTGTTTCAAATCAAGAGCACAGACCATTTTTATCAGTATCCCTGCTGTGTACAATCGACCACATAGGAGGTGTACATGTATTCTCTATTTTCACATTGTTCTAGTTGGTGCAACACAAGGCAACAAGTCAAAGGTGGACTTCCCAGGGAGCTAATGAACCTTAAACTTCAGGCTCACCTGTCTGAGCTCATGTGAGGACTGGGAATGGCAGGGAGGCTTAAAGTGTTCTAGGTGGGAGGAAAAGCCAAGTTGCCACTTGAAAAGCAAGTCCAGCGTGCCAGTTATTTAAATCTAATTTGCTGATAATATAATCAGTGAAAAGAAAGTTATCACATAGTTTATCCAAACATATCTGAAATATTTAGGAGTATGTGCTCAGTCACTTAGTTGTGTGCAACTCTTTGCGACCCCATGGGCTGAAGTCCTGCAAGCTCTGCTGTCCATGGGGTTCTCTAGGCAAGAATACCGGGGAGGGTTTCCATTTAGGAGAGTTTTATTTTTAAAAGATGCTCAAGGCATCTTCTTGATTTCTGACCAAATGAGTTTAATCCTGATTTGATTTGGACCTTCCAAAGTTTATACCACACTGTCACATGTCCTACATGTGTAACACAAACTTTAACAACTCCTGTCGAAGTAAACTCAAAGTGATAATACAGCAATTATTATCCCAGAATATACTAATGGCATATCCCTGTTCCAGAGCTACTGATTTTTCCCTTGCAGATCAAGTCCCAAACTGAATTCCTCTCTGCCAACCTTGTTGTTCTGTCCTCTGCTTCCCCTTCACTAAGTAGCTACTCCATCTTTCTAGCAGTTCAAGTCAAAAATCTTCCAGTCATCATCACCTCCTCTCTATCAAATGCTTAGTAAATCCAATTGGTTTTATCTTCAAAATAACTAAGGCATTCAAAATACTCAAATTATCTCCATGGAATGCATGGGTTAGATACCAGAGGGAAGGCGAGAAGAGTTATATTTCTTCGTAGAGCTGATGACTGTTCTGCTGTGCCCCTCTCCTAGTTGACTAAGCGCTGATAGTAAATGAGTGTCTTTGCTTCACTTTATAGCAGACTCCATTCATGTATCCTCTTGTATACTTGTTTCAAATCAAGAGCACAGACCATTTTTATCAGTATCCCTGCTGTGTACAATCGACCACATAGGAGGTGTACATGTATTCTCTATTTTCACATTGTTCTAGTTGGTGCAACACAAGGCAACAAGTCAAAGGTGGACTTCCCAGGGAGCTAATGAACCTTAAACTTCAGGCTCACCTGTCTGAGCTCATGTGAGGACTGGGAATGGCAGGGAGGCTTAAAGTGTTCTAGGTGGGAGGAAAAGCCAAGTTGCCACTTGAAAAGCAAGTCCAGCGTGCCAGTTATTTAAATCTAATTTGCTGATAATATAATCAGTGAAAAGAAAGTTATCACATAGTTTATCCAAACATATCTGAAATATTTAGGAGTATGTGCTCAGTCACTTAGTTGTGTGCAACTCTTTGCGACCCCATGGGCTGAAGTCCTGCAAGCTCTGCTGTCCATGGGGTTCTCTAGGCAAGAATACCGGAGAGGGTTTCCATTTAGGAGAGTTTTATTTTTTTAAAAGATGCTCAAGGCATCTTCTTGATTTCTGACCAAATGAGTTTAATCCTGATTTGATTTGGACCTTCCAAAGTTTATACCACACTGTCACATGTCCTACATGTGTAACACAAACTTTAACAACTCCCTGTCGAAGTAAACTCAAAGTGATAATACAGCAATTATTATCCCAGAATATACTAATGGCAATAAAATGGGATTCCAGAAACATCAACCATTAACCTCTGTTCAACAATATTATCTTCTGAAGTACCACTTTATTTCTCCTCTGACAGTAACATTTTGGTAAGTTGTACTGCTTCCATCCACCCAGAAAAGTATAGAGCAGGGAACAGGGTCCTTCTGACTAAGAATACAGGAAAACCACACAAATAGCCTAAGAGAATGTCCTTTTTTTTTTTCAAGTTTTCCATTTTTACACTTTTCATTGGCTAGCCTTTCAATGGTTGAAGTGCAGATGGGTCATCTCCCTTAAATGTCACCCACTCTCCAGTTAACAGCCAACAACAAAACAAACAGATGGCTAAAGAATGGGGTGGGGGTGAAGGGCAGATGGAGAGGGAGGGAATGCCTGCTGGAAATAACTCAATTCTTGACTTAGCAAGTTGTATGTGTGGAACTCTGCTGGAAAAGTTCACAGGAGTTATACTTTTGGAAAGTCGGGAAGATTGGATTACATCTTTAAAATAATTGTTCACATAAATGGACCAGCACACAGGAGAAGCCTGTATTGACTTTCTGTTTACCCAGAAGGGGGAGAAAAGTACAAAACAAGCTTTTCTTTAACTACAATGGCAATCTTCTAATAGCAGCACTGACTGGCTCCAAAATACAGGACTCAGAGTTGATAATCATCTTTCAGCTCAGGTTATTGCATGCAATTTTTCACATTCATTCAGCTTTCTTCATATAGCTCTTAGTAAAGTAATTCTCTTAACAATAAAAGCTTTTATGGAGCCCATTACATTGGAGAGCTAACCACTCCTTTTTTTTTTCTTCTTCTCCTTCTTCTTCATCTTCTTTTTATTGGATCCTTGGAATATTTATAGCTGCTTTGTTCTCACTGCAAAGTTATACATCTGTCTGTGTGTGGCCATTTTCGTTGTTTTTGTTGTTATGATTGGGTATAAAATGGCTAAGTATGTGTATATGTTTGAGTGTTTCATTTTTACACACAAGAATCTATCTTTATCATCCTGTCACTGCAACTGTTTGTTGTTTAGCTGAGAATTGTTCACCCCTGAACTCCTTCCACTGTGAGCTTTTTGACGTAAAACTTTATATACTGTCATCCCACTTCTTCCTGATAAACAGGTTCTCTGGAGGAGAAAGTCTTGACTGAGATTGGACTTTAGGAACAAGAGCTTGACTCCCTAAACACTGAATGAGCAGATCAGATTCCCTGGTTAAGAGTTTCACAGGAACTCACTTACCTAAGCAGATCAGGAATAGTATGACCTGGATAAAGAAAGAACAAGGGAGCTTGTTCTGTATCCTGGCCTCATGGACATGGGCACAGCATGTGTGAGAAGGCAGCCATATTTACTGCTCCAGCACAAAAGTCTCCAAAGTCATACTGAACAACTCAGCCTTGTCATGAGCATATCTCTTGCTATTAAGCTGGCCCTCTTACCTGAAAGACCAGAGAATGGTGGAGATGACTGATTTAGAACCAGGGTGTCTGACCAAGTTATTCAACTCACAGTGCCTCAGTTTCCATACCTGCAAAATGGGAATAATTAAAATATTTACCTTATAGAGTGATAGGATTGAGATAATACAAGTAAAGTACATAAAATAATACCTGGTCCACAGTTAGATCTTAAAGCACTGAACTTTATTAACTCTCTATTTAGATTGTAAGCTCCAGCTAGGATAAATTTGGTCTGTTTTTCACTGCTGTATCTCTAGCACCTAGAACTTAGTAGGTGCTAACAAATACTTGCTGAGGGAATTCCTCACCGTGTTAACCTAAGAACTTGTTCCAGGAAAGGAATCAAGGAGAGAAGTTTCCTAAATATCAGGTATAAGGAAGCCAGGGACTTGGTTCCTGTTAAGTGCCTGTCCATTCAAGGAAAATTGGGTTGAAAGGCATTTAGAGGTGCTTCCCTTCCCCATATTGCTTCTAGGTCAATAACTCTGAAACCCATCCAGGAAGCAACACAAGTGATTCCCAAACCCACAAAAGTCCACTTCTGTTTTTCTGCCTCCCTCACAACAGAAAAAACAGAAAGCGTAGTGCCTCTTCCTCCCCAAACACATCTCCCAGTGCATAAATTCTCTTCACCGTAGACTGCATATTAAAAAGTAGAGAGATCACTTAGCTGACAAAGGTCCATATAATCAAATCTATGGTTTCCAGTAGTCATGTAAGGATAGGAGAGTTGGACCATAAAGAAGGCTGAGTGCCAAAGAATTTATACCTTCGGACTGTGGTGTTGGAGAAGACTCTTGAGAGACCTTTGGGCAACAAGGAGATTAAACCAATCAATCCTGAAGGAAATCAACCTTGGATATTTATTGGGAGAATTGATGCTGAAGCTGAAGCTCCAATACTTTGGCCTCCTGATGCAAAGAGATGACTCATTGGAAAAGACCCTGATGCTGGGAAAGGTTGAGAGCAGGAGGAGAAGGGGGAGACCAAGGATGAGGTGGTTGGATGGCCTCAATGACTCAAAAGACATGAATCTGAGCAAGTTCTGGAAGATGGTGAAGGACAGCGAAGCCAGGAGTGCTACAGTCCATGGGGTCACAAAGAGTCAGACACAACCGAGTGACTGACTGAACTGAACTGAAGAACATTTTCTAAACAGCAGAGAGGGATGAGTTTTAAAAGGAAGAGACAAAAATTTAGAATGTGAGGTCTTCTTTGGGACAGGAAACCCAAAGTACAAAGAGATTGGGATTGGCAAAAGGTAGAGAATAGCAAGTCAGAAGATCTTGGCTGGAGCAACCAGGAACACTGTCATGAAAACGTGAACAATGTGGACTTTACCCAAGTGCCATTGGGTAAAGTCTCACTTGAACAGCCCTATCCCTTTAAAGGGCAGTCACACTGGACATTTGTTAAAGCTACATGCCAGATCTCCACTCCAGCCTTTATCCTTTTCAAGAGCTGGAGAAGCAGAGACATGAAAATGTACCTTAAAATGCATCTGTCATCTGTTGTGAGTCCAAGCCTGTGATCTTTGTGGTGTGTTCTTCCTATGTAAGCCTGAAAGATCACCTGACACTCACTTACTACTGATTCCCAAACCCACAAAGTCCACTTCTGTTTTTCTGCCTCCTCACAACAGAAAAAACAGAAAGCGTAGTGCCTCTTCCTCCCCAAACACATCTCCCAGTGCATAAATTCTCTTCACCGTAGACTGCATATTAAAAAGTAGAGAGATCACTTAGCTGACAAAGGTCCATATAATCAAATCTATGGTTTCCAGTAGTCATGTAAGGATAGGAGAGTTGGACCATAAAGAAGGCTGAGTGCCAAAGAATTTATACCTTCGGACTGTGGTGTTGGAGAAGACTCTTGAGAGACCTTTGGGCAACAAGGAGATTAAACCAATCAATCCTGAAGGAAATCAACCTTGGATATTTATTGGGAGAATTGATGCTGAAGCTGAAGCTCCAATACTTTGGCCTCCTGATGCAAAGAGATGACTCATTGGAAAAGACCCTGATGCTGGGAAAGGTTGAGAGCAGGAGGAGAAGGGGGAGACCAAGGATGAGGTGGTTGGATGGCCTCAATGACTCAAAAGACATGAATCTGAGCAAGTTCTGGAAGATGGTGAAGGACAGCGAAGCCAGGAGTGCTACAGTCCATGGGGTCACAAAGAGTCAGACACAACCGAGTGACTGACTGAACTGAACTGAAGAACATTTTCTAAACAGCAGAGAGGGATGAGTTTTAAAAGGAAGAGACAAAAATTTAGAATGTGAGGTCTTCTTTGGGACAGGAAACCCAAAGTACAAAGAGATTGGGATTGGCAAAAGGTAGAGAATAGCAAGTCAGAAGATCTTGGCTGGAGCAACCAGGAACACTGTCATGAAAACGTGAACAATGTGGACTTTACCCAAGTGCCATTGGGTAAAGT
Organism: Tragulus kanchil; assembly: GCA_022376925.1. NCBI lineage: Eukaryota > Metazoa > Chordata > Mammalia > Artiodactyla > Tragulidae > Tragulus > Tragulus kanchil. The sequence continues at coordinate 106,664,663 of JAIOJX010000030.1, read as the reverse complement.
CTCACTTGAACAGCCCTATCCCTTTAAAGGGCAGTCACACTGGACATTTGTTAAAGCTACATGCCAGATCTCCACTCCAGCCTTTATCCTTTTCAAGAGCTGGAGAAGCAGAGACATGAAAATGTACCTTAAAATGCATCTGTCATCTGTTGTGAGTCCAAGCCTGTGATCTTTGTGGTGTGTTCTTCCTATGTAAGCCTGAAAGATCACCTGACACTCACTACACTGAGTTAGCTAAGTTTTGAGTCAAAAGAAATGACGTTTAATAGAACTTTGGTGAAGTGTTTAAATATTTGGATATCTATAATTATGGAATAACCTAGTACAGAAAAACCAGGTTAATGATGGGTGCAAGGCATCTCAGATTTATCTTTCTAAAATAATGGAAAAAACTGTGTTTTGAGTCACTGCAAACTACTTTAAATTATGATGTTATATTTTATATCACACACACACACAATAATGGTTTCACTAATCATGTGAAGATACAGCCTTGCTTGTTCTGATTTATAGAAACAGCTCTTTGATCACCAAAAACTTTGACCTGGAGAAGGTGGACCAGTGATTCTCAACCAGAGGGCATTTTTGTCCACCAAGGAACATTTGGCAATATCTAGAGATAGTTCTGATGGTCACAAATTGAGGCAGAGTAGGGAAGAGAGTGGGTAGGAATTTGCTACTGCCAACTCGTGGGTAGAGACCAGGGATGCTGTTAAACATTGTATAATACACAAAACAGCCCCTCATACTCAAAGAATTATCTGGAAAAACAGTGTGTTTTTAGTGTCAAGGTTAGGAAACCCTGAGATAGAGCCTTAAAGTTGAGTCTAGTATATTGTTATAAAAGTATTAATGAATTAAGTTATTACAAGGAAAATGTCTCAACCAGGTTATCTTTTGGAAAATGTGTATAATATTATAGCAGCCTCAGTTTAATAGAAAATAAATATAAAATGTTTAAAGTAAAATAATTTTAATTAATGATGGTTTCTAAGGAAAGCTTCTTAAAAACATAGTGATACCCCTAACTCAGTGTGAAAAATAACACAGTCAACTTGTCTTTCCAGTAACAACTCGCCAGCCCATAATTGAATACCTGAGGCACTTTGTAAGCACAGACAGTGTATATGTAGCACTGCTTGCTCTCCTGTAGGCAGCTCATCACATGACTTCTCATTATAGTACTTACAATACATATGTCAAATTACCATTTCCAAAGCATTTTTCTTTAAGTTTATTGAAAGTTGCTTGAGAGGTACAGTGTGCATGACAAGCACCCCACATATGTGGGGACAGATTTCAAAGGAATGAAATGAGTTCTAACAATTCTCTCCTGTAGAACTTTATCCCATCTATCCCATATATGCAGTTTTGTTTTGTTTTGTTTTTAATTTGCCATGTGTTTTAGTCTGTTCAGGCTGCTTTGTAACAAAAGACCACAGACTGGGTGGATTATAAACAACAGAAATTTATTTCTTATAGTTCTGGAGGCTGTAAGTCTGAAATCAGGATGCCATTGTGGTTGGGTGAGGTCCCTCTTCTGTGTCAGACTCCTCACTGTGTCCTCATGTGGCAGATGGAACTAAGGAGCTTTGTGGGGTCTCATTTATAAGTACACTAATCCCATTTGTGAGGGTTCACCCTCATGACCTTAGCACCTCCCAAATGCTTCACCTCCTAGTACCACCATATTGTGCATTAGGATATCATCATATGAATTTTGGGAAGGGGGTTCAGGCACAAACATTATGGTGTAGCACCATAATTACATCAAGTGATGACCCAACTTCTCTCACTTTATCTGCCTTTCTCCTTACTGTAAACATAAATGATCAGAAGTGTGCTATTATATAAATCTTCTTCACCATTAGTCTTTGGAAATGAAGAGGATTATTTGTTCAGAAAATCATATCGTGTTTGTATGGAATTAATTTGATCTCACTAGGCTACAACTTTAGGAGGAAACACCCAATAAAAATAATTCTTGGAAGACAAAACATATCAACATAAAGGCAATATTTATATCATGAACTTCTATAATATGAAAATTAAATATCACCTTTCATTCTAATGACTTAGTGCCCCAGAGAAACATTAATGCTGGTTACGCAGGTCTACTTGAGGTATGCAATATCAGACTCTGTTCTCTGATAGCACTGTATTCAGCCCTCCAGTCATTCAAGAAATTTTTATTGAGTGCCTTCCATTTGCAGATGTTGTACTGGGAAGTATATGGGATATAGTTACTATAAGTGGTTGAGTAAATTTTACTGATGACACAAATCACAATTTAAAATTTAAAATTGTGATTTGTGTCAGTAAGCCACTATTGTGTTTCATTTATTCATCCATTCAACATATATGTGAAATACCTCCATGTACTAGGAATTATGCTAAGTGCTAAACCATCAAGACTTTTTTTTTTAAAAAAGTAGTGTTTTGTTTTTTTTTTTAAACATTTATTTATTTATTTATCTTTTGGGGGTGAGGTCGGGAGGGAGGGGGACGGGCGGGACACTTCCATTGGTCTTTCATTTATCTATTTTCATCCGTCTTTGTTCTTTTGGCTCCTGTGGGCCTCTCATCGCGGTGGCCTCTGTCATCGCAGAGCGCCGGCTCTGGGCGCATGCGCCCCAGAGCTCCGGCTCGGTAATTGGACACATGGGTCCAGCCGCTCCGCGGCACGTGGAATTTTCCCAGGCCAGGGATCGAACCGGCGCCCCTTGCACTGCAAGGCAGTGTCCTTACCCACTGGACCACCAGGGGAAGCCCGACATCAAGACTTTTGATTAAAGTCAATAATCTTTATTTAAGTAGGATAGGTATACAAACATTCCAGGTTAGATAGAGACCAGCTGTGAAGGAAAATGTGTTGGCCCTCAGCATCCATTTTAACCTCCTCTGCTGAGCCTTTTAAAAATATACTTTTAATTGGAGGATAATTGCTTTACAATGTTTTGTTAGTTTCTGCCATACATCAACATGGATCAGTCATAGGTATACATAGGTCTCCTCCTTCATGAGCCTCCCTCCCATCTCCAGCCCTATTCCACCCCGCTAGGTGGTCACAGAGCACCAAGCTGAACTCCGCGTGTTATACAGCAACTTTCCATTAGTTATCTGCTGTACATATGGTAATGTATATATTTCAGTGCTACTCTTTCAATTCATCCCACCCTCTCCTTCCCCCGCTGTGTCCATAAGTCTGTTCTCTATGTCTGAGTCTCTATTCCTGCCCTGCAAATAGGTCCCTTGGTACCATTTTGCTAGATTTCCATATATATGCGTTTTTGTTTATTCTGTTTTCAGATTACTTCATTCTGTATAATAGGCTCTAGACTCATCCATTTAACTAGAACTGACTCGAATTCATTTCTTTTTTATAAAAGGCTAAGTAATATTCTATTATATTTGTGTACCACAACTTCTTTATCCATATATCTAACCGATGGACATCTAGGTTGCTTCCACTTCCTGCTACTGTAAACAGAGAACACTGGGGTCCATGTGTCTTTTTCAATTATGGATTTCTCGGGGTATATGCCCAGTCGTGGGTGCTAAGCCTTCTTGTACGGCCAGCATCCGGGAAACTAAATGCCTTGCTTCCCAGAATCCCTTGCTACTGGGGTTTGGCCTGCCGTTAGTTGGGCAGCCCACAGAGAAAGCAGCGTTCCTGCCGCTTCACCATTCCAGGAGCAAGTACCCACTCGGAAATGTCGGTTTTCATACAGCTTTTTCTCAGTAACTAGCCACTAGCTTCATGAATGTTGAGAGGAAGATGCGGTAGTGGTGGCAAGCAACAGCTTCCTGCCCTGAAGTTCCAGCTGACAAATTCAGCGGATTCTCCACCTTCCTGATTGCCGCCGAGCAGGCCGGGTAAAAGGGCGTTTTCTGAGGTGTGTTTCCTGAAGGGCCAGCCTCCCCTGTCTCCAGCCCTTCCAGCAATTTTGTAAGCAACGGAAACTTTGTATTCATCCTGGTTGAAATAGCCAGGTTTTGCTCCCCGCAGCGAAACCTGAAATTTAACGCGAAGCCCCAGGAAATAGCGCGCAGTCAGCCCACCATGTTGGAGGCCTTGAGAAGAGCAGCCCCGCTCCCGCTGTAGCTGCTCCAGGTGCTCTTAAGAGTCTGTGACGCTTGTTAAAGGCAGCGGGGTCTGTTTTGCCGGGCTGAGTAATTTCCCTTGTCCTTCAGGCACTGGAGGGGAATTTGCGAGTTTTGTGCTGGGCAGTGAAGCGGCGTTGAGACCTTGGGAAACAGAGACTATACTTTGTATCCGCAGTGTCCGGGGAAGTGCTTAGAGCATGTAAGCCGTTGATAAGGATTAGATGCTGAATGATGACAGCAGTACTCTAGGCGCGTTTATCAGGCTAAGGAGGAGAGAGGGGAGGCAGGGAGTCATCGGAGTAATGTAGACCTGAAGTTAAAAGTCTGGAAGTGCTCGCGGAGGATTTGAAGCAAGACTGAAGGAGCACAGGGGACTGTATCGGTCAGAATCCAATGAGGGAAGCAAAACCAGCAGGAGGTACATGTATAATATGAAGAGATTTACTGCAAGATATTGATTTACGTGGTTGTAGGGGCTGCCAGGCGAGTCTGAAATCCTTAGGGCAGGTGGCCAAGCTGGGGCTCTTAGGTTTGCAGGTAGAGTTTCTTCCTAAGAGATGCTTCTATTCCTAAGGCATTTTGGCTGATTGAACCAGGCCCACCCATGTTTTCTGGAATCTTCCTTAAAGTTAGCTGGTTAAGGACTTAAATCACATATATAAACACCTATAAAACACCACGTAGATTAGCGTTTGATAGAATAACTGTGGGAGTGATAGCCTAGCCATGTTGCCACACTAAAAGGACCATCCCCCAGTGACCAACTAAAGTGAGGAAATAATAGAAAATGGTGAAGAAACAGTCTGATATAGCAACTTCATCTACTCCTTTTGATGCTCTAGCATGCACATTGGAGATATTTAAAGCAACCTGTTCAGTTGCATAAGATTGGTGGAGGTGCTTTACAGCTGAGTTTACTAGTACATAGAAAAGCTTCTGCCTTAAGAGTAAGATACCTCACTAATTTATTATCCAAACTGGGACAATATTGAGTATAAAAGGTGGTTCTGTTAATAACTATGTCAAAACTACTAGCAAAAACCAGGAGAGTCCCAGGCACACCAGAGCACATGGTCTCCTCACTCAGCCAGAAAAGCTTTTGAGTCTTCCTTTGAACCCAGCTGTCAAGATTTCTTCAGTATGTGTAGATGTACAGTATACCTCCTGCCCACTTTTAGTATTGACCCAAAGGCATAGCAGTTAGGAGCTTGACTTTGGAGTAAGATTGCTTTTGATTCATATCCCAATTACCTTGTTATTGATTATGTTAAGTAGAACAAGTTGCTTACTCTCTCTCAGTCTGTTTCGTTACCTGAGAGATGATAAAGATAAAGCCCATATTATGGAGCATTTGAGGATTAAACAAAACATCCCGTGTTAGAAATGCTTGGCACAGTGCCTGGCACATAATACATTTTCTATAACCATGAGTTATTATTACTGTACTTTAGCTATGCAGTCTTTGAACTGAAATACCAAATAAGATTTCTTCAGGCAACAAGTTAAGTACTACCCGTGTATTTATTTTTTAGGACTATCACTATTTTCTAGGGTTTTATTCCTGTTTAATAACATGTCCATTTTAATTATTCTGATGGCAACATCATACTATATCTGGAAATATCCTTGCATATGACAGACTGCTCCTGGAGCAATATTAGGCATCACTTTATCCACAACTTCAAAACCCTTTTCATAGGGCTTCCCTGGTGGTCCAGTGGGTAAAGAGTCCACCTTGCAGTGCAAGGGGCACTGGTTCAATCCCTAACCTGGGAAGATCCGACGTGCCACTGAGCAGCTGAGCCAGTGTGACCAATTAGGAGCCAGAGCTCTAGAGTGCATGCACCCAGAGATGGTGCTCTGCAACCAGAGGCCACTGCAATGGGAGGCCTACACATGCGAAAGAATAAAAAAAGATGGGTGGAAAAAATAAATGATGACTTAGAGGAAAAAAAAAAAAAGAAAATTTATTTAAAAAAACCCAACCCTTTTCATAAACGTGGGTCTTGTTCATGAAGTATAACTATTGAATACAGCTTTTTTTTTTTTTCAGATTTCTGCTGAGACAAACCAGCAAAAACCTAGAACCGTTCAGCCTTACTAGAAATGATGGGGAATAAAAGAGCTTTGTAGTTTATGAGACTTTGTTTGCTTTGTAGTTTATGAGACTATCTCTAGATAATTCATTAGTTCTAAAGTGACATGAAAATCAATTAATTTTAATGGTGGATAACAGATTATGGTATTTAATAGTTCATCTCATTTCATGAGGCAAAGTGAATTAGACAATCCAGTGTAAATCTAGTAAGAGTTGTGAGAGCTCATTTGACTGTCAAATGCAAAGATGAATGTGTCTGTCAGGAATCTTTGGAGAAATTTTTGTCATATCCCAATTACCTTGTTATTGATTATGTTAAGTAGAACAAGTTGCTTACTCTCTCTCAGTCTGTTTCGTTACCTGAGAGATGATAAAGATAAAGCCCATATTATGGAGCATTTGAGGATTAAACAAAACATCCCGTGTTAGAAATGCTTGGCACAGTGCCTGGCACATAATACATTTTCTATAACCATGAGTTATTATTACTGTACTTTAGCTATGCAGTCTTTGAACTGAAATACCAAATAAGATTTCTTCAGGCAACAAGTTAAGTACTACCCGTGTATTTATTTTTTAGGACTATCACTATTTTCTAGGGTTTTATTCCTGTTTAATAACATGTCCATTTTAATTATTCTGATGGCAACATCATACTATATCTGGAAATATCCTTGCATATGACAGACTGCTCCTGGAGCAATATTAGGCATCACTTTATCCACAACTTCAAAACCCTTTTCATAGGGCTTCCCTGGTGGTCCAGTGGGTAAAGAGTCCACCTTGCAGTGCAAGGGGCACTGGTTCAATCCCTAACCTGGGAAGATCCGACGTGCCACTGAGCAGCTGAGCCAGTGTGACCAATTAGGAGCCAGAGCTCTAGAGTGCATGCACCCAGAGATGGTGCTCTGCAACCAGAGGCCACTGCAATGGGAGGCCTACACATGCGAAAGAATAAAAAAAGATGGGTGGAAAAAATAAATGATGACTTAGAGGAAAAAAAAAAAAAGAAAATTTATTTAAAAAAACCCAACCCTTTTCATAAACGTGGGTCTTGTTCATGAAGTATAACTATTGAATACAGCTTTTTTTTTTTTTCAGATTTCTGCTGAGACAAACCAGCAAAAACCTAGAACCGTTCAGCCTTACTAGAAATGATGGGGAATAAAAGAGCTTTGTAGTTTATGAGACTTTGTTTGCTTTGTAGTTTATGAGACTATCTCTAGATAATTCATTAGTTCTAAAGTGACATGAAAATCAATTAATTTTAATGGTGGATAACAGATTATGGTATTTAATAGTTCATCTCATTTCATGAGGCAAAGTGAATTAGACAATCCAGTGTAAATCTAGTAAGAGTTGTGAGAGCTCATTTGACTGTCAAATGCAAAGATGAATGTGTCTGTCAGGAATCTGATAAAAAACTGAAGCATTCTATACAAACTCTATATGCTTTGTATACAGATTTAAGTTAGAAGCATTAAGGAACATAAAACATTGTTCTGCTTTAGTTTGCTCTTAGAACTTATTAAGCACTTGCTATCTAATCTATGGTGTCTACTGAAGAGAACAGCACAGAAAGATATGTGCATCCCTCATCATTTTTTCTTTGTAACCATAAGAATGACTTAGAAATATTGGTGGTAAAAAGTTCTTCATGAAAAGTTGTTTACGAATAACTGAAATGATAGAATACCAGGTTGTTGATGAGTTCTATTCATCTGTGTGATATTAAAAATACCTGTTTGCTCTAAAACATTTTCTATTGTTTTTAAATAAGTCTATTTAAACTCAGAAATATAGACAGTTCTTCATTAGATTTAGCACAGTTGAGACTTGGGGTAAATAACTCCTTCCCTCCCCCAAGAAACTCAATCCCCCAGTTTCCATGCCCCAGTATAACAAAGTACAAAGGCAGCTTCACTAGAAAGTTTCTTTTTAAAATGCTATTAAATGATTTCTTTGAAATAGTTGTAGCTTTGCAGTAAAGGAATCAGGAGGTCACAGTTGCCTGGTTTCTATTGATTCTCCTAGTTAATAAAGAGTTAAACAGTGAAGTGTGGTCTTTTATTTTTATTTTTTTAAAGGCATTTTGAAGGTGCTGGAGAGGGAAGGCCTGGTCCTAAGTGGTCATGTGGCTACCGCCATTCATCTTGGTAGTGACTATCTGTCAAAAGTGGCAAGAGTCCCTGTTAACAGCCCTGACCTGAGCAGTAATGAAGGGAGAGTGCACGGCAAAGTGTCCATTATCAGCAGGTCGGGAGCAGTAAATTGGAGCAGTTTGCTTCAATCTTGCTGCAAGTTGAAATGTAAGATAGGTGGGGATCAGCAAGAGGCAATTTTATCCTATGATCATTTTTGTCAGATCGCATCAGAGTGGCAACTTAGTTCGATGCATGATTTCAATTAACCAACTCTGGACGTAATGCTTCCAGTGCCAGGGGAAGGCTCTTTTCTGAGTCTGGGTTCCTCATTATTTCTTATTTCAACCCACCTGAGTACCCACAGGTGAAAGAAACTGAGATTAGAGGAAAGGAAGTGACATGTGTGGATGACAACTGCTGCCCCAGACCTTGCCTCTGGACAGCAAGCATCAGTGTCTGGGTAGCTCTAAGTGCTATCTTGCTTTTCTGAAAATTTCCTAACTCATAAATCTGTTTTTAATGATCTTCAGCTCTGGATTTTAAGTATGTTGAACTTGCATGTTGTTGACTCTTTGACAAGAGAATTAGCCCTTTACATGACAGTCTTAGGGAGAGTTGGGTTTCAAAGATCTGTACTTGTGCTAAGTCACTGAAGGTGCTCACAAGCACAAACAAAGTGAGTGTGAACTGAAGACTGAAGCTTTGTTAATTCTTAGATCCCTGAGAAATATTTCCTAGATGGCATAAGTGAATACTGGGTTTAGTGATTCTACAAAACATGTGCATATGTACATATGTAAGGAAAGCCATCTCTGCCAAGCAGCCCTCAATTCAGGAGGAGAAGTAAGACATACAAAAAAGCTATAATAAAAGTAGGAAATTCCATAAGAAAAGTGAAAGATCCTATAGAAATTTAGAGGAAGGTCACTTTTGGGTGGGGAAATCAGGGCAAACACCAAAAGGATAAACATTTAAACAGAGTCTTGGTAAACTGGGTGGATATTTCCAGGTGAAATTGGAGAGTGGCTACTAGTTTTCTATAGCAGCTGAACGTTAGTTTTAGATGATGCTGGAGAGGAAGGCCTGGTCCTAAGTGGTCATGTGGCTACCGCCATTCATCTTGGTAGTGACTATCTGTCAAAAGTGGCAAGAGTCCCTGTTAACAGCCCTGACCTGAGCAGTAATGAAGGGAGAGTGCACGGCAAAGTGTCCATTATCAGCAGGTCGGGAGCAGTAAATTGGAGCAGTTTGCTTCAATCTTGCTGCAAGTTGAAATGTAAGATAGGTGGGGATCAGCAAGAGGCAATTTTATCCTATGATCATTTTTGTCAGATCGCATCAGAGTGGCAACTTAGTTCGATGCATGATTTCAATTAACCAACTCTGGACGTAATGCTTCCAGTGCCAGGGGAAGGCTCTTTTCTGAGTCTGGGTTCCTCATTATTTCTTATTTCAACCCACCTGAGTACCCACAGGTGAAAGAAACTGAGATTAGAGGAAAGGAAGTGACATGTGTGGATGACAACTGCTGCCCCAGACCTTGCCTCTGGACAGCAAGCATCAGTGTCTGGGTAGCTCTAAGTGCTATCTTGCTTTTCTGAAAATTTCCTAACTCATAAATCTGTTTTTAATGATCTTCAGCTCTGGATTTTAAGTATGTTGAACTTGCATGTTGTTGACTCTTTGACAAGAGAATTAGCCCTTTACATGACAGTCTTAGGGAGAGTTGGGTTTCAAAGATCTGTACTTGTGCTAAGTCACTGAAGGTGCTCACAAGCACAAACAAAGTGAGTGTGAACTGAAGACTGAAGCTTTGTTAATTCTTAGATCCCTGAGAAATATTTCCTAGATGGCATAAGTGAATACTGGGTTTAGTGATTCTACAAAACATGTGCATATGTACATATGTAAGGAAAGCCATCTCTGCCAAGCAGCCCTCAATTCAGGAGGAGAAGTAAGACATACAAAAAAGCTATAATAAAAGTAGGAAATTCCATAAGAAAAGTGAAAGATCCTATAGAAATTTAGAGGAAGGTCACTTTTGGGTGGGGAAATCAGGGCAAACACCAAAAGGATAAACATTTAAACAGAGTCTTGGTAAACTGGGTGGATATTTCCAGGTGAAATTGGAGAGTGGCTCTAGTACTAGTTTTCTATAGCAGCTGAACGAATTACCATGTATTTAACTGTTTATAGCATGATCAGTTTATTATTAGCTCAGAGTTTCTGTGGATTAGGACCAGGATTAGCTGAGTCCTTTGCTCAGAATCTCATAAAGCTGCAATCAAGGTGTTAGTCTGGACTTCAGTCTCATCTGAGGCTTGGGTCTTTCCAAGCTTCAGGTCCTTGTGGTTGTAGGGCTTATTCCCCACTCTCTCACTGGCTGCCATCTGAGAGTCATTCTTAGCTCTTAGAGGCCACTCACCATTCTCTGACATGTCACTTCCTCTACAACGTGATTTTGCTCCTTCAAGACCAGCAGGATTGAGCTTAAGAAGAACCCAGCCCTTCTTAGGCACTCACCTGATTAGGTCAGCTTCACCAAGATGATCTCCCTGTTGATTAACTCAAGAGTCAACTGATGAGTAACCTAACCAACTACAGGAGTGACACCCCAGCATATTAACAGGTTCTGTGAGGTGGAGGGGACTGTACAAGTGTGTATGCAAAAGGTGAGCACCTGAGGACCATCTGGCATGGTCCTGTAGGAAGAACAGCTTTTGAGAAAACAGAAGCCAGGGTTGGAGGTTGAGGGGACATTGGCAGAAAGCATTAGGGATATTTCTGAACAAGTAATGTGTCAGAGTTTTCTCAACCAAATGGAAGAATGGAGGTGATTAGGCAGTATTGCCCTGCAAAGAGATTTTAGATCAAGTCCATGAAGCATCTTAAATTTAAGAGTGCAAACTCACCAAAGGTTTATAAGTGGTGACATAATTACCACTGTGATTTTAAAGATGATTTCTATGTTCAGGACAGATTGAAAGAGAAAGGATTGGCTCTCTCTGTACAAGGATGGAGGACCTGAGAGCAGTAGCTGCCATAACCTCAAGTGGAGTATAGTGGGCGCCTATTACACATTTCTCAAATGAAGAAATGTGTGTGAGCAGAACAGACAGAGAAATAATTGTCATAGTCTGGGTGAGCAATATTAAGTGAGGAATTAGGGAAGAACCACTGCAAAGTGAAAGAAGAAGGGGTGTATTGAAACAATACTGCAGAGCTATAAGCAATGGCCTTTATAAACCTGTGGAACAGGAAGAAAATAGAAATCAGAAGTGATATCAAGATATATAATGTGGGTTCCTAGGCAACTAGCAAATAATGAGAAATGTTTAAGCAGAGAGAATCACTGATTGTTCACCTTTTTTTTTCTTTTTTAACCTTTGAGGCAGATATTTGGTCTTGTGTGGACAGACTCAAATTGCATTCACTAATGGTGTGTATAGATTTTCCCACTGGCCAGTAGTTATTTTATTTTCCAGTTTTATCAAGATATTGATATATAGCACTATATAAGTGTAAGGCATGCAGCATAATGATTTGATTTACGTACATTGTGAAATGGTCCACTAAACAGTGAGTTTAGTTGGTATTCATCATCTCATGTAGATGTGAAACAGAAAAAAGTGTTTTCCCTAGTGATGAAAACTCAGGATTTACTCTTAGCAGTTTTCAAATTTGCCGTCTGAACTGTATTAACTCTAGTCATCATGTGGTACTTTATTCCCTATTATGTAGTTATAACTGGAAGTTTGTATCTTTGACCAACTTTATCTAATTCCCTTTCCCCGACTCTTGACCTCTGACAACCACACATTTGATCTCTTTTTCTGTAAGTTTGGAGTTTTGTTTTGTTTTTGCTTTGTTTTAAATTCCACATATAAGTGATATGATACAGTATTTGTCTTTCTCTCAGACTTATTTTACTTAGTATAATGCTTTCAAGGTCTATCTACCCATGTGGTTGCCAGTAGCAAGATTTGATTCTTTTATGACTGAATAATATTTCAGTGTGTGTGTGTGTGTGTGTGTGTGTGTGTGTGTGTGTGTATCACATCTTTATTCATTCTGTCAGTGGACACAGATTATTTCCAGGTCTTATCTATTGTAAATGTTGCTGCAGTGAGCATGGGAGTGCAAATACCTCTTTGACGGAATGTTTTTGTTTCCTTCAAATATATTCCCAGAAATGAAATTGCTGGATCATATGGTAGTTTTATTTTGAATTGTTTGAAGAATTTCCATACTGTTTTCTAAAGTGCCTATACCAATGTACAGTTCCACCAGCTATGTTCAAAGGTTCCCTATTCTCCACATCTTCACCAGCATTTTTTACCTATTTTGATGATAGCCATTCTAACAGGTGAGAGATGAGACCTCATTATTATTTCAATTTACATTTGGCTAATAATTAGTAATGTTGAGAACCTTTTCTTGTACCTGTTGGCTGTTCACTTATCTTCTTTGGGGAAGTGTTCCAGTCCTTGGCCCATTTAATTGGATTGTTGGTAGTTTTTGCTATTGAGTTGTATAGATTTTCCCACTGGCCAGTAGTTATTTTATTTTCCAGTTTTATCAAGATATTGATATATAGCACTATATAAGTGTAAGGCATGCAGCATAATGATTTGATTTACGTACATTGTGAAATGGTCCACTAAACAGTGAGTTTAGTTGGTATTCATCATCTCATGTAGATGTGAAACAGAAAAAAGTGTTTTCCCTAGTGATGAAAACTCAGGATTTACTCTTAGCAGTTTTCAAATTTGCCGTCTGAACTGTATTAACTCTAGTCATCATGTGGTACTTTATTCCCTATTATGTAGTTATAACTGGAAGTTTGTATCTTTGACCAACTTTATCTAATTCCCTTTCCCCGACTCTTGACCTCTGACAACCACACATTTGATCTCTTTTTCTGTAAGTTTGGAGTTTTGTTTTGTTTTTGCTTTGTTTTAAATTCCACATATAAGTGATATGATACAGTATTTGTCTTTCTCTCAGACTTATTTTACTTAGTATAATGCTTTCAAGGTCTATCTACCCATGTGGTTGCCAGTAGCAAGATTTGATTCTTTTATGACTGAATAATATTTCAGTGTGTGTGTGTGTGTGTGTGTGTGTGTGTGTGTGTGTGTATCACATCTTTATTCATTCTGTCAGTGGACACAGATTATTTCCAGGTCTTATCTATTGTAAATGTTGCTGCAGTGAGCATGGGAGTGCAAATACCTCTTTGACGGAATGTTTTTGTTTCCTTCAAATATATTCCCAGAAATGAAATTGCTGGATCATATGGTAGTTTTATTTTGAATTGTTTGAAGAATTTCCATACTGTTTTCTAAAGTGCCTATACCAATGTACAGTTCCACCAGCTATGTTCAAAGGTTCCCTATTCTCCACATCTTCACCAGCATTTTTTACCTATTTTGATGATAGCCATTCTAACAGGTGAGAGATGAGACCTCATTATTATTTCAATTTACATTTGGCTAATAATTAGTAATGTTGAGAACCTTTTCTTGTACCTGTTGGCTGTTCACTTATCTTCTTTGGGGAAGTGTTCCAGTCCTTGGCCCATTTTTAATTGGATTGTTGGTAGTTTTTTTGCTATTGAGTTGTATAAGTGCTTTACATATTTTTGGTTGGCCCTTATCAGACACATAGTTTGCAAATATTTTTCTCATTCTGTATTTTGTCCTTTCATTTTGTTGTTCATTGTTTTTGCTGTGTAGAAGCTTTTTACTTTGATGTAGTCTCATTTGTTTCTTTTTGCTTTTGTTACTTGTGCTTTAGGTGCCATTGCCAAAAAAATCACTGCCAAGACACTTTTCCTGTCTTCTTCCAGGTGCTTTATGGATTCCTATGTTATATTTAAAGTATTTACTCCATTTGATTTAATTTTTCTAAGTGGTGTAAGGTAGAGATCTAGGTTTATTTTTCTACATGTGAATATTCAGTTTTCCTAGCCCTATTTATTGAAGAAACTCTTTTATTCATTGTATATTCCTAACTCTTTTGTCAAATATTGTAAGTCTTTGATTTAAAGGATATACACAGATACAGATAAGTAGATAAATGTTGCTTATTAGTGGCGTATGTATGTTTAAAATTAATGTATGTGAATAATTTGGAAAAATTTATAAATGACAACCAAGGTCATTGAAGAAATACAAAATAGCTCTCATCAGAAAAGATCAAAATAATTGAGCCATTTAGTCATGAGCACTTAGAGCAGGAGGTACCTTGAGTGCTACTCCTCCCAACCTTTTAACTAGTGAGGACTCTCACAGTACTCTGATTGCATGATCCTTCTTTCTTTGCCTTCAGAGACCAAGAATCTTTTGAGTTTCTACCTCTTTGACGGAATGTTTTTGTTTCCTTCAAATATATTCCCAGAAATGAAATTGCTGGATCATATGGTAGTTTTATTTTGAATTGTTTGAAGAATTTCCATACTGTTTTCTAAAGTGCCTATACCAATGTACAGTTCCACCAGCTATGTTCAAAGGTTCCCTATTCTCCACATCTTCACCAGCATTTTTTACCTATTTTGATGATAGCCATTCTAACAGGTGAGAGATGAGACCTCATTATTATTTCAATTTACATTTGGCTAATAATTAGTAATGTTGAGAACCTTTTCTTGTACCTGTTGGCTGTTCACTTATCTTCTTTGGGGAAGTGTTCCAGTCCTTGGCCCTTTTTTAATTGGATTGTTGGTAGTTTTTTTGCTATTGAGTTGTATAAGTGCTTTACATATTTTTGGTTGGCCCTTATCAGACACATAGTTTGCAAATATTTTTCTCATTCTGTATTTTGTCCTTTCATTTTGTTGTTCATTGTTTTTGCTGTGTAGAAGCTTTTTACTTTGATGTAGTCTCATTTGTTTCTTTTTGCTTTTGTTACTTGTGCTTTAGGTGCCATTGCCAAAAAAATCACTGCCAAGACACTTTTCCTGTCTTCTTCCAGGTGCTTTATGGATTCCTATGTTATATTTAAAGTATTTACTCCATTTGATTTAATTTTTCTAAGTGGTGTAAGGTAGAGATCTAGGTTTATTTTTCTACATGTGAATATTCAGTTTTCCTAGCCCTATTTATTGAAGAAACTCTTTTATTCATTGTATATTCCTAACTCTTTTGTCAAATATTGTAAGTCTTTGATTTAAAGGATATACACAGATACAGATAAGTAGATAAATGTTGCTTATTAGTGGCGTATGTATGTTTAAAATTAATGTATGTGAATAATTTGGAAAAATTTATAAATGACAACCAAGGTCATTGAAGAAATACAAAATAGCTCTCATCAGAAAAGATCAAAATAATTGAGCCATTTAGTCATGAGCACTTAGAGCAGGAGGTACCTTGAGTGCTACTCCTCCCAACCTTTTAACTAGTGAGGACTCTCACAGTACTCTGATTGCATGATCCTTCTTTCTTTGCTTACTCAAGTTCAGAGACCAAGAATCCACTGGATTTTTAGACAGCCCATTTAAGTTTTGGGCAGCTTTGTTATTCAGTCTTTGCCGTATGTCAGAATATGCCTGTTGATGATTTATCTCCATTGCTCATAGCCTAGTCTCTGGAGCAATGCCTAAGAGACACAATATTCCTTCATATGACAACACTTCAGACAAACTAAGGTCCCATTTCTTGTGAGGAATGATTTCCTAAGAACTTTGCACATTCAACATTCATGAAAACTGAGGCTAATTCTGAAAAGGAATTAATCTAGTTTTCTAGCTGAAGTGTTGCTTCTATGTGGCAGTAAGAAAAGTACAATTCACTAGGTCTCTAGCTTTGAAGTTGTGTAATTCCTGATTAAATTTTAATTGAGAATTGCCTTTAGACAATAAGGAGAGCTATTTCAAATTCACCTTAAAAGACAGAGAACTGTATATGAAGAACTGTCATATCTGTAAAGCTTTTCTTTCCAAACTTTCTCAGCATATGGAAACAGTAAGCAGTATGCTAGTCTACTAAAGAACAGGCAAATTAATGCTCCTGAGGAATCTAGAATTTGCGTATCCAGAGGATGAGAAGTAGACCAAATGACCCACTGAAGTTCTTTAGCACTGATGGCACTCTGACTTTTGTTCTTCAAGCCCAAGTTCCTTAAATGTTTCACTGTGTCCACACAACTATTTCCAATGGCAGGTATAAGGCATATCTAACAAAATGTAAATTTAAAATACAGATTTGGAAGTGAGAGTACCATTGATTTTTTTCAATATATTTTTGGGAGTACAAAAATATGTAATGGACTGTCCAATATCCAAGTCATTTATTTGTTTTAAGTCTTCAACTTTGCATGAAGTTGTGCTTGAAAAGATAACTTTTATTTATGTATTGTTATATATCACCATATAACTCATAGATTTTTTTGTATGTAAATTCTATTTTCTTTCTTAATGCAGCACTTAAGCATAGTGAGAAATTTCAGAAACAGAAAGAAAGAAACACTTTGTATAACACTTCATGTAAAAGTTTCTAGCATTTTGCTTTTAAGGAACAGAATTTTCAAAATCAACTAACTGAAGCTCTGAGTGACTAACACACCCAACTGAAGATCTAACCCCATCATTTTTTGCTGTTTTATTCTTTTCAAACAGTTAGTAGTCACTGAAGTTCAAAAGAACACTTCCCCACCTTTTAAAACTTTTTCAGTTTTTATACACACTGAAAATCCTCAGCAACAGACAAGTTTATGTGTAGACACAGACTGAATTGTGTGGAAATTTGTGAAGCAGCAATTAGGCTGAGAGAGATGCAGTATGTTTCTTTATGTCTGAACTTCTCTAATAGGAAGACAAAAAAATTGACATTGTTCTCCTAACATGAAAGCTGTCTGTCAAAATATTACATTATATAAATGATTATTATTTAAATTTCTCAACCCAAAAGTATATACTAAGTGCAAGGAAGGGAGTTAAGAAGAAATGTTCTTAAGATCTCCTGGTAGCTGAAGTTTCCTTAGCTCTCAGTAATTGTTCCCCTGATAGAAGGTTAAATAGTATGTTTTTATTTCAGAGTCTATATAAATAATTAATAAGCTTTGGAAAAAGTTGGGGCAGCTTCTGTCCTCCTCACTAATTTAGTTACCCTTGTTCTAGACTATATCTGTATTACCCAACCAAGTACAAAGCTGAGAAAATAGAGACCTTTGGAAAAAGAAAGATCGAAAATGCAAGGTGTGTGAGAAAGATCATAAGAATATGAGAATTATCAATGGTGTGAGATTTCTGGCTTCCAAGTCACTCAGTTGTAAAGAATCTGCACGCCAACAATGCAGGAGACATAAGAGGTGTGGGTTTGATCTCTGGGTCAGGAAGATCTCCTGGCAAAGGAAATGCCAAACCACTCCAGTATTCTTGCCTTGAGAATCCCATGGACAGAGGAGCCTGGTGTGCTACAGTCCTTGGGGTTGCAAAGAGTCAAACGCGACTGAGCACTGTGCTCTACTATGAGATCTCTAAGAAAAGAGAAAGAAGGAGAACTGGAACGCATCTGAACTCACAGGTCTTTGAAAGGAGGAGGAAAAAAGAGGTTGGAATCAGAGGTGGGTTTTAAAGATGAGAAGATGAAGGAATTCCTTTCTTTTTTCTTTTCATTTTTATTTATGTCTGTTCTGGGTCCTCATTGCTATGTGCAGATTTGTTCCAGTTGTGGTGGTTACTCTTGTTGAAGAACTACGGGTCTAGAGTGTGGACTCAGTAGTTGTGGTGAACAGGTTTAGTTGCCCCGCAGCATGTGGAATCTTCCTGGACCAGGAATCAAACCTGTGTCTCCTGCCTTGGCAGGCAGATTCTTAACCACTGAGCCACCAGGGAATTCCCCTTTATGTGTAGACACAGACTGAATTGTGTGGAAATTTGTGAAGCAGCAATTAGGCTGAGAGAGATGCAGTATGTTTCTTTATGTCTGAACTTCTCTAATAGGAAGACAAAAAAATTGACATTGTTCTCCTAACATGAAAGCTGTCTGTCAAAATATTACATTATATAAATGATTATTATTTAAATTTCTCAACCCAAAAGTATATACTAAGTGCAAGGAAGGGAGTTAAGAAGAAATGTTCTTAAGATCTCCTGGTAGCTGAAGTTTCCTTAGCTCTCAGTAATTGTTCCCCTGATAGAAGGTTAAATAGTATGTTTTTATTTCAGAGTCTATATAAATAATTAATAAGCTTTGGAAAAAGTTGGGGCAGCTTCTGTCCTCCTCACTAATTTAGTTACCCTTGTTCTAGACTATATCTGTATTACCCAACCAAGTACAAAGCTGAGAAAATAGAGACCTTTGGAAAAAGAAAGATCGAAAATGCAAGGTGTGTGAGAAAGATCATAAGAATATGAGAATTATCAATGGTGTGAGAT
The DNA here is from genome assembly GCA_022376925.1 of Tragulus kanchil. Lineage (NCBI taxonomy): Eukaryota > Metazoa > Chordata > Mammalia > Artiodactyla > Tragulidae > Tragulus > Tragulus kanchil. The sequence goes on along the minus strand of JAIOJX010000030.1, from coordinate 106,645,933 downwards.
TTCTGGCTTCCAAGTCACTCAGTTGTAAAGAATCTGCACGCCAACAATGCAGGAGACATAAGAGGTGTGGGTTTGATCTCTGGGTCAGGAAGATCTCCTGGCAAAGGAAATGCCAAACCACTCCAGTATTCTTGCCTTGAGAATCCCATGGACAGAGGAGCCTGGTGTGCTACAGTCCTTGGGGTTGCAAAGAGTCAAACGCGACTGAGCACTGTGCTCTACTATGAGATCTCTAAGAAAAGAGAAAGAAGGAGAACTGGAACGCATCTGAACTCACAGGTCTTTGAAAGGAGGAGGAAAAAAGAGGTTGGAATCAGAGGTGGGTTTTAAAGATGAGAAGATGAAGGAATTCCTTTCTTTTTTCTTTTCATTTTTATTTATGTCTGTTCTGGGTCCTCATTGCTATGTGCAGATTTGTTCCAGTTGTGGTGGTTACTCTTGTTGAAGAACTACGGGTCTAGAGTGTGGACTCAGTAGTTGTGGTGAACAGGTTTAGTTGCCCCGCAGCATGTGGAATCTTCCTGGACCAGGAATCAAACCTGTGTCTCCTGCCTTGGCAGGCAGATTCTTAACCACTGAGCCACCAGGGAATTCCCCCTTTGGGTGATTTCTGTTTTTGAAAAACAGAAATTTAACACCCAAAGGCTTTTATATTAACCAGATTCACAAGCTGAGGACAAATTATTGAAGTCGTTCAGCCATGTCCAACTCTTTGCAGCCCATGGGTAAGCCATGAAATTCTCAGGCAAGAACACTTGGGTGGGTAGCCTTTCCCTTTTCCAGGGGATCTTCCCAACCCAGGGATCAAACCCAGACCTAAAATGCCCCTCTGTAACATACACACACACAATCAGCATAGTCAAGGCCATAAAAAAGAAGATAGAGAGAGAATGACTGGTTTGTAAATATTGGTAACAACAGCCACAGTATGGCTATTATCAACTACAAATTGGCACTTGCTATGGACACTTAATATCTACCTGTACAAGGATTAAATCATGTGCTGCCTCTGCTGCTGATCTTCAATATCCCACTGAAATGAGTTCAGGGTAGAGAGCAGAAATAAGGCACTCTTGCAGGGGTGGAGAGTGAGGTGGGGACTGGCAGGACAGATGTTCGGATGAACATTTTCAGGAACCAATTTTATGAGCACAATTCTTGTAGTTCCCTATATCTATAAAAACAAAATCCTTCATGGTGATGGCTGTTCCTTCTGACTAGCAAAAAAGCTTCACAAGACTAGTAGAAATCTTCTGGGAAAATATGGGCTTGATTGCATGTATTCCCTCTTCACCAAAATCACATATATACTGAATCACATATATACTGAACTTTTTTGGAGCAGTTTCTCAAAGCTGTCTGAGTTGCTGTCTCCTGGACTGCAGTCCTCTGCTTCTTTCTACTTAGCTGATTTGTCATGTCCAACTCTGTGCAATCCTATGGACTATAGCCCACTGGGCTCCTCTGTCCATGGGATTCTCCAGGCAACAGTACTTGGAGTGGGTTTCCAAGCCCTCCAGGAGATCTTCCCAACCCAGGAATTGAACCCAGGTCTCCCGCATTGCAGATGGCTTCTTTAATATTGAGATATATATACCATAAACCCCAAGGACTATAGCCTACCAGGCCTTTCCACTCATGGGATTTTTCCAAGCAAGAATACTGAAGTGGGTTGCCATTTCCTTCTCCATTTTGCCTCAAATAAAACTTAGCTCATAATTCTCAGTGTGCTTTTTTTTTTTTTTTAAGACATCACTATTGATGATATCAGGGCTGTATTCTATTCTTTAAAGTCCATGCTAAAGACTCAATTAAAATAGTTTTTGCCTAAAATTAGTTGCAGACAAGGCTTTAAAAAATCTGCAAAAGGAAGGCTTCCCTGGTGGTCCAGTAGTTAAGAATCCACCTTGCAATACAAAGGAGACCAGTTCAGTCCCTGGTCTGAGAAAATCCCACATGCTTCTGGGAAACTGAGGCCCATTCTCTTGAGCCCACCCCACTCCACCCCACTCCCAGTTGCAGCTACTGAAACCTACATGTCCTGGAGCCTGGACACCAAAGCAAAAGAAGCCACTGAAATTAGAAACCTGTGCACACAACAAAGAGTAGTCCCTACTAACCATAACTGAAGAAAGCCTCCATGTGACAATAAAGACCCAGTACAGCCAAAAAGAAATATTAAAAAAAGTAAAAAGTTGGGGCTTCCCTGGTGGTCCAGTGGGTAAAGAGTCCACCTTGCAGTGCAAGGGACACGGTTCGATCCCTGGCCAGGGAAGATCCCACGTTGGACTGGTGTGTCCAATTACAAGCCAGAGCTCTGGAGCGCATGCACCCAGAGCTGGTGCTCTGCAATGAGGGAGGCCACTCCAGTGGGAGGCCCACACAAGCCAAAGAATAAAGATGGATGAAAACAAGACAAAACAAAAAAAAAATAATAAAAGAGACCAAAAATTAGTAAATAAATAAATAAATACATAACTAAATTTTTTAAAAAGTCAACCAAAGGAATCAGGTTGATTATTTAGTGACTGTCCTGAGATAGGACTAGAAGGGGATGAGCTAATGTGGAAACTTCTATTTCCTTTGCATTCTTTGAAATGATGTGTAAATCAGAACTAGCTGAATTAAGCAGGCATTGCACAATACTGATAATGGTACCTTTAATATTGAGATATATATACCATAAACCCCAAGGACTATAGCCTACCAGGCCTTTCCACTCATGGGATTTTTCCAAGCAAGAATACTGAAGTGGGTTGCCATTTCCTTCTCCATTTTGCCTCAAATAAAACTTAGCTCATAATTCTCAGTGTGCTTTTTTTTTTTTTTTAAGACATCACTATTGATGATATCAGGGCTGTATTCTATTCTTTAAAGTCCATGCTAAAGACTCAATTAAAATAGTTTTTGCCTAAAATTAGTTGCAGACAAGGCTTTAAAAAATCTGCAAAAGGAAGGCTTCCCTGGTGGTCCAGTAGTTAAGAATCCACCTTGCAATACAAAGGAGACCAGTTCAGTCCCTGGTCTGAGAAAATCCCACATGCTTCTGGGAAACTGAGGCCCATTCTCTTGAGCCCACCCCACTCCACCCCACTCCCAGTTGCAGCTACTGAAACCTACATGTCCTGGAGCCTGGACACCAAAGCAAAAGAAGCCACTGAAATTAGAAACCTGTGCACACAACAAAGAGTAGTCCCTACTAACCATAACTGAAGAAAGCCTCCATGTGACAATAAAGACCCAGTACAGCCAAAAAGAAATATTAAAAAAAGTAAAAAGTTGGGGCTTCCCTGGTGGTCCAGTGGGTAAAGAGTCCACCTTGCAGTGCAAGGGACACGGTTCGATCCCTGGCCAGGGAAGATCCCACGTTGGACTGGTGTGTCCAATTACAAGCCAGAGCTCTGGAGCGCATGCACCCAGAGCTGGTGCTCTGCAATGAGGGAGGCCACTCCAGTGGGAGGCCCACACAAGCCAAAGAATAAAGATGGATGAAAACAAGACAAAACAAAAAAAAAATAATAAAAGAGACCAAAAATTAGTAAATAAATAAATAAATACATAACTAAATTTTTTAAAAAGTCAACCAAAGGAATCAGGTTGATTATTTAGTGACTGTCCTGAGATAGGACTAGAAGGGGATGAGCTAATGTGGAAACTTCTATTTCCTTTGCATTCTTTGAAATGATGTGTAAATCAGAACTAGCTGAATTAAGCAGGCATTGCACAGCACTTGAATACAGTGATAATGGTACCTACACAGTAATTTATGGGAAAATGCTGTTGAGCTCAGAAATTATCATGACCATTTTTGCTATGTAGTTTAATACCCCTGGAGTAGGATATGGCAATCTACTCCAGTTTTTTGCCTGGAAAATCCCACGGACAGAAAAACCTGGCAGGCTACAGCGCATGAGGTTGCAAAGAGTTGGAAACGACAGAGCAACTGAGCACACACACACACACACACACATAATTTCAATACATGTGCAAGATATCATTTAAAAAAAAAACCTGAAATTTGCATAATCGATTTTTCTCCACATTATCAACCTTAGTGGACTGACTCATGACCATTTCTGTTAGGAGACATGTATTATCATCTTAGTTGTACATATCTGATGATATTTCTTATATTTCAAAATGTTTAACAGTCTTGTCTTGGAAAGGGAAAAAGGATTTAAGGTGTTTAAAATAATTTCAAGTATTTTTGATATAGCTTCATTCTTTTGTTTGCCCAATTCAAAATTCAGTGACTATGTATATATGTAAGTACATGCATTTTGAGCTAAAAAGAATTCCCAATGAAAGTATAGAAATAAAAATAACTGAAAATAGTTTATGCACTGCTACCTGTTTCTATACCAATTTTTAAAAATCTTTAGTAGTTTTTCACATTTGCTTTATGCCCTTTAAAGGACTCAGATTCGTAATATACAAAGAGGTTTATGTGATATATAGAGCAGAGCCATAAACCATATTTTATGCATAACAGTGATTAAATGCACGGTTGATATATTTCACAAAGATGGAAACCATGTCGAAAGGCTTACATTTTGATAACTTTCCTTTTGGGGGGCATTTCTAAATTATTTAAGTTGAAGAATAAAATGACTTGTTTGTGAATTTACGTGCTCTTTTTAATCATCTTTAGGTAATGCTGATATGGCAGAGATGCTAAATTACAGGCAGCAGTGGGAATCTGCTGGGTAAAAAGCACAGACTCGTTTTGTGTATGAGTCCATAAGGAATATTCTGTTCAAGGAGTGGAGACATAAGTAAATTACCTAACTCATGAACCACACATTAAGAGTGTAGTCAGCTGTTGTAAATGCGTATCCAACAACAAACCATTATGTATCTTTGGTTTAATTATATGTGCTTATTATACACCTGTACTGCAGAGTAGAGGCTGCTATTTGCATTACTTGTGGTTTTCTCTATCAAAACAGCATTAGCATTACGAAGCTTATCAAACTTATGTATGATTTCTCTAGCTTGAATAGTGTTAAGTCCCTTTGTATTGTGCACAAACCAAAGAAAAAGAGGGGAACAAGTTAAAAAATATTTTAATGATGTTAGTAAAGAAGCTCGAAATTCAGAAATGCAGGGAATTCATAGACATGGACAAACATTAGTAAAATCACCAAGCTTTTTGTAAATCAACATGATGTTTAGGAAAAGAGTTAAAAAGTTAGATATATTCAGCATTTAATTTTTTCTCTAGAGCTCCATCTTAAAGGATATTAATTATGATGTTGATGTTATTTACAAAGTAGAGACAAATGTTAAACTTGTATAGTTTATGATTTATAGTTTTTACGACTCATAGTAAATAAACAATCTAGGCAAAATTGTTGTGTATATTTAAGAGCATTTACTAATATATGGAAGTATTAAAACATTATATAGAAAGTACATTTTAAAAGCAAAAATATATATATTAAAAACAACCTCAAAATGGCTCTAAAGAGAATTTATGGAGCATTTCATTTTTATAACTTATCAAAAGTTGTTATTTTTACAAATCAGATTCCCTTAAGATTTTGATATATACTTGTTTTAAAAGCATCTCAGAGTCATCAGTTCATCCTTTTACTTCACCACTGGCTATACTTAATCTGCCCATGTCTTTCCTTTATTCCTGTTTTCCTTCCTTTCCAAAGAAGAAAAGTGAGCTTACACTAAGGGAGGTGACACATACTCTAATGAACACAATCCTATTATCATAACAAAAATAACACCATTTCGGAGGAATAAAAAACAAATGGTGCCCAATGCCCAGAGAAAATTATAATCCTATTAATTTAATTGAAATTCCCACAGGGTCTAGTACCAGTCCCACAGTTGAAGTTTGATAGTTTCTTAGGAATACATAGCTTAGGAAAGTAAGGGGATTGAATCCATAAAAAAAAGGAGAAGGGCTAACTATTATTGATTTATAATAGACACAAGAAAGGAGCAGATGGTATTTTGGAAAAAATATGCATAGTCATTTTAGTAAATACCTCTTAATGTGAAATATGAATTGTATTTCTTAACAACCACAGAAAATCTTCAAATAAATATCAAGAAACTCCAACAAGTTTCTAGAAATATAACATGTGATTTTTTAAATTTTGAATAAAGGTTAGGGTCAAATATGAAAATATGCAAAATTTTTCCAGCTCTACTTGAATCATATATTTATTAAAGGTCCTGTAACTCCTTCATTCACAAAAACCAGAGACACTTAAACAAATATGGCCTCTATTTTATATTACATTGTGTGCTTATTCACCTCTGACTCTTTGTGACCCTATGATGTGTAGCCCACCAGGCTCCTCTGTCCATGGGATTTCCCAAGCATGAATACTGGAGTGGGTTGCCATTTCCATCTCCAGGGTATCTTCCTGACCCAGGGATTCAACCTGTGTCTCTTACATTTGCAGGCAGATTCTTTACCCATGAACCACCTGGGAAACCCCTTACGTACACTATAAGTTCCTAATATAATTTAGCCTTTTTATTAATTCAATTTTATTAATATTTAGGTATAGATGATTTTTCAGCTCAATTTAAAATTACTTATTTTTGTCCAACATTCACAGCAAGATTTTCTCAGGAGCTACTTTTACGTTGAAACTCTCTGAGGTGACTAGAAAAATGAAGTAATGGGGTTGTTTTTTAGAATTTAGATTATCTCCACAATGTCTATTACATATTTTTGCAACTCAGCAAATCATTTCATTTCACTCTCCCTAGTATGAAATTTTAATCTAAGTATTTATTTCATTTTCAGTAACCTACTTGAAGAAAGACTAACTACCCTTCAGTATACAGTATTACACCATTTCGGAGGAATAAAAAACAAATGGTGCCCAATGCCCAGAGAAAATTATAATCCTATTAATTTAATTGAAATTCCCACAGGGTCTAGTACCAGTCCCACAGTTGAAGTTTGATAGTTTCTTAGGAATACATAGCTTAGGAAAGTAAGGGGATTGAATCCATAAAAAAAAGGAGAAGGGCTAACTATTATTGATTTATAATAGACACAAGAAAGGAGCAGATGGTATTTTGGAAAAAATATGCATAGTCATTTTAGTAAATACCTCTTAATGTGAAATATGAATTGTATTTCTTAACAACCACAGAAAATCTTCAAATAAATATCAAGAAACTCCAACAAGTTTCTAGAAATATAACATGTGATTTTTAATTTAGAATAAAGGTTAGGGTCAAATATGAAAATATGCAAAATTTTTCCAGCTCTACTTGAATCATATATTTATTAAAGGTCCTGTAACTCCTTCATTCACAAAAACCAGAGACACTTAAACAAATATGGCCTCTATTTTATATTACATTGTGTGCTTATTCACCTCTGACTCTTTGTGACCCTATGATGTGTAGCCCACCAGGCTCCTCTGTCCATGGGATTTCCCAAGCATGAATACTGGAGTGGGTTGCCATTTCCATCTCCAGGGTATCTTCCTGACCCAGGGATTCAACCTGTGTCTCTTACATTTGCAGGCAGATTCTTTACCCATGAACCACCTGGGAAACCCCTTACGTACACTATAAGTTCCTAATATAATTTAGCCTTTTTATTAATTCAATTTTATTAATATTTAGGTATAGATGATTTTTCAGCTCAATTTAAAATTACTTATTTTTGTCCAACATTCACAGCAAGATTTTCTCAGGAGCTACTTTTACGTTGAAACTCTCTGAGGTGACTAGAAAAATGAAGTAATGGGGTTGTTTTTTAGAATTTAGATTATCTCCACAATGTCTATTACATATTTTTGCAACTCAGCAAATCATTTCATTTCACTCTCCCTAGTATGAAATTTTAATCTAAGTATTTATTTCATTTTCAGTAACCTACTTGAAGAAAGACTAACTACCCTTCAGTATACAGTATTACATTATGCATTCAAAACTGATACTATAAATTATGCAATCTAACAAAAAAATTATTAATGGTTTGCATTGGGAGAGCCACCATGAAACCTCAACTGCTGGCAATGGAAGTAATTTCCTTAGTACCCATCAGGGAAAGGAAAGGAACCCAGAGTGTCTGTTTAAACAGGTCCACTGCATGTATTCTCTGTCACTTACATCACTGTTTATAAAGACAACAATAAGATCCCAAAGCAAACTTCAAGTCTAAACTGTAGGCCACCTTTCAATGTCAGTGAACAGATACTTTAAAGGAGGTCCATTTTAAAAAGCAGTTCATGACTGCAGAATAAGGAGAGAATTGTCATTTTACTGCATTTTGTAGGTGACAGAATTTACCAGCTATTTGTCTTTGCTATCCTTCTCTGTTATTTTAGTGCTCTCCCCACAAATTTTATCATGATGAGAATCAGTGAATATAGATTCTAAAGCCTTTTCAGCCTTTTCTTTTTTTTTTTCTTTTTTTTGGGAGGGCAGGTTGGGAAGGGAGTGGGGTGGGTGGGCCACTTTTATTGGTCTTTCATTTATTCATTTTTCATCCATCTTTGTTCTTTGGCCCGGGTGAGCCTCCCATCCCTGTGGCCTCTGCCGTCGCTGAGCGCCAGCTCCAGGCGCATGCGCCCCAGAGCTCTGGCTTGGTAACCTGACACATAGGTCCAGCCACTCTGCGGCACGTGGGATCTTCCCAGGCCAGGGATCGAACTGGCGCCCCCTGCACTGCAAGGCGGTGTCCTTACCCACTGGACCACCAAGGAAGCCCCTTTTCAGCCATTTTAATGTCACCTGAATCAGGGAAAGGATACTCTTAAACCCTAAGGTGAATTCTTTCAAAATTCTGTGTTGAAAAGAATGGATGCCTCCACTGGACACAAGAGTAGAAGAAAGGAAAACCCTGGGCAGGGTCATTCAGAGGCATCCCAGGTTAACACAGAAGTCCCAGAGGAAGATGGGAAACCATGAACTTGTTTGGACGTACATCCGTATATTCGTGTGATTCCCACCTCCTGCCCACCCTGCCCCCCCAGCATCACTTTTCAATTCTGGGATTAGAGTTGATTAGGTTTTTGCAAAAATGGTAAAACAGAATAAAGTCTGCAGCCATAGGCCAGGGTCTAGGCTGAGTAGAAGAGAGGAGGGTTTATGATAGGTTACAGGTTGGAGAAACAAAGCCATTAAGGAAGTCCACCGAGACAACACTGGTTCTCCCTCCCTTTATATCATGCCCCCTCATAATGACAGTTGTCATAATTCAGCATTTCATGTCAAACAGTATGAATTTTGGAGTAAATGTGGTATAGTTTATAGAACTATATTTTATGGAAGGTTTTTTATTTCTAAAAATATTTTATATAAAAATTATGGGAAAATTAATCATGAGATGCTCAGATGGACTGAATCTGAATGTGATTTAATATAAAGTAATTCTCTAAGTTCTTGGATTTGGGCTCACAACAATTATTCTCTGTCCTAGTCTCAGGAAAAAGATCTTATATTAAAACATCCTGCCTAAAATGAAACTGAGCCTTGTCCTACCCTGTTTTCTAATTCTAGACTGTCCCAGTTCTATTAGGGGCTTCCCTGGTGGCTCAGATGGTAAAGAATCTTCCTGCAGTTCAACAGACATTGGTTCAATCCCTAGGTCAGAAAGATCTCCTGGAGAAGAGACTGCCTACCCACTCCAGTATTCTTGCCTGGAAAATTCTGTGGACAGAGGAGTCTGGTGGGCGACAGTCCATGGGGTTGCACAGAGTTGGACACAACTGAGTGACTAACAGTTTTTTCACTTTTAGTTCTATTAAAATAGTAGCGACTCACATTTGTTTTGATTTACTTTCATTTATTTCTTACATGAAGAATGAAATCTCAGTGACAGAAATACTTACAAGTTTTTCATCCTTTAGTATGTTAATACATTCTCAAATAATTAATGAATACAATATTCTTCAGTTCAGTCACTCAGTGATGTCCAACTCTTTGCGACCTCATGGACTATGGTATGCCAGACCTCCCTATCCTTCACCATCTCTCGGAACCTGCTCAAAGATATGTCCGTTGACTCAGTGACGCCACCCAACCATCTCATCCTCTGTCGTCCCCTTCTCCTTTTGTCTTCTATTTTTCTCAACATCATTTTCTTTTCCAGTGAGTCATCTCTTTGCAGCAGGTGACCAGAGTGTTAGAGCTTCAGCTTCAGCATCAGTCCTTTCAATGAATATTCAGGGTTGATTTCTTACAATATTCTTAAGACTCAAGAATCTGCTCTCTGCTTCTTCTATTTTCCAAATTTAATTTGATGCTCTCACAGGGTATTTCCACAGTGTGCTAAAGGAAAGGATTTGTTTTGTTCTGAGAATTCAATATTTTTGGTAGAGGCAGAGAATTTCAAGTAGAATCCTTGTATCATTAATGAAAATAAAACTGCTTTGCAATTTTAGCTTTCTTATAATGCTGCTAGCTATGAATGATATGAATTATTATGCACTGTTTAATAATACACATTGTCATTGGTTGGATTGTGTCCCCTAAAAAGACATGTTCAAGTCTGAATTCCAGATATTTCTGAATCTGACCTTATTTATAAATAGTGTCTCTACCAATGTGTTCTGGCTAAAGATGAAGTCATAGTGGATTGAGGTGGACCCTAAATCCAACAACTGATGTCCTTTCTTTGGAATTTTTAAAAATTAATGTATAGTTGATTTACAATGTTGTCTTATTTCTACTGTATAGCAAAGTGACTTGGTTATAAATATATATATATATACTTTTTTATATTCTCCATTATGGTTTATCACAGGATATTGAATATAATTCCCTGTGCTGTATAGTAGGACCTTGTTTATCTGTTCTATATATTGGCTAAGCCAAACTCTCACTTTGTCCCTCCACCATACCTCCTTCCCCATGGCATCTGTAAGTCTGATCTCTATGTCTGTGAGTCTGTTTCCGTTTTGTAGAGAAGTTCATTTGTGTAATATTTTAGATTCCACATGTAAGTGATAATATATGATACTCGTCTTTCTCTGTCTTACTTAGTATGATAATCTCTAGGTCCATCCATGTTGCTGCAGATAGCATTATTTCACTTTCTTTATGGCTGAGTAATATTCCATTGTATATGTGTATCACATATTTTTTATCCATTCATCTGTCAGTGGTCATTTAGGTTGTTTCCATGTCTCGGCTATTGTGAGTAGTGCTTCTGTGAACATTGTGGTGCATGTCTCTTTTTGAACTAGAATTTTTTCTGGATATTTCCCCAAGAATGGGATTGCTGGATCATCTGACAACTCTATTTTTAGCTTTTTGAGAAACCTTTATACTAGCCTCCACACTGGCTGGACCAAGTTGCATTTCCATTAACAGTGTTAGGAGGCCTCCCTTTTCTCCATACCATTTCCAGCATTTGTTGTTCAACAACTGGTGCCCTAATTTGTAAGAGAAAGGAGAGGGAGATTTGGATACAGAGACCTGAGGACATGCACAGGGAGGAAGGCCATGTGATAACTGAGGCAGAGATAGGAACAATGCAGTTACAAGCTAAGGAACACCAAGGATTGCCGGCCACCACCAGAAGTTAGGACAAAGGCATGGACCAGATTCTCCCCTAAGAGCTTCTAGAAGAAACCAGTTTTGTTGAGACTTTGATTTTAGATTTCTGGCCTCCTAAACTGTAAAAGAATAACTTCTTTTTAAAGTCACGTAGTTTATTGATAATATGTTATGGAAGCCCTAGGATTTAAATACTTGCATTATACATAAATGTGCAAAACCACACTTCAGATTGTTTCCTGATGTAAAAAAGTCAACGTGAGCCAGGACTTACCACCACCACCAGAAACAGAGGCATAAAAGTGCTACTTGGTTATCTGGTGACATCTTGATTTTTTTTTTTAAGTATTTTTTTAATATGGACCATCTTTTTCAAAAGTCTTTTATTGAATTTTCGGTATTACTTCTATTTTTTAAATATTTGGCTTTTTGCCCTTGAGGTATGTTGGTTCCTAGCTCCCCAACCAGGAATTGAACCCACACCCCCTGCATTGGAAAGCAAAGTCTCAACCACTGGATCATTAGGGAAGTCCCTCTGCTGAATTCTTTTTTTTTTTTTAATAGGGTTTTTTGCTTTTTATTTATTTTGTTTTTCTTTTTACAGAGTTTTGTTGTTTACTGCCACACATCAACCTGAATCAGCCACAGGTATACGTATATCCCCTTCCTCTTGAACTTCCCTCTCATCTCCCTCCCCATGCCACCCTGATAGAGCCCCTGTTTGAATTTCCTTAGTCTTACAGTGAATTCTTTTTGATATCTAAAGATGTTGACTTACTTTTCCTTATAATATACTTTCATCGTCATCTTTGGAAATTTAAAGGTATGCATACACACATACAGAAAAAAAATATATATATGTATGTGTGTGTATATATATATATATTTCACTGTAGAAATACCAAAATGATAATAGTAATAGAATTGAGAATTTTTTCTTTTTGGTTATATAAATTTCCTGCTGCTTCTGCAGTGAATATGAATTGCTTATATAATAAAACAGAAATTAATAGAGGCTTTACCTTGTGCGTGGCATGAAGTTTGCATTTTTTCATGTCATATGTTTCCATGAGTTTACTGTTATGCAAAGGAGTTAAGATAATGAACTTCCAGTCTCCTTGGCTTACAGATCTTTTCCTTAGACACGTACAACTAATAGAGGAATGTTAGTTTTTCAGCAGTGAGATGTAAAGGAGACATAAATCATGGATGGGTCTGACATTTAACCAATTTAGATTTCTTTACCACAACTTTCAATTTTAAGCGTGTATTTTGATTCTCTGTTTAGAGACTGTCTAACCAAGGCTGCCCTATCTCTACAACGCCTAGAAATATATATGGTCACAGTTGAGTAAGATGTGAAAATACAGCATGCAACCCAAGGAGTCACATATGATAGGCCTCAGATGTACCCTATTTTCTAGAAACACTCAGCATTGTATGGAGTCTTAAACATTAAAGAATATAAGAATATCCCATTTTGCAGCACTACCAGTTTTTTAAAACCTGTATTTCTGGGCTTCCCATTAATGTAAGAACAAACAATATCACTAAAGTGGCCAACAAGTCCCTATGCAATCCAGACCTACTTCACCAGCCTCATTCCCCCCATGTCTCCTTACTCTCTGCAGATCAGGCCTCTTACAAGGCATTTGCAAATATTGTTCCCTCTGCCTGGAATTCTCATCCAACCACCCCCCATCTTTTTACCTAAATCATCCAGTTTGTACTTCAGGTGTCATCTGGGTCTTTGTTTCTTCAGAGTACCCTTTCCTTACCCTCCAGACAGTGTCTACCACTCCTGCTTTTACACTCACAGCACAATGCTCCTTTCCTTCCTAGCACTAAGGATGAAGTTTTACATTAGTGTGATTATTTTATCAATGCCTATTGCATCTTCTAGAATGTTCTATGAGGACAGAGATGAAACTGATTTCTTTTCTTAAGACAGAAGCCCTTGTACCTGTGCCTGGCACATAGTTAAACTCTAAGTATATATTTATTGAATAATATAAGGATGAATGAATTAAGATACCAATTTTAAAAAATTGTTGAAACTCTCAACTCTTGAGAGCCTTCTCTAAGTCCACAAGACATGAAACTGTACACTCAGCTCAACACAGATTGGAAGAACATTGAAAGCAGAGGAATTAAGTGGTCATTCACAAATTGATCCTTAATCATAGTGAGCATTTTCCTTCTTTTGAGGCATGCTATTAGCTGTTCTCTCTAGTAGGCATTGAAACTCTTTTCCTTAGACACGTACAACTAATAGAGGAATGTTAGTTTTTCAGCAGTGAGATGTAAAGGAGACATAAATCATGGATGGGTCTGACATTTAACCAATTTAGATTTCTTTACCACAACTTTCAATTTTAAGCGTGTATTTTGATTCTCTGTTTAGAGACTGTCTAACCAAGGCTGCCCTATCTCTACAACGCCTAGAAATATATATGGTCACAGTTGAGTAAGATGTGAAAATACAGCATGCAACCCAAGGAGTCACATATGATAGGCCTCAGATGTACCCTATTTTCTAGAAACACTCAGCATTGTATGGAGTCTTAAACATTAAAGAATATAAGAATATCCCATTTTGCAGCACTACCAGTTTTTTAAAACCTGTATTTCTGGGCTTCCCATTAATGTAAGAACAAACAATATCACTAAAGTGGCCAACAAGTCCCTATGCAATCCAGACCTACTTCACCAGCCTCATTCCCCCCATGTCTCCTTACTCTCTGCAGATCAGGCCTCTTACAAGGCATTTGCAAATATTGTTCCCTCTGCCTGGAATTCTCATCCAACCACCCCCCATCTTTTTACCTAAATCATCCAGTTTGTACTTCAGGTGTCATCTGGGTCTTTGTTTCTTCAGAGTACCCTTTCCTTACCCTCCAGACAGTGTCTACCACTCCTGCTTTTACACTCACAGCACAATGCTCCTTTCCTTCCTAGCACTAAGGATGAAGTTTTACATTAGTGTGATTATTTTATCAATGCCTATTGCATCTTCTAGAATGTTCTATGAGGACAGAGATGAAACTGATTTCTTTTCTTAAGACAGAAGCCCTTGTACCTGTGCCTGGCACATAGTTAAACTCTAAGTATATATTTATTGAATAATATAAGGATGAATGAATTAAGATACCAATTTTAAAAAATTGTTGAAACTCTCAACTCTTGAGAGCCTTCTCTAAGTCCACAAGACATGAAACTGTACACTCAGCTCAACACAGATTGGAAGAACATTGAAAGCAGAGGAATTAAGTGGTCATTCACAAATTGATCCTTAATCATAGTGAGCATTTTCCTTCTTTTTGAGGCATGCTATTAGCTGTTCTCTCTAGTAGGCATACTCAAGAGAACAGTGTGACATTTCTAACATTTCTTCTTTATGTGTACATGGTGTCTTACATTTGTACTCAACAGATTTGAAGTTAGGGAATGTTCATGATAAAAAGGTAAGTCCCGCATCCCTAAGATATACATTTATTTTTACCTGCCAGCTATTCCATGATGCCTGACCAAGCCTGCCAAGATGACTCCTTTCCAAACTCACCTAGCATGCAGGGTTTCTAGACTAATTTATCCTTACTTTTCAGTAAGACACATGAGGTCAAGAAACAGACTAGTTCAAGGATTTTATTCTCTTTTCATTCCTTACCAATTGCAAAGCCAAGTGTTCTGAAACCTCCTGTCTTCTGCCTGGAAGTAGGAGTCTTCAGCTTTCTAAGCATTTATGGACTTCAAAGCTCATGATATGACACTTGGCCATGTTGCTGAATCCCAAAGGTTTTTGCTCAAGACCTGCAGCCAAGCTCTTGCTGTCACTTCTGAATAATCATTCTAAAGGAGGGGGCTAATTTCTCACCTCTTCTTGTCCAACTCAAGACTGGAATAAAGATCATGATAATAGCCAAACACAGTGTTCTCGTGCTTCACTTGGAACATAGGTGAACAAGTGTCTGCTTATTCTTTTATAGAAATCTAAAAGGCAAAAATGAAGAATATGGGCTTTTTATTAGGATGTTTGATGGTTTTACACACTCTCTCTTCTCACCAACAGGCAAATCATTGTACAGAAGAGATACCCTATGATACCCTGCTTGAGATCTTCAGTGTCTGTCTATTATATATGCTTCCTCTGAGAAGGTAAATCATTATGTGGTGGTGTTGGCATCTCAGTCCAAATGTAGGGTGTTTCTCCAAAGATCTCCCACAAAATAAAGCCAGCTAGCTTTACTTTCAGTCACATTGCTGCTCTTCAATTTTGCACTCGTTTTAATTGCACCCACTCAACAGGTCATTATAGTCTCATTCCCTGAAGGTCACTCGCTGTTGCTGCCTCCAAAGTTGGTGCTGCACAAAACAGCAAAGAGGAAAACCTCTGCCCGCACTGTCCCTTCCTCAGATACTCATCATCTCAGCTACTTTAATTCCTCCCTACCAAACTTGCAACTTCAAAGAAAATGACTTTAGCATGCAGGTTTTACAGTGGCATTGTAGGTCTCCTTGTAAAGGCAGTTCCCGATCTTGCTTACTTATAATGCTTAACTCCTTTATACACATCATCCTGATGTCAAGGTTGATGAGAAAACTATTAAAATGGAGAACTTCCAATATATGCTATAGAAATGAATTGGTAAGCCCTTGAATCACTGGTCTTCTATGATCTAGGACTTTATCTCTCCTTGTTTTAAGTGGAAACTCTGTTTGGAAGTCTGATTGGGTTGCAATCTACAAAATCACAGCCCTGGAAAGAGCTCCCTACTCGATATGCATCCATAGAGACATGAGTATATTATTCCTTCCAAAGTCAGCTGCAATTGCAGCTCACTAAATTGACTCTGCAGCTTCCTATCTCAGGCAGTGACAGAGGAATAGCAAGTATTTTTTTACTAAAATGCTCATTTTTAACCAACCCCTTCTTTGAAAATTTCTCTATCATTGATGCAGAGCACATGATCTTTACTTTATGGAAGATGGCAGAACACCAGCAAATCAGGGTTTGAGTCTAGGGACTGCTGTCAGTGCATCAAACGCTTATCTAGCAACTGTGTCCTTTTGCCAGCAATGTCATGCAGAGTTGAGGACAGAATTTATTAAAAATGTAAGAAGATTAATGTCAAAAGGAAATTTTGCATGTGTGTGAGCACAAATTTATATATGTATGCATGCACGGAGAGTCAGGCATTGCACATGCATATCTGTCTTCACTCCTTGGTGTTCCATAGTAATGTTGGCCAAGAAAATCATGCTAATTGCTTTATCTCACATTATATAAAAATGTATTTCAATAAATAGCTTACTCGAATTCGAATTCCCCTACTAAGTCGCCTACACTGAGTGGAAGATGACTGGTTTCTCTTTATTAGTTCACTCTATTCATCTTCATAGGGAGTACCCCCCCACACACACCCCATCTCACCATCTTCCCACTCTGCTCTCTTTTAGCAGAATTTTTCTGAACTAGGTTGCGTTGAGAATTATGCAGTTGAAATGGTTGAATGGATAGAAAATGAAAGGAAAGGCAAACAAAGAAAAATGTGGAAGTTGGGTAGTCAGACCCTTAATCAAATTGGCTTTACTTGATTCGCATGAAACAAAACACCTCTTGGGCAATTCCAAAAGATTACTTTTGGTACATCTCAAAATCGTGGTTATCATTTGTTGAATGACTTTAATGTAACAGGCACTGTATGTACTTGGTCAGTTAATCCTTGTTTCAGTCCTCTCAGGCACTGCCTGTATTATCCCCTTTTTACAACTGCAAACACTGAGATTCAGAGGGGCTAACTCATCCACGGTCAAAAGGCTACTAGATGATGAGTGGGTGCAGGGTATGAACATGACAGTGTCATCCAGAGCTTAGGAACTTAATTAGGACTCCTCTGTATCATTTATCTTTAGCCTTGGAATTCCCAATTATTTTGTAGGTTTTAATAAACTATCATGAAGAGGTAACACAGAGGCAACAATAAAAGATAAATAGAGAAGACAAATTAATTTTCTACAATTATATCAGCAAAATCTGATGTGATCTGAAATGTGAACCTTTGTTCTCACCCCTTATATGAAATTCCTTTTACCTGTGACACACACCTTTAGAGCTCATTGTGAATTCTATGTCACCCACCACTACCACCCAAACAATCAAGCCCTAATCATTCCACAAATATGCTGCCAATTTAGAGGTTGCCTAGGAGCTAAAGTAGTGAATTTTAAAATCGCAGCTCCTAAATAGTACTGAGTTTTTACCAGAATACCATTTGACCATACTTGTGCCCACAAATTTATTTTGAAATCTGTAAATGCCCAATATCATCCCCTTGTAAGATCAGGGACTTCAAAGAATCACTCAGCTGATTTTGCTACCAAAAACTCAATTCCATTAAATTCCTTTAAATCCCATTAAATTCCCTTGACACTTGTTGAACTTAAATAAACAATGCAAAGTGAAAGAAAATAGCCATTCTGGATGATATTTGTTTGATCAGGCTGTGAAAAACTGAATCACTCAATCAAGTCTGCATATTTTAAGGGGACAGCTCAATTGACTGATAGAAGATTTCATGTGTGAGCCAGCATCTGTAAGTGGAACTGACTAACAAAATGACTATTGATCATATAGATAAGTTTTTATCTAGTTGCAGCCCTAAGAAGCAATGAAAAAAAAAAAAAAAATCTGCTCGTAAGTGTTATCCAGGGGAGGCGAGGACTGGAAACAATGTTTGAAAGTATGTGTTCACTAGGACGCTCCTTTGTTTTCTCTTATTTTGAGAGAATCTGCTTTGTGGGAATCATATTCACCTATTCAAATATAAACATGTAAAGAAGAGAAATCAGAGCCCCCTTTAGAAAGTTAGATTTAGAATATTTCATCTAAGTTCATCTTGAATTGCCCAGAGTTGTTTCTTGCTGAACCCTTGTTTTATCTCAGCCTCCTTCTTAGTTAAAATTCTGCTCTTTCAACCTATCTCCAGGTTGAAATCTTCTTGGCAAAGTAATATAAGCCGACACCTGCACCTTGATGGATCTTTTGAACCGTCTCAAGGTGAGAAAATGTTATTTTTCCCTTTTATGTATTGTGGTTCATGGGATAGTATTTGTCATCTTGTCATATAACAGGAATGTTCCCCATGTTGAAATACACCCTTAAGCAGCAGCATCTATGGATATAGGAACAGTGTCCAGGCTTTGGCCCTCGTCAGACCCTCGAAGCACTCCTGGGGTTATATAGTCCAGCAAAAATTCTCCTTTTTAAACTGCACCATTTCATTCTGGTTTGTCATAAGGGTCAGGTCTCCACTAGAACAATCTCTTTTGGAGAGACAAAGGGATAATTGGATTGCATGTGGATGCTTTTTATCATATTTTGCACTGACACTTGAAAAGGCATGAAAAAGTTGGGTTTATATTCTTTATGGCACCCCCACATGTACAAACATACATGCATGCATACATACACCCCACTCTGGTGGGGGAAACCATTTTTTTGTTTATCATGAAGATAGCTTTAGTGTAAACATTGTGGTAATATATAGTCAAGGAATTCCTGAAGATGCTGACTGACAGCTCTGAGGGTCATAGCTTAGGATCCCCTTTTGAGAAAACTGCCCCTTGCTCTTAGTGCTACAGAGACTCAAGGAAGCTGTCACTAGACGATACTTGTATTCATTCCATCAAGCCTATCCCTGTTGCCACTGTCCCCTCAGGCTGCACAGAGCCCTCTAAGAGTCCTTCTTACCTTTAAGCCACACAGTGAAACTCATTTTATCCTTTCTCTGCTGTTATCTATCTTTTGTGGAGGAGGGGAGTTGTGGGGGAAAGCACACGGATGATCCTCCGCTTGCCTCTTCCCTGCAGGGTTATCTTGGCCTCAAATCTCCAGGAGAGACAGTTCTATTCTCATTTGCTTCTGCTGTTAACCTATTCAAATATAAACATGTAAAGAAGAGAAATCAGAGCCCCCTTTAGAAAGTTAGATTTAGAATATTTCATCTAAGTTCATCTTGAATTGCCCAGAGTTGTTTCTTGCTGAACCCTTGTTTTATCTCAGCCTCCTTCTTAGTTAAAATTCTGCTCTTTCAACCTATCTCCAGGTTGAAATCTTCTTGGCAAAGTAATATAAGCCGACACCTGCACCTTGATGGATCTTTTGAACCGTCTCAAGGTGAGAAAATGTTATTTTTCCCTTTTATGTATTGTGGTTCATGGGATAGTATTTGTCATCTTGTCATATAACAGGAATGTTCCCCATGTTGAAATACACCCTTAAGCAGCAGCATCTATGGATATAGGAACAGTGTCCAGGCTTTGGCCCTCGTCAGACCCTCGAAGCACTCCTGGGGTTATATAGTCCAGCAAAAATTCTCCTTTTTAAACTGCACCATTTCATTCTGGTTTGTCATAAGGGTCAGGTCTCCACTAGAACAATCTCTTTTGGAGAGACAAAGGGATAATTGGATTGCATGTGGATGCTTTTTATCATATTTTGCACTGACACTTGAAAAGGCATGAAAAAGTTGGGTTTATATTCTTTATGGCACCCCCACATGTACAAACATACATGCATGCATACATACACCCCACTCTGGTGGGGGAAACCATTTTTTTGTTTATCATGAAGATAGCTTTAGTGTAAACATTGTGGTAATATATAGTCAAGGAATTCCTGAAGATGCTGACTGACAGCTCTGAGGGTCATAGCTTAGGATCCCCTTTTGAGAAAACTGCCCCTTGCTCTTAGTGCTACAGAGACTCAAGGAAGCTGTCACTAGACGATACTTGTATTCATTCCATCAAGCCTATCCCTGTTGCCACTGTCCCCTCAGGCTGCACAGAGCCCTCTAAGAGTCCTTCTTACCTTTAAGCCACACAGTGAAACTCATTTTATCCTTTCTCTGCTGTTATCTATCTTTTGTGGAGGAGGGGAGTTGTGGGGGAAAGCACACGGATGATCCTCCCGCTTGCCTCTTCCCTGCAGGGTTATCTTGGCCTCAAATCTCCAGGAGAGACAGTTCTACCTGTTGACAAATAGGCATTCTCAGGCAGTTTTGGAAAAAACTTTCACAAACGATCTTGTAATCTTTCTGGAGAAAATGTACCCAAGAACACAAAAGCAGAAATGTTATAAAATCTTACAGAGGTTAATGATCCAATCAGTGAGATTTTGTGGTATTTCTGGTTTTTAATTTATTGTCAGTTCACTACCTCTATCCCATAGAGAACCCTAAGTTAAAAACAAAAAACCTCAAAAGCCCTTCAAAGATTTAGGAGAGGCCATTTCAGCTGCTGTTTAGTATGACTGGGAAAGAATATCCTATAAATAATAAAAATTTTTCAAATATGCAAAAGATAGGATCTCATTTTTTGATCAAAGTATGATAATGGATACCTGGCTCTCAAAGCCAGAAAGTTATTTTTGTAATATTCTCCCAAATTTTAATTTATTTATATTTAATAATCAGCTTATTTAGTTCCTTTGTGCTTATTTAGGTGACAATATTTTAGAGAACACAATAGAGAGTAGCATTGCTCAAAGCAATGCATTCTGATACTTTATTTATTGAGTTGGTATTATGGATATAGTTGAGTATTTGAGTATACTTACATTAAAGATTTCCATGCTAAAATTGCTGCAGCCAAGGTCTAGAAGTAGAACTTTGGTGTTTTAGTCCTCGTTTGTCAGTGGATTAAAGTAGATTTAAATTATTTTCTAAAAAGAGTTTTCATTCAGCTCATTGGTAATGCCTTGACTTCTAGTAATCCTCTCAATGAAAACAGACCAGTTTTTTTTTTTTTTTCTCCCAATGTGTTTTTTGCTAAGCTCTAGTACTTTCACAAGGGGGACGGGACATCAACGCTACTTACAGTTTGACATTTCATTAAGGTGTACCTTTAAATCGCACTGAAAAAAGAAAATAATCGTATTCTAGATAACTGTTAAAGAGAACAATTTCAAAATCAAGTATTCCAAAACACAGCAAAAGGTTACCTGAAGGAAGCAGAGTTTATGGTGGACCATTCAATATGAATGAAATCCACATGGGGGACCCCTCAAAGAATATGAATGAAATCCACATACACTTGGACACACTCTAAATATACTTGAATTGCATTTGGGATAAAGTCATTAGTCCATGTCATTAGCCATATGAAACTAGTCATGTATCTCTCACGTATTGTTGAGGACATTGATCATTATAGAGCAGAGAGTCCCATGTATATGGGACCTCAAGGACAGTTTCTTCTTTATCTGGAAGAACTTAACTTCTCCTAACAATTGCTGTTTCTTGTTTTGGATTTACTTTATGGATACTTTGACTTGCATATTGTGCTTTGTTGCTCACAGATATGGTCCAAATAGCTGTCCATGAATACCAAACAGCATGGGCCTGCAGGCTAGGCATTTTATATTGGTTTATTGCTAAATCTACTTAAGTCTTTCTCCTTATTTTTCCTTTTTCTCCTTCTAGTTAATATTCTTTTACTGCATTTTAGTAATCTGGCAAACCATTTTTGTGAAAAAGGAGGTTAATAATATTGCTACTTAAGGGAAAGAGGATGTTACCCCAGAGCCTCAGAAGAGCCTGACTTATCCTACAGTAACCTGATAAAAAATGAAAAAGATTTCTGCTTGGTTTCTCAAAAAGATTCAAAAAGAAAAAGGGTTTTTTTGAATAAAGAGCAGAAAAGCATAGAAAAAACCAAGGTGAGGTAAAGCCGTATACAAATATAGCTAAAATAAGAAAATAATGTAAGAAAAATGTGATAGAAAAATATAAATTTGCTTGATTATAGACAGCATAAATGATTTTGATTCATAAATGTACTGTGAAGGACACATGAGATGCCCTCTTAGAAGCAGAGTAAAAACTGCAAAGAGGTAAATGAGGGGAGAAAAAAATACGGAAGTCACATATTTCAAGTCAAACTTGGATAATAATTTTCGATATTCAGAAACCAGAGCAAAATGAGTAAAGCAGTAGTCATGGATCTAATAGACAAAACTTTCCTAAGTAAAGAAAAATCACAACTCAAAGTGAATTACCAAGGTCTAGGCAAAATTAATTAGAAGAACCTACATCTAAATAAACACTAATAATTTTAAAAACTTAAATCCAAGAGATTCCCTGACGGTCCAGTGGGTAGAGAGTCTGCCTTGCAGTGCAAGGGACACTGGTTTGATCCTTGGCCCGGGAAGATCCCACGTGCTGTAGAACAGCTGGACCAGTGTGTTCAGTTACCCCCATGTGTGCCAGGGCCAGTGCTCTGCAATGAGAGAGACCACTGCAATGGGAGGCCCACACATGCCAAAGAATAAAAGATAGATGAAAATTAAAAAAAAAAAAAAATGATGATGGGAGAAAGAAACCCCTTAAATTCAGGAACAAGAGGGAAAATTGTATAATCACTTTTCAGAATGATATAGCAATGACAATATTCAACTTTATCATTTTCAATTTTAATGAAAGAAAAACAAATGAGTGCTATTTATAAAATTTTAAGACATAAAAAGTTTGAAAAACAAGAATTTCATTATAAAATCTAGATGACATATCTATGCCCAGACTCTCAGTTAGGCAAGAATTAAAGGATACTATGCGTCCTTCCCAAGAAGAATACTTAAAGATAGGTCCAGCTAATCAAAAGAAAAATGAAAAAAACAACACAAGAACATAGCATCAAGTGTCAAAAAGTTGGTAGGGTTTCTGGAAAACAACATAAAATTTATTTAGAGAATTATTAATAAACTATTGTAGATATAATCAAAGAATTCCATGAGAAATCTTAGAAACGCCCGGTAAAAATGTAGATTCAAGTGACAAAAAATGGTGTGTAAAGATAAGCTGAATCTATAACCTCAAATGAAATAAAAACTTGTAGTAAGGACAGACCATGGAAAATTAAAGGAGACACTGAATTCTTGGGCATATATTATGAAGAAATAGAATAAAACTTTATTTTTATGACCTTAAGAATTAAAGAAATATAAATTTAATGTATATAGATCACTTTAGAGTTAGTTCAGAATTTCCTTACTACCGTTAACTTCAGAAGACACCAATAGAGTGATAATTGTATAACCAGCAGAAGAGAGAAAACGAAGATAACAGTATCATCAGAAAGCTTAAAATAAGACCGCAGAGCCTTGCTGAATTCATTTTTGTTAACTTAGTATGTGTTCTAGGACAAGCAGGTCATGTAATTACCAAGGTCTAGGCAAAATTAATTAGAAGAACCTACATCTAAATAAACACTAATAATTTTAAAACTTAAATCCAAGAGATTCCCTGACGGTCCAGTGGGTAGAGAGTCTGCCTTGCAGTGCAAGGGACACTGGTTTGATCCTTGGCCCGGGAAGATCCCACGTGCTGTAGAACAGCTGGACCAGTGTGTTCAGTTACCCCCATGTGTGCCAGGGCCAGTGCTCTGCAATGAGAGAGACCACTGCAATGGGAGGCCCACACATGCCAAAGAATAAAAGATAGATGAAAATTAAAAAAAAAAAAAAATGATGATGGGAGAAAGAAACCCCTTAAATTCAGGAACAAGAGGGAAAATTGTATAATCACTTTTCAGAATGATATAGCAATGACAATATTCAACTTTATCATTTTCAATTTTAATGAAAGAAAAACAA
Organism: Tragulus kanchil; assembly: GCA_022376925.1. Lineage (NCBI taxonomy): Eukaryota > Metazoa > Chordata > Mammalia > Artiodactyla > Tragulidae > Tragulus > Tragulus kanchil. The sequence goes on along the minus strand of JAIOJX010000030.1, from coordinate 106,621,788 downwards.
ATGAGTGCTATTTATAAAATTTTAAGACATAAAAAGTTTGAAAAACAAGAATTTCATTATAAAATCTAGATGACATATCTATGCCCAGACTCTCAGTTAGGCAAGAATTAAAGGATACTATGCGTCCTTCCCAAGAAGAATACTTAAAGATAGGTCCAGCTAATCAAAAGAAAAATGAAAAAAACAACACAAGAACATAGCATCAAGTGTCAAAAAGTTGGTAGGGTTTCTGGAAAACAACATAAAATTTATTTAGAGAATTATTAATAAACTATTGTAGATATAATCAAAGAATTCCATGAGAAATCTTAGAAACGCCCGGTAAAAATGTAGATTCAAGTGACAAAAAATGGTGTGTAAAGATAAGCTGAATCTATAACCTCAAATGAAATAAAAACTTGTAGTAAGGACAGACCATGGAAAATTAAAGGAGACACTGAATTCTTGGGCATATATTATGAAGAAATAGAATAAAACTTTATTTTTATGACCTTAAGAATTAAAGAAATATAAATTTAATGTATATAGATCACTTTAGAGTTAGTTCAGAATTTCCTTACTACCGTTAACTTCAGAAGACACCAATAGAGTGATAATTGTATAACCAGCAGAAGAGAGAAAACGAAGATAACAGTATCATCAGAAAGCTTAAAATAAGACCGCAGAACCTTGCTGAATTCATTTATTAGCTCTAACTTCATTTGTATGTGTAATCTGTAGGATTTTCTAAGACAAGGTCATGTCAGCTGTGAATAGGAATGGTGTTGCTTCTTCCTTTCTACTTTGAATATCTTTTATTTCTTTATCTTGCCGATTTGCTTTAGCTAGACCTTCTCATATAGTGTTGACTGGAAGTGGCAAAAGTGAGCATTGTTCCTGGTTCTGGGCAGGGGGGCTTTCTGTCTTTTTCCACAGAGTGTGTTGGTGGCTGTGGGATTTTCATGTATGGCCTTTATCATGGTGAGGAAGTTTCCTTTTTTTATTTTTTAGATTTTGGCCTCTTTTATTGGTCTTTCATTTATTTATTTTCATCCATCTTATATTCTTTGGCCTGTGTGGGCCTCCCATTGCAGTGACTTCTCTTGTAGCAGAGCACTGGCTCTGGTCGCATGCACATCAGAGTGCTGGCTCATAATTGGACACACCAGTCCAGCCGTTCTGCAGCATGTGGAATCTTCCCAGGCCAGGAATTGAACCGGTGCCCCTTGCACTTCCAGGCAGACTCTTTACCCGCTGGACTACCAGGGAAGTCCAGAAGTTTCCTTTTATTCTGGTTTATTTAGTGCTTTCATGATGAAAGGATGTTGAATCCCATCAAATTCTTTTATTGCATCAATTGAGACGATTTTGTTTTTGTTGCTGCATTTTATTGATCTGGTGTATTATCTTGGTTAATTTTTGTCTATTGACCTATTTTCAAATTCCAGAAATAGGTCCTACTTGGTCATGGTATATAATCCTTTTAATGCACTACTTTGGTTTGCTGGTATTTTCCCTGGAGTTTTATGCTTTTTTTCCATTTATTAGTTTGTGACAGAAAACCATGAAATAAAAACTTGTAGTAAGGACAGACCATGGAAAATTAAAGGAGACACTGAATTCTTGGGCATATATTATGAAGAAATAGAATAAAACTTTATTTTTATGACCTTAAGAATTAAAGAAATATAAATTTAATGTATATAGATCACTTTAGAGTTAGTTCAGAATTTCCTTACTACCGTTAACTTCAGAAGACACCAATAGAGTGATAATTGTATAACCAGCAGAAGAGAGAAAACGAAGATAACAGTATCATCAGAAAGCTTAAAATAAGACCGCAGAACCTTGCTGAATTCATTTATTAGCTCTAACTTCATTTGTATGTGTAATCTGTAGGATTTTCTAAGACAAGGTCATGTCAGCTGTGAATAGGAATGGTGTTGCTTCTTCCTTTCTACTTTGAATATCTTTTATTTCTTTATCTTGCCGATTTGCTTTAGCTAGACCTTCTCATATAGTGTTGACTGGAAGTGGCAAAAGTGAGCATTGTTCCTGGTTCTGGGCAGGGGGGCTTTCTGTCTTTTTCCACAGAGTGTGTTGGTGGCTGTGGGATTTTCATGTATGGCCTTTATCATGGTGAGGAAGTTTCCTTTTTTTATTTTTTAGATTTTGGCCTCTTTTATTGGTTTTTTATTTATTCATTTTTCATCCATCTTATATTCTTTGGCCTGTGTGGGCCTCCCATTGCAGTGACTTCTCTTGTAGCAGAGCACTGGCTCTGGTCGCATGCACATCAGAGTGCTGGCTCATAATTGGACACACCAGTCCAGCCGTTCTGCAGCATGTGGAATCTTCCCAGGCCAGGAATTGAACCGGTGCCCCTTGCACTTCCAGGCAGACTCTTTACCCGCTGGACTACCAGGGAAGTCCAGAAGTTTCCTTTTATTCTGGTTTATTTAGTGCTTTCATGATGAAAGGATGTTGAATCCCATCAAATTCTTTTATTGCATCAATTGAGACGATTTTGTTTTTGTTGCTGCATTTTATTGATCTGGTGTATTATCTTGGTTAATTTTTGTCTATTGACCTATTTTCAAATTCCAGAAATAGGTCCTACTTGGTCATGGTATATAATCCTTTTAATGCACTACTTTGGTTTGCTGGTATTTTTCCTGGAGTTTTATGTCAATATTCATAAAGGATGTTTGTCAATTTCTTACAGTATCTTTGGAATCAGTGTAAAAGTTTGTAAAATATGTTCTGGATGGAAATTCCTTTTCAGATCTATTTTAAAAAGTAAGGCCACAGAGATCAAAATGCTAGTTATGACAATACACACCATTAAGTTACCATCTCACCACAAACCTCTGCCTTCAGGCCCATGAGAAGATAATATAAAGAAACCCAAAATTGCATGTGATCCTCACAGACAATCTAATAGAGACAGGGTTTGTTGTTTATTTTAGGTACATAAGTTCACAATTTTAAAGATAAATATTATGGTAGATTGAAGTTAACCACAAGTTCTTTGTTACTTTTCCCCCACCAAGAGGTGGAATCTCTTTCCCCAGCTTTTGTATTAAGCTCCCCTTGTGACTTGCTTTGACTAATAAAAAACAACAAAAGTTCTATTCTGGACCTTGAATGGAAGAAGCCTGGCAGTCTGAGTTTTTGCTGTCTTAGAACCCAGCTACCACACTGTAAGGAAGTTCAAGTTATCTTACTTGAGGCCACAATATATATTACCATTATATATATATGTGCATACATGTACACACACACACACATTTATATATATATAAAACAAAAACTATATATATATATATATATATATATTCAGTTCATGGTACTTTATCCAGCCTAATTATAGTCACTTGTAGTATTAATAACGAATTTTTCTTCACATGGTTTACTCAGTATTTTTTTTTAGTTTTTAGAATTTTTTTTTTTTTTTTAAAGATTTATTTATTTATTTACTTTGGGCGAGGGTCGGGTTGGGGAGGGAGGGGAGTGGGCGGGCCACTTCTATGGGTCTCTCATTTCTCCATTTTCATTTGTCTTCGTCCTTTGGCTCCTGTGGGCCTCCCATCGCGGTGGCATCTGTCGTTGCAGAGCGCTGGCTCTGGGCGCATGCGCTCCAGAGCTCCGGCTCGGTGATTGGACACATCAGTCCAGCCGCTCCGCGGCACGTGGGATCTTCCCAGGCCAGGGCTCGAACCGGCGCCCCTTTCACTGCAAGGCGGTGTCCTTACCCACTGGACCACCAGGGGAAGCCCAGTTTTTAGAATTTTTAAAAAATTTTTGAAGGGTTTTCAAATGAAAAGCTTTATCTAGCAGTAATGCTCCCAGACTTCAAACTTCAACTCCTAAGGACCAGTGAAGTTTCTTTGTGCTTTTCAGGTGCAAACTGTGGGGTGGGTGGGAACCCATTCCACACAATATTTTCTGTTAAGGAAATAGTCTTCTTTGTAAAAGTTCTAGTTACTCATCAAAACAACCTGATTATCACCAGTCTATATTATGCTAGTTGTCCCCTTCTAACCCTAATTATATAGTTAATAGCTAAAGTATACTTTCCATTTCTGAGGTGAATAGATTTCAAGGAGGACCAAGTGTACAATTCATGGTACATTTTTCTTATAGTCTATCCTTCTTAAAGCATTTTGTTGCTGAAATCTCCTGTACGGATCCTGCTTTTCTCATACTCATCTTCTCTTCTTCCTGCCTTTTGCAGTAGGTTCTAAGAACACAACTGCTTAAAGCTGTCTTTCACCTTTACCCCTCACCTTGATATTTCTCACCTCTGTACATTTTTAGGGTTGCATTCTCCCCGTACAATTTTGCTTTGCTTCCCCCTTACACACACACACACACACGGCTGACTTCCACGAAAACTCCTTCAACTGTCACCCCTCACTGTCACCCCCTCCCAGTAATCTTCCTTGACCCCCTCCACTCTACCTCATCTAGACTCACAAATTCATGCATGCCTCAAGCTGAATTAGATGACTTTCCTCCAGGCTCCTAAGGTTTCTTTTTTCTTCTCTTACTACACTTCTTATATGGCGTTCAGTTCAGTTCAGCCACTCTTGTGTTCGACTCTTTGCGACCCCACGGACTGCAGCACGCCAGGCCTCCCTGTCCTTCACCTTCTCCCGGAGCTTGCTCAAACTTTAGTGTAGTATGAAACCCTTAGTATGAAAAGGCAAAAAGATATGCACATTATATTTATATTTTTCTGTGTTCATTTCCCCCCAACCTCCTTATAACTAACCTGTAAAATGAACATTATCTTGTTTACTTTTGGATCTCCCAGCACCTAGCAATAATACCAGTATGAGGTGACTCATTGATCAAATCAGGAAAAAATGAGTGAGCAAGTGAGTAAGTAAGTAGCTTGAACCCCGTGATATTCAATCTCTGCAAATAGTAATGCAGAAAATTACAATGGTCCCTTCCTCTAGTACGTTAATAACCTACTTGTCAGTCATTTGATAGAGTATGGATCCTTTACATTTCTCTCACAAATAGCTACATAAAAAACCTTGGAATATTCGGCCACAGTTGTAAAATTTGTATCTGTCACTATGAAGTTTCTGTTTTATTTCAGAATCTGTTCTTTCAAAATCTACTTTTTCAGAATCTATTAAGTCCAGAATGAGTTAGTTCTAATACACAATTTCCAGCTGAATGTTGCTCTAATAACAAAATTCATCAGACAGAGAGACATCCTTCAAAGGTACAAAGAGTTAACTGTGTAATTTTCTTAATAAGATGGACAAGGCAGTGCATCATTTTTTTTCTAACTATGGCATGCTCTGTGACACCATGTAATTTTTGGGGTATCTATACTTTGCTTGGAAAAGAAAAAACAATACCTAGTTTCTTTTTAAGACTATTTTTGCTGCCAAGAAAAAAATCATTTTCTCTGTCACAATTATGGCAGTAAATCTTACAGTAAAGAGGTTTAATGATGGCTACAAAGCTTCCTTTATTTCACCTTACAGAGACAGGTTTTAAACTCAGCTAACTTGGCATGTCAGGAAAAGCACAGTATGGATGTGTTTTAGTTTTACAAATGCCTGTTTAAGAAATATATTTTTAAAAGAAATGCTTTTCTGGTCCTGAGTTTGCATGGCCTATGATAGATTGTTGCCTTCTGTATATGATATGTTTAATTATATTCAGAAGTAAAAGATTTAGACTCTTCCTTCTTGGAAACTAAAATTTTAAGTTGAACTTGAAACAAGTTTGACTAACTCAAGTTTTTTCAGACTTACTTGTTTCTTGAGGTTCCAGGGGCTCTTACTTTTTAGAATTCATTTTGAACAGGAAATATGCTCAGAATATAAAAATCAAAAGGTTCCAAATAGAAGGTAGTGAAACTTCCCTCGTATCCTGGGCTTCCTGCTCTACTTAACACCTTCCACGATCCATCTACTGATACCAGCTTTTCTGTATAATTTCAGAAGTATTGTATGCAAAGCAAATATTGAATATAAACATGCAGTTTTATTACTGAATACCTTTGAGACTATCCCATGTCAATACATACTGCATTATTTTAATAGCTGCATAGAATTCCATCAGATGGATAGAATATAATTTATAATCAGTCATATATTAATAAGTATTACTACAAATGATATCTCAAATGCTTATCATTGGTACATGTGTATTTCACATTTGTGAAATTATGTACATAAATGCAGCTTAAATTCATGGAAGAGGAGTTGCTAGGTCAAAGGTTATATATGCTTTTATCTCAATAAATATTGCAAACCACTTTCCTTAGATGTTACAACAGTTTACACTCTACCAACATAAGTGTGCCTGAATTTTCACATTATCACCACAGAGTACATTACCAACATTTATTTTTCTTTGCCAAATATAAAGGTTAGAGAATGTTCCCAGATATTATAAACTATGGCACAACTATTTTTTTTCAAGATAATTATCTGAAAAGCATTTTATAAATGTGAAAATGTTCTTGTTTAGAATAGTTGAACTAAACTTGATGAGTGAGATAATGTGAAATGGCTTAACACTCATCGGAAAAGGAATTTTCAGATCTTCTTTGTAGAGAACGCACACGTGAGAGACCTACAGCTTAAATCAAAACAGGAAAGAAGGATTTGAGGCCTTTCTCCATTCCCTTTTCCCCAGTTCCAAATCCTGTCTACACTGTCTAGTCTTTACTCATTGCTCTCCCACCTTTTCCTTACTTAATAAAGAGAGAGTTTAGTTGAAGTTTTCTTTTTTTTCCGAAGTACAGTTATTCACGGTATAGTGACTGGATAAAACCAAATGTCTTTGGAATTTAAGGGCAAATTCAACTAATAAGAGACAGGACATTTATGCTTGTCTTTTAACCAGTTTGCTAGAACATCTTCTATGCTAGTTTTCCTTTAGAGATGAGGTGTTTTTTTTTTTATTTCCCTCTCTGCTTTCTTAGGAAAGAAACCTATTTCCTGAATCTTCAGAACTGGCTTAAATGCTCTTTTCCTAAGCAGAGCACAAATTAATGTAGTTTTTCTTTTATTTTTCCATGCTCTGCTTTCGAACAATGTATTCAGAAGTATTGTATGCAAAGCAAATATTGAATATAAACATGCAGTTTTATTACTGAATACCTTTGAGACTATCCCATGTCAATACATACTGCATTATTTTAATAGCTGCATAGAATTCCATCAGATGGATAGAATATAATTTATAATCAGTCATATATTAATAAGTATTACTACAAATGATATCTCAAATGCTTATCATTGGTACATGTGTATTTCACATTTGTGAAATTATGTACATAAATGCAGCTTAAATTCATGGAAGAGGAGTTGCTAGGTCAAAGGTTATATATGCTTTTATCTCAATAAATATTGCAAACCACTTTCCTTAGATGTTACAACAGTTTACACTCTACCAACATAAGTGTGCCTGAATTTTCACATTATCACCACAGAGTACATTACCAACATTTATTTTTCTTTGCCAAATATAAAGGTTAGAGAATGTTCCCAGATATTATAAACTATGGCACAACTATTTTTTTTCAAGATAATTATCTGAAAAGCATTTTATAAATGTGAAAATGTTCTTGTTTAGAATAGTTGAACTAAACTTGATGAGTGAGATAATGTGAAATGGCTTAACACTCATCGGAAAAGGAATTTTCAGATCTTCTTTGTAGAGAACGCACACGTGAGAGACCTACAGCTTAAATCAAAACAGGAAAGAAGGATTTGAGGCCTTTCTCCATTCCCTTTTCCCCAGTTCCAAATCCTGTCTACACTGTCTAGTCTTTACTCATTGCTCTCCCACCTTTTCCTTACTTAATAAAGAGAGAGTTTAGTTGAAGTTTTCTTTTTTTTCCGAAGTACAGTTATTCACGGTATAGTGACTGGATAAAACCAAATGTCTTTGGAATTTAAGGGCAAATTCAACTAATAAGAGACAGGACATTTATGCTTGTCTTTTAACCAGTTTGCTAGAACATCTTCTATGCTAGTTTTCCTTTAGAGATGAGGTGTTTTTTTTTTTATTTCCCTCTCTGCTTTCTTAGGAAAGAAACCTATTTCCTGAATCTTCAGAACTGGCTTAAATGCTCTTTTCCTAAGCAGAGCACAAATTAATGTAGTCTTTTATCATATGCTAGTCACTGTCATTGTGGTTAAGTACAACTAACACAGATGCAGTGCTTTTTAAAGACACACACAAACACACATGCACAGTGGTTTCTCTTTAATGAATATGGTAGTCAATTGTTAACAGGTAAAATGCTAGTATCCATTTCATCTTCTCAAATGAGAGAAAGTAAAAATAAGTCAAAGCTGAAACTTCATTAAGATTCATATACCTGGCCATGTATTTGTATTTGAGGAACATTTAAAACTACTATTTATAGGGCTTCCCTGGTGGTCCAGTAGGTAAAAGAGTCTGCCTGGAAGTGCAAGGGGCACCGGTTCCATCCCTGGCCCAGAAGGATCCCACGTGCTGTGGAGCAGCTGAACTGGTGTCTCCAATTACGAGCCAGTGCTCTGCCACGAGAGAGGCCGCTGCAGTGAGAGGCCCACACAGGCCAAAGAATAAAAATCGATGAAAATAAATAAAAAACCAATAAAAAGAGACCAAAATTAAAAACAAACAAACAAAAGAACGCTACTATTTATATTTTGGCCCTTCCAAAAACTGAAATACAAAATTAGGTACAATGAGAGATCCAGCTGAGATAGTATTGCAGATTAATGGTTAAATATTATAGTTGGCCATAACAAGCTCTAACTTAAGGTTTACCCTAAAACCAACACAAACTTATTTAAAAAGTGAAAAAAATGCCAATGATACTTTCAGTAGATTTTTAAACACAGGTATCCCTTGCTTTAAGTAAAGTTAGTAGCAAAATCTTTAATAATGTTGATAAAGAGATCAGTTCATTATTCACAGTGTAAAGGACCATTTCCAAGTGCTAATATGTTCTTTTTAGTTTTGCTTTTGGTTAAAAATAATGTATGCTAGGTGTTGAGCACATTCAGATCAAGTGTACTATTACAGTTTGTTCTATTAGATATATTTATGTTCTGTATACAGAAAGAAAAGAGAGAGAGAAAAAGAGAGAAAGAAACTATTAGGTCAGAGGTGAGATCAAAAGGAAGATTCCAATTATAAAACAAGCAAAACTTAACAATATAGATAAAGCAGCAAAAATGCAATACAGAGCATGCTGACGCATGAACCAAAAATGCGTTGGCAAGATTTCTAGAAGGAAAGTGGTGATGCAAGAGAAAGCTGAAGAAACTTAACTGCCAAGAAAGAAAAAGGGCAAAGAGACATGTTGATAATGTGTGTTGAAATGTCAGGGCCCATAAATAGAGGGTATTCCAAGAACCTTTTTTATGTCTCTTCTATTGGCAGGCAGGTTCTTTACCACTGGTGCCACCTAGGAAGCCCTAAAGAACCTTTTTAAAATAATGCTGACATTATTGTCAAGGACAGCTTATGGTTGGAATCTCTTTTTAGGTGGAGAATGACCTCTCAGTTCTAAAGCAGTGATTAGTGTGGTCCCATGTCAGCATTATGAGCTTCACTTTTAGGAACTTGTTAAAATACAACAGAGTAGGATGAACCCTAGAAATCTGCAAATTTTACAAGACTTCCAAGGATTCTAATGAAGGCTCAAGTCTGGAGCGCACACTTCATAGACCGAAGCTATTGTCTCAGCGGTTTAGAAGAATCAGAATGCCTCAGATAAGCCCTCTTAGTTTCCCGTAAACTCTGTTTCCATGTCTTAGTGTTTTGTTTTGTTTTAAATTTTGGCCTCTTTTATTTTTTTTTTATTTATTTATTTTTATCCATATTAATTCTTGGCCTGTGTGGGCCTCCCATTGCAGTGGCCTCTCTCATTGCAGAGCACCAGCTCTGGATGCGTGCGCTCAAGAGCACTGGCTCGTAATTGGAGACACCGGTCCAGCCGCTCTGCGACATGTGTGATCTTCGGGCCAGGGATCAAATTGGTGCCTTGCAGGGCAAGGCAGATTCGTGACCCACTGGACCACTAGGGAAGCCCTGTCCTAGTATTTTAAGATTGTCCCGTTAGGGGAGCAGGAGGAAACAGGCAGAGGGATAGTCTGCATTTGTGGTGTATCTTCAGAATCATAGTTCATAAATTAGTTTTGGTTGCTTACTATCCCAGCAGTCTGTCCAATATTTCATAAACAAGAACAAAGAAAAAAAAAAAACTATTAGAGGTGAGATCAAAGGAAGATTCCAATTATAAAACAAGCAAAACTTAACAATATAGATAAAGCAGCAAAAATGCAATACAGAGCATGCTGACGCATGAACCAAAAATGCGTTGGCAAGATTTCTAGAAGGAAAGTGGTGATGCAAGAGAAAGCTGAAGAAACTTAACTGCCAAGAAAGAAAAAGGGCAAAGAGACATGTTGATAATGTGTGTTGAAATGTCAGGGCCCATAAATAGAGGGTATTCCAAGAACCTTTTTTATGTCTCTTCTATTGGCAGGCAGGTTCTTTACCACTGGTGCCACCTAGGAAGCCCTAAAGAACCTTTTTAAAATAATGCTGACATTATTGTCAAGGACAGCTTATGGTTGGAATCTCTTTTTAGGTGGAGAATGACCTCTCAGTTCTAAAGCAGTGATTAGTGTGGTCCCATGTCAGCATTATGAGCTTCACTTTTAGGAACTTGTTAAAAATACAACAGAGTAGGATGAACCCTAGAAATCTGCAAATTTTACAAGACTTCCAAGGATTCTAATGAAGGCTCAAGTCTGGAGCGCACACTTCATAGACCGAAGCTATTGTCTCAGCGGTTTAGAAGAATCAGAATGCCTCAGATAAGCCCTCTTAGTTTCCCGTAAACTCTGTTTCCATGTCTTAGTGTTTTGTTTTGTTTTAAATTTTGGCCTCTTTTATTTTTTTTTTATTTATTTATTTTTATCCATATTAATTCTTGGCCTGTGTGGGCCTCCCATTGCAGTGGCCTCTCTCATTGCAGAGCACCAGCTCTGGATGCGTGCGCTCAAGAGCACTGGCTCGTAATTGGAGACACCGGTCCAGCCGCTCTGCGACATGTGTGATCTTCCCGGGCCAGGGATCAAATTGGTGCCCCTTGCACTGCAAGGCAGATTCTTTACCCACTGGACCACTAGGGAAGCCCTGTCCTAGTATTTTAAGATTGTCCCGTTAGGGGAGCAGGAGGAAACAGGCAGAGGGATAGTCTGCATTTGTGGTGTATCTTCAGAATCATAGTTCATAAATTAGTTTTGGTTGCTTACTATCCCAGCAGTCTGTCCTATTTTATTGATTATAGATCATAGTAGTGAAAAGGTTTTTTATGCTATTGTGTCAACTTCCCCCTAATTATACCAATGTGAGGCAAACACCATAATGAACACACAGTCCATGTGGAAATCTTGGAAGACATGTGTCATTGCTAGATGGCAAAGCAGTTTGGAAGTACTTTGCTCACATGACGTCGAGCCTACCATAGTTTTTCTATTGTTAGCTCATAGTAATTAATCAGTACAATAGTGTTAATAGTGTTAATATTTACTGAGCATTTGCAGAGATTAAGCATTATGTTGAGAAAAAAGCTTGTTTAACCCATAGGCCTATAACAATTCTCATTGTATATGTAGTGGAACTGTAACTTAAATGAATTTAGTAATTTGTCATAGATCATCCACTTAATAAATATGTGGAAAAGAGGACCTTGCTAGATTTGATGCCAGATCTCATGCCATTATGTTCCCACAGTCTCTTCTTCCCTGTGCCTTTTACCTGGATTGAAACAGTCCCCCAAGATCTATGTTTTATTCTTGATAGCTTCCACAACTCATTCTGTTCTGGAGTTTTGTTCATAACAAACATCCACAGAGAAATGAGACACCATTTAACCTTTTGTCACACCTGGTCCTCTTCTTATACAGAACATAAGTATGTAGGGTATATAGTTTTAAGGATTTTATTGCCTTCATAATGAGAAAACCAGATATCTAAAACTGACAAACATGGAGGAAGTAGCATCCTTTAAAAAAAATATTGTTTAATAAATAGATGTTATACTGTATTTAATAAAATAAATTACTGCATTTAATATTAAAATATATATTTTAAATATGTATTGCTAAAGTCTTAAAATTATGTTTTATCATTCCTGAATTTGTTACTATATTGTAAGATAAGTTCGAGGGAGTATCTCTGGATTTTGTACGTTTTGAAAGAAAGTGAGGTAGGTTAGGGGAAGGACTAACCCACCAGCCCTTTCTTTAACATCACCACCAATGCCTGCTTTCCTCCTCTCAACTCCTCATCCAGCTGGCTCTCAGTTCCTATCAGTTATATCTTCTAAGTAACCCTGTATTTGGTGACTTCTTCACGCTTCTACAGTTAGTTACTGCCATAGGTATCACATGATGACGTTTTTGAATTACATACTGAGGGCAGTAGAAACATGCTGAATTTCAGAGCCATTATTCAGACAGATATGCACAGGACAGATCTGATGGGAAACCAGAGGAAAGGAGGTGATTGAGGTAGGCATGAATTAAATAAAAAGCATAAGAGCACTGAGCACGGTGCCAGGCAGATGATGGAAGCTTCTGTATTGGTTTCTGTTTCTCTTCTTTGCAAACTACAAATTCGTTAAAGATTCATTCAGTAAATAGGTACTGAGCACTTACTATGTGAGAGATGTGTTGCTGTGCTGTGTCAATACAATAATAAAGAGAACAGAACACAAAAATACCTCTAGGTAGCCCATGCTTTGTGTGGTCAGCCGCTATTAGACTTTTACTTGAATGAATGCTCCAGAAACTCTTTTACTAAAGAAATGAAGAAAAGAGTATCCTTGTGTCAGTCACTGATTAGGGGATGAGGACACAGCACCAAGAGAATAGAAGTAATGAAGACAAACTTTCCTTATTTTGTGGGCTTAACTAGGTCTTCCCCCAAATAGAAGGGAGATAGTTGGCCATTGATTATCATTAAAAAGAGACGCATATTCAAAATTTTTAGGTGTGCTGTTATCCAACATAGAGTAAGCTCAATAATGAATAGAATATAGGTCAGATAAAATCCGAATTTGGAAAAAGGAAGAATAAAAGACCTTAGCTCTAAAGAAATGTAGATAGAATCCTAGGTGAGAGGCTTGCCATCCCCAGGAGAGTCCACAAGGTCATGATGCTCTGGGGGTGCATGGTTATCTAAAAAAAATCCAGAGATGACATGGGTGAATTGTGGAAGAATAAAAAAATTACTGCATTTAATATTAAAATATATATTTTAAATATGTATTGCTAAAGTCTTAAAATTATGTTTTATCATTCCTGAATTTGTTACTATATTGTAAGATAAGTTCGAGGGAGTATCTCTGGATTTTGTACGTTTTGAAAGAAAGTGAGGTAGGTTAGGGGAAGGACTAACCCACCAGCCCTTTCTTTAACATCACCACCAATGCCTGCTTTCCTCCTCTCAACTCCTCATCCAGCTGGCTCTCAGTTCCTATCAGTTATATCTTCTAAGTAACCCTGTATTTGGTGACTTCTTCACGCTTCTACAGTTAGTTACTGCCATAGGTATCACATGATGACGTTTTTGAATTACATACTGAGGGCAGTAGAAACATGCTGAATTTCAGAGCCATTATTCAGACAGATATGCACAGGACAGATCTGATGGGAAACCAGAGGAAAGGAGGTGATTGAGGTAGGCATGAATTAAATAAAAAGCATAAGAGCACTGAGCACGGTGCCAGGCAGATGATGGAAGCTTCTGTATTGGTTTCTGTTTCTCTTCTTTGCAAACTACAAATTCGTTAAAGATTCATTCAGTAAATAGGTACTGAGCACTTACTATGTGAGAGATGTGTTGCTGTGCTGTGTCAATACAATAATAAAGAGAACAGAACACAAAAATACCTCTAGGTAGCCCATGCTTTGTGTGGTCAGCCGCTATTAGACTTTTACTTGAATGAATGCTCCAGAAACTCTTTTACTAAAGAAATGAAGAAAAGAGTATCCTTGTGTCAGTCACTGATTAGGGGATGAGGACACAGCACCAAGAGAATAGAAGTAATGAAGACAAACTTTCCTTATTTTGTGGGCTTAACTAGGTCTTCCCCCAAATAGAAGGGAGATAGTTGGCCATTGATTATCATTAAAAAGAGACGCATATTCAAAATTTTTAGGTGTGCTGTTATCCAACATAGAGTAAGCTCAATAATGAATAGAATATAGGTCAGATAAAATCCGAATTTGGAAAAAGGAAGAATAAAAGACCTTAGCTCTAAAGAAATGTAGATAGAATCCTAGGTGAGAGGCTTGCCATCCCCAGGAGAGTCCACAAGGTCATGATGCTCTGGGGGTGCATGGTTATCTAAAAAAAATCCAGAGATGACATGGGTGAAGAATTGTGGAAGAAAAACAACTATGGTTAGGGTACATGGTATTGGGCTTGAAAGCAACATGTGAACATGATATTGGGTTTGGAGACAACAAACCTAAGTTTGATGTCACACTATGTTCTGCAAAAACTGTATGATTTTGAGCACATGAGATGGCCCTTCTGAGCCTGGTTTCTTATCTTTACAATTGATGCATTAACACCTGTTCTAATCACATTACAGCAAAATGTGAAAAGTTGAGATTAGAGTGAGAGACTAATAAAAAGCTATATTTTATCATTTTTATCTTTATCTCATTAAGCTGTCAAGTAAGCCACTTCAAAGTTTTTAAGAGAAAGGATACAGATGTGTGACTAGTGAGATATACAGTAACATAAAAGACATTATTACTGTTACTGTGACTATTGTTATTACTGTGACATTATTACTGTTATCTGCTACCATGTTCATGCCTAAAAACAGGGAGCATATCTATTTATTTTGCTTTTTATCAATATTTGTATTGATGTATAGTTGATTCACAATGCTATGTTAATTTCTGCTGTTCAGCAAACCGATTTAATTATATATATATATATACACACACACACACAATTATTTTTTATACTCTTTTCCATTATGGTTTATCATGAGATTATTGAATATAGTTCTCTATGCTATACAGTCGGACCTTGTTATTTTTCATTCCATATATAAAAGCTTATATCTGCTAACCCCAATCACCTACTCCATTCCTCCCTCAACCTCTTTCCCCTTGTTAACCTCCAGTCTGTTCTCTATGTCCATGAGTCTGTTTTTGTTTCATAGATAAGCTCAATGGTGTCATATTTTAGATTCCACATTTAAGTTATAATGTATAGTGTTTGTCTTTCTTACTTAGTATGATAATGTCTAGTTGTATCCATGTTGTTGCAAATGACATTATTTCTTTTTTAAATGGCTGAGTAGTATCCAGACAGAACTATAATTAAAATTATAGTTTTAAAAAGATAAAAGTCCATTACAGGATATCCTCCCCCAGGAGAGTCCACAAGGTCATGATGCTCTGGGGGTGCATGGTTATCTAAAAAAAATCCAGAGATGACATGGGTGAAGAATTGTGGAAGAAAAACAACTATGGTTAGGGTACATGGTATTGGGCTTGAAAGCAACATGTGAACATGATATTGGGTTTGGAGACAACAAACCTAAGTTTGATGTCACACTATGTTCTGCAAAAACTGTATGATTTTGAGCACATGAGATGGCCCTTCTGAGCCTGGTTTCTTATCTTTACAATTGATGCATTAACACCTGTTCTAATCACATTACAGCAAAATGTGAAAAGTTGAGATTAGAGTGAGAGACTAATAAAAAGCTATATTTTATCATTTTATCTTTATCTCATTAAGCTGTCAAGTAAGCCACTTCAAAGTTTTTAAGAGAAAGGATACAGATGTGTGACTAGTGAGATATACAGTAACATAAAAGACATTATTACTGTTACTGTGACTATTGTTATTACTGTGACATTATTACTGTTATCTGCTACCATGTTCATGCCTAAAAACAGGGAGCATATCTATTTATTTTGCTTTTTATCAATATTTGTATTGATGTATAGTTGATTCACAATGCTATGTTAATTTCTGCTGTTCAGCAAACCGATTTAATTATATATATATATATACACACACACACACAATTATTTTTTATACTCTTTTCCATTATGGTTTATCATGAGATTATTGAATATAGTTCTCTATGCTATACAGTCGGACCTTGTTATTTTTCATTCCATATATAAAAGCTTATATCTGCTAACCCCAATCACCTACTCCATTCCTCCCTCAACCTCTTTCCCCTTGTTAACCTCCAGTCTGTTCTCTATGTCCATGAGTCTGTTTTTGTTTCATAGATAAGCTCAATGGTGTCATATTTTAGATTCCACATTTAAGTTATAATGTATAGTGTTTGTCTTTCTTACTTAGTATGATAATGTCTAGTTGTATCCATGTTGTTGCAAATGACATTATTTCTTTTTTAAATGGCTGAGTAGTATCCAGACAGAACTATAATTCAAGAAGATACACACACATCTATGTTCATAGCAGCACTATTTACAATAAAGCCATGACACAAATGTCCATTCACAGGATAAAGAAGATGTGGTACACATATGCAAAGGGACTATTCTTAAATCAGTTCTGAATCCCAACAATCTTGTACATAATCAGTTAGCATTAAATGTTGGTTGGATGAATGAATGAAAGCACCAAACAACAAAAAAGAAATGTTACTAGTTTTCCTAGGACTGAATATGGAGAAAAAGTATCAGTGCCCTTCCATATTTTTCTAGGGATGGAAAGATGGAGTTAGAATTTGTGTGACCTATTTTACAGTGGTTTAAAACTGGTTGGTACTGTGCCTCAATTTGTAGATTGTCTAGTTTCTTGCTACTCAAAGTGTACATCCAGAACAATCCTAATCTGCAAGCTGTTTGTTTCTGATCCAGGACAGTATAAATACAGAAACTGAGAGGAAGCATGTAGAAATGCTAACATCAACTTGACAGTGTAAATTTATGTCTATTGAATCTTTTTTAAAGGTTGGCTTGCATTTTTGTATTATTTTTCCATGAATTTAGTTTATTATATGTTACAAAAGAATTGCTATATGACAGAAACAAATTGGAGGAGAGTAGTCCTTCACTAAATGTTGTCTGAGAAGCAATGACTTGGTTTATTATGCTAGTTATTGTTTTTCAGTCACTAAGTTGTATCCGACTCTTTGCTACCCCATGAACTGCAACACACCAGGTTTCCCTGTCCTTCACTCTCTCTCTGAGATTACTCAAACTGACGCCCATTGAGTAAGTGATGTTATCCATCCATTTCATCCTCTATAGCCCCCTTCTCCTACTACCCTCAATCTTTCCAGGCATCGGGGTCTTTTCCAAAGAGTCAACTCTTCTTTGCCAATGTATTGGAGCTTCGCCTTCCATTGGAATTTTATATGTATAGTTTTTTTATATGCTCAATGGTGTCATATTTTAGATTCCACATTTAAGTTATAATGTATAGTGTTTGTCTTTCTTACTTAGTATGATAATGTCTAGTTGTATCCATGTTGTTGCAAATGACATTATTTCTTTTTTAAATGGCTGAGTAGTATCCAGACAGAACTATAATTCAAGAAGATACACACACATCTATGTTCATAGCAGCACTATTTACAATAAAGCCATGACACAAATGTCCATTCACAGGATAAAGAAGATGTGGTACACATATGCAAAGGGACTATTCTTAAATCAGTTCTGAATCCCAACAATCTTGTACATAATCAGTTAGCATTAAATGTTGGTTGGATGAATGAATGAAAGCACCAAACAACAAAAAAGAAATGTTACTAGTTTTCCTAGGACTGAATATGGAGAAAAAGTATCAGTGCCCTTCCATATTTTTCTAGGGATGGAAAGATGGAGTTAGAATTTGTGTGACCTATTTTACAGTGGTTTAAAACTGGTTGGTACTGTGCCTCAATTTGTAGATTGTCTAGTTTCTTGCTACTCAAAGTGTACATCCAGAACAATCCTAATCTGCAAGCTGTTTGTTTCTGATCCAGGACAGTATAAATACAGAAACTGAGAGGAAGCATGTAGAAATGCTAACATCAACTTGACAGTGTAAATTTATGTCTATTGAATCTTTTTTAAAGGTTGGCTTGCATTTTTGTATTATTTTTCCATGAATTTAGTTTATTATATGTTACAAAAGAATTGCTATATGACAGAAACAAATTGGAGGAGAGTAGTCCTTCACTAAATGTTGTCTGAGAAGCAATGACTTGGTTTATTATGCTAGTTATTGTTTTTCAGTCACTAAGTTGTATCCGACTCTTTGCTACCCCATGAACTGCAACACACCAGGTTTTCCTGTCCTTCACTCTCTCTCTGAGATTACTCAAACTGACGCCCATTGAGTAAGTGATGTTATCCATCCATTTCATCCTCTATAGCCCCCTTCTCCTACTACCCTCAATCTTTCCAGGCATCGGGGTCTTTTCCAAAGAGTCAACTCTTTGCATTAGGTGGCCAATGTATTGGAGCTTCACCTTCAGCATCAGTCCTTGCCATGAATATTCAGGGTTGATTTCCTTGAGGACTGATTGATTTGATCTCCTTGTTGTGCAAAGGACTCCCAATAGTCTTCTCCAGCACAATCCAAAAGCATCAGTTCTTCAACACTAGTGCTATCTTTAATCTATCTTTTCAAAAACTATTCATGGTTATAGTAAAGATGTATCCGTGGACACTCTTATAGTTTTTATAATTCCTGTAAATTAAAATTGATGTTAAGAGCATATAAGCAAGCCCTGGTTTAGATAATTACTATAGTGTTTAATCTAGAGGGACTGGGATTCTGTTATCTCATGGTATTATGGAAGAGATCCAGAAGAGCTAAAATTTCACCCAGTTCCTCCATCTACTAATGGCATGGTCCTAGGTGAAAAAGAACTCTTCAAGACTATTTTCCTACTGACAGAATGAGCATAATTATTTCTGCATTAAAGAATTTTGAAACATAATTGGCTCCATAGAGGCTGCTTAGCATAGAATCTGGCACAGAGGGGAAACTAATTTTTGGTTTTATAATAGTTATTTTGGCAGAGCCTCTGGGGAAGGAAATTGGGTCAGTGGGCTCTTATGGCAAAAAAACAGCACAGATCCTAATAGATAATTTAAGTCTGACCAAGGCTGCTAGTGTGTATAGATGCTTCCTAGCTTTAATGGCATATGTAACACCTAGGGGAGTCTTATTACTGTGTAATATTTAGTAGATCTTGGTTCCAAGAGTCTACATTTCTAAGTAACTTCTGAATGAGGGGAATTCTGTTGGTCTGCAGACAATACTTAGGGTAGCAGGGCCCTAGGCTTAGGTTCCAGCTCTAGCAGGTAAAATACCTGACGGGCATGCTAGAGCACAGATTGTTGGTCCCTGTCTGCAGAGTTTCCCATCTGTTAGGTCTTGGATATGGCCTGAAAATGTGCATCGCTAACAAGTAACATTAGCTTAGGTGACACTGTAGCTAATGATGGGGGAGCGACACTTTGAGAACCATTGCCCTGACTATGTGGCAGACAGCTTGACTTTTTCGTTGACCTTGGACTAAGGATCTGACTTGCCTCAGTTTCTTCATTTATAAAGTGAGGATAAACTGAATGATTCGTAAGAATCCTTCTCATTGTAAACTCTCTCCATTTCTACTGGCCTTTGTCTCAAACAAATATGCATTGATAATTGTGAAATCCATGTAAATGCATTTTTACCAGTAATGTTTCCTTAATTCAAAAACAACCAATGGCACAGATGTACTTAGGGAAGAACTCCTGTCAGCATCCCTTTTTTGCTTTGGGATGTGCTAAGGCTAGTTGAGGATTGATTTAAAAAAACAGAGTCAGAGCAGCCTAAAAGTCTTGAGCCTTCTGCCTTCTATCCTGAATAACAGCCCAATGAAGAGCTCTTCTTTTTTGACTTAGAATATTCGACTGGTCTTAATAATTGTTGTTTGGTAGCCAGAAACTATACTGAGTAGTTTATTGTACTTAGTGTACTGTATTATACTTTATAGTGGATTGTCTTATTTAGCTCTCATAATCACTATAAGAGGTGGTTGTTAATCTCATTCATTTAATTCAGAAACTAAGACTTAAAGATTTACAGTAAGTTACATAGGTTTATATAGTGGTAGAGATGAAGCTAAAATTAATTCCTAGCTTGAGAGATGGCGGAGACCACACTCTTAGCCACTGAGGATGTAGAACAGAGAAGAGCAAAAAAAAAAAGAGGAGAAAGGCTGTTTGATGCTTTTGGGGTTGCTTATCCTGTTCCTCAACCCTTGTAATCCATAATAATGGAGACTAGTGACAGAGTAAAAAACTACGATAAGTTTGAAAGATTCCAAACAGAAAAGAGAATAAATCTATGATTTCAAGAGCATTCTAAACTAATCTATGGTGAGAGAAGTCAGAAGAGTAGTTAGCTCTGGAGGAAAATGGGAGTATGGGAAGAAGGGAACTTTCTAGGGTGAATGAAAATATCTGGGTATTGGTCACAAGGACTTTCCAGGTGGCGCTAGTTGTAAAGAATCTGCCCTCCAATGTAGGAGCCACAAGAGATATGAGTTCAATCCATGGGTCAGAAAGATCCCCTGGAGAAGGAAATGGCAACCCACTCCAGTATTCTTGCCGGGAGCATCCCATGGACAAAGGAGCCTGATAGGCTACAGTCTATCCTACCAGGCTAGACAGAGGTCACAAAGAGTTATATACAGCTGAAGCTTAGCACTGAACTGAAATAGTTACAAGGTCCAATACATATGTGTATTTGTGAATACACACACACACACACATACATATATATATATATATATATATATATATATATATATATATATACACAAATGCTCATTGAGCTCTGCACCTGAGATTTTTGTATTTCATTGCATCTTAATTCTACCTCAGTTTAAAAAGGTACTTGACAGAAAACTGTATGTGCATACACATGCATGTTTGCCAACATTTTCTAATTTATAGTCAGTCATGTATTAATGATTTCTCACTTAACTTCAATAGGTCAGTCAGAATTACCACTCCATTTCACAGATTGATTAAGCAAGATAGAGGAATCAGTGCATGACTGATTTTTCTAGTTCCCAGTGTTATTCATAACTTTATGTTAGTTAATGTGAGCTTTTATGCTTGTGGCTAGATGCATTTGTAAAAAGGAAAAATTAAACATAAAATGTGTGGCCCTAAGTCATAAATTACGTTCTTTTGACCAGCATGTGATTTTATGTAGTATGTTTAGGATGATTCTGAAGGGATAGTTGTTTTCAGTTAACTGCATTATTTGTTAATATTCAATTTACCTGTACTTTTCTGATCTTGGCTTATCATACCGTATCTCCTTATTTCTTTGTAAGTTAATGCAAGATAATTTCCTGAGAATCCCATTTGTGATGTCCATCCAATAGTAAGGTCACTTAATTTAGTGTCCTCATTAAGTACCACTCTAAAGTTTAATAATTTTGTTGGCACCAGCACTGTCCCACTTCTCCCCCAATGTATTTTGTGTAATTTATTCTTGTTACAACTCATCCCCCTTCATCTGCCCATAAACTGCAGTCATGATATTTCATGATATTGCCAGCACCATATAATTTACAAACGGCCTTGCATACCTAAAGGTCTGTTTAGAAAGAAAGAGTAAATTGTTGCAGAGAAAGCTCGGTTAAACAAGTGAAATCGGGAAGTTTCATTAGCGATAGCTCAAAGAAAGAGATTTTTATAGTGGTAGTTTCTTATTCTTAGACAAGGAGCAGACACTTCCAGAGGGGAAATAAAGCAGGCAGCTATTTTGTGTTCCTAATTAAATTGTTTGCCACCAGCAGCAAAACAGAATCTGCCACTATTAAACAGGCAACATCAAGGTAACTGGCATTGGATCCTAAAAATATTTTGTGCAAAGATTAATAAGAATGATTCCCAGAGAGAGAACTGCAAACCTAAAACAAACAAACAAAAAATAAATGGATACCTTCGAAGTACTTTTTGTGCTTGAGAGATCTGCCTTGAATGTCGAAATGAACAAAAGCCCAGAATTCACAGAAGGCAGCATTTTAAACCTGTCCCATTTGCATCTACGTGTCAGGGAGACTCTGAAGAGTGGGTAATTCTCTAAGCTGCAGAACAGAAATCCACTACTGTCCCCCCAGTTAAGGTACAGTTGCTAATAAATGAATCAGGAGTACAAAAATGATGAGAGAAAAAATCCAGATCTATCTCCTCTCCTACATTAGAATTATGAACTGAATTTTCTATTCTCTCCACATGGAGTTTTATTAAAAATAACCACATTATCTCTAAATGTCCTGGAAAAATAAATATCTTAACTGAAAACTCCTTTTCATTTTTTGTTCAAGAATAGAAATAGTGCAATACTAGTGTTATTTTTAAATATTTTTAAAATTACAGTTTTTCTATAAAGTGTGTGAGCTTATGAGGCTATCACAGCTTTGAGAAAATGTGTTTCTCCAGTAAAGGTGTCATTCTTTAAGGTATATTTGTCTATTTATGTCATGACTGAGAAATAATGAACAAATAATGCTAGATTTAACTGGTGTTTAGAGATTTTCATCTTAAGACACATTCAGATGCTTTAAGAATTAAATAATTTTCCTCCCCGCCCCACCTTGAAATTACAGAATCAAGTGATGGGGAAAAATATTTACTTCCTATTATTTTAGATAGGATTTTAATCCTCTAAGATTTACTTCCTAATGCTGCTGTGTGATTTTAGTTTCCAGAATAATGGTAAGTCAAAAAAAAAAATAAATAGTCAAAACTAAAATATAAACAAAAAACATAGGAACCCCTTGGTGCTTGAAGCTAAAATCCAGGAGAGAATCTCACACAGTCTCAAATATAGTATCCTTACTTTTCTTTGGAAGTTTCATTAGCGATAGCTCAAAGAAAGAGATTTTTATAGTGGTAGTTTCTTATTCTTAGACAAGGAGCAGACACTTCCAGAGGGGAAATAAAGCAGGCAGCTATTTTGTGTTCCTAATTAAATTGTTTGCCACCAGCAGCAAAACAGAATCTGCCACTATTAAACAGGCAACATCAAGGTAACTGGCATTGGATCCTAAAAATATTTTGTGCAAAGATTAATAAGAATGATTCCCAGAGAGAGAACTGCAAACCTAAAACAAACAAACAAAAAATAAATGGATACCTTCGAAGTACTTTTTGTGCTTGAGAGATCTGCCTTGAATGTCGAAATGAACAAAAGCCCAGAATTCACAGAAGGCAGCATTTTAAACCTGTCCCATTTGCATCTACGTGTCAGGGAGACTCTGAAGAGTGGGTAATTCTCTAAGCTGCAGAACAGAAATCCACTACTGTCCCCCCAGTTAAGGTACAGTTGCTAATAAATGAATCAGGAGTACAAAAATGATGAGAGAAAAAATCCAGATCTATCTCCTCTCCTACATTAGAATTATGAACTGAATTTTCTATTCTCTCCACATGGAGTTTTATTAAAAATAACCACATTATCTCTAAATGTCCTGGAAAAATAAATATCTTAACTGAAAACTCCTTTTCATTTTTTGTTCAAGAATAGAAATAGTGCAATACTAGTGTTATTTTTAAATATTTTTAAAATTACAGTTTTTCTATAAAGTGTGTGAGCTTATGAGGCTATCACAGCTTTGAGAAAATGTGTTTCTCCAGTAAAGGTGTCATTCTTTAAGGTATATTTGTCTATTTATGTCATGACTGAGAAATAATGAACAAATAATGCTAGATTTAACTGGTGTTTAGAGATTTTCATCTTAAGACACATTCAGATGCTTTAAGAATTAAATAATTTTCCTCCCCGCCCCACCTTGAAATTACAGAATCAAGTGATGGGGAAAAATATTTACTTCCTATTATTTTAGATAGGATTTTAATCCTCTAAGATTTACTTCCTAATGCTGCTGTGTGATTTTAGTTTCCAGAATAATGGTAAGTCAAAAAAAAAAATAAATAGTCAAAACTAAAATATAAACAAAAAACATAGGAACCCCTTGGTGCTTGAAGCTAAAATCCAGGAGAGAATCTCACACAGTCTCAAATATAGTATCCTTACTTTTCTTTAGCAGAAGGAATATGATAGGGCTGAGAAATGTGATCTCTGCTGGTAGAAAAGAGATGTGATCAACGCCTCTTATGAACCCAGGATAAAGCTTGTATAACTTTAGAAACCTTGATGTGATTGAAGGTTAGTATATTTTAGCAGATCTCTTTTTTAAGCAATTTTCTACTCTCCTTTGATAAGCCACTTCATTTTGCCATCTCACTGGGGGGCTGGTGTTTTTCTCTTGCTTAGTAAATAACATCACACAACTGACATACCCTAATAGCAAATAAAAGATCCACAGAGCCCTGGGCACTTCTGGGATCTGGGGAAGAAGGAGGGGAAGAACATGAACTTGCAAATTCTGTCTGGTTAGGTGTCTTTTCATTGTTGGGTGTTTGTTATTTGTATGTTTGTTTTTAAAGAAAGACATTTTCTGTCTTTGAGATTCTTGAAATTCATATAGGGTGGTTTTCTTCTTTTCCAGAGAAATGTAATTGTAAATGTCATTTCTGTGTTCATGAAATGCTGATATTAAGAAAATATATCATGATCCACAAACATCTAGACACTGATTTTGTTAGCTGGCTCGCTTATAAAATATGTTCATAAAGTGATACAGATAATTCTACATATGACTTAATAATCAGCCTATGTATATGCTATTGAAAGACATAGTATTTAAGAAATACAGTATATTCCTGTTTTCCTAAGAAAATTAGGGAGTGTATTTAATTAATGGTGAAATGCAATAGAATTCCTATGGAAGTACTTATGACATCTACATGCATACCAAATGAGTTCATCATGATCAGTGTTATTACAATGAATACCAAATGAATTAATAATGCTGGGACACTCAAAATGAAGTGTTACCAAGTGTTGTGGTATAACAAATATTGTTAAATATTATGTGATTAAAGTTATTATAAGCTGCTGAGTCTCAATCAAAAGAAAGGAAAATTCCATGTTTCTTACAGGGAGTTAAGAGGGGAACCAAACTGCTCTTTCTAAGCATTGTGATTCTTAACTTTTAACAGCCCCTTAAAATATTTTCCCACGTACTATAATCATTTAAATTACCTTGCTTCCAAGTGGTAGAGGTAGTGGGGGTGGGTGGAATAGGGGGGTCGCTGGGTGGGAGGTAGTTGGGGGAGGAGCAACAGATATATCTCAAGAATTCAGCAAGCTGTTAAGTGTATGTATGATTTTCTGTAGTTTGCAATATTCAGAAAAGGAGTTTTCAGCTTAATTGTTCTCCTCTGATGACTAGCTTAGTAAAATTTTTATGTATTTCAGGATACTTAGTAAAATTTGGTGTGTATTTCAGGATACCGAGACAGTGATAAACAAGGACAGTATCCTTAGTTTTCTAGCTTACATCCCACTTTTCCGTGTCAGAAATTCTAAAACAATTTCTAAAATAAATTGTTTTTCATAATTTATCCCAACTGTATTTGTGTAAATTATCTCTGCATCTTCTGTTGTAGGAAAACTGGACTGTACATCTGCATTGTATCATTTATGCACTTAGATATAGTACATTGTAGCAATTCATATCTATTATAGATTTAGTAAGACATGAAAGCATAAGTGGATTTAATCAGACATATAATTATTTTATGCCTCCAACTCAAAAATACATGTAATTTCATTTATGGTTATTTGGCAATCAGTGGAAATGGTCTTTATAAATGTTGAAACAACTGCTGGCAAATATATTTGCAAAAGAAGGAAAACGGCACTTATCTTCTTGTTGGGTAAATGATAAAGGAATTATTGTTAGCAATACACAGTTCCCTAGGTAATATTTGCTTCTTCATCCTTAATATCACATAAATATACATTGAACATAAGAAAATCTTGAGTTTTTTCCCTTCTGTGATAATGAAACACACTTCTTCACAGGAGAATTTTTAGAACACAGCTGTATCCTAAAAAGCTTTTTTTTCTAAGTCTGAGCAGTTTCTGTCCATGCTGTTTGACTTTTACATTCCCATTTTTTCTGTTATTTGTGGTATCATTCCAGTTCTTGAGATAGAATACTCTCATTTAAAATAATGGACCATGATAGTGCACACATTTCTGTCAAATATGTTGATTCTGGTATCTATTAGGATTCCTCACTGCTGCTTTTACAATAGCTTTAAGATATTTGTAAAACTTTTTTCTGCCACAGAGAGTAAAATGCAATTCTTGTACTACCAGGTTATGATTACTTCGTTGTGCTGAAGCATCTAATAAATTACATATCAATAAATGTAGATCTTGGACAAATACCCCTAGAAAATCTAATTTTCTTAAAGTACATCTTTTTCTATTTCAGGTTTTCAGCTTAAATTTAATGCCTTTGACTGGTGAAAAAGTAATAGCCTCAGCACCTGAAATTTTCTCCATAATCTGTAGCAGAGAAAAAAGCTAGACCTCTCTAATGTTTCAATTATGACCCTGATAGATTACCATATGAAGAATTATTTCATTTTTCTTGGATCAGATATAAAACAGCTATAATATATTTAAGTTGTACTGAAGCAGGCACGTTGAAAACACTCCCGCACACAGTGCAAGGGCAAGCACCATAAATAAAGCCATCATTCCCTCTGCAAGGTGAGCTTGGATTTGAGCGTGCATTTGGGTTTTATGCAAATGATGATTTCCTATACTAACCGGTTGAGTGATACTGAAATAATAACACACCACTGACTTAAAAGTCACTTGCATCCGACTTTTGTAAATCACGGGGTTCTCTTTCACTCAGGTATGTTGTTTCAATGATCAGTAGCATTTCCAATAAATTATACAGTGACCAGTTGGAAGAGCTTCTACCGGTTATTGGAGCAAACTCTGTGCAAATCTCGTCTGTCAGATGCTGCGCTCCCAGTCCTCAGTTCCCTCGCCAGAGCTGAGTTCCTTGGCAAACAACAGAGTGCCCTCTGTTGATGGCAAAAGCAATGCGCAGTGCAAGACACACATGGAGAAGCTTTCTGATGAGAAGTCACAAAGCTGCAATTAGCCGGTACACATTTGCAATGGAAAAATCACATTTTAAACTATAAAATGTTGATTTAATGGACACTGATAGAGTAATACTCATTCCAGTTCTTGAGATAGAATACTCTCATTTAAAATAATGGACCATGATAGTGCACACATTTCTGTCAAATATGTTGATTCTGGTATCTATTAGGATTCCTCACTGCTGCTTTTACAATAGCTTTAAGATATTTGTAAAACTTTTTTCTGCCACAGAGAGTAAAATGCAATTCTTGTACTACCAGGTTATGATTACTTCGTTGTGCTGAAGCATCTAATAAATTACATATCAATAAATGTAGATCTTGGACAAATACCCCTAGAAAATCTAATTTTCTTAAAGTACATCTTTTTCTATTTCAGGTTTTCAGCTTAAATTTAATGCCTTTGACTGGTGAAAAAGTAATAGCCTCAGCACCTGAAATTTTCTCCATAATCTGTAGCAGAGAAAAAAGCTAGACCTCTCTAATGTTTCAATTATGACCCTGATAGATTACCATATGAAGAATTATTTCATTTTTCTTGGATCAGATATAAAACAGCTATAATATATTTAAGTTGTACTGAAGCAGGCACGTTGAAAACACTCCCGCACACAGTGCAAGGGCAAGCACCATAAATAAAGCCATCATTCCCTCTGCAAGGTGAGCTTGGATTTGAGCGTGCATTTGGGTTTTATGCAAATGATGATTTCCTATACTAACCGGTTGAGTGATACTGAAATAATAACACACCACTGACTTAAAAGTCACTTGCATCCGACTTTTGTAAATCACGGGGTTCTCTTTCACTCAGGTATGTTGTTTCAATGATCAGTAGCATTTCCAATAAATTATACAGTGACCAGTTGGAAGAGCTTCTACCGGTTATTGGAGCAAACTCTGTGCAAATCTCGTCTGTCAGATGCTGCGCTCCCAGTCCTCAGTTCCCTCGCCAGAGCTGAGTTCCTTGGCAAACAACAGAGTGCCCTCTGTTGATGGCAAAAGCAATGCGCAGTGCAAGACACACATGGAGAAGCTTTCTGATGAGAAGTCACAAAGCTGCAATTAGCCGGTACACATTTGCAATGGAAAAATCACATTTTAAACTATAAAAATGTTGATTTAATGGACACTGATAGAGTACAAACTGTTGCATATTCAGACAGTTCAGAGGCAGTTGTAGGATTATATCTATTTACACACACACAGAGCTAATTTTTCAGTTTCTACATACCTGGAAATGCTAGGTAAAACGACTTCTTTTTATTCTGAGTAGATACTGATTTACGTGCACACACTCGTATTTCCATTCAGATATTTCTGAAGCTGAATTTAAAAACTTGGAATGAATAATAATGCTAAATGCTCAGGGTCTATAATTTTTAAATGAAAAACTATAACAACTCAAATGTAACAGGGAGATTTCTAATCCCCTCAGGCTCAAGGAGGGGCGGGGGTGTTTAGAAAGCAAAACCAGGAAGAGCAGCCTCCAGAGCTGTCTCTGCAGGGTGAGAAAAATGGATTAACCTGGTTTGCTGTTATGGCTTTCAAATGAAGTTCTAGTGAGCGCTTATAGAACAGTAAATTTTACTGCAATTTTAAAGCAGTCCTTCACTGATGGATATTCACCTCTTCACTTCTATATTTCCATTTTCTTTGAATTCGAGGGTGGAAAGGGGTTGGAATCGAATCTCACAGAAGTGACAGTTTTCCATTTTAAATCCATTTCATATGTTAATTAGTTTAAAAGCAAACATGAGAAATGTTAACTTGCACGAAAACACAGGAAGCATTTTAAATTGTGTGACTTCCTGGCCTATTTTGGATAAAGACACTCAAGTTGCTACTGTATATTTAAAATGTGTTCTTTCTGAGAGATTGGATTTGGGTGATCTCTGTGTATTTTAGATACTCCTGTAGCTGCTCTTGTGCTTAAACATAAGTATCTGCAACCACAAAATTAACTTTATTTAGGAATTTTAGTGCAGTCTTCAATTTCACTATTAGAAAGGAAGAGTTTTTTTGTTGTGTTTTTTTTTCCCAAAACTGGGGTCCCATTTGCAAATGCTAAATGAAATCGAAACTTAATAAGTTATTCCTTATGCTGTTACCAAAAGACAGTGCTACCAAGAAAAGGAAGGAGTATAAGTTGAATTTTCTAAATATGTTATCAGGATTGATGGGAAAAATGGTGGTAGGTTTCACTGATAGAGTACAAACTGTTGCATATTCAGACAGTTCAGAGGCAGTTGTAGGATTATATCTATTTACACACACACAGAGCTAATTTTTCAGTTTCTACATACCTGGAAATGCTAGGTAAAACGACTTCTTTTTATTCTGAGTAGATACTGATTTACGTGCACACACTCGTATTTCCATTCAGATATTTCTGAAGCTGAATTTAAAAACTTGGAATGAATAATAATGCTAAATGCTCAGGGTCTATAATTTTAAATGAAAACTATAACAACTCAAATGTAACAGGAGATTTCTAATCCCTCAGGCTCAAGGAGGGGCGGGGGTGTTTAGAAAGCAAAACCAGGAAGAGCAGCCTCCAGAGCTGTCTCTGCAGGGTGAGAAAATGGATTAACCTGGTTTGCTGTTATGGCTTTCAAATGAAGTTCTAGTGAGCGCTTATAGAACAGTAAATTTTACTGCAATTTTAAAGCAGTCCTTCACTGATGGATATTCACCTCTTCACTTCTATATTTCCATTTTCTTTGAATTCGAGGGTGGAAAGGGGTTGGAATCGAATCTCACAGAAGTGACAGTTTTCCATTTTAAATCCATTTCATATGTTAATTAGTTTAAAAGCAAACATGAGAAATGTTAACTTGCACGAAAACACAGGAAGCATTTTAAATTGTGTGACTTCCTGGCCTATTTTGGATAAAGACACTCAAGTTGCTACTGTATATTTAAAATGTGTTCTTTCTGAGAGATTGGATTTGGGTGATCTCTGTGTATTTTAGATACTCCTGTAGCTGCTCTTGTGCTTAAACATAAGTATCTGCAACCACAAAATTAACTTTATTTAGGAATTTTAGTGCAGTCTTCAATTTCACTATTAGAAAGGAAGAGTTTTTTTGTTGTGTTTTTTTTTCCCAAAACTGGGGTCCCATTTGCAAATGCTAAATGAAATCGAAACTTAATAAGTTATTCCTTATGCTGTTACCAAAAGACAGTGCTACCAAGAAAAGGAAGGGGAGTATAAGTTGAATTTTCTAAATATGTTATCAGGATTGATGGGATTGATGGAATAAATAGCTTAGGGCTTCGCGGGTGGTTCAGTGGTAAAGAATTCACCTGCAATACAGGGCATGCAGGAACCAAGGGTTCAGTCCCTGGGTTGGGAAGATTCCCCTGGAGGAGAGAATGTCAACCCACTCCACTGTTCTTTCTTGGAGAATCCCATGGACAGATGAGCCTGGCGGGCTACAGTCCATGGGGTCGCAAAGAGCTGGACACGACTGGAGCAGTTTAGCATGCACTTTTAGTTTTCCTTACAGAGAGGCTAAGAGGTTGTTTTTTGTTTTGTTTTGTTTTTAAGTAGTTTGCTGATTCTTGACTTTAAAAACAAAACAAAACACAATGTTTATCTATTTGAAATAGCTTTGGTAATGTGAGTTCATATGTTTTTCACAAGATTTGCCTACATTAAGTATAGAGCATATGTTGAGGAAATATTTTAAATTGTGAGTTGAAATTCTCATTGACAGTTTTCTGATGAATGGAGCTCATGCTTCAGACAGTGATGTACACCTCTAAATAGCTGAAAAATTCAGTTTGTTGGCATGCCTGAGATTTCAGCTCACTAGAACCTCTATATTAGGAGGAATTGCAGACAGAAGAGAATGAGGTTCTGTTTGATTGACAGTGCACTGAAGTTTGCTAAGATTCCAAAGGATTTTATCAATAGTCCCTAAAGA
Source organism: Tragulus kanchil (assembly GCA_022376925.1). Taxonomy (NCBI): domain Eukaryota; kingdom Metazoa; phylum Chordata; class Mammalia; order Artiodactyla; family Tragulidae; genus Tragulus; species Tragulus kanchil. The sequence continues at coordinate 106,590,767 of JAIOJX010000030.1, read as the reverse complement.
TGCTTCCTGCTTATACCCATCTTAGCTCTTATACTTTGATATGGTATTTTTTGTTTTAGTTTTTTCCCCCTAAAGCAATATAATACATTATTTTTTGGCCCCAAAATAGAATTATCTTGTTTCTATTTCTTTTTTTTAAGCAGTAAAATTAACACTTAAACAGGGACTGAGAAGAGAACTTACATGTGGTATACACTTTTTCTGTTGTTGTTGTTGTTGCTTAATAATGGAAAAAGAGCAGAACTATCAAAATGAAGATGTACAAAAAATGAAAATAAAGTATGCAGAATTTTTTGCTTCCACTACTTTAATTGAAGCTTGAAATGAAAATAAATTTATATTTAAAGGAAAAACAAGCTTCAAAAATTATAAAGTACCTAAACTCATTATAATTTGCTTTTATATTTAATAAAGAATGCTTAACTTTAAGTTTTCTCCTTTTCCCAAATAAATGTATTATTTACATGAATTATAAAATAAACTCATGGCACTTACAATATTTAAAAAGCTAAGTTGTAACAGGTGCTAAATATTTTAGAAACAGCCCACCAGAGGGCAGTCAGCTTTTAGTCTAACAGATTTGATGTAGACAAATTTATTGGTGTGGTTGGATTTAAAATAAAATATCTATTTAAATTGCATTTTGTTTCGCATCTACAAGTTGAACAAAATAAAACTCATGACTTCAGAGTAAGAAGGTTAAGACTTCAAACATTTTGAGTAAAAACTGTTAAGGGGCAAACAGTTCTAACTTCTGCCCTCTGTATACCCTCACGCTCAGTTTTTCCATTGTGATATTTATATTTGGTCATAAAATAATGTTTGTTTTGATTTGAGATGCCTTGGGACAGTAATATTTTTTAAACAATACAGACTTCAGGGCAAGCTTTTATTGAGAAAATCAAAGTCAGAGACAAATGGTGTGGGGGGGATTGCGGTGCAGAAGAAGGAAAGGAGGTTAAGAGAAGAAAGATTTCTTGCACACCTGTGTCTCTTATTCATTCCAAATGCATCTAGTGTGGTTTTATTGGTGAATAGTATGCTTAATAATGTGTATTGTATGGTTTGTACTGTGCTTAGTTGCTCAGTCATGTCTGACTCTGCAATCCCGTGAACTGTAGCCCACCAGGCTCTTCTCTCCGTGGTGATTCTCCAGGCAAGAACAGTGGAGTGGGTTGCCATGCCCTCCTCCAGGGAATCTTCTTGACCCAGAGACTGAAGCCAGGTCTCCTTCACTGCAGGTGGATTCTTTACTGTCTGAGCTGCCAGGGAAGCCAAGGAAATTCTGAGACATGTGTTTAGAGATTGGATTGTCAGTCCATGGTTTGTCTCTTCATGGAGATACTGTAGGTGTGGACACTAAATGTCCTCTCATTATCTTAGTAATTGGAGACGTTGTTTATTTAGAAGAGGAGTTTAAATAAACACTGAGATTCTTGCACATATAGTTTATTTAAAATAAGGAAGTGCCAATGAGGTTTGCATAATATTTTGTCATTGTTGTTATTACTCTTATTTGCAAAACTCTGGTTGTCACAGTTCTGATCCCTGGAAAGAAAATGCTCCTCTAAAGCCTGCAAAAGACAACATGAGTAGTAATAATTCCTTATGTGGGCTTAAGTGCTTTCAGATATTCGCTCACTTGCTTTTTTATAATAACTCTACACACTTGGCTATGATAACAGAACTGAGACCTAGATCTCATCCTCCTCTTCTTCATTATCTTGTGCTGGAATTTAGAAACCAAGAAGGAAGCTAGAGGGCTTCCCTGCTGGCTCACAGGTAGAGAGCTTGCCTGCCAACGCCAGAGACATGGGTTCGATCCCTGATCCGGGAAGATCCCACATGCTGCAGAGCAACAAGGTCCATGTGCCACAACTACTGAAGCCCGTGTGCCCTAGAGCCCAGGGTTCCACCACAAGAGGAGTCACCACCACAAGAAGCCTACTTACCTCAATGAGAGAGTAGCCTCCACTCCCTGCAACTAGAGAAGAGCCTGTGGCAGCAGTGAAAACCCAGAATAGCCACACACACACACACACACACAAAAGAAAGAAGCTAGAGTTGTAGATTTTCTCCCTCAAGGGTTATTTGTTTATTTTTACCATTTTTGTCAAAAGGGGAACCAAATTTTTGTGATTATAAAAATCACCTATGTTTATAGGAAATAATGATCTCCCAACCACAGCAATTAATACTCTTAACATTATGATATATATGCTGCCAGATATTTACCCTGCATGTGTATATATTTACAAAAATAGAATCATAGTATATAGCCTGTTTCATAGCTTCTTCTATTCACATTACAGTATATCATGGACACTTTTTCACATCACGTAGATAATAAAAGCTCACATCTACTGAGTGCTCACCATGCGGTAGACACTCCTCTAACCATTTTACATGAGTTATTGCATTAATTATAATATCTCTATGACGTAAGTAAATTTCATCTGGTTTGTCTCTTCATGGAGATACTGTAGGTGTGGACACTAAATGTCCTCTCATTATCTTAGTAATTGGAGACGTTGTTTATTTAGAAGAGGAGTTTAAATAAACACTGAGATTCTTGCACATATAGTTTATTTAAAATAAGGAAGTGCCAATGAGGTTTGCATAATATTTTGTCATTGTTGTTATTACTCTTATTTGCAAAACTCTGGTTGTCACAGTTCTGATCCCTGGAAAGAAAATGCTCCTCTAAAGCCTGCAAAAGACAACATGAGTAGTAATAATTCCTTATGTGGGCTTAAGTGCTTTCAGATATTCGCTCACTTGCTTTTTTATAATAACTCTACACACTTGGCTATGATAACAGAACTGAGACCTAGATCTCATCCTCCTCTTCTTCATTATCTTGTGCTGGAATTTAGAAACCAAGAAGGAAGCTAGAGGGCTTCCCTGCTGGCTCACAGGTAGAGAGCTTGCCTGCCAACGCCAGAGACATGGGTTCGATCCCTGATCCGGGAAGATCCCACATGCTGCAGAGCAACAAGGTCCATGTGCCACAACTACTGAAGCCCGTGTGCCCTAGAGCCCAGGGTTCCACCACAAGAGGAGTCACCACCACAAGAAGCCTACTTACCTCAATGAGAGAGTAGCCTCCACTCCCTGCAACTAGAGAAGAGCCTGTGGCAGCAGTGAAAACCCAGAATAGCCACACACACACACACACACACAAAAGAAAGAAGCTAGAGTTGTAGATTTTCTCCCTCAAGGGTTATTTGTTTATTTTTACCATTTTTGTCAAAAGGGGAACCAAATTTTTGTGATTATAAAAATCACCTATGTTTATAGGAAATAATGATCTCCCAACCACAGCAATTAATACTCTTAACATTATGATATATATGCTGCCAGATATTTACCCTGCATGTGTATATATTTACAAAAATAGAATCATAGTATATAGCCTGTTTCATAGCTTCTTCTATTCACATTACAGTATATCATGGACACTTTTTCACATCACGTAGATAATAAAAGCTCACATCTACTGAGTGCTCACCATGCGGTAGACACTCCTCTAACCATTTTACATGAGTTATTGCATTAATTATAATATCTCTATGACGTAAGTAATATTGTTTCCCCATTTAGTAGAAGAGAGAAGAGACTAACTATTGGATGACATATGGAACTCATATCTTGAGCTTTTGACTTTTTAAGGACGTTAGAGGATTCTACAATATGAATCATTTAACAGTTCTCCATTGGTGGGTAGCTCCAAGTTTCTGAAAAGCAGTTTCCAGAAAGAGAAATTCTAGTATCCAAACTAGTATTCTGTGATCTGTACAGGTAGATCTTAAACCACCACAGTCTTTTTTGTTTGTTTGTTTTTTAATTTTATTTTTTTTTAAATTTTTACAGTTTTGTTGTTTACAGACATGTATGTTTCCAGATCAGTCATATGCATATCCCTGTCTCGTTCTTCTTGTTGTCCCTTTTTTCTCTTCACTTATTCCCAAAAAATGACTTAGATTCATTCTTTGTGACTTCTTAACCTGCCCTTTATCACTGCCAGTGAGAGACAATAGCTCCAGCTCAGGAGTGAGATGCTCAAAGTTTAAACCTTGACTATGCTATTTACCAATAGGGTGCCCTTAGATATTCCTTAATATCTTCAGGCTACATTTTTCTTATCCATAAAGTAAGGAAAGGTACCTACTTCAAAGAGTTATATGGGAAATGGCATATGCAAGGAGCCTTGAAAATAGCAAATTTTCAGTAAATACAGGAGGGAAATGCCCCCTTATTGCTTGATGGGGGGCCCTAAGGTGAAAGGGAGAGAGAAGATTATATCCTACATTGTTATAAAGACAATTTCCCAACTAAATATTAGACTTCTAAGGACATTGAGAATTCCAAGTTATAGTCTTATCTTGAGTGACATATGAAGGTAAGTTGAACTGAAAAACTTTAGGTTAAGAAAATTTGAAAGAAGCCCAAATAAAAATTTCTTAGATTTTTTTTCCTAATATTCAATTCAGTAAAGCTGTGGGAGGAAGAGGGCTGAAGGAAGACAAAGTAAACTATAAATCCCTTTTCTGGCATCCTTCTTTTTGGATTATCTATTAATACTAAATTATGAAGATTTGAAATGTATACTAAAGAATAAAACTGTTTAATTAGAGCCAGTACCAAGATGCTAATTCCAAGTCTGTTCCTCAGAATGATTTCTGTTTCAGACATAGGGTTCCACCATTAGTTGGCCCAGTGGATGTCAGAACTTGAGATGATGAGTTCCTGAGCCCCTTGTTAGTTAGGTAGAGCCAGAGCTTTTAGCTAAAACATTTCTGGTGTTCCTGAGCATCCTGGCTGAGTAATTGCTTCTAATGTGTGCAGGGCTCTTCGTTAATTGTGTTTGTTCCACAGTAAGACCAAGTGTGAACCAGTCTCAGAGACAAAAGTGTTGATGAGAGTTGGCCCAAATTGCATAGAATGGTGAAAATCCCCATGGCACCTGGTCTGAGGCTTTGCTGTGAATACCCATTGGTAATCCACTTCTGTAATGATCATTTTCCAATTATTTGTAGGAGAAATCCCTGATCCCACGCCAAAAGTAGTACTTGATTAATAGGCACCCTTTGGGATTTTTTAAGAAATGAATTCAGCAGCAAGATTTCTCTGGATGCATCTCCAGCTACTGCCATTCTTAGTCAGGAACATGGTCAGTGGAATAAACCTTACTGAAGAGGTTTCCTTGGAGCCTAGATAGCCTGAGTTTTCACATACTTCATTGTGTGTACTTTTCATAAGAATCCCCATAATCTGGCATTTCACTGATAAGGCATTTGAAGTACAGGTGGTGACATTTGGCCAAGTTTTAAAAGTTCATATGATTTCAGAGTTCAAAGTGACAGAGCTGATGCTCAAATCTAGTCCTTTGACTCTATGCTCTGTACTTTTTTAGTAACTGGAGCTTCTTTCCCCCATGGATCTTCCAAAAGCTATCAATGAATGAAAGTCCTCCTAGGGCCCTGGGTGAGGCAAAGGACTTTCATATTAAGAGATTTCTGGTTTCTCCTCCACTGGGTATGAAGTACTAAAGGTAGTAAAACGCACATCAATACTGACATGTTATAACCCTTATTTTTACTACCTGTATTTCAGAAGGTGATAAGTACCATTCCAGCTACTGACATTGAGAGCTAAAAAATAATCCTGAAGTAATCCAATGGGCTCTGTTTTGCCTTTGGGTTTTGTTTTGTTTTGTTTTGTTTTTTTGTCAATATAGCAAACTCTGGATTTACATAGGAAATGTTCAAAAGGTCCTAGTGTCACAGTCAAGAACTGCATCCAGTTACTTAGGTACAACTGTTGGTCTAACTAGCTCTGAGTATAAGCTGAATAAAAACCACAGAAGAAATGGCTGGAACGTTTTCCACCTTGCTACTGTGGTTGCTAAGCAAACATGCTTCCTCTTCTAATCGTTTAGCAATTAAGATTTACTGTCTTCAGAGAGATGGTTAATCTTTCTGTGCTTCATTTTCAAGTTTCCGGAGCTCAGTGGCTGTCTCTCTTTAAGATGTAATGAAGCAAAATTATTCCCACGAAGTGTCAATATGGATAGGCTAGTATCAATACCAGATAATCCGTAAATCTCAATGACTTCACAATACAGAGGTCCATTGCTCACTCATGTGACATGTCATCTCCGTTTGCCTAGGGGTTCTACTTCATGCTGAGTTCTCATGTCACCTGACTGACAAAAAAGCCGCTATCTGTAATATTCTGGTCACCTTGTCTGAGGGAAAGCAAACTCTGCAAGAGCTCTCACCAGCAGTATTCCAATCTGGAAGTGACTGTTCTTATATCTCTTACATAGGAACAGGTAAAATGGCCTTATCCTACCCACTACAAGAGGGCCAGAAAGCATGCTCCCAGTGGAGCAGAAAGCTGGAGAGAGTCAGCATGCACTACTCACTGCTGGCACTACCCAGAAAGTCTTTGCATTTTAGAGGGGGAACAAGTCTCTGGATTTTGTGTTCTTCAGACTGTTGTCTTTTGTGCAAGACAAGGATCTGAAGAAATGTTCACATGAGAACTGTTTTAAATATTATAAGATGTATACGTGAGAGGAAATTTGAGAAATAGGAACACACAATTGTTCACCCCTGAAAAAATGTTAAGTACTAAAGGTAGTAAAACGCACATCAATACTGACATGTTATAACCCTTATTTTTACTACCTGTATTTCAGAAGGTGATAAGTACCATTCCAGCTACTGACATTGAGAGCTAAAAAATAATCCTGAAGTAATCCAATGGGCTCTGTTTTGCCTTTGGGTTTTGTTTTGTTTTGTTTTGTTTTTTTGTCAATATAGCAAACTCTGGATTTACATAGGAAATGTTCAAAAGGTCCTAGTGTCACAGTCAAGAACTGCATCCAGTTACTTAGGTACAACTGTTGGTCTAACTAGCTCTGAGTATAAGCTGAATAAAAACCACAGAAGAAATGGCTGGAACGTTTTCCACCTTGCTACTGTGGTTGCTAAGCAAACATGCTTCCTCTTCTAATCGTTTAGCAATTAAGATTTACTGTCTTCAGAGAGATGGTTAATCTTTCTGTGCTTCATTTTCAAGTTTCCGGAGCTCAGTGGCTGTCTCTCTTTAAGATGTAATGAAGCAAAATTATTCCCACGAAGTGTCAATATGGATAGGCTAGTATCAATACCAGATAATCCGTAAATCTCAATGACTTCACAATACAGAGGTCCATTGCTCACTCATGTGACATGTCATCTCCGTTTGCCTAGGGGTTCTACTTCATGCTGAGTTCTCATGTCACCTGACTGACAAAAAAGCCGCTATCTGTAATATTCTGGTCACCTTGTCTGAGGGAAAGCAAACTCTGCAAGAGCTCTCACCAGCAGTATTCCAATCTGGAAGTGACTGTTCTTATATCTCTTACATAGGAACAGGTAAAATGGCCTTATCCTACCCACTACAAGAGGGCCAGAAAGCATGCTCCCAGTGGAGCAGAAAGCTGGAGAGAGTCAGCATGCACTACTCACTGCTGGCACTACCCAGAAAGTCTTTGCATTTTAGAGGGGGAACAAGTCTCTGGATTTTGTGTTCTTCAGACTGTTGTCTTTTGTGCAAGACAAGGATCTGAAGAAATGTTCACATGAGAACTGTTTTAAATATTATAAGATGTATACGTGAGAGGAAATTTGAGAAATAGGAACACACATTTTGAGATGTTAGTATTCCACCGTCCATTGAGAACATAATGTCCACACATCCATTCTGTCCTTCCTGTGTGCAGTCATGTAGAGGAGCACGGAGGGTCGGGCAGGCAGCCGGGAGCCAGCACACAGCCTGACAGTGTTTTCCGCAGGTCCACACTACACAGTGTGACAGGAGGATAGGTGCCTGAAACTCAGCATTGCTGGCGTGTCCAGGGAGACTGTCCAGAGAAAGATAAATGTAGGCTGCTCTAGGAAGGAGGCCATAATATATTTGGTGCATTTCTTTCCATCTTCTCCCCCAAGCCTTGTCTGTTATTTTCATATAATTATAAGAACACTCTTTTACCAAGTTTGTGCATTCCAAATAGATAAGGAAATTATGGTATGCCAACTCAATAGAATATGTAGCCATCAAAGCAACAGATATTCCCTCTTATTAAGTAAATGGACAGCATATAGATGACAACATGAAAAATGGAAACACTTGAGATATGGGTGGGATTGTGGGTAAAGCTTTACTGTTATGAATTTTTATCATGACTGTAATATTTGCATTTTACACACACACATGCCATACATAGTCCTTTAACTGTGGCTTCAATGTCCCTGCCAGAGAATTCTGAATCTGTTTAGCTTAGATGTTTTTATACTTTTGATTTTGGGCTTAATATCTACATTCTGTGAATCATCCATGGTACAAAGATTAAGATTTGAAACCTGGTTTTAACTATCTTCTATATGCTGATGGCTACAAATTTATAAATCTAGCTTTGGATGCAGATAATCCAACCCCTTACTCAACATCTCTGCTTAAATGTCTAATAGAGAGTTTGAGCTCAGCAAGTTCCAAAGGGGAGTACAGCTTTCCACTCACCTCCAAGCCTGCTCCACCTGCCTCCTTCCTCATCCCACAGCTCCCTCCTTCCCTCTGCCCAGGTCAAAACCCTTGGAACAATCTTCCTTGACTCCTCTCTCAAAACCCTCATCCAGTAGGTTAGGACAGCCTATTGGCTCTGCCTTTAAAATAAACACAAACTCCGACCACTCTTACCCACTTGCCTTGCTGCCCCAGAGCAGAATCACTGTCTCCTTGGAGTAGATACTGAAATAACTTTCTAATGGATCTCACTGCTTGTTCCTTGCTCCCTGCAGACTATTCTCAGCACCACAAACAATGATCTCTGTTAAAAATCTGTTATATCAAGTTGCTGCCCAAAGCCTTCTGGTGACCCACGGAGGGTCGGGCAGGCAGCCGGGAGCCAGCACACAGCCTGACAGTGTTTTCCGCAGGTCCACACTACACAGTGTGACAGGAGGATAGGTGCCTGAAACTCAGCATTGCTGGCGTGTCCAGGGAGACTGTCCAGAGAAAGATAAATGTAGGCTGCTCTAGGAAGGAGGCCATAATATATTTGGTGCATTTCTTTCCATCTTCTCCCCCAAGCCTTGTCTGTTATTTTCATATAATTATAAGAACACTCTTTTACCAAGTTTGTGCATTCCAAATAGATAAGGAAATTATGGTATGCCAACTCAATAGAATATGTAGCCATCAAAGCAACAGATATTCCCTCTTATTAAGTAAATGGACAGCATATAGATGACAACATGAAAAATGGAAACACTTGAGATATGGGTGGGATTGTGGGTAAAGCTTTACTGTTATGAATTTTTATCATGACTGTAATATTTGCATTTTACACACACACATGCCATACATAGTCCTTTAACTGTGGCTTCAATGTCCCTGCCAGAGAATTCTGAATCTGTTTAGCTTAGATGTTTTTATACTTTTGATTTTGGGCTTAATATCTACATTCTGTGAATCATCCATGGTACAAAGATTAAGATTTGAAACCTGGTTTTAACTATCTTCTATATGCTGATGGCTACAAATTTATAAATCTAGCTTTGGATGCAGATAATCCAACCCCTTACTCAACATCTCTGCTTAAATGTCTAATAGAGAGTTTGAGCTCAGCAAGTTCCAAAGGGGAGTACAGCTTTCCACTCACCTCCAAGCCTGCTCCACCTGCCTCCTTCCTCATCCCACAGCTCCCTCCTTCCCTCTGCCCAGGTCAAAACCCTTGGAACAATCTTCCTTGACTCCTCTCTCAAAACCCTCATCCAGTAGGTTAGGACAGCCTATTGGCTCTGCCTTTAAAATAAACACAAACTCCGACCACTCTTACCCACTTGCCTTGCTGCCCCAGAGCAGAATCACTGTCTCCTTGGAGTAGATACTGAAATAACTTTCTAATGGATCTCACTGCTTGTTCCTTGCTCCCTGCAGACTATTCTCAGCACCACAAACAATGATCTCTGTTAAAAATCTGTTATATCAAGTTGCTGCCCAAAGCCTTCTGGTGACCCATGAAAGACAGAGTACTACAAGTAATTCTAAATGATCCTGCAGTCATGTCTCTCGCTTTTCTTTCTTTCTTTCTTATTTATTACTTAATTATTTGTATTTTGCTATTGGCTTTTACATAGTTTTGTTGTTTACAGATATTTATAATCCCAGATTAGTCATATGTATATCCTTGACCCCTCCCACCCGTGCCCCTCTCCCAGTCCCTCCATCCCACCCCTCCAGGCCGTCCCATAGCCCCCATGTAAGACCCCTTAGTCCCACGGCACATTGACAATAGTTATCTCTTTTACATATGATAGTACAGGTTTCCATGTTGCTTGTTCCGTACTGTTCACCCACTCTTCCCTCCCCCACAATGTCCATAAGTCTGCTCTCTATGTCTGTTTTTCTGTTGCTTCATTGCGTGTGTGTTTATCAGTACCATCTTATCAGATTTCATATATATGTGTTAGTATGCTATACTTGTCCTTCTCCTTTTGACTTACTTCACTTTGTATAATAGGTTCTAGATTCATCTACCTTGTTAGGACTGATCCTTCTGCACTTCTTTTTACAGCTGAGAAATATTCCATTGTATAAATGTACCATAGCTTCTTTATCCATTCTTTCATCTATGGACATCCAGGTTGCTTCCATGTTTTAGCTATTGTATAGAGTGCTGTGCTGAGCATTGGGGTACAGGTGTGCCTTTCAATTTTGATTTCATCAGGGTACAAACCTAATAATGGTATTGCTGGGTCATACTGTGCTTCTATTCTTGGTTTTTTAAGGAATCTCCATACTGTCTTCCAAAGTGGTTGTATCATTTTACATTTCCACCAACAGTGCAAGAGTGTTCCCTTTTCTCTGCATCCTCTCCAGCATTTATTACCTGTAGATTTTTTGATGATGGCCATTCTGACTGGTATGGCTTTCTTCCTACTCCCTACACTCACTCTGTCCCAGCCACAGTGGTGTCTCTGCTGTTCCTTGAGCAAGCCAGCAGAATTCTGTCTTAAGGTGTTGACTCTAGCTGTTCCCTCTCTCTGGAATCCTCTCTCTCTTAAAATATCTGATGGGCTATCTCCTGGGTTTTTGTCAAGTCATTCTTCAAACTGCACCCAGTGAGAACTATATCCAGGGTTTTTTTTTTATACGTCATTCTGCACTCCTTCTCTGTCCCAGAACCCCATTAATGCTCCACATGTAGAATCTAACATGCTATGGAATTTACTTGTGTATTTTCTGTTTGTTGTCTACTCTACATAAGCTTCTCTGGAATGGAGATCTCTGTTTTATTTATGAATTATCTCAAACATGTAGAGTACATAGTAGGTGTTCAATAAGGGCTGTGAAGAAGCTAATTAAAGGGAAGAGAGAATCTATACCCTTTCTGAAAAAAATTTATACTGACAAATCTTCAAATTAAGATACTGAACAAAGATTTGTTTTAAAAGACTCTAAGAGGTGTAGCCAGAAAAGCTAAACAAACCACACAAATCTAGGTCTTTACATTGATAACTTTTTAACTGAGAGAAATCCACATTATAACCATTTTCTTCTAATAAATCGGCAGCACATGAACAAGATTCATAAATGCAGAATTTTATGGTGCTGATACAAAAAAAACATATGTTAACTAAGATTGAGCTTGCACTTTATTTCTCAGTATTTTATTGCCTTAGCCAGGATGTCAGCTAACTATATAAATTTCGAACATTAAGAAATACAAATCAACTTAGTAAAATATCTGTCAGATCTTTCCACATTTGTCAAATTTGATGTATTACAACCTACAGGGAAAAATATGTGTGGCAGAAACTCAAAAATAATTGAATAACCATAATGTTAAAAAGCTAGAATTTGAGTTATTACTTGAGCTTAAATGAAGAGAAAAAGAGGAAAACAAAGTTGTACTTACATACTTCTGTTCGTTATAAATTTTCTACATGTTGTAGAGACATTAAGCTGTGTATTACTTGTGAAGGAGTTTTAATCTAATTGGACTTGTTCAAGTTATATTAAAAATATGCTTCAGTCTATACTAGTTGCTCTAAAGGATAGTTGTAAATTTAGCATGCAAGTCATTCATTTTTAATAAGTTCTTTTAAATTTTGACTCAAAAAAGATAAATCTTCAACTTGAATAAGTAGTTTCTCTCTTTAGCCAAGAGCCGACATCTTGTGTAATGATGAAAATATCAAAAGTATTGCCTTTAAAAGACATGTCCCAATGTATGGACATTGTGGGGAATGAACAGTGGGTGGGAGGCATAGAAGAAGTAACATGGAAACCTATACTGTTATATGTGAAAAAGATAGCTATTGTCATTGCACTGTGGGAACAGGGATCCTGCAGGGACGCGGGTAATGACCTGGAGGGGACTGGGAGGGCTGGAGGATCCCCTTTGTAGAGATTACTTTAGTTAGGTTTTTTTTCTACATAAGCTTCTCTGGAATGGAGATCTCTGTTTTATTTATGAATTATCTCAAACATGTAGAGTACATAGTAGGTGTTCAATAAGGGCTGTGAAGAAGCTAATTAAAGGGAAGAGAGAATCTATACCCTTTCTGAAAAAAATTTATACTGACAAATCTTCAAATTAAGATACTGAACAAAGATTTGTTTTAAAAGACTCTAAGAGGTGTAGCCAGAAAAGCTAAACAAACCACACAAATCTAGGTCTTTACATTGATAACTTTTTAACTGAGAGAAATCCACATTATAACCATTTTCTTCTAATAAATCGGCAGCACATGAACAAGATTCATAAATGCAGAATTTTATGGTGCTGATACAAAAAAAACATATGTTAACTAAGATTGAGCTTGCACTTTATTTCTCAGTATTTTATTGCCTTAGCCAGGATGTCAGCTAACTATATAAATTTCGAACATTAAGAAATACAAATCAACTTAGTAAAATATCTGTCAGATCTTTCCACATTTGTCAAATTTGATGTATTACAACCTACAGGGAAAAATATGTGTGGCAGAAACTCAAAAATAATTGAATAACCATAATGTTAAAAAGCTAGAATTTGAGTTATTACTTGAGCTTAAATGAAGAGAAAAAGAGGAAAACAAAGTTGTACTTACATACTTCTGTTCGTTATAAATTTTCTACATGTTGTAGAGACATTAAGCTGTGTATTACTTGTGAAGGAGTTTTAATCTAATTGGACTTGTTCAAGTTATATTAAAAATATGCTTCAGTCTATACTAGTTGCTCTAAAGGATAGTTGTAAATTTAGCATGCAAGTCATTCATTTTTAATAAGTTCTTTTAAATTTTGACTCAAAAAAGATAAATCTTCAACTTGAATAAGTAGTTTCTCTCTTTAGCCAAGAGCCGACATCTTGTGTAATGATGAAAATATCAAAAGTATTGCCTTTAAAAGACATGTCCCAATGTATGGACATTGTGGGGAATGAACAGTGGGTGGGAGGCATAGAAGAAGTAACATGGAAACCTATACTGTTATATGTGAAAAAGATAGCTATTGTCATTGCACTGTGGGAACAGGGGATCCTGCAGGGACGCGGGGTAATGACCTGGAGGGGACTGGGAGGGCAGTGGAGGAGGGAGGGGCCCAGGGATATACACATGACTAATCTGGGATTATAAATATCTGTAAACAACAAAACTCTGTAAAAGTAAAAAGTAAAATAAAAATAATTATATGTATTAAAAAACCAAGTCCCATATCATATTATAACATTTTCTGAATATTCTGGCCAATTCATAGCATATAAAATAGAAAACAGAGATATAACTTTCAGGAGAAAAATAGGAATTTTTATGAAAAATATGATTTATTAAAACAAAGCATAAATAATCCCCATGAAACAGCAGTAATATCTTGATATCTCTTAAATAAGGAATAATTTCTTTTTAAATTTTGGCCTCTTTTATTGTTTATTTATTTATTTATTTGCATCCATCTTTATTCTTCCGCCTGTGTGGGCCTCCCACCACAGTGACCTCCCCCACCATAAAAGCACCCACTCTGGGCGCATGCTTCCCAGAGCGCTGGCTGGCAATTGGACACACCGCGTCCAGCTGCTCCATGGCACATGGGATTCTCCCAGGCCAGGGACTGAACTGGTGCCCCCTGCGCTGCAAGGCGGACTCTCCACCCACTGGGCCACCAGGGAAGCCCAGGAATGATTATTTTTAATCAATAAAATTGTATACTTAGAAAGCCAGTAAAAATATCTTTTAGTATCACCATTATTTCAGTAAAATAATGGGGAAATATGAAAAATTAATCACTATTTTAAGTAAATATGAATATGTTAAAATATACAAATCTAACATTATGCTCATGTTTATGGCGTTGTACGCTTAGAATAAATGTAAAAGAAAACACATAGCTATTGTAAGAAGGAAGCTACAAACCTTTCTTTTTTTGAGTTTTTAAAACATTAGCCTGTGTGAAAACCAGAATAACATGAAAGTTTTAATTCATCCAAAATTGATTTTTAAGGTTAATGCTATTTCCATTGAAATAGTTTGTGTCTTTAACTGGATTGATTGAATTATTTTATATTTTTCCTACTCTAGCTTCTCTGTTCTTCTAGCATTTTTCCTTAAACTTTCTAACAAAACAATGTAAATATGTTCATCTCTTAACGTCCAGACTTATACTGACATCTCTCCCCCAAGAGTAGATAATTTTAATCCCTCATCTATAACCATCATGAATTCCCAAGTTCAGTTAAAAACATCTGAAATTTTAGTCTTATGCTATTATTTTTTTTCCAGAAAGCTTTAAAATTAATTTGCTGTAGTATTCCTAGCCACTTTACTCAAATTTAATTATAAACTTTACCAGTGTCTTTACTCACCATAGATTCTTGTGAGATACAGGCAGAAATATTTTTGATCTTTATATGACTATTTACAGACATCCCCATGGCTCCTCTCCTCTCCCCTCAATACACTACCAAAAGTATTATTCTATCTTTCCAAATCCATTCCCAATATCAACTGATATGAAAGTTGACTTCGGAATAAAGGATAGGTTGAAAAATAAAGAAGTGCTTTCCTGCTTATAATTTCTATTGGAAAAGGCAGGGAGTTACTCTAGAAGGAAAGGGTAAAAGAAATGGGCTCAACCAGGGACAGGGACATGGTGTAGAAAAGATTTTGGAGATCTTAAAGAAGAAAGATATTTTGGATTTGGTGGGTAGTAGCTGGCATATGTGAGAGATAAAAGGAAGAAGAGAAAAACAGAGAAACAGGATTCTAAGAAATTTTCAGTGCATTAATAAAAGAATTTCAGAAAAGATTTTAGCTACTTTTAACTTTATCTCCCTATTTATTTGCTTACTTGTTTGTTTCATCATTGTGTCTTTGGATATGACTGCTCGTTGAGACTGAATCACATGATGAGGATTGTGTCTTTAGATCATTCTTTTCAGAAATTCAGACCAGAGAGAAGGTGACATCTGGAAGACATCAAAAGCTTCAGTTAGTGGAGCAGACACTTATTATAACAAATAACTTAGTGGCTTAAAGCTATGCACAATTATTATTTGATATGAGTCTGTGAGTTGGATGGGAAGACGGTAGAGAATCTGCCTGCAGTGCAGGAGATTCAGGTTCAATCCCTGGGTCTGGAAGATCCCCTAAAGAAGGAAATGGCAGCCCACTCCAGTATTCTTGCCTGGGAAATCCCATGGACAGAGGAGCCTGGGGTCACAGAGAGTCGTCCACAGCTGAATGACTAACACTTCCTCCAGTCAGATTGCTTCCTTTGGCCTAGTTCACATAAGCAGGACAATTCCCAGGAGCCTCTGCTTGAGTTATATTTGCTGTTGTCCCATTGGCCAAACCAAGTCACCTAACCAAGCCCAGAGATAGTATGGGAGTAGAACCCACCTTTTGATGGGAATTGCTACAGAGCACTTTGCAAAGGGGCCTGGATGGAAAAAAAGGAAAGCTTGGGAACTATTTATATAATCTGCCATTTTTAGAAGGAGAATGTATTATAGTAGGGCAGTTGATTAATTCAAAGGTCTTAATACTTCAAGTAAAAAACAACTAACTGAAGAGCTAGAACTTCCAGCACTGGGTTTGGATAGAAAAACTTGGGTGGCCCAGGAGATGAGGTTGGTGGGCAGAGGGTTCTTAATACTTTTTAAGTACACTACCAAAAGTATTATTCTATCTTTCCAAATCCATTCCCAATATCAACTGATATGAAAGTTGACTTCGGAATAAAGGATAGGTTGAAAAATAAAGAAGTGCTTTCCTGCTTATAATTTCTATTGGAAAAGGCAGGGAGTTACTCTAGAAGGAAAGGGTAAAAGAAATGGGCTCAACCAGGGACAGGGACATGGTGTAGAAAAGATTTTGGAGATCTTAAAGAAGAAAGATATTTTGGATTTGGTGGGTAGTAGCTGGCATATGTGAGAGATAAAAGGAAGAAGAGAAAAACAGAGAAACAGGATTCTAAGAAATTTTCAGTGCATTAATAAAAGAATTTCAGAAAAGATTTTAGCTACTTTTAACTTTATCTCCCTATTTATTTGCTTACTTGTTTGTTTCATCATTGTGTCTTTGGATATGACTGCTCGTTGAGACTGAATCACATGATGAGGATTGTGTCTTTAGATCATTCTTTTCAGAAATTCAGACCAGAGAGAAGGTGACATCTGGAAGACATCAAAAGCTTCAGTTAGTGGAGCAGACACTTATTATAACAAATAACTTAGTGGCTTAAAGCTATGCACAATTATTATTTGATATGAGTCTGTGAGTTGGATGGGAAGACGGTAGAGAATCTGCCTGCAGTGCAGGAGATTCAGGTTCAATCCCTGGGTCTGGAAGATCCCCTAAAGAAGGAAATGGCAGCCCACTCCAGTATTCTTGCCTGGGAAATCCCATGGACAGAGGAGCCTGGGGTCACAGAGAGTCGTCCACAGCTGAATGACTAACACTTCCTCCAGTCAGATTGCTTCCTTTGGCCTAGTTCACATAAGCAGGACAATTCCCAGGAGCCTCTGCTTGAGTTATATTTGCTGTTGTCCCATTGGCCAAACCAAGTCACCTAACCAAGCCCAGAGATAGTATGGGGAGTAGAACCCACCTTTTGATGGGAATTGCTACAGAGCACTTTGCAAAGGGGCCTGGATGGAAAAAAAGGAAAGCTTGGGAACTATTTATATAATCTGCCATTTTTAGAAGGAGAATGTATTATAGTAGGGCAGTTGATTAATTCAAAGGTCTTAATACTTCAAGTAAAAAACAACTAACTGAAGAGCTAGAACTTCCAGCACTGGGTTTGGATAGAAAAACTTGGGTGGCCCAGGAGATGAGGTTGGTGGGCAGAGGGGGTTACTGAACAGAGAATGTAGGGGATTTTTTTCTTTATATCTTTGTCTTATTTCATTATGGCAGTAAACACCAATCACCTTTGTGATTTGTGAAATGGAACCTAATAAAGCATATCTATTAGTTTCCCACTGTTTCTGGAACAAATTACTACAAACTCCAATAAAGCAACACAAATGTATTTTCTTATGGTTCCAGAGATCAGAAGTTGAAATGAATAGGCAAGATTGTATTCCTTCTGCAGGATCAGGGGAGAATCTACTTCCTTACCTTTCCTAGCTTCTAGAAGCTGTTAACCTTGTCAGCTTATGATTCCACATCACTCAGCCCTCTATTTCAGTCCTATCTTCTTCTCTGACTCCAACCTTCCTGTCTTGCTCTTCTCCAGACTTTTGATGATTACATCATGTCTATCAGATAATCCAGGGTAATCTCCTCACCTCAAGATCCATAATTTAATCACATTGACAAAGCTCCTATGGTAACATAATTAAGTGCTGGGAGGTTTGGGTGGGGATATCTTTAGGGGATCATAATTCAACTTGTCACAGTGTATTTATTAATTTTAAAACTTCTCAGGGAATCCAGTTAGGTTACGAAACCCTTTCCCTAAGATGCTTCTCTGATTATAGCCACAAGTGATTTTTCCATTCAGGAGTTGCTAGATGGCTGCAATTTTCCTAGTGAATCCACAAGGAAATGATTCCACAGAGATAGTAACCATTGCCATTGTTTGTTTCTAGGGGGTTTATTTCTTCCTACATAACTAGACTTACCTTTTCAGGGCATCCATGGTCTTAAAACTTGTCTTCTCAGAAAATCTTCCCACAGCCTCTGTGGGAAGGCCTAAATGTCCATTCACATATTACCACAAGAACCTCTACAAGCTGCACACTTAGACAAAATATTGTTTAAGTTGTTATTGATGGAGTGTTTATTCCCCATTAAGGGAACTATTTTGCTGTTTCTTTAGAATAACTAGACTCAATTGAGCTTGACCTCAAGAGAGAAACCAGACCATAGCTGTGGATAGACCACCTCTAGACACAGGGGAATCTGGTAAAGAGAAATAAAGTTCGTATTTGGTGCACTATTATTGGCTTCCCAGGTGGCTCAGTGGTTAAAAAAAAATCCCACTTGCCAGTGCAGGAGATGCAAGGGATGTGGGTTCATCCTTGGATTGGGAAGATACCCTGGAGAAGGAAATTGCAACCCACGCCAGTATTCTTACTTGGGAAATCCCATGGACAGAGGGACCTGGCAAACAGTCCATAGGTTTGCCAAAGAGTCAGACAGAACTTACCTAGTGAAAACAACACCACCATTATTATAAAAGAACAACTGTAGTTCCCTTCTGACTTATCATTTTAGTGGCATTCTTACATACTTGAAGAGTATTTTGCAGTATCCAAACCCTTTACATGGGGAGACGTCTGAAGGTAATATATTCTGGTAAAGTGGACTTCAGAATTTAAGTAGAATGAACTTAAGGAGTGTTGATCCCAGAATTAAGTTGATGGCTTGAAATTTCGTTTTCCTGTTTTCTCATTGTTATCAGCAAAACTGAGACAGATTCACAGCCCACTACGAGAGGCCTAGTGTTCCTAAGTGGCAGCCACCACCATCTCCTGGGGACAGTACAAAATTTGAGACTGAGAAGGTAGAATTTTCCTGGCCTTCATTTCAAAACATTTTCACTGAAAAAATTAAATCTATACAAATGAAGTATTCACACTTTAGCTGTGATGAAAATCAACTCTATTACTAGCACGTACTTCCACTGACTTTAAACATAGCTTTATATTCATTCTCCCAGGAAAAGGGATGTTTCTTGTTTGCACTGACTGTATTTCTTAGAATTCCATATAAGCTACCCAGTGTATGGTATTTTGTTATAGCAGCCTGAGCTGACTAAAACAATTGTTATAGTTCCTTAGAGCCTTTGCTTTAGATGACCTCTGCCTAGATCACCTCTCTCTGATATATTCATGGCTGGCTCTTTCTCAGTATTCAGATGTCTGCTTAAATTCCACCTCCTGAGACTTTGAAACCTTTAAAATTTTTTTTAAAAAATTTATTCTTTAAGAACCTCTACAAGCTGCCCACTAGGGGGCCAAGGTGCAGAAAAAAGATGACCTCAAGAGAGAAACCAGACCATAGCTGTGGATAGACCACCTCTAGACACAGGGAATCTGTAAAGAGAAATAAAGTTCGTATTTGGTGCACTATTATTGGCTTCCCAGGTGGCTCAGTGGTTAAAAAAAAATCCCACTTGCCAGTGCAGGAGATGCAAGGGATGTGGGTTCATCCTTGGATTGGGAAGATACCCTGGAGAAGGAAATTGCAACCCACGCCAGTATTCTTACTTGGGAAATCCCATGGACAGAGGGACCTGGCAAACAGTCCATAGGTTTGCCAAAGAGTCAGACAGAACTTACCTAGTGAAAACAACACCACCATTATTATAAAAGAACAACTGTAGTTCCCTTCTGACTTATCATTTTAGTGGCATTCTTACATACTTGAAGAGTATTTTGCAGTATCCAAACCCTTTACATGGGGAGACGTCTGAAGGTAATATATTCTGGTAAAGTGGACTTCAGAATTTAAGTAGAATGAACTTAAGGAGTGTTGATCCCAGAATTAAGTTGATGGCTTGAAATTTCGTTTTCCTGTTTTCTCATTGTTATCAGCAAAACTGAGACAGATTCACAGCCCACTACGAGAGGCCTAGTGTTCCTAAGTGGCAGCCACCACCATCTCCTGGGGACAGTACAAAATTTGAGACTGAGAAGGTAGAATTTTCCTGGCCTTCATTTCAAAACATTTTCACTGAAAAAATTAAATCTATACAAATGAAGTATTCACACTTTAGCTGTGATGAAAATCAACTCTATTACTAGCACGTACTTCCACTGACTTTAAACATAGCTTTATATTCATTCTCCCAGGAAAAGGGATGTTTCTTGTTTGCACTGACTGTATTTCTTAGAATTCCATATAAGCTACCCAGTGTATGGTATTTTGTTATAGCAGCCTGAGCTGACTAAAACAATTGTTATAGTTCCTTAGAGCCTTTGCTTTAGATGACCTCTGCCTAGATCACCTCTCTCTGATATATTCATGGCTGGCTCTTTCTCAGTATTCAGATGTCTGCTTAAATTCCACCTCCTGAGATAGACCTTTACTGATATTATCTAATCCAGAGGAACTATTAAGACACACTTTTAGCTTTCTCTAATTTAACAAACTATATGTTGTTTACTTTGCTACTTTATTTCAGATGTATACCTTTGTTTTTATTTTTTTTCATGCCCAATTATAATATAAATCAAAGCAAGCAAGGAGACTGTTTGTATATGTGGTTTAGTACTATATCTACAAGGCCTGGAAAAAATGCTTAGAGCATTTGAACATTCTAGAAATATTCTTTGAATAAATAAAGAAAGCCAGAATATCAGGCTAGCATCCAACGTGGCCAGCTATTGCACTCTCTTTCTCACTTTAGAACATGTTCTCTTAAGGCATAAATTGAGGGTTTTTCAATAATCCATGGGATCTGAAGTGGCAAATAATATCTTTTCTTCAATGTTGCATTCACTCTGGTACTAGGATTCTTGAATCTGTGTGATTCAGATATCCTCAAGCATTTGAGTTACTGCCTAAATTTGATTCATCTTTCCTATACAGCATCGAATATTGCCTCCCTAATTGATTCAACCAAATACAGAGCAGAGTTTCCATACCAGGGTCCAAACTCTTCAGCCAACACCTATCAAGTACAAACCTCGAGCTGAACAAGCTGAATCTCTCTCTCTCTTTTTTTTTTTTTCTTTTTTTGCAGCAAGGGAGAGTGCTTGGCATGGGGGCCTTCTCTATAAGACAGTGTTAGAAAGGACTTCTTATGGAACTTGAGCTCCTGTTAAGTAATCTGGGGGAGAACTCAAGAAGCAGGGCTTTACTCTGTGTTGGATGCTCTCAGGAATGTATTCTTATGAACCTCTATTACTAGCACGTACTTCCACTGACTTTAAACATAGCTTTATATTCATTCTCCCAGGAAAAGGGATGTTTCTTGTTTGCACTGACTGTATTTCTTAGAATTCCATATAAGCTACCCAGTGTATGGTATTTTGTTATAGCAGCCTGAGCTGACTAAAACAATTGTTATAGTTCCTTAGAGCCTTTGCTTTAGATGACCTCTGCCTAGATCACCTCTCTCTGATATATTCATGGCTGGCTCTTTCTCAGTATTCAGATGTCTGCTTAAATTCCACCTCCTGAGATAGACCTTTACTGATATTATCTAATCCAGAGGAACTATTAAGACACACTTTTAGCTTTCTCTAATTTAACAAACTATATGTTGTTTACTTTGCTACTTTATTTCAGATGTATACCTTTGTTTTTATTTTTTTTCATGCCCAATTATAATATAAATCAAAGCAAGCAAGGAGACTGTTTGTATATGTGGTTTAGTACTATATCTACAAGGCCTGGAAAAAATGCTTAGAGCATTTGAACATTCTAGAAATATTCTTTGAATAAATAAAGAAAGCCAGAATATCAGGCTAGCATCCAACGTGGCCAGCTATTGCACTCTCTTTCTCACTTTAGAACATGTTCTCTTAAGGCATAAATTGAGGGTTTTTCAATAATCCATGGGATCTGAAGTGGCAAATAATATCTTTTCTTCAATGTTGCATTCACTCTGGTACTAGGATTCTTGAATCTGTGTGATTCAGATATCCTCAAGCATTTGAGTTACTGCCTAAATTTGATTCATCTTTCCTATACAGCATCGAATATTGCCTCCCTAATTGATTCAACCAAATACAGAGCAGAGTTTCCATACCAGGGTCCAAACTCTTCAGCCAACACCTATCAAGTACAAACCTCGAGCTGAACAAGCTGAATCTCTCTCTCTCTTTTTTTTTTTTTCTTTTTTTGCAGCAAGGGAGAGTGCTTGGCATGGGGGCCATCTCAATAAGACAGTGTTAGAAAGGACTTCTTATGGAACTTGAGCTCCTGTTAAGTAATCTGGGGGAGAACTCAAGAAGCAGGGCTTTACTCTGTGTTGGATGCTCTCAGGAAGTGAGGCTGGTAATTCTTTGATTGCATATCTTGATTGTAACTATAACAATGAGTCTAAGGCTGACACTGTTACAGAACCAGCAGTCATTTATATTAGCTGGGAGAAGGGACTTTTGGTATTTTGTGGTTTACATAGTGACCTTGCTTCATCTGGGCTTAGAAATAAGATTATGAATTCATGTTTTGTCATTAGATATTAGGGAGATGACATCTCTCCCAGTGGTGGTCTGGGAAATTCTGAGAATGCCAGGACACTCTGAATGCCAGGTCAGCTGCTAACCACACAGAGATCCAGGTGTTAGAGTCAGGTCAGTTCCCCAAGTCTGGCTGTTTCTCTTGTTTTCACCAGCTGCATCGGAAATGATTGCCCTCACCTCCCCATATCTAGTTCATACACATGGTTATGTTTAGCTTTTGTCTAACTATAGATCCATCATATATCGAGGCAGCTTCCATCCTACAAATGCTGCTCAAGCCATTGCTAATTACCACAGAAAGTCCTAAGTATGTATTCTCCTATTGTGGCTGTAGGTGTGGTAGTTTCCTGAGGTTTCCTGAACCTCTACCAACACAGAGAAGGTTGCAGTTGCCTCAGGGCAGGAGGTTAAGGATCTGGACTAGGATAGTGACAGTGTAGATGTGGAGAAACTGGGTGCCAGGATATTGGAGGTTAACACTCTCAGGATCAACTGAGAGAGGAACTAAGGGTACAGATATCACTAGCTTAGGAGACTGGGTATGCAGGATTAACCATACTCCAGGTCCACATGTTCTTCCTCTGGTACTAGGATTCTTGAATCTGTGTGATTCAGATATCCTCAAGCATTTGAGTTACTGCCTAAATTTGATTCATCTTTCCTATACAGCATCGAATATTGCCTCCCTAATTGATTCAACCAAATACAGAGCAGAGTTTCCATACCAGGGTCCAAACTCTTCAGCCAACACCTATCAAGTACAAACCTCGAGCTGAACAAGCTGAATCTCTCTCTCTTTTTTTTTTCTTTTTTGCAGCAAGGGAGAGTGCTTGGCATGGGGGCCATCTCAATAAGACAGTGTTAGAAAGGACTTCTTATGGAACTTGAGCTCCTGTTAAGTAATCTGGGGGAGAACTCAAGAAGCAGGGCTTTACTCTGTGTTGGATGCTCTCAGGAAATGAGGCTGGTAATTCTTTGATTGCATATCTTGATTGTAACTATAACAATGAGTCTAAGGCTGACACTGTTACAGAACCAGCAGTCATTTATATTAGCTGGGAGAAGGGACTTTTGGTATTTTGTGGTTTACATAGTGACCTTGCTTCATCTGGGCTTAGAAATAAGATTATGAATTCATGTTTTGTCATTAGATATTAGGGAGATGACATCTCTCCCAGTGGTGGTCTGGGAAATTCTGAGAATGCCAGGACACTCTGAATGCCAGGTCAGCTGCTAACCACACAGAGATCCAGGTGTTAGAGTCAGGTCAGTTCCCCAAGTCTGGCTGTTTCTCTTGTTTTCACCAGCTGCATCGGAAATGATTGCCCTCACCTCCCCATATCTAGTTCATACACATGGTTATGTTTAGCTTTTGTCTAACTATAGATCCATCATATATCGAGGCAGCTTCCATCCTACAAATGCTGCTCAAGCCATTGCTAATTACCACAGAAAGTCCTAAGTATGTATTCTCCTATTGTGGCTGTAGGTGTGGTAGTTTCCTGAGGTTTCCTGAACCTCTACCAACACAGAGAAGGTTGCAGTTGCCTCAGGGCAGGAGGTTAAGGATCTGGACTAGGATAGTGACAGTGTAGATGTGGAGAAACTGGGTGCCAGGATATTGGAGGTTAACACTCTCAGGATCAACTGAGAGAGGAACTAAGGGTACAGATATCACTAGCTTAGGAGACTGGGTATGCATGATGTTATTAACCAACATGGAGCTTCCAGGTCCACAGCAGGTTTGGGGGGAGGTGATAATTTCTACTGGAGACATACTCAGTTATAGAGATGGCCTGTAAGCAACAGAGGGTAGAAAAAGGTTTAGTGCTAAGACTCCCAACAAGGAGAGCATAGAAGTGAGAAGTGGCTCTCATGGGACATACTCATACAAATAACAGGCAGAAACGAGAAGCACAGAATGAGGAATTTATCCAAAGTCAAAATTGAAGCTATGAACAGGCTAAGAAATATGAGCCAAATAAAAAAATCAGAGCCGTCTGGGAAGTCAAAGACTATGAAGACCATATGTAGTGGCCATTTTCATTAATTTGTTTATTCAAGAAATATTCACTCAGACCCTGGAGGTAAAGTAGTGGGGGGAGAAAAGAAAACAAGCAAAAATATCTGCCCTCATGGAGTTTGCATTATAATGAGGAAAACAAATAGTAAATAAAATAAACAACTAAATGAGATGAGAACATAATCAGTATTTTGAAGAAAAATAGTGAAGGAGAATAGTTGGAGGTTCAGGAGGTAGGGTTTTCAGTTGTAGATAAGGTGTTCCTCAACTATGATGTGGCCTTTGGAAAAGAATTTGAAGTGAGGGATTGAGTGATGTAATTGTCTGGTCAGATCATTCTGGAAAGCAAGGAAGTCCTCATTGCTGATATTAGCCAGGCCAACAAGAGATGAATAGTATTGCCTGGTGCCTTACATATAGTAGGTGCTCTATGTAGATACTCAGCCAATATATAAAAAAAGACAACAGATTGATTTGGTAAAAAATTTTTATGTGTAGAATATCTTCTTGATAAAATGCATACTTAAAGGTTGCTGCTTAACAGCTTAGAAGATCTTTAAAGGACTTCCTTGGTGGTGCACCGGTTATGATACTAAGCTTTCAGTGCAAAGATCTCTGAGAGACCTTTTATTTCCTTTCTTTCTTCTTAGGGTAGGTATCAGAGAGCAATAGGTATTTTAAGGATTAAGGTGTGGATGCTTGGTTCAGTTTGGGCTTTTGGGGAGATGATATTTTTTTCTCTTCTGCTTCAGTCCATTGTTTCATCCAAAAGAAATCATATAAACATTACAGTCTTATTCGCATTGACAAACACAGTGATTTCTTATGGCTTAGGTATCTAACATAAAACATATCCGTATACATAATGTTCATATGCAATTTATAACCAGACTGTGTTAAAAGTTAACTTGATTTTTGAGAACTGAGGTATTTGCTTTTCTGCCAGTGCCATGGGGAGTTCATAAGTGATGGAAGGACTTTGACTTTCAGAGAGGTACTATTTCTTTGCAGTGCTACCTCTTTGAGGAACAAATATGAAAAATAAAACATGTCATTTTACATGATGCAGAGTCTTTTTATTCTCACTTTCCTGGCTTTAAAAGTGAATGGGACAAATCATAAAAGACATAGTGTAGGTGCAGGTTCTGCTTTAAATTTAGATATTCTAATGGGGTGTACAATTCAGTGAGTCTTTTCTGTGTCACTTATTTTTCCCATTCCTTATCCATGGGCAGAGTGACCTAGGGACAAAAAAATTTTAATAGCTCTAGGAGATGAATGTAATTAGTCTAATCAGTATTTTGAAGAAAAATAGTGAAGGAGAATAGTTGGAGGTTCAGGAGGTAGGGTTTTCAGTTGTAGATAAGGTGTTCCTCAACTATGATGTGGCCTTTGGAAAAGAATTTGAAGTGAGGGATTGAGTGATGTAATTGTCTGGTCAGATCATTCTGGAAAGCAAGGAAGTCCTCATTGCTGATATTAGCCAGGCCAACAAGAGATGAATAGTATTGCCTGGTGCCTTACATATAGTAGGTGCTCTATGTAGATACTCAGCCAATATATAAAAAAAGACAACAGATTGA
The DNA here is from genome assembly GCA_022376925.1 of Tragulus kanchil. Classification (NCBI taxonomy): domain Eukaryota; kingdom Metazoa; phylum Chordata; class Mammalia; order Artiodactyla; family Tragulidae; genus Tragulus; species Tragulus kanchil. The sequence continues at coordinate 106,564,480 of JAIOJX010000030.1, read as the reverse complement.
TTTGGTAAAAAATTTTTATGTGTAGAATATCTTCTTGATAAAATGCATACTTAAAGGTTGCTGCTTAACAGCTTAGAAGATCTTTAAAGGACTTCCTTGGTGGTGCACCGGTTATGATACTAAGCTTTCAGTGCAAAGATCTCTGAGAGACCTTTTATTTCCTTTCTTTCTTCTTAGGGTAGGTATCAGAGAGCAATAGGTATTTTAAGGATTAAGGTGTGGATGCTTGGTTCAGTTTGGGCTTTTGGGGAGATGATATTTTTTTCTCTTCTGCTTCAGTCCATTGTTTCATCCAAAAGAAATCATATAAACATTACAGTCTTATTCGCATTGACAAACACAGTGATTTCTTATGGCTTAGGTATCTAACATAAAACATATCCGTATACATAATGTTCATATGCAATTTATAACCAGACTGTGTTAAAAGTTAACTTGATTTTTGAGAACTGAGGTATTTGCTTTTCTGCCAGTGCCATGGGGAGTTCATAAGTGATGGAAGGACTTTGACTTTCAGAGAGGTACTATTTCTTTGCAGTGCTACCTCTTTGAGGAACAAATATGAAAAATAAAACATGTCATTTTACATGATGCAGAGTCTTTTTATTCTCACTTTCCTGGCTTTAAAAGTGAATGGGACAAATCATAAAAAGACATAGTGTAGGTGCAGGTTCTGCTTTAAATTTAGATATTCTAATGGGGTGTACAATTCAGTGAGTCTTTTCTGTGTCACTTATTTTTCCCATTCCTTATCCATGGGCAGAGTGACCTAGTAATAAAGCACTGAACTGTGAATAGGATGATTTATTTTTGACTGACACCCTTTCTCAGCTTATAGCTCTAGGAGATGATGATTTCCCTACCAACTTACTGCACAGAAGTATAGTTAAAATATAACAAATTGAACCCTGGGAATTTAATAGAAGGGAATGAGTGCACAAAGGGCTTTAAGGACTGTTTACCAAACTTTCAGAGATTATAATCATAATGATCATTTATTTATACATATGAATAATTGATATATAATATTGAAATAATACTTAGAAATTGATACAGGAGTTAATGGAGCCACACTGGATATGCTCCATACCCACTAGGAAGGCTATAGAAAAAAGGCAAACAATAATAGGTCTTGGTGAGGATGTGGAGAAATTGGAGTCCTTATACATTGAAGCTGAGAGTGTAAGGTAATACACACTGTAAAAAACAGTCTTTCAGTTCCTCAGAAAGTTCAGTGTACTGTTACTGTATGACCCAGCAATTCCATGCCTATGTGTAAGCCCAGAAGAATTGAGAACGTATATCCATGTAAAATTCATATATAAATATTCATAGCATTTCTTCATTATTCAGCATGATTCATAATAGCCCCAAAGTAGAAACCACTCAAAAAAAAAAAAAAAAGAAACCACTCAAATGTTTATCAACTGATGAAGGGATAAATATACATGTGTATCCATACAGTGGAGCAATATTCAGCCACAAAAGGAATGAAATATTGAATACATGCTTAAAAACCTAAAGGCCACGTTGGATTTCTAACATAAAACATATCCGTATACATAATGTTCATATGCAATTTATAACCAGACTGTGTTAAAAGTTAACTTGATTTTTGAGAACTGAGGTATTTGCTTTTCTGCCAGTGCCATGGGGAGTTCATAAGTGATGGAAGGACTTTGACTTTCAGAGAGGTACTATTTCTTTGCAGTGCTACCTCTTTGAGGAACAAATATGAAAAATAAAACATGTCATTTTACATGATGCAGAGTCTTTTTATTCTCACTTTCCTGGCTTTAAAAGTGAATGGGACAAATCATAAAAAGACATAGTGTAGGTGCAGGTTCTGCTTTAAATTTAGATATTCTAATGGGGTGTACAATTCAGTGAGTCTTTTCTGTGTCACTTATTTTTCCCATTCCTTATCCATGGGCAGAGTGACCTAGTAATAAAGCACTGAACTGTGAATAGGATGATTTATTTTTGACTGACACCCTTTCTCAGCTTATAGCTCTAGGAGATGATGATTTCCCTACCAACTTACTGCACAGAAGTATAGTTAAAATATAACAAATTGAACCCTGGGAATTTAATAGAAGGGAATGAGTGCACAAAGGGCTTTAAGGACTGTTTACCAAACTTTCAGAGATTATAATCATAATGATCATTTATTTATACATATGAATAATTGATATATAATATTGAAATAATACTTAGAAATTGATACAGGAGTTAATGGAGCCACACTGGATATGCTCCATACCCACTAGGAAGGCTATAGAAAAAAGGCAAACAATAATAGGTCTTGGTGAGGATGTGGAGAAATTGGAGTCCTTATACATTGAAGCTGAGAGTGTAAGGTAATACACACTGTAAAAAACAGTCTTTCAGTTCCTCAGAAAGTTCAGTGTACTGTTACTGTATGACCCAGCAATTCCATGCCTATGTGTAAGCCCAGAAGAATTGAGAACGTATATCCATGTAAAATTCATATATAAATATTCATAGCATTTCTTCATTATTCAGCATGATTCATAATAGCCCCAAAGTAGAAACCACTCAAAAAAAAAAAAAAAAGAAACCACTCAAATGTTTATCAACTGATGAAGGGATAAATATACATGTGTATCCATACAGTGGAGCAATATTCAGCCACAAAAGGAATGAAATATTGATACATGCTAACCTGTGGATAAACCTTGAAAGCAAGTTGAGTGAAACAAAACACATACAAAAGGCCACGTATTAGGGCTTCTTTAGTATCCCTGTGGTAAAGAATCCTCTTTCCAATGCAGGAGACATAGGTTCAATCCCTGAACTAGGAAGATCTCACATGCCCTGGAGCAACTAAGCCCATGCACCAAAGCTATTGATCAGTGCTCTAGGTCCCAGGAGCCACAACTGCTGAAGCCTGTGCACCCTAGAGCCCATGCTCCACAGCACAAGAAGCCACCATGATGAGAAGCCTGTGCACAGCAGCCAGAGAGTAGCCCGCGCCCACTGGAATAGGGAAGACCCTGCACAGCCACAAAGATCCAGCACAGCCAAAAATAAATAAATACATAAAAACTTTTGAAAGGCCACACATTAAAGCATGCCACTTACATGAAATGTCCAGAATAAGGAAATCTTTAGAAATGAAAAAAAAATATGTTAATATTTGCCTAGGACTGGAGAGTTTGTGAGTAAATGGGAAGTGGCTGCTAATGGAATGGCATGTGCTTTTAGGGATGATAAAGATGTACTGAAATCACATAGTATTGATGGTTGCACAGTTTTGTGCATAGACTAAAAAAAAGCACTGACTTGTGCACTTCAAAGGATGAATTTTATAATATGTGAATTATACCTCAGTAAAACTGTTATTTTAAAAAATGTTTTAATCAAAGGCTACTTTTAAATCGACAAAAAATAGTAATTGAGTTGAATTTTAGTCTAGATTAGCTTCAAAGCTGAGAGTGTAAGGTAATACACACTGTAAAAACAGTTCACTCAGAAAGTTCAGTGTACTGTTACTGTATGACCCAGCAATTCCATGCCTATGTGTAAGCCCAGAAGAATTGAGAACGTATATCCATGTAAAATTCATATATAAATATTCATAGCATTTCTTCATTATTCAGCATGATTCATAATAGCCCCAAAGTAGAAACCACTCAAAAAAAAAAAAAAAAAGAAACCACTCAAATGTTTATCAACTGATGAAGGGATAAATATACATGTGTATCCATACAGTGGAGCAATATTCAGCCACAAAAGGAATGAAATATTGATACATGCTAACCTGTGGATAAACCTTGAAAGCAAGTTGAGTGAAACAAAACACATACAAAAGGCCACGTATTAGGGCTTCTTTAGTATCCCTGTGGTAAAGAATCCTCTTTCCAATGCAGGAGACATAGGTTCAATCCCTGAACTAGGAAGATCTCACATGCCCTGGAGCAACTAAGCCCATGCACCAAAGCTATTGATCAGTGCTCTAGGTCCCAGGAGCCACAACTGCTGAAGCCTGTGCACCCTAGAGCCCATGCTCCACAGCACAAGAAGCCACCATGATGAGAAGCCTGTGCACAGCAGCCAGAGAGTAGCCCGCGCCCACTGGAATAGGGAAGACCCTGCACAGCCACAAAGATCCAGCACAGCCAAAAATAAATAAATACATAAAAACTTTTGAAAGGCCACACATTAAAGCATGCCACTTACATGAAATGTCCAGAATAAGGAAATCTTTAGAAATGAAAAAAAAATATGTTAATATTTGCCTAGGACTGGAGAGTTTGTGAGTAAATGGGAAGTGGCTGCTAATGGGAATGGCATGTGCTTTTAGGGATGATAAAGATGTACTGAAATCACATAGTATTGATGGTTGCACAGTTTTGTGCATAGACTAAAAAAAAGCACTGACTTGTGCACTTCAAAGGATGAATTTTATAATATGTGAATTATACCTCAGTAAAACTGTTATTTTAAAAAATGTTTTTAATCAAAGGCTTGACATTTGATTGAATATCAGATTACATAAAGAGATAATTATTAATTTTTGGTATGATAAAACTTTTGTAATAATGTTTTTAAAACAGGTCTTATGAAGATAACTTACTTATAAATAAGTGTTTAAAAAATTAATTGCAAAAAATTACTAGCAAGGCCTATTGCTTGATATCCATCACATGGACACGTGGTCATGGACTCGGTGTCCCAGAGTAGTGCTGTGATCTTGAGAATATAACTTAGATGCTGCAAGACTCAGTTTCCTATTCTATGAAACAGAGTTTGGTACTAGGATTGAAAACTGTAAAACAGGGGGGTGGAGCTAAGCTGGCAGCGTAAACGGACATGCACTCATCTCTCCTGCAAAATCGCCTGAATTGCAACGAGTTCCTGAAAAACCATCGACAGGAGGAGGCTGGATCTGATCACAAAAAGTTACCCCCCATTGAAGAACAAAGAAGAAGTCACAACAAGACGGTAGGAAGGGCACAATTGCACTTTTAAAAGTCAAACCTCATACCCATCAGAGAGGCCGGGTGGGCCAAAGGCGCAAAACCTGTTGCAGATCAAGACCCGGGAAAGGAGCGATGACACCCATAAGGGACTGAGCCAGACCTGCTTTGGAGGGTCCAGGTGCTCCTTTGAGCTAGAAGTGCCCTTGAGTAGAACTAGGAAGGACGCCACTCAGTTCCCTTTGAAGGAGGTTACCATTAACCGGATCATAGAGCCGCCTAGTAGGACTGGAAACTCTGCGCACTGTGATCCAGGAGAGAGGAATAGCGATCCTGCATGAGACTGAGCCAGACTCACCTCTGAGTAACCTGACGTCTCCCGCAATGGCAGGGGTCGACGGTGGCCTGCAGCAGAGTCAGGGTCACTGTGGAAGTGCTTCCCATAGAGCCTGTGGGAATAAATCCTTTGTGAGACAGACGCCATTTTCCCTACTGTAGTTTGGCTGCTGGTCAAACTGCAGGGCTGCTGGTCAAACTACAGGAGGGAATTTAGCTCCACCCAGCAAGAAAAGGGATTTGGATTAAGGATTAAGAAACTCCCAGGGCCAGCCTGGGTGGGCCTTTTAGTTCTGGAATAGGCCAAAATAAACAAGCAGTCAAAGAGGTCTTCAGATCCACCCACTGCCAGAGGCAAGAAAAAGACTGATAATTCCTGAATAGTCAGCAAGAGACAGAAGAGCATAAACACTATTTTCACATTTTGTCTGAAGTGGTTACATGGAAAAAACTTTTGAAAAAACAGGTCTTATGAAGATCACTTATAAATAAGTGTTTAAAAAATTAATTGCAAAAAATTACTAGCAAGGCCTATTGCTTGATATCCATCACATGGACACGTGGTCATGGACTCGGTGTCCCAGAGTAGTGCTGTGATCTTGAGAATATAACTTAGATGCTGCAAGACTCAGTTTCCTATTCTATGAAACAGAGTTTGGTACTAGGATTGAAAACTGTAAAACAGGGGGGTGGAGCTAAGCTGGCAGCGTAAACGGACATGCACTCATCTCTCCTGCAAAATCGCCTGAATTGCAACGAGTTCCTGAAAAACCATCGACAGGAGGAGGCTGGATCTGATCACAAAAAGTTACCCCACATTGAAGAACAAAGAAGAAGTCACAACAAGACGGTAGGAAGGGCACAATTGCACTTTTAAAAGTCAAACCTCATACCCATCAGAGAGGCCGGGTGGGCCAAAGGCGCAAAACCTGTTGCAGATCAAGACCCGGGAAAGGAGCGATGACACCCATAAGGGACTGAGCCAGACCTGCTTTGGAGGGTCCAGGTGCTCCTTTGAGCTAGAAGTGCCCTTGAGTAGAACTAGGAAGGACGCCACTCAGTTCCCTTTGAAGGAGGTTACCATTAACCGGATCATAGAGCCGCCTAGTAGGACTGGAAACTCTGCGCACTGTGATCCAGGAGAGAGGAATAGCGATCCTGCATGAGACTGAGCCAGACTCACCTCTGAGTAACCTGACGTCTCCCGCAATGGCAGGGGTCGACGGTGGCCTGCAGCAGAGTCAGGGTCACTGTGGAAGTGCTTCCCATAGAGCCTGTGGGAATAAATCCTTTGTGAGACAGACGCCATTTTCCCTACTGTAGTTTGGCTGCTGGTCAAACTGCAGGGCTGCTGGTCAAACTACAGGGAGGGAATTTAGCTCCACCCAGCAAGAAAAGGGATTTGGATTAAGGATTAAGAAACTCCCAGGGCCAGCCTGGGTGGGCCTTTTAGTTCTGGAATAGGCCAAAATAAACAAGCAGTCAAAGAGGTCTTCAGATCCACCCACTGCCAGAGGCAAGAAAAAGACTGATAATTCCTGAATAGTCAGCAAGAGACAGAAGAGCATAAACACTATTTTCACATTTTGTCTGAAGCTGGATTTTTTTTTTAATTTCATTTTATTTCTTATTCTTTTTTATTGCTTGTTTTTTTTTTTTTAAGTTTATTTATTTATTTATTTTGGGCAGGGGTTGGGTTGGGGAGGGAGGGGAGCAGGCGGGCCACCTCTATTGGTCTTTCATTTCTCTATTTTCATCCGTCTTGTTCTTTGGCTCCTGTGGGCCTCCCATCGCGGGGGTGTCTGTCGTCGCAGAGTGCCTGCTCTGGGCGCATGCACTCCAGAGCTCTGGCTCGGTAATTGGACACATCAGTCCAGCCGCTCGGCTGCACGTGGGATCTTCCCAGGCCAGGGCTCGAACCACCGCCCCTTGCACTGCAAGGCAGTGTCCGTACCCACTGGACCACCAGGGGAAGCCCCTATTGCTTGTTTTGTTTTCTTTTGTTTTCAACTGTTTTTTTCCCTTTTTTCCAAAACCTCTCAGTGCCGCCTCCCAGTTTTTTGGTTTTTTTTTTTTTGGGTTTGTGAGTGTGGCTATGTTTATTTCCTCCATTGAATTCTATTGAAGCTACTAATCTTATCAGTAAGACTGAATATATTCAAGTTTAAATAATTTTTTGTTTGTTTTTCCTTTTAAACCACACATTTTATTTTGATATAAACTTCTGGATCCACATGGCCTTTTGAGGTTCTGTGGAGGTTTTGTTTGTTTTTATTGTTTTTGCTTTGTTTTTATATATTTTTCTATATACTTATCTCTGTTTTAATTTTTAAATTTCTTAATGTGTACTACTACTCCCTCTATAACTCTTTGCTTTCTCTGATGCTTCTTTCCTACAGCACTAAACTCTAATACATACAAATCTTTATCTCCCTATATTTAACTTTGCAGTATTATTCTATATTTCTCCTCTATCCTCCCTTTCTCTGTTTCCCTTTTCCCATCATGTTTCTTAGTCCGCTCTGTCCTCATTGCCTTATCCCCAATGGGGACCCTGCTCTAGCATTATTCTCCAATTTGTGCTCTACTTTGTTTGATTATTAACTGGTGGATATCATTCTTGGTTTTCTGTGTTCGCTGTGCTAACATATTGTACCGTATTCTTGGTTGGAATGCTTGGGTTATGTTACAGCTGTATATGTTTATGTGTATAATTCAATACGCTAGATAGTATTTGCATAATATTTTAATTGCCATTTGTGAAAGGTATACCTCCTGTTTCTCATTCGCATATATATGTTTTAATATCATTTAATGCCATTAAAAAACCAGCCATGAAATCTTCATTCCCTGGTCAGGCAACAAGCCCCGGGGCTTTAGGGAGGGAGCACTGACTCCAAAACTCTGCAATACTAGAGAACGCCTAACACTAGAGAGCACTATACAAGTGAGAACGCCAACAAAGTTAAGCACTTGTATGCAAGTCCTGACATCACCCAACTACCAGCATCACCCAGAATAAGAAGCCCCATCCAAACAACAAACACCAACAGACGTAACTCAAAGTCTGGGAAAAGGAAACCCCAAACAGAGTTAGTTAAAAAATTAATAATAACAATGAAACAGCAGAGAAATACCACACAAGTGAAGGAATAATCTACAAACACACGAGATCAAATCAATGAAGAGGATTTGGACAAACTTTCTGAAAGTGATTTCAGAAGAATGATAGTAAAGATGATCAAAGACACTGAAAACAGAATTTCAAAGAAATTGGAAGACACAACTAACACACTGAATAAAGGAATACAAGAATTTACTAAAACTAACAGAGACAAACAACTCAATTGCTGGACTGAAAACACTGTAGAAGGAATCAAGAGCAAAGTATCTGAGACAGAAGACCAGATAAGTGAGCTGGAAGACAGAATGGTGGAAGTAACTGCTGAAAAAAAATTAATGTGTACTACTACTCCCTCTATAACTCTTTGCTTTCTCTGATGCTTCTTTCCTACAGCACTAAACTCTAATACATACAAATCTTTATCTCCCTATATTTAACTTTGCAGTATTATTCTATATTTCTCCTCTATCCTCCCTTTCTCTGTTTCCCTTTTCCCATCATGTTTCTTAGTCCGCTCTGTCCTCATTGCCTTATCCCCAATGGGGACCCTGCTCTAGCATTATTCTCCAATTTGTGCTCTACTTTGTTTGATTATTAACTGGTGGATATCATTCTTGGTTTTCTGTGTTCGCTGTGCTAACATATTGTACCGTATTCTTGGTTGGAATGCTTGGGTTATGTTACAGCTGTATATGTTTATGTGTATAATTCAATACGCTAGATAGTATTTGCATAATATTTTAATTGCCATTTGTGAAAGGTATACCTCCTGTTTCTCATTCGCATATATATGTTTTAATATCATTTAATGCCATTAAAAAACCAGCCATGAAATCTTCATTCCCTGGTCAGGCAACAAGCCCCGGGGCTTTAGGGAGGGAGCACTGACTCCAAAACTCTGCAATACTAGAGAACGCCTAACACTAGAGAGCACTATACAAGTGAGAACGCCAACAAAGTTAAGCACTTGTATGCAAGTCCTGACATCACCCAACTACCAGCATCACCCAGAATAAGAAGCCCCATCCAAACAACAAACACCAACAGACGTAACTCAAAGTCTGGGAAAAGGAAACCCCAAACAGAGTTAGTTAAAAAATTAATAATAACAATGAAACAGCAGAGAAATACCACACAAGTGAAGGAATAATCTACAAACACACGAGATCAAATCAATGAAGAGGATTTGGACAAACTTTCTGAAAGTGATTTCAGAAGAATGATAGTAAAGATGATCAAAGACACTGAAAACAGAATTTCAAAGAAATTGGAAGACACAACTAACACACTGAATAAAGGAATACAAGAATTTACAAAAAAACTAACAGAGACAAACAACTCAATTGCTGGACTGAAAAACACTGTAGAAGGAATCAAGAGCAAAGTATCTGAGACAGAAGACCAGATAAGTGAGCTGGAAGACAGAATGGTGGAAGTAACTGCTGAAAAACAGAATCTAGGTCAAAGAATGAAAAGAGCAGAGGATAGCCTCCGAGACCTCTGGGATAATACCAAACACACCAATATTCAAATTATAGGGGTTCCAGAAGAAGACAAAGAAGAAAGGCTATGAGAAAATTTGTGAAGAGATTCTAGTTGAAAATTTCCCCAACAAGGGAAAAGAAATAGTCACTCAAGTCCAAGAAGCACAAGGAGTACCATACAGAATAAACCCGAGAAGAAACACACCAAGACACATATTAATGAAGCTAACACAAATTAAACACAAGGACAGAATTCTCAAAGCAGCAAGGGAAAAGCAACTAGTGACATACAAGGGAAAGCCCATATGTTTAACAGCTAATCTTTCAACAGAAACTCTGCAGGCCAGAAGGGAATGGCAGAACACATTTAAATGGCTGAAAGAGAATAATTTGCAACCAAGAATCCTCTACCCTGCAAGGATCTCCTTCAAAATGGATGGAGAAATCAAAAACTTTACAGATAAGCAAAATTTAAAAGAATTTAGTCACACCAAACCAGCCTTACAACAAGTGTTAAAGGGACTTATATAGACAACAAGTATAAAAGGAGAAAATCCACAAAACAAAGCCATCATAACATCTAAGAAGACGACAATAGGATCATTTGTATCAACGTAAGGGGACTTAATGCCCACACCAAAAGACACAGACTGCCTGAATGGATTCAAAAACAAGGCCCATACATATGCTGCCTCCAGGAAACTCACTTCAGACCTAGAGACACTCATAGACTGAAAGTGAGAGGCTGGAAAAAGATATTCCATGCAAATGGACATCAAAAGAAAGCTGCAGTAGCAATCCTCATATCAGACAAAATAGACCTCAAAATAAAGAAGATTCGAAGAGACACTACATAATGATCAAGAGATCGATCCAAGAGGAAGACATAATAATCCTAAATATCTATGCACCCAACACAGGAGCACCCCAATACATAAGACAAACACTTCCAGACATAAAAGAAGGCATTGACACTAACACAATCATAGTAGGAGACTTTAACACTCCTCTCACACCAATGGATAGATCATCCAAACAGAAAATTAATAAAGAAACACAAGCCTTAAGTGCCATGCCAAAAGAGATGGATCTCATCGATATCTTTAGGACGTTCCATCCAAAAGCAGAAGAATACACTTTCTTCTCAAGTGCTCATGGAACATTCTCCAGGATAGACCACATCTTGGGCCACAAATCTAACCTCAGTCAATTCAAGAAAACTGAAATTATATCAACCATCCTCTCGGACCACAATGCAATGAGACTAGAGATCAACTACAGGAGAAAAACTGCTGAGAACACAAACACATGGTGATTAAACAACACATCCCTAAAAAACCAACTGATTACCGAGCAAATCAAAGGAGAAATAAAAAAATTCCTAGAAGAAAAGCTTTTGTACAGCAAAAGAAATTACAAAAAAGCTGAACAGACAGCCCACAGAATGGGAGAAAATCATAGCATATGAAACAAAGAATTAATCTCCAAAATCTGCAAGCAACTCAGACAAATCAGCACCGGAAAAATGGACTGCCCAATCAAAAAATGGGAAAAGGACCTAAACAGACACCTCTCCAAAGTGGACATACAGATACCCAAAAACACATGAAATGGTGCTCAACTTCACTTATACTTAGAGAAATGCAAATCAAAACTACAATGAGATACCACCTCAAACCCGTCAGAATGGCCATCATCCACAAATCGTCAGACAATAAATGCTGGAGAGGGTGCGGAGATAAGGGAACACTTCTGCATTGCTGGTGGGAATGTAGATTGATACAGCCTCTATGGAAGACAGTATTGAGATTCCTCTAAAAAACTAAAAATAGAAGCACCATACGACACAGCAATCCCACTCTTAGGCTTATACCCTAATGAAATTAAATCCAAAAGAAGCACCTGTACACCAGTGTTCATTGCAGCTCTCTATACAATAGCTAGAACATGGAAGTAACCTAGATGCCCATCGACGAACGAATGGATAAAAAAGCTCTGGTACATATACACAATGGAATACTACACAGCTGTGAAAAGAAATTCAGAAGACTCAGCCCTAATGAGGTGGCTGGCTCTAGAACCTATCATAAAAAGTGAAGTCAATCAGAAAGAGAAGGACAAGTACAATATACTAACACATATATATGGAATCTAGTAGGATGGCGATGATGGCACATGCAGTGAAGCAACGGAAGGACAGACATGGACAGTGGACATATGGACATTGTGGGGAAAGAACAGTGGGTGAGAGGCATAAAGGAAGTAGCATGAAGGCTTGGACTATAATATGTGAAGATAATAGCTATAGTCATTGCTCTGAGAAAAGCAGATCCTTCATGGGTGCTCTATGACGGTCTGGAGGAGTGGCATGGGAGGTGAGATATACATATGACTAATCTGAGAACATACATATCTGTAAACAACAAAACTGTAAAAGTTAAAAGTAAAACAGAAGTTTAAAAAAAAACAAAAAACAGCAATTGTTATTAGGATTAAAAACTCCCAGGGCAGTCGTGAAAGCCAGTAGGAAACTGCGAGATGGTAGTTGTTGGCAGTGAGTCAGAAGTTGGAGGAGGAGGTAGTTAAGTTTATTATTTATCACACTGATTCTAACACATTTTTTCCATTTTTAACAACTTTGAAATTAGGATGCATTTATTAATCAATGACATGTGTGTGTGTGTTAGTCACTCAGTCATGTCTCTTTGTGACTCCATGAACTGTAGTCTGCCAGGCTCCTCTGTCCATGGAATTCTCCAGGCAAGAATAGTGGAGTAGGTAGCCATTCCCTTCTCCAGGGGCTCTTCCTGACCCAGGGATCGAACATGAATCTCCTGCATTACAGGCCAGTTCTTTACTGTCTAAGCTACCAGGAAGCCCCAGTTAATGGCATACCATAGCTTAATTGGAAATCCTTCTCTTTCTTAGTTACATGTAAAATAGAGGAGCATCTTACACACAAATAACTGTTTAGACTCTATGAAATAACAGTATTGCCAATACTATAACCATTTACGCATAGCTTAAATCCAAAAGAAGCACCTGTACACCAGTGTTCATTGCAGCTCTCTATACAATAGCTAGAACATGGAAGTAACCTAGATGCCCATCGACGAACGAATGGATAAAAAAGCTCTGGTACATATACACAATGGAATACTACACAGCTGTGAAAAGAAATTCAGAAGACTCAGCCCTAATGAGGTGGCTGGCTCTAGAACCTATCATAAAAAGTGAAGTCAATCAGAAAGAGAAGGACAAGTACAATATACTAACACATATATATGGAATCTAGTAGGATGGCGATGATGGCACATGCAGTGAAGCAACGGAAGGACAGACATGGACAGTGGACATATGGACATTGTGGGGAAAGAACAGTGGGTGAGAGGCATAAAGGAAGTAGCATGAAGGCTTGGACTATAATATGTGAAGATAATAGCTATAGTCATTGCTCTGAGAAAAGCAGATCCTTCATGGGTGCTCTATGACGGTCTGGAGGAGTGGCATGGGAGGTGAGATATACATATGACTAATCTGAGAACATACATATCTGTAAACAACAAAACTGTAAAAGTTAAAAGTAAAACAGAAGTTTAAAAAAAAACAAAAAACAGCAATTGTTATTAGGATTAAAAACTCCCAGGGCAGTCGTGAAAGCCAGTAGGAAACTGCGAGATGGTAGTTGTTGGCAGTGAGTCAGAAGTTGGAGGAGGAGGTAGTTAAGTTTATTATTTATCACACTGATTCTAACACATTTTTTCCATTTTTAACAACTTTGAAATTAGGATGCATTTATTAATCAATGACATGTGTGTGTGTGTTAGTCACTCAGTCATGTCTCTTTGTGACTCCATGAACTGTAGTCTGCCAGGCTCCTCTGTCCATGGAATTCTCCAGGCAAGAATAGTGGAGTAGGTAGCCATTCCCTTCTCCAGGGGCTCTTCCTGACCCAGGGATCGAACATGAATCTCCTGCATTACAGGCCAGTTCTTTACTGTCTAAGCTACCAGGAAGCCCCAGTTAATGGCATACCATAGCTTAATTGGAAATCCTTCTCTTTCTTAGTTACATGTAAAATAGAGGAGCATCTTACACACAAATAACTGTTTAGACTCTATGAAATAACAGTATTGCCAATACTATAACCATTGCCCTTACTGTTGAGACATAGTTGGTTTTGTTTTCTATCCTTTTAGCCAAATTCTTCTCTTGACACATTTAGCCCTTAATGAACAGGGGTGTATTTCTTTTGTCTTTTCCCCTCTCCTCATTCCTTTTATCTTCTTGTTCCTGTCTATTATTCCTTGATCCAAAAATTATCTTTAGTGTTACAATAGGTAATCAATTTATACTTCTTCAAAAAAGTGCATGTGTGAAGTGATGGATGTGTTAATTAACTTGATGGGGGAGTCCTTTCACAATCATTCCATTTCACATTTTCAGTATCCTATAATTTTTTTTTTGTCAATTATATCTCTATAAAGCTGTGGGAAACATAGTAAATAAATATTGACTAAAAACAAAAAAAATTATGATCTTTTAGAAAACAGACTGTAATTTGGAAAACAATTGTTCTCAAAAATGACATTTATGTAGGGAATTCAAATGTGTAAGCTACTATGTATTTTCACAGGGAAAAGAGAGAAGACAATACATATAAATCAAATATAACCTCTTCTGCTTAAAAATAAAACTGAAACCAAAACCCAACATCTTCCTTATTAGTTTCCTTAGTATCTATAAAATGAGAACAGATATAGCTCTACCAATCTTATATTCTAGACACTGAAAATATAGTGGTTTAGAGACTTAAAATTTACCCATGGGGAGCTTGTATTCTAGAAGAGTGGGGAGAGAGGGGCCAAAAACTTATAAACATTTGCTATATCAAATGGTTGTGTATGATATAAAAATAATAAAGTTTAATAAAAGGGTTAGTATATAGTGTGCAGCTTTTTTAAAAATATAGGGTGTTCACAGAATCCTCCTCTGATAGGTAATAATTGAGTAAAATTGGAAGACAAATAATCATTACAAAAATATGGTCCCCTTTTTTGCAAGACCCCCTGTGGATGCCTGAAACCTCAGATAGTACTGAGTCTTACATGTTTTTTTCTTATACATATATGCCTATGACAGAGTTGAATTTAAATTAGGCACACTAAGAGATTAACAATAACCAATAATAATAGAACAACTGTATGCTATATGCCATAAAAATTTCATAAATGTGGTCTATCACAGTACCTTTTTGGACAAATTTAATGCCCATCTTAACTAAGCACTTACTATACACTGTGGCCATAACTTTTGCAATCTGAAGTGCAAAAGCAAAACCAGTATGAATTACTTTTTCCTTCTTCACAATTTCATGGGTAAACGATTAATTCTTACTATAGTTCTTAGTAACCTCAGCATATGCTTTTTTTTTTTTTTTCTTCCCTTAAGTCAAGAACTTTCACCTTTCACTTGAAGGAACCAGCTTGTGGCTTCTCTTGGACACATCTGAATCTTCAGCATCTCTACTCTTGCATTTGGGGGCCATTATTACCTAAGGTAAGGGCAACTTGAACACAAGCAGTGCTATGCCTCCACAGGGGAGCCTATAACCAAGCTGGCTCCTAAATGACCGATGGGCAGAACATGCTGGACAAAGGGATGATTCATGTCTGGGGTGGGTGGGCGGGTGGGGGGGGCATGGCATAAAATTTTGTAATGCTACTTATAAGAGCACACAATTTAGAATTTATGAATTGCTTATTTCTGGAATTTTCCATTTAACGTTTACACAGCTCACTTGACTGCAGGACTGAAACCACAGAAAGGGAAACCACAGTTAAGGGGGGATTGCTGTACTCCAAAAGTTGGAGGTAAGGATGTATTTTTTCTAATCGTTCCATAAAGTCATTGTGTTCTCAGTAAGGCTGTAAAAAAAAAAAAAACACTTGGGTGGATCTCTTCGTCGTTATGAAGTTCATAGGTTTGTCTGAGAGGAACGAAGAAACAAGAATTGCCGTGCCGTGTGGTAACTACTAATATAGAAAAATCTAACACTTCTCTGGAGACATAGAAAGTACACCTAACAGAAGGCTTCACAGGTGAAATACCACTTAAGTCAAATCTTGAATTTAAAATATTTTTTTGTTGATGTTTGGTAGAAACCAATACATTACTGTAAAGCAATTATCCTTCAGTTATAAGTAAATATATATATACATATATATATATATATATATGTATATATATATTTACAGCCTCTTTTATGTTTTTATTTATTTATTTATTTTAATCCATCTTTATTCCTTGGCCTGTGTGGGCCTCACATTGCAGTAGCCCCCTTGTTGCAGAGCATCGGCTCTGGGCACATGCGCTCCACAGCACCGGCTCATAATTGGACACACAGGTTGAGCTGCTCTGTGGCACATGGAATCTTCCCGAACCAGGGATCTAACTGGTGCCCCCTGCACTGCAAGACAGACTCTTTACCCACTGGACCAGCAGGGAAGCCCTCAAGTAAATATATTTTTTAAAAACAACTTTAAAAATGTGTTTTTAGAGAAAATTCACAGAACACAGGAAAGAATCAGCCACATCACACAGGAAAAAGAAAACATCCTCATGACATCTTGTTAGTTTTGTTTTGATTTTGACTTGTGAAAATAAGAAAGTCTCTTCCTCTTTACCATTAGAGTTTGGCTAACTCTTTACTATGACCACGTAGTAAATATGTTGGGCTTTGTGGACCAGACGGACCCTCCTGTTACAGTCACTCAACAATGCCAATGCAGCACCAGAGTAGCCAGAGATCATTCACAGGTAAATGAAAGCTAGGCTGTGGCCCAATACATTTTTATGTACACAAACACGCAGCCAGTTGGATTTTGCTATAGTTTGTCAACTCCTGCCTTATCCCAAACCCAAGAGATTTGTAATAAATAAAAAAAAATGTGTTGCATGTCCATTTTTTTCTACTTTAAAACTTAAAGAATGCTTAATTTTTTTTTTTTTTTAAAATAATGGGTCAAAAAGAAAAGAACTGTACATTAAATTTACAGGGATGGATCTAACTTAACAAGAGGAACGAAGAAACAAGAATTGCCGTGCCGTGTGGTAACTACTAATATAGAAAAATCTAACACTTCTCTGGAGACATAGAAAGTACACCTAACAGAAGGCTTCACAGGTGAAATACCACTTAAGTCAAATCTTGAATTTAAAATATTTTTTTGTTGATGTTTGGTAGAAACCAATACATTACTGTAAAGCAATTATCCTTCAGTTATAAGTAAATATATATATACATATATATATATATATGTATATATATATTTACAGCCTCTTTTATGTTTTTATTTATTTATTTATTTTAATCCATCTTTATTCCTTGGCCTGTGTGGGCCTCACATTGCAGTAGCCCCCTTGTTGCAGAGCATCGGCTCTGGGCACATGCGCTCCACAGCACCGGCTCATAATTGGACACACAGGTTGAGCTGCTCTGTGGCACATGGAATCTTCCCGAACCAGGGATCTAACTGGTGCCCCCTGCACTGCAAGACAGACTCTTTACCCACTGGACCAGCAGGGAAGCCCTCAAGTAAATATATTTTTTAAAAACAACTTTAAAAATGTGTTTTTAGAGAAAATTCACAGAACACAGGAAAGAATCAGCCACATCACACAGGAAAAAAAAAAAAAACATCCTCATGACATCTTGTTAGTTTTGTTTTGATTTTGACTTGTGAAAATAAGAAAGTCTCTTCCTCTTTACCATTAGAGTTTGGCTAACTCTTTACTATGACCACGTAGTAAATATGTTGGGCTTTGTGGACCAGACGGACCCTCCTGTTACAGTCACTCAACAATGCCAATGCAGCACCAGAGTAGCCAGAGATCATTCACAGGTAAATGAAAGCTAGGCTGTGGCCCAATACATTTTTATGTACACAAACACGCAGCCAGTTGGATTTTGCTATAGTTTGTCAACTCCTGCCTTATCCCAAACCCAAGAGATTTGTAATAAATAAAAAAAAATGTGTTGCATGTCCATTTTTTTCTACTTTAAAACTTAAAGAATGCTTAATTTTTTTTTTTTTCAAAATAATGGGTCAGGGGAGGAACTGTACACTTAAAACAGATGTATGCAAAGTTATAATCATGAAAAAGGGAATTTCTTAGTAGTCTAGTGGTTAGGACTCCAGGCTTTGTCTACATGGGGACATGGGTTAAATCCCTACTCAGGGAACTAAGATCCCACAAACTGTGTGATGTGGGCAAGAAAGAAAAAAAAAGGAAAGGGAAAAAATCAAATCAGACCATTCACAGACTATTCAGAGAGCTGAATTAATCATAGTTAATATTGTTGGAGTTGGTATTTTACAAGATGAATTACACACCTCTTGTGTAATAATAAGTTAATGACAATTGACTGGAAGAGTAATAGGGTGAAAAGAAATAACTAGAGATCCCTCAATTTTAACTTCTACCTGTGTGCGTTTTGAGTCTCAGTACTTGTGGGAGAAAGAAGTGTTTTTACTTCAAGTTACAGTCATTTATTGGCATTCAGATGTGAATAAAATGATAGTAAAAGCTTTAGGATTTTCCCCTTGGCCCCAAGGATATTTCTAAAGATCTACTCTGAGCCTGCAATAGGCTTTTTTTTTTTTTTTCCCAGAATGTAACTACATGTTTAATTATAAAGGTAAGAATTATAGGGGCTACTGGCTATTTCTGGGTTTTCCCTTTTTGTATTAATAATTATTTTCATTTTACTTTTTACTTTTTCAGACTTTTGTTGTTTACAGATATGTATAATCCCAGATTAGTCATATATATCTCCCTGGCCCCCAACCTCCTCCACCCCCATACCAGTACCCCCCATCCCACCCCTCCAGGTCATTGCACAGCACCCCTGCAGGATCCCCTATTCTCACAGCACAATGGCAATAGCTATCTTTTTTTGTTTGTTTTTTTTTTTTGTTTGTTTGTTTGTTTTTGGCCACTTCTATTGATCTCTCATTCATTTACTTTGTTCTTTGTCCTGTGTGAGCCTCCCATCTCAGTGGCCTCTCTTGTCGCAGAGCACCGGCTCTGGCCGCATACACTCCAGAGTTCTGGCTCAGTAGTTGGACATGTTGGTCCAGGCACTTCACGGCATGTGGTATCTTCCCAGGTCAGGGATTGAACCAGCACCCCTTGAACTGCAAGGAGGTGTCCTTACCCACTGGACCACCAGGGAAGCCCCAGTATCTATTTTTGTCACATATGCTAGTATAGGTTTCTATGTTGTTCCCTCTGTGCCTCCCACCCCCGTTCATTCCCCACAATGGCCATATGTCTGTTCTCTATGTCTGTTTTCCCATGAGTTCACTGCATATGTTATCATTACCCTCTTACCAGATTCCATATATATGTGTTAGTATACTGTACTTGTCTTTCTCTTTTTGACTTACTTTACTTTTTATGGTAGGTTCTAGATCCAGCCACCTCATTAGGACTGATTCTTCCGCATTTTGCTTTACAGTGAGAAGTACTCCATTGTATATATATGTACTAGAGCTTTTTGATTCATTCATTCATCGATGAACATACAGGTTGCTTCCATGTTCTAGCTATTATATAGAGAGCTGCAATGAACATTGGGATACAGGTGCTTCTTTCAGTTTTGATTTCATCTGCTTATAAGCCTGAGAGTGGGATTTCTGGGTCGTATGGTGCTTCTATTTTTAGTTTTTTAAAGGAATCTCCATACTGTCTTCCATAGCAGCTGTATCAGTTTACATTCCCACCAACTATGCAAGAGTGCCCCTTTTCTCCGCACCCTCTCCAGCATTTATTGTCTGTCGCTTTGTTGATGCTGGCCATTCTGACAGGTGTGAGGTGATATCTCATTGTAGTTTTGACTTGCATTTCTCTAATAATCAGTGAGGTTGAGCATCGTTTCATGTGTTTTTGGCTATCTCTGTGTCTTCTTTGGAGAGCTGTCTCTAGGTCTTTTTTCCATTTTTTGATTGGGTTGTTCATTTTTCCGGTGCTGAGTTGTCTGAGTTGCTTCTAGATTTTGGAGATTAATTCTTTGTCTTTTGTTTCATTTGCTATGATTTTCTCCCATTCTGTGGGTTGTGTGTTCACCTTGTTTGTAGTTTCTTTTGCTGTACAAAAGCTTTTAAGTTTCATTAGGTCCCGCATGTTCATTCATCTTTTGAGTTCTGCTATTCTAGTAGGTGGGACATAGAAGATCTTGCTTTGATTGATGTCCTTGAGGGTTTTGCCTATATTCTCCTCCAAGAGTTTGATGGTTTCTGGTCTTACATTTAGGTCTTTAATCCATTTTGAGTTGATCTTTGTGCATGGTCTCAGGGAATGTTGCAACTTCATATTTTTTGCATGTAGCTGTCCAATTTTCCCAGCACCGTTTGTTGAAGAGGCTGTCTTTGTCCCATTTTAAAGTTTCGCCTCCTTTGTCAAAAATAAGGTACCCATAGGTGAATGGGCCTGTCTCTGGGTTCTCTGTCTTGTTCCATTGGTCTATATTTTTGTGTTTGTGACAGTACCATACTGTCTTGATGACTATTAATTTGTAGTATAGTCTGAAGTTGGGGAGGCTGATCCCTCCAGCTCCATTTTTCTTCCTCAGGATTGCTTTGGCTATTCGAGGTCTTTTGTGTTTAACATATGGGGTTTCTCTTGTATGTCACTAGTTGCTTTTCCCTTGATGCTTTTAGAATTCTGTCTTTGTGTTTAATTTGTGTTTGCTTAATTAATGTGTCTTGGTGTGTTTCTTCTTGGGTTTCTTCTGTATGGTACTCTTTGCGCTTCTTGGACAATCTTGATTGACTATTTCTTTTCCTATGTTGGGGAAATTTTCAGCTATAATCTCTTCAAAAATTTTCTCACATCCTTTCTTCTCTTCTTCTTCTGGAACCTATAATTCAAATGTTGATGCATTTGATATTATCCCAGAGATCTCTGAGGCTATCCACTGCTCTTTTTGTTCTTTGAGCTTGATTCTGCTCTTCAGCAGTTTCTTCTACCATTCTATCTTCCAGCTCACTTATCCGGTCCTGTCTCTAGGTCTTTTCCATTTTTGATTGGGTTGTTCATTTTTCCGGTGCTGAGTTGTCTGAGTTGCTTCTAGATTTTGGAGATTAATTCTTTGTCTTTTGTTTCATTTGCTATGATTTTCTCCCATTCTGTGGGTTGTGTGTTCACCTTGTTTGTAGTTTCTTTTGCTGTACAAAAGCTTTTAAGTTTCATTAGGTCCCGCATGTTCATTCATCTTTTGAGTTCTGCTATTCTAGTAGGTGGGACATAGAAGATCTTGCTTTGATTGATGTCCTTGAGGGTTTTGCCTATATTCTCCTCCAAGAGTTTGATGGTTTCTGGTCTTACATTTAGGTCTTTAATCCATTTTGAGTTGATCTTTGTGCATGGTCTCAGGGAATGTTGCAACTTCATATTTTTTGCATGTAGCTGTCCAATTTTCCCAGCACCGTTTGTTGAAGAGGCTGTCTTTGTCCCATTTTAAAGTTTCGCCTCCTTTGTCAAAAATAAGGTACCCATAGGTGAATGGGCCTGTCTCTGGGTTCTCTGTCTTGTTCCATTGGTCTATATTTTTGTGTTTGTGACAGTACCATACTGTCTTGATGACTATTAATTTGTAGTATAGTCTGAAGTTGGGGAGGCTGATCCCTCCAGCTCCATTTTTCTTCCTCAGGATTGCTTTGGCTATTCGAGGTCTTTTGTGTTTAACATATGGGGTTTCTCTTGTATGTCACTAGTTGCTTTTCCCTTGATGCTTTTAGAATTCTGTCTTTGTGTTTAATTTGTGTTTGCTTAATTAATGTGTCTTGGTGTGTTTCTTCTTGGGTTTCTTCTGTATGGTACTCTTTGCGCTTCTTGGACAATCTTGATTGACTATTTCTTTTCCTATGTTGGGGAAATTTTCAGCTATAATCTCTTCAAAAATTTTCTCACATCCTTTCTTCTCTTCTTCTTCTGGAACCTATAATTCAAATGTTGATGCATTTGATATTATCCCAGAGATCTCTGAGGCTATCCACTGCTCTTTTTGTTCTTTGAGCTTGATTCTGCTCTTCAGCAGTTTCTTCTACCATTCTATCTTCCAGCTCACTTATCCGGTCTTCTGTCTCAGATACTCTGCTCTTGATTCCTTCTATAGTGTTTTTAAGTTCAGCAGTTGAGTTGTTTGTCTCTGTTTGGTGTTTTTTAAGTTCTTGTATTCTTTATTCAGTGTGTTAGTTGATTCTTGCAATTTCTCTAAAATTCCATTTTCAGTGTTATGGGTCATCGTTACTATCATTCTTCTGAATTCGCTTTCAGAACGTTTGTCTAATTCCAGTTCGTCTATTTGGACTTGTGTGTTTGTAGATTGTTCCTTCACTTGTGTGGTATTTCTCTGCTGTCTCATTGTTATTATTACTTTTTTAACTAATTAAGTTTGGAGTTTCCTTTTCCCAAACTTTGAGTTACGTCTGTTGGTGTTTGTTGTTTGGATGAGACATCTTAATCTGGGTAATGCTGGTGGTTGGGTGATGTCAGGACTTGCAGACAAATGCTTGCCTTTGAGTTCTCACTGTTTAAGGCTCTCTAGTGTTAGGTGTTCTCTGGTATTGTAGGGTTTTGGAGTCAGTGCTCACTCCCTAAAATCCTTAGGCTTATTGCTTGACCAGGAAACGAAGATTTCACAGCTGGTTTGTTATGGCATCAAATGGTATTAAAACACATATATGTAAATGAGAAGCAGAAGGTATATCTTTGACAAATGGCAATTTATCATGCAAATACTATCTAGTGTACTGAATTATACACACAAACATATACAGCCATAACATAACCCATACATTCCAACAAAAAATACAGTATAATACGTTAGCAAGGCAAATAGAGAAAACCAAGAATGATATCCACCAGTTAATAACCAAACTAAGTAGAGCACAAATTGGAGAATAATGCTAGAGCAGGGTCCCAATTGGGGATAAGGCAATGAGAACAAAACAGAGTAGTAAATATGGTGGGGAAAGGGAAAAAGAGAGAGGGAGGATAGAAGAGAAATATAGAATAATACTGCAAAGTTAAATATAGGGGTATAAAGATTTGTAAGTATTAGAGTTTAGTGCTGTAGGAAAAGAGCATCAGAGAAAGAAAAGAAAGAGTTGTAGAGGAAGTAATAATACATATAGAAAATTTAAAAATTAAAAGAGAGAAGTATATAGAAAAATATAGAAAAACAAACAAAAACAATAAAAAAAACAACCCCCCCCACAGAACCATTGAAGGCCAACTTGGAATCAGAAGTATATACCAAAATAAAATGTGTCATTGTAAACTTGAATATATTCAGTCTTACTGATAAGATTGGTAGCTTCAATAGAGTTCAATGGAGGAAAGAAAAAAAAGAAAACAGTGGGGGTGCGCTTAGGAGATGAGAAAATAAAAAGAAAAAAAAGAGTGAAAATAAAAGCAAGAAGAAAGAATAAAAAATAAAATAAAAATAAAGATAATCCACCTGTAAATCCAGCTCCAGTCAAAATGTGAAAATAGTGAATGTTTGTGTTCTTCTGTCTCTTGCTGCCTATTCAGGAATTATCAGTCTTTTTCTTCCCCCTGACAGTGGTTGAATCTGAAGGCCTCTTTGACTGCTTGTTTGTTTCTGCCTATTCTAGAACTAAAAGGCCCGCCCAGGATAGCCCTGGGAGATTCTTAATACTTAATCCAAATCCCTTTTCTTGCTGGGTGGAGCTAAATTCCCTCCCTGTAGTTTGACCTGATGCCAAACTACAGTAGGGATAATGGCACCTCTCTCACAAAGGATTTATTCCCACATGCTCTATGAGAAGCACTTCTGCAGTGTCCCCCACCCTGCTGCAGGCCCCCAACTATCCCCACCACCTCGGGAGACTTCAGAATACTCAGAGGTGAGTCTGGCTCAGTCTCATGCAGGATCGCTATTCCCCTCTCCCGGATCTCGATGCGCACAGAGTCTCCAGTCCTATTCAGTGACTCTATGATCGGGTTAATGATAACCTCCTTCAAAGGGAATTGAGTGCCATCTTTCTGATGACTGCTCAAGGGCACTTCTATCTTAAGGGGGCACTTGGACCCTCTAAAGCAGGTCTGGCTCAGTTTCTGGTGGGGAGTCACTGCTCTGTTCCTAGGTCTTGATTTGCAACAGGCTTTGTGTATTTGGCCCACCCAGCCTTTCTGGCAGGTATGAGGTTTGACTTTTAAAAGCAGGATCGTGCCTGTCCTACCATCTTGTTGAGGCTTCTCCTTTGTTCTTTGATGTGGGGTATCTTTTTTTGTGATCAGATCCAACCTCCTCCTGTCGATGGTTTTTCAGGAACTCATTGCAATTCAGGTGATTTTGCAGGAGAGATGAGTGCACATCCTTCTACGTGGCCATCTTAGCTCCTAATATTTTGACAAAGGAGGTGAAAATATAAAATGAGACAAAGACAGCCTCTTCAACAAATGGTGCTAGGAAAATCGGACAGCTACATGGAAAAAAATGAAGTTGGAACATTTTCTGACACCATACACAAAGATAAACTCAAAATGGATTAAGGACCTAAATGTAAGATCAGAAACCATCAAAGTCTTAGAGGAGAATATAGGTAAAACCCTCAAGGACATAAACCAAAGCAAGATCTTCCATGACCCACCTACTAGAATAGGGAAGAGAAATTTGTTTCTTATACTTCTGAAGGCTGGGAATACTGGGGTCAAGGTGTCAACCAGTTTAGTTTCAAATGGGGGGGGTTCTTCCTGGTTTGTAGATGGCAGCTTTCTTGCTGTGTCCCCATATGGAGGTGGAGGTGAGAGAGAAAGTGAAAGTGGAAGGGGCGGGGAGCACTCTGGTGTTTCGTCTTATAAAGATATACATTCTGGGTTTCCCTGGTGGTCCAGTGGATAGAGAGTCTGCCTTGCAGTGGAAGGGGCGCTGGTTCAATCCTTGGCCCAGGAAGATCCCATGTGCCACGGAGCAGCTGGACTAGTGTGTCCAATTATGAGCCAGCACTCTGGAGCACATGTGCCCAGAGCCAGTTGCTTTACAAGGAGAGAGACCACTGCAGTCGGCGGCCCACACAGGCCAGGGAACAAAGCTGGATGAAAATAAATAAATCAAAAACCAATAAAAAAGGCCAAAAATAAAAAACAAATAAAGGCACTCATTTTGTCAGCTTAGAGTCCCACTCTCATGACTTCATTTAACCTTAACTTACCTCATAAAATTTTTGGGGCACTTGGACCCTCTAAAGCAGGTCTGGCTCAGTTTCTGGTGGGAGTCACTGCTCTGTTCCTAGGTCTTGATTTGCAACAGGCTTTGTGTATTTGGCCCACCCAGCCTTTCTGGCAGGTATGAGGTTTGACTTTTAAAAGCAGGATCGTGCCTGTCCTACCATCTTGTTGAGGCTTCTCCTTTGTTCTTTGATGTGGGGTATCTTTTTTTGTGATCAGATCCAACCTCCTCCTGTCGATGGTTTTTCAGGAACTCATTGCAATTCAGGTGATTTTGCAGGAGAGATGAGTGCACATCCTTCTACGTGGCCATCTTAGCTCCTAATATTTTGACAAAGGAGGTGAAAATATAAAATGAGACAAAGACAGCCTCTTCAACAAATGGTGCTAGGAAAATCGGACAGCTACATGGAAAAAATGAAGTTGGAACATTTTCTGACACCATACACAAAGATAAACTCAAAATGGATTAAGGACCTAAATGTAAGATCAGAAACCATCAAAGTCTTAGAGGAGAATATAGGTAAAACCCTCAAGGACATAAACCAAAGCAAGATCTTCCATGACCCACCTACTAGAATAGGGAAGAGAAATTTGTTTCTTATACTTCTGAAGGCTGGGAATACTGGGGTCAAGGTGTCAACCAGTTTAGTTTCAAATGGGGGGGGTTCTTCCTGGTTTGTAGATGGCAGCTTTCTTGCTGTGTCCCCATATGGAGGTGGAGGTGAGAGAGAAAGTGAAAGTGGAAGGGGCGGGGAGCACTCTGGTGTTTCGTCTTATAAAGATATACATTCTGGGTTTCCCTGGTGGTCCAGTGGATAGAGAGTCTGCCTTGCAGTGGAAGGGGCGCTGGTTCAATCCTTGGCCCAGGAAGATCCCATGTGCCACGGAGCAGCTGGACTAGTGTGTCCAATTATGAGCCAGCACTCTGGAGCACATGTGCCCAGAGCCAGTTGCTTTACAAGGAGAGAGACCACTGCAGTCGGCGGCCCACACAGGCCAGGGAACAAAGCTGGATGAAAATAAATAAATCAAAAACCAATAAAAAAGGCCAAAAATAAAAAACAAATAAAGGCACTCATTTTGTCAGCTTAGAGTCCCACTCTCATGACTTCATTTAACCTTAATTACCTCATAAAATTCCTGTCTTTGTATACAGTCGCATTGGAAATTGAAGCTTTTCTATGAATTTGTAGGGATTTGAGGAGCAAGAGGTAGCAGACACAAATACTCAGTCTATAACATACCAGTAAGGAGACAAAAGGAGATAGGATTTGAGAATGGACAGTATTTCAGAAAGACCAATATAGAATTGAGAGCTGGTTTCTTTCAAGGATCCACCATAATTCAATAATTAAGGTGTTTGGTTACTGGAGTTAGGGAGGTACCAAGATAAACTGGTGCCCTTTGTCCAAAGAGCAGTAGCAATGAGAAACCATTGCCAGACTTTTACTCCAGAAGAAATATGATGGGACTGAATTCTTGAAAGACCTATGTTGTAATAGCAAGAATATATTGAAGAGAAGCAAAGTAGAAGGCAAACAGTAGAGGAGATTGTCATTTTAAGGTAGAGACAATGAGGACAGAACAGATCAGAGAGAGATGTTTAAGGAGTCAAATAGCAGGATTTAGCGGTAAATTGAACACTGGAGAAGAGGGAGGGGAAAAGGGGTCAATGCTTGCTGAGTTGGGCTTCCCCAGAACTTGGCCCTGGAGTAAATAGGAGCTCATGCACAGCACAGAGAATTGTCACTGTGTCCCAGTCAGGGTAGTGAGAAAACTCTCCCCTAGTTGGTAACAACCCCACATCGAGCTGGGGTCTCTTACTGCCATAGATTTCTGTTCCTGAGCCTACCTTTTTTATTTTAGCCTACCTTTTATAGATACCTCTAAGCCTTGAAATTTAAAGGCTAGTAACACCTAGTTGGTGCTTATCAGCTTTTACCAATTTCCACATAATGTATTCTGTTTTTCCTTTTGTCTTTATTTTTCTCAAAGTACACAGGAATTCTAGAGCTACAAAAAAGAGCCCTCTGTGACATCGTAAATGTATATTGATTGGTTGAGCAATCTTTGAGCCAAAAGATAATAGATTTATTTTCTGAAATATGCCTAGCTGAAGAAAGAGCAGTTAAATACTATAGTAACAATAATAATGGCTACTGTTTTGAGCATTACCAAGTCCCAAATACTGAGCTAAGACATATTTATTAATATCAAGTTGAGTCCTGATAGTCACCCTCTAAAGTTGGTACTGTTATTATTTATTTTGATAGTCGCATTGGAAATTGAAGCTTTTCTATGAATTTGTAGGGATTTGAGGAGCAAGAGGTAGCAGACACAAATACTCAGTCTATAACATACCAGTAAGGAGACAAAAGGAGATAGGATTTGAGAATGGACAGTATTTCAGAAAGACCAATATAGAATTGAGAGCTGGTTTCTTTCAAGGATCCACCATAATTCAATAATTAAGGTGTTTGGTTACTGGAGTTAGGGAGGTACCAAGATAAACTGGTGCCCTTTGTCCAAAGAGCAGTAGCAATGAGAAACCATTGCCAGACTTTTACTCCAGAAGAAATATGATGGGACTGAATTCTTGAAAGACCTATGTTGTAATAGCAAGAATATATTGAAGAGAAGCAAAGTAGAAGGCAAACAGTAGAGGAGATTGTCATTTTAAGGTAGAGACAATGAGGACAGAACAGATCAGAGAGAGATGTTTAAGGAGTCAAATAGCAGGATTTAGCGGTAAATTGAACACTGGAGAAGAGGGAGGGAAAGGTGTCAATGCTTGCTGAGTTGGGCTTCCCCAGAACTTGGCCCTGGAGTAAATAGGAGCTCATGCACAGCACAGAGAATTGTCACTGTGTCCCAGTCAGGGTAGTGAGAAAACTCTCCCCTAGTTGGTAACAACCCCACATCGAGCTGGGGTCTCTTACTGCCATAGATTTCTGTTCCTGAGCCTACCTTTTTTATTTTAGCCTACCTTTTATAGATACCTCTAAGCCTTGAAATTTAAAGGCTAGTAACACCTAGTTGGTGCTTATCAGCTTTTACCAATTTCCACATAATGTATTCTGTTTTTCCTTTTGTCTTTATTTTTCTCAAAGTACACAGGAATTCTAGAGCTACAAAAAAGAGCCCTCTGTGACATCGTAAATGTATATTGATTGGTTGAGCAATCTTTGAGCCAAAAGATAATAGATTTATTTTCTGAAATATGCCTAGCTGAAGAAAGAGCAGTTAAATACTATAGTAACAATAATAATGGCTACTGTTTTGAGCATTACCAAGTCCCAAATACTGAGCTAAGACATATTTATTAATATCAAGTTGAGTCCTGATAGTCACCCTCTAAAGTTGGTACTGTTATTATTTTATCTTATTGGTAAAGATACAGAGATTTGGGGTTTAAATGCCCTGTAGGTAAATCACCCAGCCCAGAGGTAAAACTGATTGGCTCAAGATCCTGCTTTCTGATTTGTATACTATTTTGCTTCTTCAGTTTTTCTCCATGATAGTTTAATAATAGAAATACAATTTTAAACACTTTATCTATTAAATTGTTAACATTTGCACTGTGATTTAATATAGCTTTCTTATTACTATAATAGGAAGGCATCTTGCAAGAAACAACTTGATCAATATAAAGAAAATAAAAATAATCCATAATCCTACCACCTGGTGATAACCATTATTATAATTTTGATGTATTTTGTGCCAGTATTTTTTTAGTACATATTTTTAATAGTTGAGATCAGTATTTATACATTTTAGTCACATTTTCCATTTAAATTATAAATATAATGCTGTGTTGATACTATTAAATATGATTTACAAATGTTCTTTTCAATTATTGCAAAATATTTCATCATATTGGTATACTACAATTGATGTAACTGTTTAGGCATTTTTGAACATTTAGTTTCTTCCCATTTTTCACTACTATAAATAATACATTTAATATTTCAAGTTATTTCCTTTAAAAATATCACCAAAAATATAATTATTGCTTCAAAAAGGGTAGATGGATTATTTGTTTATTTATTTTTAATCAGGGGAAATTTCTTTATAATGTTTTATTGGTTTCTTCTGTACAATAATGCACATTAGCCATAGTGATACATATATCACCTCCCTCTGGAGCCTCCCTCTCCTCCCCTATCCCACTCTTAAAGATCATCACAGAGCACCAGGCTGGGTTCCCAGTGTTATATAGCAACTTCTTAGCCATTGACCTATTTTTGCGCATGACATATATTTTAGTATATATATGGCGATGCTGCTCCATTCACTCACTCGCTCCTTTCTCCACAAGTTTGTTCTCTATATCTGAGTCTTCATTCCTCACCTGCAAATAGGTTCATCAATACTGTTGTTCTAGATTCCATATATATGTGTTAATACACAATACTTCTTTTTCTGACTTCCTTCTCACTGACAGGCTCTAGGTTCATCCACCTCACTCGAACTGACTCAAATACATTGCTTCTTATGGCTAAGTAGTATTCCATTGTATATATATACAATTTCTTTATCCACTCATCTGTTGATGGACATGTAGGTTGTCCTAACTGTTGTAAATAATACTTCTTTGAGCTTTAGGATACCTGTGTTTTTTTTCAGCTATGGTGTTCTTAGGTTATATGCCCAGTAGTGGGATTGCTGGGTCGTGTGGTAGTTCTGTTCCTAGTTTTTTAAGGAATATCTATGCTGTTCTCCATAGTGACTAATATCAATTTACATTCCCACAAACAGTGCCAGAGGGCTCCCTTTCCTCCATATCCTCTCCAGCATTTATTATTTGTGGGTTTTTTGATGATGGTCCCTATTATTCTGACTTGTTTCATATGAGCCTTTGTCCAGCATGTTCTTTATACAATTTTTTTTGCTGTGTTGATACTATTAAATATGATTTACAAATGTTCTTTTCAATTATTGCAAAATATTTCATCATATTGGTATACTACAATTGATGTAACTGTTTAGGCATTTTGAACATTTAGTTTCTTCCCATTTTTCACTACTATAAATAATACATTTAATATTTCAAGTTATTTCCTTTAAAAATATCACCAAAAATATAATTATTGCTTCAAAAAGGGTAGATGGATTATTTGTTTATTTATTTTTAATCAGGGGAAATTTCTTTATAATGTTTTATTGGTTTCTTCTGTACAATAATGCACATTAGCCATAGTGATACATATATCACCTCCCTCTGGAGCCTCCCTCTCCTCCCCTATCCCACTCTTAAAGATCATCACAGAGCACCAGGCTGGGTTCCCAGTGTTATATAGCAACTTCTTAGCCATTGACCTATTTTTGCGCATGACATATATTTTAGTATATATATGGCGATGCTGCTCCATTCACTCACTCGCTCCTTTCTCCACAAGTTTGTTCTCTATATCTGAGTCTTCATTCCTCACCTGCAAATAGGTTCATCAATACTGTTGTTCTAGATTCCATATATATGTGTTAATACACAATACTTCTTTTTCTGACTTCCTTCTCACTGACAGGCTCTAGGTTCATCCACCTCACTCGAACTGACTCAAATACATTGCTTCTTATGGCTAAGTAGTATTCCATTGTATATATATACAATTTCTTTATCCACTCATCTGTTGATGGACATGTAGGTTGTCCTAACTGTTGTAAATAATACTTCTTTGAGCTTTAGGATACCTGTGTTTTTTTTCAGCTATGGTGTTCTTAGGTTATATGCCCAGTAGTGGGATTGCTGGGTCGTGTGGTAGTTCTGTTCCTAGTTTTTTAAGGAATATCTATGCTGTTCTCCATAGTGACTAATATCAATTTACATTCCCACAAACAGTGCCAGAGGGCTCCCTTTCCTCCATATCCTCTCCAGCATTTATTATTTGTGGGTTTTTTGATGATGGTCATTCTGACTAGTGAGAGGTGATATCTCATTGTACTTTTGATTTGCATTTTTCTAATAATTAGTCATGTTGAGCATCTTTTCATATGTTTATTTGCCATCTGTATATCTTATTTGGAGAAATGTCTGTCTAGCTCTTCTGCCCATTTTTTTGATTGGACTGTTTGTTTTCCTACTTTGAGCTATATGAACTGCTTATATATTTTGGAAATTAATCATTTATCAGTTGTTTCATTTACAATTATTTTCTCCCATTCTGAGGGTTTTCTTTTAATCTTGCTTATTGTTTCCTTTGCTGTGCAAAAGCTTTTAAGTTTAATTAGGTCCCATTTGTTTCTATTTCCATTACTCTAGGAGGTGGGTAAAAGAGGATCTTGCTGTGATTGATGTCAAAGAGTATACTGCTTATGTTTTCCTCTAAGAGCTTTCTAGTTTCTGGCCTTACATTTGAGTCCTTTAATCCATTTTGAGTTTATTTTTGTGTCTGGTGTTAGGATGCATTCAAGTTTCATTCTTTTGCATATAGTTCTCCAGTTTTCCTAGCACCACTTATTGAAGAGACTGTATAAAGGGTAGATGAATTTTTAAGGCCCTTGCTTCTTTCAAAAAACAGTGAACAATAGACATGCCTATCAGCAAGAAATGAGAACCTAGCCTTATTATATTCTTACCAGCACTGTTTATAATCACTTTTAAATCTTTAGTATAATTTAAATCTTTTTCACATTTAAATTTCTGTTTGACTATAAACAGCATTCAACATTGTTACATGCTTTTGGAGTTGTTTATATATCTTTGAATTTTTTCCTTTTTCTGTCCCTTATCCATTCACCTATCAATTAACAAACATTTATTGAGCAATTCCAGACACTTATTGAGGGATTCCTTTGTGGTTCAACTGGTAAAGAATCTGCTTGCAATGCAGGAGAGCCTGGTTTAGTCCCTGGGTCAGGTATATCCCCTGAAGAAGGGATAGACTACCCACTCCAGGTTGCTTGGGTTTCCCTGGTGGCTCAGACAGTTAAGAATCCACCGGCAACGTGGGAGACCTGGATTTGATCCCTGGGTTGGGAAAATCCCCTAGAGAAGGATAAGACTACTCACTCCAGTATTCTTGCCTGGAGAATTCCATGGCTTATCCATGGGTTGCAAAGAGTCAGACACAACTGAATGACTTTAGGCCCTATGTGAAGCTATAAAACATAACAGTAAACAGGATGGGAATTTTATTTCTCTCATGATGTTAACAGTTTAAGGGAAAGGCATACAGTAAATGAGTTCAAAAATTAGAAAAACATCTGATGCTAAAGGGCTATTGCTACAGGTCATTTATCAGTTGTTTCATTTACAATTATTTTCTCCCATTCTGAGGGTTTTCTTTTAATCTTGCTTATTGTTTCCTTTGCTGTGCAAAAGCTTTTAAGTTTAATTAGGTCCCATTTGTTTCTATTTCCATTACTCTAGGAGGTGGGTAAAAGAGGATCTTGCTGTGATTGATGTCAAAGAGTATACTGCTTATGTTTTCCTCTAAGAGCTTTCTAGTTTCTGGCCTTACATTTGAGTCCTTTAATCCATTTTGAGTTTATTTTTGTGTCTGGTGTTAGGATGCATTCAAGTTTCATTCTTTTGCATATAGTTCTCCAGTTTTCCTAGCACCACTTATTGAAGAGACTGTATAAAGGGTAGATGAATTTTTAAGGCCCTTGCTTCTTTCAAAAAACAGTGAACAATAGACATGCCTATCAGCAAGAAATGAGAACCTAGCCTTATTATATTCTTACCAGCACTGTTTATAATCACTTTTAAATCTTTAGTATAATTTAAATCTTTTTCACATTTAAATTTCTGTTTGACTATAAACAGCATTCAACATTGTTACATGCTTTTGGAGTTGTTTATATATCTTTTTATTTTTTCCCTTTTTTCTGTCCCTTATCCATTCACCTATCAATTAACAAACATTTATTGAGCAATTCCAGACACTTATTGAGGGATTCCTTTGTGGTTCAACTGGTAAAGAATCTGCTTGCAATGCAGGAGAGCCTGGTTTAGTCCCTGGGTCAGGTATATCCCCTGAAGAAGGGATAGACTACCCACTCCAGGTTGCTTGGGTTTCCCTGGTGGCTCAGACAGTTAAGAATCCACCGGCAACGTGGGAGACCTGGATTTGATCCCTGGGTTGGGAAAATCCCCTAGAGAAGGATAAGACTACTCACTCCAGTATTCTTGCCTGGAGAATTCCATGGCTTATCCATGGGTTGCAAAGAGTCAGACACAACTGAATGACTTTAGGCCCTATGTGAAGCTATAAAACATAACAGTAAACAGGATGGGAATTTTATTTCTCTCATGATGTTAACAGTTTAAGGGAAAGGCATACAGTAAATGAGTTCAAAAATTAGAAAAACATCTGATGCTAAAGGGCTATTGCACAGTATTTATTAAAAAGGGGTAATTTGACAACGGAAGAAATCCAAGTTCATTCTTAGTTTCAGGAATCCTTTACATTCTTAAAAAAATTATTGAAGACCTCAAAGTGGGTTATATCTATTTATATTATTGTACTTTAATAAAAAATTAAAAAATTTAAAACACAAGAAAATGTAAGCACACATTCTATTAGTAGCCATCAGAGACATGTAAATCATCCATTATCTAGCTCCTAGAAAACTCCACTGTACACTCATAAGAGAGTGAGAATGAAAAGCCAAAAATAACTTAGCATTGTTACGAAAACAACTGACCTCATAGACCCATTTCAAGACCTGGAGGACCCTTGCAACTCCAGACCATACTTCAAGAATCACCTAATGGAAAATGACTTGATGTCTTGAACTGGATGATTAAAGGAGGTCTCTCTGAGAATATGAAATTTAACTCGGTATCCAAGAGTTAAGAAAGAATAATGGTATGAATGTCAAAAGAAGAACACTCACTTTGTGAAAATTCATCGTCTCGTGTGTGTATGTGTGTATGTGTGTGTGTGTGTGTATGTTTGTGTGTGTGTGTACGTATATAGAGTCATCCCTCAATTGTTGTTCAATTGTTAAGTCATATCTGCCTGTTTGTAACCCCTGGCATGCTCATGGACTGTAGCATACCAGGCTTCCCTGTCCTTCACTAGCTCCAGAAGTTTGTTCAAACTCATGTCCATTGATGATGTCATCCAGCCATTTCATCCTCTGTAGCCTTCTCCTCTTGCCCTAAGTCTTCCCCAGTGAGTCAGCTCTCGTATCAGGTGGCCAAAGTATTAGGACTTCATCTTGAGCATTAGCGCTTGCACTGAGTACTCAGGGTTGATTTCCTTTAAGATTGAATGATTTGATCTCCTTGCTGTTTAAGGGTCTCTCAAGAGTCTTCTCCAGCGCCACAGTTTGAAAGCATCCGTTCTTCAGTGCTCAGCTTTCCTTATCGTCCAACTCTCCCATCTGTGCATGACTATTGGTACACAGGTTTGACTGTATGAACCTTTGTCAGCAAAATGATGTCTCTGCTTTTTAATACGCTATGTAGGTTGTCATAGTTTTTCTTCCACAGAGAAAGTGTCTTTTAATTTTATTGCTTCAGTCACTGTCTACAGTGATTTTGGAGCCCAAGAAAACAAAGTCTGTCACTGTTTCCATTTTTTCCCCATCTATTTACCATGAAGTGATGGGAATGGATGCTATGATCTTTTTTTTCTGAATGTTGAGTTTTAAGTCAGCTTTTCACTCTATTCTTTCACCTTCATCAAGAGACTGTTTAATTCTTGTTCACTTTCTGCAATTAGGTTTAAAACTCCACTGTACACTCATAAGAGAGTGAGAATGAAAAGCCAAAAATAACTTAGCATTGTTACGAAAACAACTGACCTCATAGACCCATTTCAAGACCTGGAGGACCCTTGCAACTCCAGACCATACTTCAAGAATCACCTAATGGAAAATGACTTGATGTCTTGAACTGGATGATTAAAGGAGGTCTCTCTGAGAATATGAAATTTAACTCGGTATCCAAGAGTTAAGAAAGAATAATGGTATGAATGTCAAAAGAAGAACACTCACTTTGTGAAAATTCATCGTCTCGTGTGTGTATGTGTGTATGTGTGTGTGTGTGTGTATGTTTGTGTGTGTGTGTGTACGTATATAGAGTCATCCCTCAATTGTTGTTCAATTGTTAAGTCATATCTGCCTGTTTGTAACCCCTGGCATGCTCATGGACTGTAGCATACCAGGCTTCCCTGTCCTTCACTAGCTCCAGAAGTTTGTTCAAACTCATGTCCATTGATGATGTCATCCAGCCATTTCATCCTCTGTAGCCTTCTCCTCTTGCCCTAAGTCTTCCCCAGTGAGTCAGCTCTCGTATCAGGTGGCCAAAGTATTAGGACTTCATCTTGAGCATTAGCGCTTGCACTGAGTACTCAGGGTTGATTTCCTTTAAGATTGAATGATTTGATCTCCTTGCTGTTTAAGGGTCTCTCAAGAGTCTTCTCCAGCGCCACAGTTTGAAAGCATCCGTTCTTCAGTGCTCAGCTTTCCTTATCGTCCAACTCTCCCATCTGTGCATGACTATTGGTACACAGGTTTGACTGTATGAACCTTTGTCAGCAAAATGATGTCTCTGCTTTTTAATACGCTATGTAGGTTGTCATAGTTTTTCTTCCACAGAGAAAGTGTCTTTTAATTTTATTGCTTCAGTCACTGTCTACAGTGATTTTGGAGCCCAAGAAAACAAAGTCTGTCACTGTTTCCATTTTTTCCCCATCTATTTACCATGAAGTGATGGGAATGGATGCTATGATCTTTTTTTTCTGAATGTTGAGTTTTAAGTCAGCTTTTTCACTCTATTCTTTCACCTTCATCAAGAGACTGTTTAATTCTTGTTCACTTTCTGCAATTAGGGTGATTAAGGCTCAGATACAATTTATGTATCTGAGGTTATTGATATTTCTCCTAGCAATCTAGATTCCAACTTGAGCTTTATCCAGCCTGTTCTAGATGCATTTCTAATTTCTACATAAACTTAATGTATAATATTGGACTTTTCAGTCTTACAGTTGGTCATCTTTTCTTGTTTTAGAGGCTTGTAACTACTCAGTGTAGGTACACCAAGAGGTCTGAAAAAAAGTTTCTACTTCCATCTATATATTAACTATTTAAACCAATCAGAGATTTAAAACTAAGAAAAGCCAGATAATTTGTGCTCTTTTTTCCTTTATGTAGCCTCTCTGGCTCTATAGGATATAAAAATGTGTATTTTTCCTCAACTCTTTTTACTCAGCAAATGCCCTGTGAATCAGCTGTGAATAAGGCAGCTTTATCTTGCTAAAGGAATACAAAGCTCTTCCTGGAGGTGACACTCACATTCATAATAAAAAATGATATCTTCTATTTAAAGGACTCATGTTAAGGATACATTTCTGGACTAAAAATTAAGTTTCACGTAATCTTTTAGTTAGCTCCATTTTCTGCAGAAACTGTCTTCAGTAAAAAGCATTTGATTTGCTAAAATCGTGTAGCATTTTTATTTTCTGATTAGGACTTTGAGGGAAGTCAATAGAAGCAAATGGAAGAGAAAAAGGAGACGCAATTTCAGGTACTCTGTGGAAACTTGTTCCATTGGTTATAATCAGATTTTTTTCTTTGATTTTTTTCTCTTTTAAAATCAACGGAATCATCAATTCTTAAACATTACTGCTTTGAACTGATTTCCATTTGTCTCTTCTTGTCAAAATGGAGATACTGTTTATGGGAATACTAACTGAAATTTTCAGCTAGAGTATTAGAAAAAATAAACAGGTATTTTTAAAACAGGTTTGATATTTTTAATTTCAACATAGCTTTTAAAAATTGATACTTTGGCAAAGGAGAACGAGAAAGATATACCCAACTGAAAGCATAGTTCCAGAAATAGCAAGGAGACCTAAGAAAGCCTTCTTACATTAATAGGGCAAAGAAAGAGAGGAAAACAACATAATAGGAAAGACTAGAGATCTCTTCAAGAGTACCAGAGATACCAAGGGAACATTTCATGCAAAGATGGGCACAATAAAGGACAGAAACAGTGAAGACCTACCAGAAGCAGAAGGCATTAAGAAGAGGTGGCAAGAATACACAGAAGAACTATACAAAAAAGGACTTAGTGACCCTGATAACCAAGATGGTATGATCACTCACCTAGAGTCAGACATCCTGGAGCGTAAAGTCAAGTGGGCCTTAGGAAACATGACTATGAACAAAGCTAATGGAGATGACAGGATTCCAGCTGAGTTATTTAAAGATCCTAAAAATATTCTAAAAGTTGATGCTGTTAAGGTACTACACTCAATATTTAAAACTAAGAAAAGCCAGATAATTTGTGCTCTTTTTTCCTTTATGTAGCCTCTCTGGCTCTATAGGATATAAAAATGTGTATTTTTCCTCAACTCTTTTTACTCAGCAAATGCCCTGTGAATCAGCTGTGAATAAGGCAGCTTTATCTTGCTAAAGGAATACAAAGCTCTTCCTGGAGGTGACACTCACATTCATAATAAAAAATGATATCTTCTATTTAAAGGACTCATGTTAAGGATACATTTCTGGACTAAAAATTAAGTTTCACGTAATCTTTTAGTTAGCTCCATTTTCTGCAGAAACTGTCTTCAGTAAAAGCATTTGATTTGCTAAAATCGTGTAGCATTTTTATTTTCTGATTAGGACTTTGAGGGAAGTCAATAGAAGCAAATGGAAGAGAAAAAGGAGACGCAATTTCAGGTACTCTGTGGAAACTTGTTCCATTGGTTATAATCAGATTTTTTTCTTTGATTTTTTTCTCTTTTAAAATCAACGGAATCATCAATTCTTAAACATTACTGCTTTGAACTGATTTCCATTTGTCTCTTCTTGTCAAAATGGAGATACTGTTTATGGGAATACTAACTGAAATTTTCAGCTAGAGTATTAGAAAAAATAAACAGGTATTTTTAAAACAGGTTTGATATTTTTAATTTCAACATAGCTTTTAAAAATTGATACTTTGGCAAAGGAGAACGAGAAAGATATACCCAACTGAAAGCATAGTTCCAGAAATAGCAAGGAGACCTAAGAAAGCCTTCTTACATTAATAGGGCAAAGAAAGAGAGGAAAACAACATAATAGGAAAGACTAGAGATCTCTTCAAGAGTACCAGAGATACCAAGGGAACATTTCATGCAAAGATGGGCACAATAAAGGACAGAAACAGTGAAGACCTACCAGAAGCAGAAGGCATTAAGAAGAGGTGGCAAGAATACACAGAAGAACTATACAAAAAAGGACTTAGTGACCCTGATAACCAAGATGGTATGATCACTCACCTAGAGTCAGACATCCTGGAGCGTAAAGTCAAGTGGGCCTTAGGAAACATGACTATGAACAAAGCTAATGGAGATGACAGGATTCCAGCTGAGTTATTTAAAGATCCTAAAAATATTCTAAAAGTTGATGCTGTTAAGGTACTACACTCAATATGCTTGCAAATGTGGATAATGGAGCAACAGCCACAGGACTGGAAAAGGTCAGTTTTCATCCAATTCCAAAGAAAGGCAATGCCAAAGAATGTTCAAACCATTATACAATTACATTTACATTCTTGCAGTTATTTACATTCTAGCAAGGTAATGCTCAGAATCCTTCAAATGAGGCTTCAACAGTATGTGAACCAAGAACTTTCAGATGTACAAGCTGGATTTAGAAAAGATAGAGGAAACAGATCAAACTGTCAACATCCATTGAATCATAGAAAAAGTAAGGGAATTTCAGAAAGAGAAAACATCTACTTCTACTTTACTGACTATGCTAAAGCCCTAGACTTGTGCAGATCACAAAAAACTGGAAAATTCTTAAAGAAATGGGTATACCAGACCTCCTTACCTGCCTCCTGAGAAATCTGTATGCAGATCAAAAGCAACAGTTAGAACCAGACATTGGTTCCAAACTGAGAAAGGAGTATGTCAAGGCTGTGTATTGTCACCCTGCTTATTTAACTTATATGCAGAGTATATCATGTGAAATGCAGGACTAGATGAAGCACAAGCTGGAATCAAGATTGCCAGGAGAAAATATAAACAACCTTGTATGTGCAGATGATACCACCCTAATGTCAGAAAGCGGCGGAACTAAAACCTCTTGATGAAGGTGAAAGAAAATGAAGATTATGGCATCCAGTTCCATCACCTTATGGCAAATAGATGGACAAACAATGGCAACAGTGACAGATTTTATTTTCTTGGGCTCCAAAATAATTTCAGACAGTGACTGCAATCATGAAATTAAAAGACGCTTGCTCCTTGGAAGGAAAGCTACACAAATCTAGACAGTGTATTAGAAAGCAGAGACAGCAGAGGTTGTCATTTCACCAACAAAAGTTCGTATAGCCAATAGTCATAGGAGAGTTGAATGATAATGAAGGATGAGCACTGAAGGACTGATGGTCAAGCTGAAGTTCCAGTACTTTGGTCACCTGATGCAAGGAGCCAGCTCATTGGAAAAGGCCCTTATGCTGGGACAGATTGAAGACAGGAGAAGGAGGTGGCAGAGGATGAGATGGTTGGAAGGTATCACTGACCCAGTGGACATGAGTTTGAGCAAACTCAGGAGATAGTGACAGACAGAAAAGTAGTTTCATCCAATTCCAAAGAAAGGGGCAACAGCCACAGGACTGGAAAAGGTCAGTTTTCATCCAATTCCAAAGAAAGGCAATGTTTCAAACCATTATACAATTACATTTACATTCTTGCAGTTATTTACATTCTAGCAAGGTAATGCTCAGAATCCTTCAAATGAGGCTTCAACAGTATGTGAACCAAGAACTTTCAGATGTACAAGCTGGATTTAGAAAAGATAGAGGAAACAGATCAAACTGTCAACATCCATTGAATCATAGAAAAAGTAAGGGAATTTCAGAAAGAGAAAACATCTACTTCTACTTTACTGACTATGCTAAAGCCCTAGACTTGTGCAGATCACAAAAAACTGGAAAATTCTTAAAGAAATGGGTATACCAGACCTCCTTACCTGCCTCCTGAGAAATCTGTATGCAGATCAAAAGCAACAGTTAGAACCAGACATTGGTTCCAAACTGAGAAAGGAGTATGTCAAGGCTGTGTATTGTCACCCTGCTTATTTAACTTATATGCAGAGTATATCATGTGAAATGCAGGACTAGATGAAGCACAAGCTGGAATCAAGATTGCCAGGAGAAAATATAAACAACCTTGTATGTGCAGATGATACCACCCTAATGTCAGAAAGCGAAGCGGAACTAAAGAGCCTCTTGATGAAGGTGAAAGAAAATGAAGATTATGGCATCCAGTTCCATCACCTTATGGCAAATAGATGGACAAACAATGGCAACAGTGACAGATTTTATTTTCTTGGGCTCCAAAATAATTTCAGACAGTGACTGCAATCATGAAATTAAAAGACGCTTGCTCCTTGGAAGGAAAGCTACACAAATCTAGACAGTGTATTAGAAAGCAGAGACAGCAGAGGTTGTCATTTCACCAACAAAAGTTCGTATAGCCAATAGTCATAGGAGAGTTGAATGATAATGAAGGATGAGCACTGAAGGACTGATGGTCAAGCTGAAGTTCCAGTACTTTGGTCACCTGATGCAAGGAGCCAGCTCATTGGAAAAGGCCCTTATGCTGGGACAGATTGAAGACAGGAGAAGGAGGTGGCAGAGGATGAGATGGTTGGAAGGTATCACTGACCCAGTGGACATGAGTTTGAGCAAACTCAGGGAGATAGTGACAGACAGAGAAGCCTAGCGTGCTGCAGTCCATGGGATCACAAAGAAAGAGGCAGGCATGACTAAGCAACTGAAAAATTACAAAGAAATTAGAAATGTATCTAAAGCAGAATATGATTTATCAAATTTTAAAATTGTAGTAGTAGAGTAAAAACCTTCATGATTAGGATCAATTAACATGGTTCTGAGCAGAACATTTTTTTCAATTTCCTTTCATGTTCTTAAAGAAAAAGGGAAAGAAAATAGAATCAGCAAATGGACTCCCCCACCTCCATCTATGTCTCTCCTCCAGCTTCTCAACAATTTTAGATTGAATCACATACCTAACCATTTTTTAGGTCAAGCAGTGAAAACTAGTAAGTTCATATAGTTCAAGCTTCACATTGCCTTTTTCAAATCATGAAACTTTAGAGTATCTGAGCTAAGATGCTTCCCACATTTTATATACATAAGCAGATGTTCCCTTTGTGTAAAGACCATGATGTCAACTTGACTGTTTTAGGCTGTAGACTTTGTTAAGAGCCATACACTTCCAATTAAAAGAATGTACCATTGTCTGATGATTCACAGCAATATAAAGATAAGTGAAAAGTTTCAGTGTTGTATCAAGATACAGTTACTTTTCAAATGCCTTTCTAAACATGCTGGCTTGGTGTGTGGCAGGCTAGAAGCAACAGACGTACCAGGGCTGTCTTGCCTTCTCTCACTTGTGTCTCCTTGAATCTTAGAGAATGTGCTTTTGTTCATAGTGTATCAAAGGGAAGGATCAAGTCCTTGGTGTAACTGTGCAATGTAATTTGCATATGACCTTATATGTTAGTAGAATGTGACAGTGTAAAGTTCAACAATTTGAACGTTCTATGAAGAAAGCTCTCAATGAGATTCCAAGCCCTCACTCACATAAAGATATTTTCAGTTATTAGTGATGTATTTCACCAACAAAAGTTCGTATAGCCAATAGTCATAGGAGAGTTGAATGATAATGAAGGATGAGCACTGAAGGACTGATGGTCAAGCTGAAGTTCCAGTACTTTGGTCACCTGATGCAAGGAGCCAGCTCATTGGAAAAGGCCCTTATGCTGGGACAGATTGAAGACAGGAGAAGGAGGTGGCAGAGGATGAGATGGTTGGAAGGTATCACTGACCCAGTGGACATGAGTTTGAGCAAACTCAGGAGATAGTGACAGACAGAGAAGCCTAGCGTGCTGCAGTCCATGGGATCACAAAGAAAGAGGCAGGCATGACTAAGCAACTGAAAAATTACAAAGAAATTAGAAATGTATCTAAAGCAGAATATGATTTATCAAATTTTAAAATTGTAGTAGTAGAGTAAAAACCTTCATGATTAGGATCAATTAACATGGTTCTGAGCAGAACATTTTTTTCAATTTCCTTTCATGTTCTTAAAGAAAAAGGGAAAGAAAATAGAATCAGCAAATGGACTCCCCCACCTCCATCTATGTCTCTCCTCCAGCTTCTCAACAATTTTAGATTGAATCACATACCTAACCATTTTTTAGGTCAAGCAGTGAAAACTAGTAAGTTCATATAGTTCAAGCTTCACATTGCCTTTTTCAAATCATGAAACTTTAGAGTATCTGAGCTAAGATGCTTCCCACATTTTATATACATAAGCAGATGTTCCCTTTGTGTAAAGACCATGATGTCAACTTGACTGTTTTAGGCTGTAGACTTTGTTAAGAGCCATACACTTCCAATTAAAAGAATGTACCATTGTCTGATGATTCACAGCAATATAAAGATAAGTGAAAAGTTTCAGTGTTGTATCAAGATACAGTTACTTTTCAAATGCCTTTCTAAACATGCTGGCTTGGTGTGTGGCAGGCTAGAAGCAACAGACGTACCAGGGCTGTCTTGCCTTCTCTCACTTGTGTCTCCTTGAATCTTAGAGAATGTGCTTTTGTTCATAGTGTATCAAAGGGAAGGATCAAGTCCTTGGTGTAACTGTGCAATGTAATTTGCATATGACCTTATATGTTAGTAGAATGTGACAGTGTAAAGTTCAACAATTTGAACGTTCTATGAAGAAAGCTCTCAATGAGATTCCAAGCCCTCACTCACATAAAGATATTTTCAGTTATTAGTGATGTATTTAGCTGATCCTTTTCATTTATCAAACATTTGAGAATAGACTCTCAGTCTTCAGGACTCTAATACCAATTGCATGACTAAAATTAGAGCTCTTAAAAATGTGCTAATGCCTTTAATTTCTATGTCTCTAGAAAATAAAAGGGATCTGAGAGCATTAGGAGGGAGGATAAAGGCATCCTTACTAATTAGATGATGTTCACCTAATCACTTATGGTCTCTGCTTCTAAAAACTAGAATAGCACGGTCACTTATTTATTCCTCCTCTAATTCTGCCACTTGGCTGGAGATCCAAGTCACTCTTAATTTATCTTATTTTAGAAACATATAATCTAGCTAATTTGTTCTTTAAGAACTAAATTCGAAGTCAAATACCTCCTTTTAAGCCTAGCTTCATGTTATGTCTGAATGTCCAGGTAAGTTGGGGGAAGGAAAGAAAATCTATCAAATACCTCAGAGGGCCCAAAATCTAAGCAGGTGGAAACAGTGTATGAATCAAAAGTGCTAATCTGTGTGCTAATGGACCATTTATTTGCATTCTGTTTACCTTGGGGGAAAAAAGTCCTGTTCAGTGTTTCTCATTTTGAGTACAATATGTGTTATCTGTTGATTGTTAAAGAAAAGCACTGGGCTTCCCTGGTGGTGCAGTGAGTAAAGAGTCTGCCTTACGGTGTGAAGGACACCGGTTCAATCCCTGACCCAGGAGGATCCCACCTGCATTGCAGTGACTGGACCAGTATGTCCAATTGGGAGCTAGTATTCTGGAGCGCCATGCGCCCAGAGCCGGTTCTCTGCAATGAGAGAGGCCACTGTGATGGGAGGCCCTCACAGGCCAAGGAATAAAGATGGATGAAAATAATTAAATAAGAAAGCAATAAAAGAGGTCAAAATTAAAATATATATATATATATGTAAAAGAAAAGCACTGCACATGCTCAGGTATTCACATTTCTAAGCTGCATAATTGGTTTCTGTCTCAAAATAGAAAGCTATCAACTAAATGACTCACACAAGGTATTTCCAAATACCCATTTGATAAAGT
The DNA here is from genome assembly GCA_022376925.1 of Tragulus kanchil. NCBI lineage: Eukaryota > Metazoa > Chordata > Mammalia > Artiodactyla > Tragulidae > Tragulus > Tragulus kanchil. The sequence continues at coordinate 106,520,526 of JAIOJX010000030.1, read as the reverse complement.
CATTAATGCACTGCAAATATCTACGCAAGACTTTTAATAAACTGATGGATTTTGCCAAATATTAAATGGCAAGAGGAATCCAAATGTTCAAATTGTATAAAATTTGGAGTTGCATTATTTTAAGGGAATAAATGGACAAGCCTGCTCACACAGCTGGTCTGGAGTTGTAGAGGTCCAGCAGCCTGAGTCAACACTCTCCTGGTCTCAGCTATAATTTAATGCCATTAAGCTGGTGACAACTGTGTAGATCTGGTTTAAATATCAATGAGAACAATTCTGGCTTCTGTGACTGCCTAAAACTTCCAGGATTCAAGCATCATTCCAAGAATCTCCTCTTTGACTGGGGCCTGATTCATATGTATGATTAGGAGATTGGGGGGTAGGGGGAAAGATGTTGGAATGCTAGGGTCTTCTTTTTTCCCGCCTTTTCCCAAGACTGAATTGCTTACTTTATCAAACCAAATTTGAGAATGCAAGCTGGGCAGAGAATAAAAACCAATCACCAGTTGCATAATGTTGTAATTTACATGGTCACAATTTTACTGTATTATTGTCATGAATATTCTTTATACCAGCTCTTGAAGTCTTTGGACATCAAACTTTAAAGTATTTTTGCACCTTCATGTTGATTTTTTTGTTGGCCAAAACCCACTAAACATGCAGTTTTAGAAAAATAGCTAATGTATTGTATTTGATTGTTTGTCTGGGTTACTTCAACCCTATAAGATAGGTACGCTAGTTGTTTCCATTTTAAAGGTTAGAAAACTGAGGTACGGAGAGGCAGTGAAATTGATGAATATCACTCACTGTATTAGGCCTTCCCTGGTGGCTCTGTGGTCCAATTGGGAGCTAGTATTCTGGAGCGCCATGCGCCCAGAGCCGGTTCTCTGCAATGAGAGAGGCCACTGTGATGGGAGGCCCTCACAGGCCAAGGAATAAAGATGGATGAAAATAATTAAATAAGAAAGCAATAAAAGAGGTCAAAATTAAAATATATATATATATATGTAAAAGAAAAGCACTGCACATGCTCAGGTATTCACATTTCTAAGCTGCATAATTGGTTTCTGTCTCAAAATAGAAAGCTATCAACTAAATGACTCACACAAGGTATTTCCAAATACCCATTTGATAAAGTCATTAATGCACTGCAAATATCTACGCAAGACTTTTAATAAACTGATGGATTTTGCCAAATATTAAATGGCAAGAGGAATCCAAATGTTCAAATTGTATAAAATTTGGAGTTGCATTATTTTAAGGGAATAAATGGACAAGCCTGCTCACACAGCTGGTCTGGAGTTGTAGAGGTCCAGCAGCCTGAGTCAACACTCTCCTGGTCTCAGCTATAATTTAATGCCATTAAGCTGGTGACAACTGTGTAGATCTGGTTTAAATATCAATGAGAACAATTCTGGCTTCTGTGACTGCCTAAAACTTCCAGGATTCAAGCATCATTCCAAGAATCTCCTCTTTGACTGGGGCCTGATTCATATGTATGATTAGGAGATTGGGGGGTAGGGGGAAAGATGTTGGAATGCTAGGGTCTTCTTTTTCCTGCCTTTTCCCAAGACTGAATTGCTTACTTTATCAAACCAAATTTGAGAATGCAAGCTGGGCAGAGAATAAAAACCAATCACCAGTTGCATAATGTTGTAATTTACATGGTCACAATTTTACTGTATTATTGTCATGAATATTCTTTATACCAGCTCTTGAAGTCTTTGGACATCAAACTTTAAAGTATTTTTGCACCTTCATGTTGATTTTTTTGTTGGCCAAAACCCACTAAACATGCAGTTTTAGAAAAATAGCTAATGTATTGTATTTGATTGTTTGTCTGGGTTACTTCAACCCTATAAGATAGGTACGCTAGTTGTTTCCATTTTAAAGGTTAGAAAACTGAGGTACGGAGAGGCAGTGAAATTGATGAATATCACTCACTGTATTAGGCCTTCCCTGGTGGCTCTGTGGTACAGAATCTGCCTGCCATTGTAGGAGACATGAGTTTGATCCCCATTCTGGGAGGATCTCATGTACCACGGAACAGCTAAGCTTATGCACCACAACTTTTGAGCTTCTGCCCTAAACCCCATGCTCGACAACAGGAGAAGCCACAACAGTGAAAAGTCCACACACCACAACTAGAGAGTAGCCCCTACTTTCTGCAACTAGAGAACAGCCAGTAATGAAGACCCAACACAGCCAAAAATAAATAAATAAATTTTAAAAAACAAAAAGATCACTGCACCAATTTCCTAGAGTTGCTGTACCAAAGAACCGTAAGCTTAGTGACTTAGGACAACAGAAATGTATTGAAATGTATTGTCGCACAGTTCTGGAGGTTGAAAGTCTGAAATTAAGTTATCAAGAGAGCCATGCTTCATCAGAAGCCTTCCTAGCTCCTGGTAACCCAAGGGTTCCTCAGTTTGTAGATGCATCACTTCAGTCCTTCTTTCAGCCCAGTATTGCCACATAGTCTTCTCCCTCTTGCCTCTGTGTCTTCATGTGTCTAGCTTCATATAGGAACAATAGTCACATTGAATTAGTAGCCCAGCACACTGTACTATGACTTAATCTTAACTAACTACATCTGTGATGACCAAATTTCCAAATTAGGTCAGACTTTGAGGAACTGAGGGTAGGACTTCAACATATCTCTTTTGGGGAAGAGTCAGATGTGACTGGGTTTCCCACACATGTACTAAAGTCAAAAACTTTGAATTGCTTATTCAAACCAAATTTGAGAATGCAAGCTGGGCAGAGAATAAACCAATCACCAGTTGCATAATGTTGTAATTTACATGGTCACAATTTTACTGTATTATTGTCATGAATATTCTTTATACCAGCTCTTGAAGTCTTTGGACATCAAACTTTAAAGTATTTTTGCACCTTCATGTTGATTTTTTTGTTGGCCAAAACCCACTAAACATGCAGTTTTAGAAAAATAGCTAATGTATTGTATTTGATTGTTTGTCTGGGTTACTTCAACCCTATAAGATAGGTACGCTAGTTGTTTCCATTTTAAAGGTTAGAAAACTGAGGTACGGAGAGGCAGTGAAATTGATGAATATCACTCACTGTATTAGGCCTTCCCTGGTGGCTCTGTGGTACAGAATCTGCCTGCCATTGTAGGAGACATGAGTTTGATCCCCATTCTGGGAGGATCTCATGTACCACGGAACAGCTAAGCTTATGCACCACAACTTTTGAGCTTCTGCCCTAAACCCCATGCTCGACAACAGGAGAAGCCACAACAGTGAAAAGTCCACACACCACAACTAGAGAGTAGCCCCTACTTTCTGCAACTAGAGAACAGCCAGTAATGAAGACCCAACACAGCCAAAAATAAATAAATAAATTTTAAAAAACAAAAAGATCACTGCACCAATTTCCTAGAGTTGCTGTACCAAAGAACCGTAAGCTTAGTGACTTAGGACAACAGAAATGTATTGAAATGTATTGTCGCACAGTTCTGGAGGTTGAAAGTCTGAAATTAAGTTATCAAGAGAGCCATGCTTCATCAGAAGCCTTCCTAGCTCCTGGTAACCCAAGGGTTCCTCAGTTTGTAGATGCATCACTTCAGTCCTTCTTTCAGCCCAGTATTGCCACATAGTCTTCTCCCTCTTGCCTCTGTGTCTTCATGTGTCTAGCTTCATATAGGAACAATAGTCACATTGAATTAGTAGCCCAGCACACTGTACTATGACTTAATCTTAACTAACTACATCTGTGATGACCAAATTTCCAAATTAGGTCAGACTTTGAGGAACTGAGGGTAGGACTTCAACATATCTCTTTTGGGGGGAAGAGTCAGATGTGACTGGGTGACTGAACAATGACGACAATAATTCAATCCAGCCATGTAACTAGAAAGTAGTATAGCAAGGATTAGAATGCTTGCACCCAATCACGCTGCCTAAAATTTGGGGTTATGGTGGGGATTCAGTATGGCAGGATGTTAAATCGTAGTATGTGCAGTATCTAAAAGATTTTGGATGGTGCTGTTCTCAGTTGAAAAACAACTTTGGAACACTCTTCCTTTGTCTTAACCTCCTCTGGAAACAAATACTTTATTGCTGAGCCAATACTTCAGGTTAGTTCCTTAACACTCTGTTGTGTTCCTTTTTATACCTTTGAGAATAGAAGGGGATAATAATATGAAAATTACAGAAGGTAAATGAAAAAGCAATACAAATTCACACAAATAATCATGATAATGATCTTCCAAATATTTATTAATGCATAATTTGTTTTCTTAATGATTTATGATCAATTTATAATTGTTTTAATGATAAGCTTTTTCTAGCATTTGCTGTATGTAAGCACTTTACTAAAAAAGCGCTTTACTCAAAAAGCTTTTGACCATTTGATCATTAAAATAATTACATTAAGCAGGGAACATTATTGCTACTATTTTGCAGATATAGACTCTGAGAATTAGATAAACGAGTTGACTTATCCAAGTTCTTGAAACTGAGCCTAGGCAACCTCCAAAGCCCGCATTCTTTAACATCCTGATCCTTGCCTTTATGATCTCAAGGTTAAAAAACATTGGTGACAGTGTTACTTAGCATGCCTTAAACAGGTTTTTAAAAGACCCTGAAATCCCATACCCCAACATTTCATTGAGGTTGAAGTGAAATATCATTTCATTGAGATTATAAAACTGTTACTCTGACTCATCCTAACAGTAGATTTCTTTCTCCCATTAGAGAAGAAATTACAGATGCTCTCTTGTCTGAGCTCTGTCCAGTCATAAAAGAGTAGTATTTGGAATTTTTCTTTTATACAGACCCTTAAAGGTCTAATAAGATAATAAGAATAACTTATTAGGAACCATGTACAGTTATACTACAGGTATGTGTAATATGGAAGGACAGTGAAGCTAGACTTAACTCTCTCCCCAACACATTGGTATAGCTCTTAGCCATGGGTAAGTAGTTTAGATAATATTTATCCTGATCTTAGTCTTCTCCTTTTTCTTACCGAGTTATTTCTGTATCAAAATATGGCCTTTTCCTGATATTTTAACTGATACTTTTCTTCTGGATCATTACTAAAATACTAGTTGCAACAAATCTTCATACTTTCCACATCTTCTCCAATTCCACTAATGGAATGTATGGACATTTCACCTTAATTACAAGTTCATCTATAACTAGTGGTCTTTCTCATTTACTTATATCGCTGCTGCTGTTTCAACTGCATTAATGTTATACATTCCCCTCTTGCCTTCTGTGCATTGAAATGTGCTCTATAGAGGCTCTGTCTTTTTGGTTCCTACTACTGAAAGAAAAACTCTGATTTGACCATATATGCACCTTGGCAAAATCCTATTCTTCTAAATGTCTTAGTCTACAAATTCACACCAGTTTATGTGATGAAATATAAAAAGTGTATTTAAAAACCTGTATAAAATTGTTCCCATTGGTTCTTTGATCAATGTTTGATTAACTCAAATTTAACAGACCAGAGTCCCATTATATTATACATTTATGAACTTAAGTAAATTAGTTAAATATTTTAAAGTGTATGAACATTTTCAAATATAGCAAATGTCTGACAAGAGAAAGTTATAACTTAAGCAAATCTTTCTCTTCTAAAAATAGGTTAAACTTACAAATAAAAATGTTTGGCTTCTCTAGTGGCTCAGTGGTAAAGAATCCACCTGCTAGTATAGGAGACAAGGGTTCTATCCCTGGTCCAAGAAGATCCCATATGCTGCAGAGTAACTAAGCCCGTGTGCCAAAACTATTGAGCCTGTGCTCTAGAGCCTTGGAGCCGCAACTACTGAGCCCATGTGCCTCAACTGCTGAAACTTGTGTGCCCTAGAGCCTGAGTTCCACACCAGGAGAAGTCACCATAACAAGCCTGCTCACCTCAACTAGAGAGTAGCCCCCACTCCCTGCAACTAGAGAAGAGCCTGTGGCAGCAGTGAAAACCCAGAATCACCAAAAATAAGTAAACAAGTAAAAACAAAACTAGGGCTTCCCTGTTGGTCCAGTGGGTAAAGAGTCTGCCTTACAGTGCAAGGGGACTGGTTTGATCCTGACCTGGGAACCCAGGAATCACCTATTGATGAATATGAAACAGTGAAGCTAGACTCCTCAACACATTGGTATAGCTCTTAGCCATGGGTAAGTAGTTTAGATAATATTTATCCTGATCTTAGTCTTCTCCTTTTCTTACCGAGTTATTTCTGTATCAAAATATGGCCTTTTCCTGATATTTTAACTGATACTTTTCTTCTGGATCATTACTAAAATACTAGTTGCAACAAATCTTCATACTTTCCACATCTTCTCCAATTCCACTAATGGAATGTATGGACATTTCACCTTAATTACAAGTTCATCTATAACTAGTGGTCTTTCTCATTTACTTATATCGCTGCTGCTGTTTCAACTGCATTAATGTTATACATTCCCCTCTTGCCTTCTGTGCATTGAAATGTGCTCTATAGAGGCTCTGTCTTTTTGGTTCCTACTACTGAAAGAAAAACTCTGATTTGACCATATATGCACCTTGGCAAAATCCTATTCTTCTAAATGTCTTAGTCTACAAATTCACACCAGTTTATGTGATGAAATATAAAAAGTGTATTTAAAAACCTGTATAAAATTGTTCCCATTGGTTCTTTGATCAATGTTTGATTAACTCAAATTTAACAGACCAGAGTCCCATTATATTATACATTTATGAACTTAAGTAAATTAGTTAAATATTTTAAAGTGTATGAACATTTTCAAATATAGCAAATGTCTGACAAGAGAAAGTTATAACTTAAGCAAATCTTTCTCTTCTAAAAATAGGTTAAACTTACAAATAAAAATGTTTGGCTTCCCTGGTGGCTCAGTGGTAAAGAGTTCACCTGCCAATGCAGGAGACATGGGTTCGATTCCTGATCCAAGAAGATCCCATATGCTGCAGAGTAACTAAGCCTGTGAGCCACAACCATTGAGCCTGTGCTCCTAGAGCCTTGGAGCCGCAACTACTGAGCCCATGTGCCTCAACTGCTGAAACTTGTGTGCCCTAGAGCCTGAGTTCCACACCAGGAGAAGTCACCATAACAAGCCTGCTCACCTCAACTAGAGAGTAGCCCCCACTCCCTGCAACTAGAGAAGAGCCTGTGGCAGCAGTGAAAACCCAGAATCACCAAAAATAAGTAAACAAGTAAAAACAAAACTAGGGCTTCCCTGTTGGTCCAGTGGGTAAAGAGTCTGCCTTACAGTGCAAGGGGCACTGGTTTGATCCCTGACCTGGGAGGATCCCATGTGTCATGGAGCGGCTGGACCAGTGTGTCCAATTATGAGCCAGTGCTCCAGAGCACACACGCCCAGAGCTGGTGCTCAGCAGCAAGAGAGGCCACTGCAATGACAGGCCCACATAGGCCGAAGAATAAATATGGATGAAAAATAAATAAATAAAAACTCAATATAGAGAAGCCAAAATTTTAAAAAGGAGAGCTTAAAAAAAAAAAAAACTAAATTATTTTTATTTTACTCTTACAAAGTTTTGTTGTTTACTGCTATACATTAAACCCGGAGGTTCAGGTGGGAGGAATTAAGGGGTACCTATGACTGATTCAGATGAGACTTTTTTTTAACTATCTTCGAATTATGACAACCGAAATTATTTTTTTCTTTAATGCAAAGATGTCAAGACTATGTTCTATTATCTTAATACTTATTTATTTGGCTTCCTAGTATGGAAGTTCATCTAATTAAGGAAACAGATTTTCCACAGAACATGAAGAAGGTTAGTTATGGTTACTTATCAGTGAGAGATTTAACACTGAAACATGGAATCAGGAATTAAGTTTAGCATGCTTTTATCTGAGTCATATGAATTCAGTAAATTGTGCTTGTGTCATTGTGCCAGCAGGTGATCACAAGTCTATACCACACAGCTTGATTTAAGTCTCATAACTCTTGTCTCTTGCATTTTTATACTGTTTCTTAAGTCATTCTTTCTTTCCTTCATTCATAATCTCTTAATTTTAGCACTTGATTCCTGTTAAAAGAATTCTATATTTCCATTCAGTTTGCTGATAATTTTTTACAGCTCTTATTTGGATTATGCAAATTTCTTCCTTGCCTGATTGGAGTCTGTATTCTGATCATGCTGTTTTTGTTTTATATATAGATCTTGGCCACAACTCTGTGTTCATCCTTTTTATTTTAAAAATCTTTATGGAGATATGATTTAAATATCATAGAATTCACACATTTAAATTGAACAATTCAATAACTTTTAGTATGTTCACAGAAATGTACAACTATTACCACAATTTGCCAATATATTCATCACCTCAGAAAAGAAACTTAATTTTCAAGTATCACCCCACACCACTTCTCCATATTCTAGTTCCCTCCCAGCCCTAAGCAACCACTAATATACTTTATATCTCTGTTAGTTTCCCTATTCTGAACTTGCATATGAGTGGAGTCAGTAGTGCCTTTTGTGACTGATTTGACTGACAAGAATACAGCATGACCAGCCTGGGACAGGAAACTTTTCTTACAGAGAGGACTGGACTTGATTTAGAGTAAAAGGCAAAAATACCACGACTTTACAGCTGAAAATGGTGGTATAGGATGGAAATGGACAGGGGAAACACTATAGCTTTCCTAGACCAAGATTGCATTCCAATTCGGGTGAATGGTTGACTAGTCAGAAAACTTAGCAGGGAGGTCCTAGAAATAAGAAAGCCATAGAAACCTGAGATAAGCTCTTCCTGGTCACTCGGATAGATAGTGCAATGTATGGCAAAAAGTTCCAAGAAAGGAAGAGTTGAGAACTGACTGCAGATTTTTAAGTAATCCCCAGTGCACACAAAGATCAATAAAGGATAGAAGGATTATGGTCTTGAGATATATGAGCACAACCCTGCCCAAATTGGTGGCCTAACCACTAAAGTATGTTGACACAGTGATGACTTCCTGAAAGTCAGGCTAGAACAAAAAAATATAAACACTGAAAAGACATAAGCAGATGAACAATATGGGAGAGAGACATTCTGCAGTTTATATTCAGGCACATTACTAAAAATAACCAACAACCCGCATTCCAGAAAACCTCAGAGCTGCTATAGTGTATTATCTAAAATGTCTGTTTTTCAATCCCAAATTGCTAGACATGGAAATAAATAAGATATAATCTTTACCTGGGAGTGAGAAGGGTAGGCAATGTAAATTGGCCTTTAGAGGGCCCAGATTCTAAAATTATCAGCAGTATAATATATACTTCAATCCAGCTATTATAAATATGTTATGCATGGCAATTTGTTTTATATTTTTTTAAGATCTTGGCCACAACTCTGTGTTCATCCTTTTTATTTTAAAAATCTTTATGGAGATATGATTTAAATATCATAGAATTCACACATTTAAATTGAACAATTCAATAACTTTTAGTATGTTCACAGAAATGTACAACTATTACCACAATTTGCCAATATATTCATCACCTCAGAAAAGAAACTTAATTTTCAAGTATCACCCCACACCACTTCTCCATATTCTAGTTCCCTCCCAGCCCTAAGCAACCACTAATATACTTTATATCTCTGTTAGTTTCCCTATTCTGAACTTGCATATGAGTGGAGTCAGTAGTGCCTTTTGTGACTGATTTGACTGACAAGAATACAGCATGACCAGCCTGGGACAGGAAACTTTTCTTACAGAGAGGACTGGACTTGATTTAGAGTAAAAGGCAAAAATACCACGACTTTACAGCTGAAAATGGTGGTATAGGATGGAAATGGACAGGGGAAACACTATAGCTTTCCTAGACCAAGATTGCATTCCAATTCGGGTGAATGGTTGACTAGTCAGAAAACTTAGCAGGGAGGTCCTAGAAATAAGAAAGCCATAGAAACCTGAGATAAGCTCTTCCTGGTCACTCGGATAGATAGTGCAATGTATGGCAAAAAGTTCCAAGAAAGGAAGAGTTGAGAACTGACTGCAGATTTTTAAGTAATCCCCAGTGCACACAAAGATCAATAAAGGATAGAAGGATTATGGTCTTGAGATATATGAGCACAACCCTGCCCAAATTGGTGGCCTAACCACTAAAGTATGTTGACACAGTGATGACTTCCTGAAAGTCAGGCTAGAACAAAAAAATATAAACACTGAAAAGACATAAGCAGATGAACAATATGGGAGAGAGACATTCTGCAGTTTATATTCAGGCACATTACTAAAAATAACCAACAACCCGCATTCCAGAAAACCTCAGAGCTGCTATAGTGTATTATCTAAAATGTCTGTTTTTCAATCCCAAATTGCTAGACATGGAAATAAATAAGATATAATCTTTACCTGGGAGTGAGAAGGGTAGGCAATGTAAATTGGCCTTTAGAGGGCCCAGATTCTAAAATTATCAGCAGTATAATATATACTTCAATCCAGCTATTATAAATATGTTCAAAGAATTAAAGATAAATGCAATGGCAATAATTCAACAAGTGGATTATCTCAGTAAGTTGAAACTGCAAAAAAGAACCATATACTCCCTACAACAAATCTGTCTCTTTGTATATTCCTAACCCAGCAGAGAAAAAAAGGAAGAGGGAAGATGGAATCTGTGAGTTGAATCATGTCATTATCCTGCTTAAGGTCTATCAGCAGCTTTCCATTGACTTAGACTAAAAATCCCCCATGAAAAAATTCTTAGAGAAAATAATTTAAGGGCTTCCCCTGGTGGTCCAATGGGTAAGGACACCGCCTTGCAGTGCAAGGGGCGCCAGTTTGATCCCTGGCCTGGGAAGATCCCACGTGCTGTGGAGCGGCTGGACTGATGTGTCCAATTACCAAGCTGGAGCTCTGGGGCGCATGTGCTGAGAGTCGGTGCTCTGTGATGACAGAGGCCACCACGATGGGAGGCCTACAGGAGCCAAAGAACAAAGACAGATGAAAATAGAGAAATGGAAGACCAATAGAAGTGGCCCGCCCGTCCCCCTCCCCCCCCCCCCCCCCCCCCCCGAAAAAAGATAAATAAATAAAATAAATGTTTTAAAAAAAAGAAAATAATTTAAAAGAACCATAAAAAATCAGTAGATGAAAAATACAGTAATTGAAATAAAAAATTCATCACGTTGTATAACAGATTTGAGATGGCAGAAGAAAGAATAAGTGACCGTGAAGATAAATCAGTAGGAATCATCCAATTTAAGTAACAAAAAATATAAACACTGAAAAGACATAAGCAGATGAACAATATGAGAGAGACATTCTGCAGTTTATATTCAGGCACATTACTAAAATAACCAACAACCCGCATTCCAGAAAACCTCAGAGCTGCTATAGTGTATTATCTAAAATGTCTGTTTTTCAATCCCAAATTGCTAGACATGGAAATAAATAAGATATAATCTTTACCTGGGAGTGAGAAGGGTAGGCAATGTAAATTGGCCTTTAGAGGGCCCAGATTCTAAAATTATCAGCAGTATAATATATACTTCAATCCAGCTATTATAAATATGTTCAAAGAATTAAAGATAAATGCAATGGCAATAATTCAACAAGTGGATTATCTCAGTAAGTTGAAACTGCAAAAAAGAACCATATACTCCCTACAACAAATCTGTCTCTTTGTATATTCCTAACCCAGCAGAGAAAAAAAGGAAGAGGGAAGATGGAATCTGTGAGTTGAATCATGTCATTATCCTGCTTAAGGTCTATCAGCAGCTTTCCATTGACTTAGACTAAAAATCCCCCATGAAAAAATTCTTAGAGAAAATAATTTAAGGGCTTCCCCTGGTGGTCCAATGGGTAAGGACACCGCCTTGCAGTGCAAGGGGCGCCAGTTCGATCCCTGGCGGGGAAGATCCCACGTGCTGTGGAGCGGCTGGATTGATGTGTCCAATTACCAAGCTGGAGCATGTGCTGAGAGTCGGTGCTCTGTGATGACAGAGGCCACCACGATGGGAGGCCTACAGGAGCCAAAGAACAAAGACAGATGAAAATAGAGAAATGGAAGACCAATAGAAGTGGCCCGCCCGTCCCCCTCCCTCCCCACCCCACTCCCCCTCCCCAAAAAAAGATAAATAAATAAAATAAATGTTTTAAAAAAAAGAAAATAATTTAAAAGAACCATAAAAAATCAGTAGATGAAAAATACAGTAATTGAAATAAAAAATTCATCACGTTGTATAACAGATTTGAGATGGCAGAAGAAAGAATAAGTGACCGTGAAGATAAATCAGTAGGAATCATCCAATTTAAGTAACAAAAATAAACATTCTCAGAGATTTGAAGAACATTATCAGGCATTCCAATATTCAAAAGTCCAAGCAAGAGAAGAGAAAAAAGTTCTGAAAATATATTTTAAGAAATAATGGCTGAGAATGCCCCAATTTGCTAAAAAAAAAAAAAAAAAAAAAATACAGATCCTAGAATCCTATTGAATCTCAAGAATGATAGAGACCTAAACACAGACATATTTTTCAAGACTGCAGAAAGAAAAGAGAAATGTTGAAAGCAACGAGACAAAAATAGACATCACATTTTTGTTCATAGGAAAAGATACAATTAACAGGTAGGTGATTTCTAATTGGAAACAATGAATGTCAAAAAAGAGATAGCATTTTGAAAATGATGAAAGAAAACACAATATCCACAAAGAATTCTATCAAGTAAAATTATCCTTCAGAAATGAAAGTGAAATAAAGGCATCCCCAGTAGACAAAAATCTAAGAGAATTGATTGACAATTTATCTTACATCTGAGAAAAGACCTGCAGACTGAGAGGAAATGATCTTTCCTACAAGGAAGACCTTCAGGCTGAAAGGAAATGACATCACGTGGCAACTCAGAAGAACACCAGAAATGATAAATATATGGATCAGTGTTTTTTAAGTGTAAAACTATGTTCTTCAGCTTATAAAATATACAAATATAATGTGCTTAACAATAATAACACAAAGGTGAGAAAAAATAATGAAATGGTATTGGAATAAATCCACAGTGTTTATTCAACTAAGAATATTTACTAAGTCTAGTTATTGAAACTAACCAAAAGTAGGTTGTGCAATAAAAAGTCTGTGCACCACGAGGGACTAGAGAAAAAAAAAAGAGAAATGGAAGACCAATAGAAGTGGCCCGCTCCCCCTCCTCCCACCCCACTCCCTCCCAAAAAGATAAATAAATAAAATAAATGTTTTAAAAAAAAGAAAATAATTTAAAAGAACCATAAAAAATCAGTAGATGAAAAATACAGTAATTGAAATAAAAAATTCATCACGTTGTATAACAGATTTGAGATGGCAGAAGAAAGAATAAGTGACCGTGAAGATAAATCAGTAGGAATCATCCAATTTAAGTAACAAAAATAAACATTCTCAGAGATTTGAAGAACATTATCAGGCATTCCAATATTCAAAAGTCCAAGCAAGAGAAGAGAAAAAAGTTCTGAAAATATATTTTAAGAAATAATGGCTGAGAATGCCCCAATTTGCTAAAAAAAAAAAAAAAAAAAAAATACAGATCCTAGAATCCTATTGAATCTCAAGAATGATAGAGACCTAAACACAGACATATTTTTCAAGACTGCAGAAAGAAAAGAGAAATGTTGAAAGCAACGAGACAAAAATAGACATCACATTTTTGTTCATAGGAAAAGATACAATTAACAGGTAGGTGATTTCTAATTGGAAACAATGAATGTCAAAAAAGAGATAGCATTTTGAAAATGATGAAAGAAAACACAATATCCACAAAGAATTCTATCAAGTAAAATTATCCTTCAGAAATGAAAGTGAAATAAAGGCATCCCCAGTAGAAAAAAATCGAAGAGAATTGGTTGACAATTTATCTTACATCTGAGAAAAGACCTGCAGACTGAGAGGAAATGATCTTTCCTACAAGGAAGACCTTCAGGCTGAAAGGAAATGACATCACGTGGCAACTCAGAAGAACACCAGAAATGATAAATATATGGATCAGTGTTTTTTAAGTGTAAAACTATGTTCTTCAGCTTATAAAATATACAAATATAATGTGCTTAACAATAATAACACAAAGGTGAGAAAAAATAATGAAATGGTATTGGAATAAATCCACAGTGTTTATTCAACTAAGAATATTTACTAAGTCTAGTTATTGAAACTAACCAAAAGTAGGTTGTGCAAAGATAAAGTCACATACGTTAATCTCTGTATGTTATATATGTTTGAGTGCTCTGTTGCTTAGTTGTGTCCAACTCTTTGCAGCTGCGTGAACTATATCCACCAGGCTCCTCTGTCCATGCAATTCTCCAGGCAAGAATACTGGAGTAGGTCGCCATTTCCTCCTCCAAGGGATCTTCCCAACCCAGGGATCAAACTTGTGACTCCTATGTCTCCTGTATTGGCAAGCGGGTTCTTTACCACTGTACCACCTGGAAAACCCAAGAATAACCATAGGCAAGCCAAATAACACAAAAATTATAGCTCAAAAATTCACAAAGGGAGCAAAATGGCCTAATAAAAATATTTAGTATCTTCCCTGGTGGTCTTGTGGTTAAGAATCTGACTGCCAATGTAGAAGACACGAGTTTAATCCCTGGTGCAGGAAGATTCCACATGCCTCGGAGCAACTAAGCCCACGCACCACAACTACTGAGCCCAGGTGCCACAGCAACTGAAGCCCACATACCTAGAGCCTGTGCTCTGCAACAGAAGCCAGTGCAATAAGAAGCCCACTCACCACAGTAAATAGTAGCCTCCCCAGCCGTAAAAAAATAGTTTTTAAAAATTGATTAACATAGCAGTAAAGAAGGAACAGAGAAACAAAAGGCATAAGATATATAGAAAACAATAGTAAAATTGCAGGTAAAAATCCAGCCTCGTCAAATAATTACATTAAATTTGAATGGGCTAAACACTTCAATGAAAAGGCAGAGATTAGGGAATTTCCTGACTGTCCAGTGTTTAGGATTCCAGGCTTTTATTGCTGAGGATGCCAGTTCAATCCCTGGTCAGGAAACTGTGTTCACAGAAGCCATGTGGTATAGCCAAAAAAAAGGCAGAGATTGTAGAGTCAATTAAAAAGACAGATTAATTATATGCTATTTATAAAAGACACTTTGATCTTTGCAAACTGTTTGACCTTACTGCTATGTATAGAACATGTCATGCAACAGTACAATACACCTTTTCAAATACATACAAAATATTCTCTGGGATAGATAGACCATGTACTAAGTTATTTTTTTTTTAAAAAAGGAAAAAGTATCAATAAATTTGAAACAATTGAAATCATACAAAGTATGCTTTCCAATCAAAATCAACTTAAATTAGGAATCAACAACAGAAAGACATTTGGGAAACCCCAGAGTAATTGAAAATTAAATAATACACTTCTGAATAACTCATGAGTTAGAAAAGAAATTGCTAGAGAAATTAGAAAATATCTTAAATAAGATGAAAACAGCTTGTATAGTCAAAGCTATGGTTTTCTCAGTAGTCATGTATCAATGTGAGAGTTGGAGCATAAAGAAGGCTGAGCTCCCAAGAATTAATGCCCTTGAACTGTGGTGTTGGAGAATACTCTTGAGAGTTCCTTGGACAGCAAGGAGATCAAACTAGTCAATCCTGATGGAAATCAGCTGTGAATATTCATTGGAAGGACTGATGCTGAAGCTGAAGCTCCATAGTTTGGCCACCTGTTGCAAAGAGCCAATGTAGAAGACACGAGTTTAATCCCTGGTGCAGGAAGATTCCACATGCCTCGGAGCAACTAAGCCCACGCACCACAACTACTGAGCCCAGGTGCCACAGCAACTGAAGCCCACATACCTAGAGCCTGTGCTCTGCAACAGAAGCCAGTGCAATAAGAAGCCCACTCACCACAGTAAATAGTAGCCTCCCCAGCCGTAAAAAAATAGTTTTTAAAAATTGATTAACATAGCAGTAAAGAAGGAACAGAGAAACAAAAGGCATAAGATATATAGAAAACAATAGTAAAATTGCAGGTAAAAATCCAGCCTCGTCAAATAATTACATTAAATTTGAATGGGCTAAACACTTCAATGAAAAGGCAGAGATTAGGGAATTTCCTGACTGTCCAGTGTTTAGGATTCCAGGCTTTTATTGCTGAGGATGCCAGTTCAATCCCTGGTCAGGAAACTGTGTTCACAGAAGCCATGTGGTATAGCCAAAAAAAAAAAGGCAGAGATTGTAGAGTCAATTAAAAAGACAGATTAATTATATGCTATTTATAAAAGACACTTTGATCTTTGCAAACTGTTTGACCTTACTGCTATGTATAGAACATGTCATGCAACAGTACAATACACCTTTTCAAATACATACAAAATATTCTCTGGGATAGATAGACCATGTACTAAGTTATTTTTTTTTTAAAAAAGGAAAAAGTATCAATAAATTTGAAACAATTGAAATCATACAAAGTATGCTTTCCAATCAAAATCAACTTAAATTAGGAATCAACAACAGAAAGACATTTGGGAAACCCCAGAGTAATTGAAAATTAAATAATACACTTCTGAATAACTCATGAGTTAGAAAAGAAATTGCTAGAGAAATTAGAAAATATCTTAAATAAGATGAAAACAGCTTGTATAGTCAAAGCTATGGTTTTCTCAGTAGTCATGTATCAATGTGAGAGTTGGAGCATAAAGAAGGCTGAGCTCCCAAGAATTAATGCCCTTGAACTGTGGTGTTGGAGAATACTCTTGAGAGTTCCTTGGACAGCAAGGAGATCAAACTAGTCAATCCTGATGGAAATCAGCTGTGAATATTCATTGGAAGGACTGATGCTGAAGCTGAAGCTCCATAGTTTGGCCACCTGATGCAAAGAGCCAACTCTGATTCTGGGAAAGATTGAGGGCAGGAGGAGAAGGGGTCATAGAGTTTGAGATGGTAGGATGGCATCACCAACTCAATGGACATGAGTTTGAGCAGGCTCCAGGAGATGGTGAGCACAGGGAAGCTGGGTGTGCTGCAGTTCACTGGGTCGCAAAGAGTCAGACACAACTGAGTGACCAAACTGAACCCAGATGAAGATAAAAACCTAAAATATCAACATTTATGGGGTACATCATTGACAGTAACTGATGGGTCAGGTAAGTGTCCAGAGACTTAGAGAATACACAAGTGAAGAACTGTTACAGGAATGATGGGCACAGTGTAAAAATATTTGTGTCACATGGATTCCAGCTGCAAGGAAGAGGGTTATAAATCACATAAACAGGTATACATAACTTTTCCTGGCAAACTTCTTTTAAAGAGTGTTTATAACAAATTAACCACACTGAATCAGTGAAGGTCATCATGAGCTCATATTTATATTTCTCCCCCTCTCACAATTGGTTATTTTCATTAAGTTGACTTATGGCATCTTCTGATGTGTAAGAGATTCTGTTTTACCAAATCATTAGTATTTTCTTTGGGGATTTCTTCTTCTTTGTGTATACATATAACCTTTTCCATCCTCAAAATCATAAAAATAATATTCCCATAAATTTCCTTTAAGTTTTATTATGGTTTCATCAAAATATTATTTTATGCTTGCCTTTAAAGATTAATATTTTGCTTGTTTGTTTTGTTTTTTATTTTTATATTTTATTTTTTACAGTTTTGTTGTTTGATATTGTGTTCTATGGTACTGTTGGGTAAAATAGTTTATTATTACATGGACTCAAAGAAGAATCCAGTCTTATTATCCTAAAACCATTTACATATTTTTAAAGCTTAAAATAGAGCCACTTGACTTGTGAGTGCATAAAGAAGGCTGAGCTCCCAAGAATTAATGCCCTTGAATTGTGGTGTTGGAGAATACTCTTGAGAGTTCCTTGAACAGCAAGGAGATCAAACTACTCAATCCTAAAAGAAACCAACCTTGAAAATTCACTGGAAGGACTGTTACTGAAGCTGAAGCTCCATAGTTTGGCCACCTGATGCAAAGAGCCAACTCTGATTCTGGGAAAGATTGAGGGCAGGAGGAGAAGGGGTCATAGAGTTTGAGATGGTAGGATGGCATCACCAACTCAATGGACATGAGTTTGAGCAGGCTCCAGGAGATGGTGAGCACAGGGAAGCTGGGTGTGCTGCAGTTCACTGGGTCGCAAAGAGTCAGACACAACTGAGTGACCAAACTGAACCCAGATGAAGATAAAAACCTAAAATATCAACATTTATGGGGTACATCATTGACAGTAACTGATGGGTCAGGTAAGTGTCCAGAGACTTAGAGAATACACAAGTGAAGAACTGTTACAGGAATGATGGGCACAGTGTAAAAATATTTGTGTCACATGGATTCCAGCTGCAAGGAAGAGGGTTATAAATCACATAAACAGGTATACATAACTTTTCCTGGCAAACTTCTTTTAAAGAGTGTTTATAACAAATTAACCACACTGAATCAGTGAAGGTCATCATGAGCTCATATTTATATTTCTCCCCCTCTCACAATTGGTTATTTTCATTAAGTTGACTTATGGCATCTTCTGATGTGTAAGAGATTCTGTTTTACCAAATCATTAGTATTTTCTTTGGGGATTTCTTCTTCTTTGTGTATACATATAACCTTTTCCATCCTCAAAATCATAAAAATAATATTCCCATAAATTTCCTTTAAGTTTTATTATGGTTTCATCAAAATATTATTTTATGCTTGCCTTTAAAGATTAATATTTTGCTTGTTTGTTTTGTTTTTTATTTTTATATTTTATTTTTTACAGTTTTGTTGTTTGATATTGTGTTCTATGGTACTGTTGGGTAAAATAGTTTATTATTACATGGACTCAAAGAAGAATCCAGTCTTATTATCCTAAAACCATTTACATATTTTTAAAGCTTAAAATAGAGCCACTTGTCATGTCTTCTAATGTCAAAAATTATAAATAGCTTATAACTAACCACAACACACTAGGTCACAGTTTTTTTTTTTTACACTGCTCTTTTCTTCACGTTTTCTTCATATACTTGTCATTATGCCAGATTGGCCCCCAGATAGTGTTTCTTCTCTATAATCTTTAATCCTCATCATTGCCAATTTAGATATGAACAAATAATTCACCCGACTGAGGACTTAGTCTACAGCTCATGTGTTTGAGAAACCTGTTCCTAAATGTATTTGGGGACTATATTTCCACACTCACTAGAAAAAATGAAATGAAAATGGTTATTAAATATTTTAAATATTTAGATTTCTTCTGCCTATGGCTCTGTTACTACAATTTTTTAAAAACTCTTTTTGTTTTTTGCAGTGTCTGATTCTCTATTAGATTAAGATTTAGAAAGAAATCACTAACTATAAAGAATCTTTTTGGAGTACATGGGGAAATTTAGAAATGATCTATAGCTATATAAATTATCACATCAAATATTAAGTTTATTGTACAGTGATGATGTGAAACAATATTTTTTTATAGAGTTTTGTTGTTTACTGCCACACATCAACCTGAATCCATCATAGGTATACACATGTCCCCCTTGAACCTCCTCCCCATCTCCTCCCAATCTCCCTCCCCAACCCCCTTACCCCTTTCCAGTTTGTCACCACAGAGTCCCTCAATTGGTTATTTTCATTAAGTTGACTTATGGCATCTTCTGATGTGTAAGAGATTCTGTTTTACCAAATCATTAGTATTTTCTTTGGGGATTTCTTCTTCTTTGTGTATACATATAACCTTTTCCATCCTCAAAATCATAAAAATAATATTCCCATAAATTTCCTTTAAGTTTTATTATGGTTTCATCAAAATATTATTTTATGCTTGCCTTTAAAGATTAATATTTTGCTTGTTTGTTTGTTTTTTATAACTTTTTATTTTATTTTTTACAGTTTTGTTGTTTGATATTGTGTTCTATGGTACTGTTGGGTAAAATAGTTTATTATTACATGGACTCAAAGAAGAATCCAGTCTTATTATCCTAAAACCATTTACATATTTTTAAAGCTTAAAATAGAGCCACTTGTCATGTCTTCTAATGTCAAAAATTATAAATAGCTTATAACTAACCACAACACACTAGGTCACAGTTTTTTTTTTTTACACTGCTCTTTTCTTCACGTTTTCTTCATATACTTGTCATTATGCCAGATTGGCCCCCAGATAGTGTTTCTTCTCTATAATCTTTAATCCTCATCATTGCCAATTTAGATATGAACAAATAATTCACCCGACTGAGGACTTAGTCTACAGCTCATGTGTTTGAGAAACCTGTTCCTAAATGTATTTGGGGACTATATTTCCACACTCACTAGAAAAAAATGAAATGAAAATGGTTATTAAATATTTTAAATATTTAGATTTCTTCTGCCTATGGCTCTGTTACTACAATTTTTTAAAAACTCTTTTTGTTTTTTGCAGTGTCTGATTCTCTATTAGATTAAGATTTAGAAAGAAATCACTAACTATAAAGAATCTTTTTGGAGTACATGGGGAAATTTAGAAATGATCTATAGCTATATAAATTATCACATCAAATATTAAGTTTATTGTACAGTGATGATGTGAAACAATATTTTTTTATAGAGTTTTGTTGTTTACTGCCACACATCAACCTGAATCCATCATAGGTATACACATGTCCCCCCTTCGAACCTCCTCCCCATCTCCTCCCAATCTCCCTCCCCAACTTACCCCTCCAGGTCACCACAGAGTCCCTGTTTGAAATCCCCTAGTCTCACAACATAGTCCCCTTCCTTCACCCCAATGTCTGTAAGACTGTTCTCCATGTCTGCCTCTCCATTGCTGCTCTGCATATTCATTTATCAGCACCATCTTTCTAGATTCCAAATATATGTGTCAGTATACAATATTTATCTTTCTCCCTCTCTGACATACTTCAGTCTGTCTAATAGGTTCTATATTCATCTACCTTATTACAACTGATTCAAATGCATTTCTTTGGGGGAGGGGTGGAGTTTAGTTGTTTTACAATGTTGCATTAGTTTCAGGTGTACAGCAAAGTTACTGTAATACGTCTTTTACAGAGTTTTGTTGTTTACAGCTATACATAGTCCCAGAATAGTCATAGGTATATCCCTGACCCCTCCCACCTGAACCCCCCTCCCTTTTCCCCCTGTCCCACCCCCCAGGTTGATGCATAGCCCCCATGTAAGTTCCCTTAGTCTTGCAGCTTAATCACAAGGGTTATCTCTTTTACATATGATAGTGTAGGTTTCCATGTTACTCTTTCCATACCTCTCTCCTGATCATCCCTCCCCCCAATGTCCATAGGTCTGTTCTCTATGTCTGTTTCTCCCTTGCTGCTCTCTGTGTGTATTTATCAGTACCATCTTACTAGATTTCATATATATGTATTAGTATATTGTATTTGTCCTTTTCTTTTTGACTTACTTCACTTTGTCTAATAGGTTCTATATTCATCTACCTTATTACAACTGATTCAAATGCATTTCTTTGGGGGAGGGGTGGAGTTTAGTTGTTTTACAATGTTGCATTAGTTTCAGGTGTACAGCAAAGTTACTGTAATACGTCTTTTACAGAGTTTTGTTGTTTACAGCTATACATAGTCCCAGAATAGTCATAGGTATATCCCTGACCCCTCCCACCTGAACCCCCCTCCCTTTTCCCCCTGTCCCACCCCCCAGGTTGATGCATAGCCCCCATGTAAGTTCCCTTAGTCTTGCAGCTTAATCACAAGGGTTATCTCTTTTACATATGATAGTGTAGGTTTCCATGTTACTCTTTCCATACCTCTCTCCTGATCATCCCTCCCCCCAATGTCCATAGGTCTGTTCTCTATGTCTGTTTCTCCCTTGCTGCTCTCTGTGTGTATTTATCAGTACCATCTTACTAGATTTCATATATATGTATTAGTATATTGTATTTGTCCTTTTCTTTTTGACTTACTTCACTTTGTATAATAGGTTCTAGGTTCTTCCACCTCATTAGGGCTGATTCTTCTGCATTTCTTTTTATGGCTAAGAAATATTCCATTGTATATATGTACCATAGCTTCTTTATCCATTCTTTCATTGATGGACACCTAGGTTATTTCCATGTTCTAGCTATTGTACAGACTGCTGCGATGAACATTGGGGTACAGGTGTTTCTTTCCATTTTGATTTCATCAGGATGTGAGCCTAATAGTGGGATTGCTGGGTCATATGGTGCTTCTATTTTTAGTTTTTTAAGGAATCTCCATACTGTGTTCCATAGTGGCGGTATTACATTCCCACCAACAGTGTCCCTTTTCTCCACAACCTCTCCAGCATTAAAAAAAAAAAAAAGAATATTTATTTGGCTCCACTGCTTCTTAGATGCAGCATGCAGGATCTTTGAGCTTCCTTGTGGCATGTGGAATCGTTAGTTGCAGCAGTGGAATGTAGTTCCCTGACTAGGGAGCAGAGTCTTAGCCACTGGACCTATGGAGAAGTCTTCCTACTGGTTTTTTAAAAATTATCATCTCTGATAGTAATTTGAGAGTCTCCCTCTTCTCTGAGCACAGTGCTCTCCTGCCTCTACTAGGTTTTTCGTTGTTGTTCTGAAAATTTCCGAAACATTTATGTGCCTGCATGTTCAGTCACATCCAGCTCTTTGTGACCCCATGGACTGTAGCCTGCCAGGCTCGTGTGTCCATAGAATTTTCCAGGTAAGGATACTGGAGTGGGTTGAGTTTCCTCCTTCAGGGGATCTTCCCAATCCAGAGGTGGAACCCAAGTCTCCTGCATTGGGAGGTCGATTCTTTACCACGGAGACATCTGAGAAGCCCAGACATTCATGGAGTATTTCTTAAATCTCAGGAAAAAAAGGCAAAAATCTTCTATAGACACTTTAGCGTCCTTTGGAATTTCTCACAGCTTGGTGTTCATACTGATTCAATTTCATATCAAGTGTTATTAAGTATCTTTTCTTGTTAAGGTTTGCGGGGAAAAAAATAGAGGAAAATGAGGATGTACTTTTTTTGTCTCTTGAGATTATACCTCAAGAGACTAAAAAAAAAAAAGAGAGAAAATAGCTCCCAAAGTGCCACTTATTAGTCATGCAAATATATATATTTAGAAGGAAACTATAGTTATATACAGTATATGATATATACCATATATTCTACTACATATTATAGTGATCATTATGAAACTTCAGGACTTTGCCAGAGTCACAAGATAAATATATATAGGTAATTCATTGCTATTTTTTGAGAAAAAACTTAGCCTCATAGTAAAATGAAATAAAAGAAAAGCATGCAGAAACATTGCCAGAATGTATCTTTTCCTTTGTAGATTTCCTCTTAATTTTCAGAGAAGAAAGATATATAATTCTTGTTTTGAAAAGTGGCAGCTATCATGGTCATCCTCCTCATTGACCACAGACTTGCCTTTTTTGTAATCCCTTCATCATTAGAAAATCTTCTTCCTTACCAACCAACAGGAAAGTATGGCAGTATCAGACCATCACTGATACAGAGAAGTGAAAGTCACTTAAAATTTAGTTTCTCAGCCCACATATAGTCAGGTTTAAATAATCTAATTTATGATAGAAGAATTGTCACTGTGTATAAAATACTTCTTTTATTCTATTTTCTTTTGTTTTTCTTAATTTTGGCTTCTTTTATTGTTTTTTCTATTTATTTATTTTCATCCATCTTTATTCTTTGGCCTGTGTGGGCCTTCCATAGCAGTGGCCTCTCGCCTTGCAGAGCACTGGCTCTGGGCATATGCACTCCAGAGGTATGGCTCATAATTGGACACACCAGTCCAGCTCCGTGGCACGTGAGATCTTCCTGTGCCAGGGATAGAACTGGTGCCCCTTGCACTTGCAAGGTGGACTCTTTGCCCACTGGACCACCAGGGAAGGCCCTATTCCATTTTCTTTAATATACTTTCCAAACAAATTTTTAAGAAAAATTATATTTCCTAATTTTCATCTACTATGAATGGTATTCATTCTAAATTTCTGATCTAAAAATAAGAACATTATCAGACCGCTGCTGGAAAATATTTGGTTATCCCCAATTCCTTACTGAATTTCCATTATTTTAAATTGTGTTTTACTTTTTCCAAAAGTTAAAATTATGTGTTTGTACCCAGTTTATACCCATACATATTGAAAATTGAGGTCCTCCACTGACAGCACCTTTAAGATCTGCACATAGGGAACACTTTCTGAGAAGTCAGACCCATAACGTATTTCTGTGATCTTTAATTACATGTCTGACTGTGTTTGCCAATAAGGCTTTATTGTAGTTTTGGCCTAATGATATATTTTCCAATTCTACCTATCTTGCGGAACACATTGAAAGGGTGTATATGGGAACAATGAAATTTGAATTCAAGAAATTACACTTTAAAGATTTGGGATCTTCATTAAACTACAAAAGAACAATAATATGGTTTATTATTCTATTTCAAGTTTTTGACTTGCAATCCTATAGATTGCTGTATACTGATTTATTCCACAGACTGCTTTTAAAAGGGCAGATCAGTAATATTCATTTACAAATTACTATGTCTTGTTGTTAGTATCTTCTAAAATATTATTCTTGGCATATGTGATTCATGAAGACAGCCAGATGGTAAATTTCCCTTTGGCAAAATACATTAAGACTCCTTCATTCTGTCATCCTTTTGCGTGTTCTTACTGTTGTAAGCTCTTACTGTTAACAAATTGAGTGAGATAATGGTCTTAGGAGTCAGATACTTTGAAGAGAGAGGATAGATTCTTTTCTCTTGATTATAGTTCAGTTATGTTCACAGCACCCATCTATCTCAAAAAGGTTAAAGGTCACATGAATATCAGCTTGTAGCATATGCTCTCTTGATTTATTCTACACAGCTTTAGTTAGGCATTTAGTTGGCAAGTTAAATCACTCCCTGTTCTATTAGGTCACTAATAATATTCAGAGGAAGAAATCCCCTCTGAGTATTACCATTAGAAATCATTTCACAGACAATGGAACCAGAGACTCAAATCATCTGGGAGTCAAAACTAAATGATGGGAGGGCAGTGTGGTCACCATGTGAAAAGTTTTATGAAATAAGCCACATACACTTTGATAACCGAGAGAAACCTGGAAACCCTACATTTCTCTTTATACTTGGGAATCCATGTTTCCTCATCACTTTCCTATTCTGTGTGGGTTAATGATATAAAATGTTAAGAATGTACACAGATATGAATTGCTATCACTTATTCTATCTTAGGGCCAAACAGCTTCCTCTGGAAGCTAGAAGACTTTATTCAAGCTTCAGTAAAACCAAAATGGATGATTCAGGGGCTTTCCAACAAAAGAAATAAAAGTACTGTGAACAATGTTAATGTTTCTGTCTGTTTCTAGATGTTTCCTGAAAGCCATTAACAAGTGCCTGATTTACCAATATTAGATTGAAGAATCATTACAAATAATAATTTGTAAAGATTTGGGATCTTCATTAAACTACAAAGAACAATAATATGGTTTATTATTCTATTTCAAGTTTTTGACTTGCAATCCTATAGATTGCTGTATACTGATTTATTCCACAGACTGCTTTTAAAAGGGCAGATCAGTAATATTCATTTACAAATTACTATGTCTTGTTGTTAGTATCTTCTAAAATATTATTCTTGGCATATGTGATTCATGAAGACAGCCAGATGGTAAATTTCCCTTTGGCAAAATACATTAAGACTCCTTCATTCTGTCATCCTTTTGCGTGTTCTTACTGTTGTAAGCTCTTACTGTTAACAAATTGAGTGAGATAATGGTCTTAGGAGTCAGATACTTTGAAGAGAGAGGATAGATTCTTTTCTCTTGATTATAGTTCAGTTATGTTCACAGCACCCATCTATCTCAAAAAGGTTAAAGGTCACATGAATATCAGCTTGTAGCATATGCTCTCTTGATTTATTCTACACAGCTTTAGTTAGGCATTTAGTTGGCAAGTTAAATCACTCCCTGTTCTATTAGGTCACTAATAATATTCAGAGGAAGAAATCCCCTCTGAGTATTACCATTAGAAATCATTTCACAGACAATGGAACCAGAGACTCAAATCATCTGGGAGTCAAAACTAAATGATGGGAGGGCAGTGTGGTCACCATGTGAAAAGTTTTATGAAATAAGCCACATACACTTTGATAACCGAGAGAAACCTGGAAACCCTACATTTCTCTTTATACTTGGGAATCCATGTTTCCTCATCACTTTCCTATTCTGTGTGGGTTAATGATATAAAATGTTAAGAATGTACACAGATATGAATTGCTAT
This sequence comes from Tragulus kanchil, assembly GCA_022376925.1. Taxonomy (NCBI): domain Eukaryota; kingdom Metazoa; phylum Chordata; class Mammalia; order Artiodactyla; family Tragulidae; genus Tragulus; species Tragulus kanchil. The sequence continues at coordinate 106,494,349 of JAIOJX010000030.1, read as the reverse complement.
CACTTATTCTATCTTAGGGCCAAACAGCTTCCTCTGGAAGCTAGAAGACTTTATTCAAGCTTCAGTAAAACCAAAATGGATGATTCAGGGGCTTTCCAACAAAAGAAATAAAAGTACTGTGAACAATGTTAATGTTTCTGTCTGTTTCTAGATGTTTCCTGAAAGCCATTAACAAGTGCCTGATTTACCAATATTAGGATTGAAGAATCATTACAAATAATAATTTGTAATGATTTGTGAAAAATAGTCTCATAAGGAGCCCTCATAGTCAAGTACTAGGCCCCTCTGCCTCCCCTGACTCTGCTCTGTCTCCCTTTTCATTTCCCATCAGTTTCCAGCTACTATAAAGAAGCTTGAGTAGGACAAAACGACCATCCTTCAAAATTGTGTTACGAGTTTTGCACAGAAAGAACTTTAGTTGTTACAACAATGAAGAGCAGTTAACTGAAACTAATCAATGGAAACAAGTAAATTAAAGTAACTTGCAGAGAGTCAAAGGCACTGCTTCCTTTGTGTTCTTTTCAGTCCTCCTAGGATGCAACTATGGGTTGAGGGATAGAGCTGGGTGAAACCTATACCAGATAGCAGCTTTCAGTCACAGTCATGAGATGGAAGGTCCCCTCAGACAGCACAATCAGCAAACACCCAGCAGTAGCAGATGTTGACAAAGCTCTCTGGTCTGAGTAAAATGCAGTAAACCAGGCAGCCTGCAAACTAGAATCTTACGGCCAGGGGACCCCAGGGACAAGTGCACTAACAAATGTGAAGCTCCTAGCCCTATTGAGAAATTCCTCCTTGGGTCTGGTCCTTTGTTTTGTTTCTCTCTTCTTGTTATAATGTTTTTGGCATCTGTATTGGGCTTCTTGGTATGCAGAGTATTCTCACATGTGCTGTGTCTTCTAAGCCTCAAAAGAATCCTCTAATTTAGGTGTTCTGGCATCTCTAGAGGAGGAAGTGCAGTTCAGTCAAGTTTGGTGACATGCTGCATTTCAAATATCCAATGATTGATGGGCCTGGGACTTGAATATAGATTCTTTTTTTTGAATATAGATTTTTAAAAATCTGTATCTTTTGTCATGTTGACCACATCACACTACCTATTACTTACACTGGTGGAGACACAAATAGGTTAACAACCACCCTCCATATAAAATCTGCAAAGCATCAAGGAAACAGCTGATCAAATGAAGGTAGAAAACGCTGTATACTATCTTGCTTTAAAAGACTTACTATGTGTAATAGTTTATTTTAAATTCTGAGAGGTCCTGAAAGAAATGAGCTCTTTAATTTTGCTTTATCCAGCATTTTTCAAATTTTTATTTCATAGAACAATTTTTCCATTTAATATGCATCAGCATTTCAGAGAGAAATATTCCATAAAAGACTTTTCAGAGAGCACTACCAAGTGAAATATAAATCTCTCAGTTAAATTTGAATTTCAGGTTTTAAATAAAATTAATGAGATTAAGTATACCTCAGATATTCTGTGGGACATAGAATAATTATGTATCTATAGGTAGAATAATTATTTGACTTTTTATCTGAAGTTTATCACCAACTCAATGGACATGAGTTTGAGCAAGTTCTGGGAGATGGTGAAGGACAGGGAAGCCTGGCATGCCACAGTCCGTGGGGTTGCAAACATTTGGGTATGACTGACAGACTGAACACGAACAACAAATTTAAAGTTCATATTTAGTTGATGTCCTATATTTTTATTTGCTAGATCTGACAACCCCAGTCGTGATGATTACTGGTTACTGTCTTTCCTTTTCTGTAGGTACTCAATAAATAATAAGCTCCATGGCATAAATTTTATTTTTTCTTTTGTACCATATAATTATTAGATTAGTATTATACAGTAATGAAGAAAATGTATTAGCTCTAATAGCAAAACCACAGAAAAAATTAAAATGTAAGTTGGAATTATAATGATGACTTCTTTTCCCACAAATGTCATTTTGAATCCTAGAATAGAATCACAGAGCAGACAAATAGCAAGATCAAGCAAGCCAACTGAAAAATGGTAAAGTGTGACTTGAGGCTATAATGTTTCCATAGCATCATCTTCACTGCCTGCTGATTATCTCCAAATGAATGACCTGCCATCACCTCAGTCCTGCAGCACTACTCTGCTAGTACATACCATTATTTAGAAACCAATGTTATCTTTGACTCTGCTCTCTCCTTGTTGTTGTTGTTCAGTCACTAAGCCTCATGGACTGTAGCACGCCACACTCCTCTGTCCTCCGCTGTCTCCTGGAGTTTGCTCAAATTCTGTCCATGAGTTGATGATGCTATCAAACCACCTCATCCTTTGCCACCTCCTTCTCCTTTTGCCTTTAGTCTTTACAACCATCATGGTCTTTTTCAGTGAGTCAGCTCTTTTCATCAGGTGGCTGAAGTATTGGAGCTTCAGCTTCAACATCAGTCCTTCCAATGAATATTCAGGGTTGATGTCATCTCCTTAAGCCCACCTATCTAATGGATTTCTAAATCCCTATCAATCCTACCTCCAAAATAACTTGTATCTCTGCCCTCAGAGGTAATGCCATCTACACTCCCTGTTAGCAGATCTGCTACCTTTTGGTCTCCATCTTCAGTATCTTCTGATGGGCCTCCCTGCCTTCAATATTCTCCTACATAGTTACTCCTTTATAGTATACCACTATCAGAGTTACCTTAAGAACCATTTTAAACATCTGGAGTCTGCTGAAAACCATATAGTGATATCCAGAACCTGTATTTGTTTACTGATTTTCTTCTGGATGGGATGCCCTAACTCCCAATTGCAAACATTTGGGTATGACTGACAGACTGAACACGAACAACAAATTTAAAGTTCATATTTAGTTGATGTCCTATATTTTTATTTGCTAGATCTGACAACCCCAGTCGTGATGATTACTGGTTACTGTCTTTCCTTTTCTGTAGGTACTCAATAAATAATAAGCTCCATGGCATAAATTTTATTTTTTCTTTTGTACCATATAATTATTAGATTAGTATTATACAGTAATGAAGAAAATGTATTAGCTCTAATAGCAAAACCACAGAAAAAATTAAAATGTAAGTTGGAATTATAATGATGACTTCTTTTCCCACAAATGTCATTTTGAATCCTAGAATAGAATCACAGAGCAGACAAATAGCAAGATCAAGCAAGCCAACTAAAAAATGGTAAAGTGTGACTTGAGGCTATAATGTTTCCATAGCATCATCTTCACTGCCTGCTGATTATCTCCAAATGAATGACCTGCCATCACCTCAGTCCTGCAGCACTACTCTGCTAGTACATACCATTATTTAGAAACCAATGTTATCTTTGACTCTGCTCTCTCCTTGTTGTTGTTGTTCAGTCACTAAGCCTCATGGACTGTAGCACGCCACACTCCTCTGTCCTCCGCTGTCTCCTGGAGTTTGCTCAAATTCTGTCCATGAGTTGATGATGCTATCAAACCACCTCATCCTTTGCCACCTCCTTCTCCTTTTGCCTTTAGTCTTTACAACCATCATGGTCTTTTTCAGTGAGTCAGCTCTTTTCATCAGGTGGCTGAAGTATTGGAGCTTCAGCTTCAACATCAGTCCTTCCAATGAATATTCAGGGTTGATGTCATCTCCTTAAGCCCACCTATCTAATGGATTTCTAAATCCCTATCAATCCTACCTCCAAAATAACTTGTATCTCTGCCCTCAGAGGTAATGCCATCTACACTCCCTGTTAGCAGATCTGCTACCTTTTGGTCTCCATCTTCAGTATCTTCTGATGGGCCTCCCTGCCTTCAATATTCTCCCTACATAGTTACTCCTTTATAGTATACCACTATCAGAGTTACCTTAAGAACCATTTTAAACATCTGGAGTCTGCTGAAAACCATATAGTGATATCCAGAACCTGTATTTGTTTACTGATGTTTGCTAATATCCAGTTGGCCAAAGCAAGTTAGGTGATGAACCCTAAATTCAAGTGTTAGAAAAATAGAGTCCTCTAATGGAAGGAGGTGCAAAAGCACATTGCAATATATACACAATATATATTGTGAATATAGAAATAGACTGTGGCCATTTGTGCTATCTTACACCTATAAGGTATTCCCTGGTGGCTCAGATGATAAAAGAATCTGCCTGCACCTGGGTTCAATCCCTGAGTTGGGAAGATCCATTGGCAATTCACTCCAGTATTCATGCCTAGAGAATCACCATGGACAGAGGACCTTGGTGAGCTGCAGTCCACAGGGCCACAAAGGGTCAGACATGACTGAGCAGCTAAACACACACACACCATATATAGATTTTTAAATTTTTTAAATTAGATGATAATTATTTAACGATATTGAGGTTATTTTTTCCATACATCAGTGTGAATTGGCCATAGGTATACATATGTATACCACTCTTTCTTGAAACCCCCTCCCACCATCCTTCCCAGCCACCCCTCTAGGTTATCACAGAGCACCAGCTTTGGGTTCCCTGCATCATACTTCAGACTCCTACTGGCTGTTTTAACATATGGTGATGTATATGTTTCAATGCTATTCTCTCAAATAATTCCACCCTCTCCTTCTCCCACTGTGGCCAAAAATCTGTGCTTTATGTCTGTGTCTCCTTTGCTGCCCTGCAAATAGGATCATCAGTACTATCTTTCTAGATTCCATATGTATACATTAATATAGCATATTTGTTTTTCTTTTTCTGACTAACCTCACTTTGTATTGGTTCATCCACCTAGGTTTATCAACCTCATTAGAACTGTCTCAGATGCATTCCTTTTTATAGCTGAGTAACATTCCATTGTATATATGTACCACAATTTCCTTTTATTTTGCGATGGGAATCTAGGTTGTTTCTGTGGGCCTCCCTGCCTTCAATATTCTCCTACATAGTTAATCCTTTATAGTATACCACTATCAGAGTTACCTTAAGAACCATTTTAAACATCTGGAGTCTGCTGAAAACCATATAGTGATATCCAGAACCTGTATTTGTTTACTGATGTTTGCTAATATCCAGTTGGCCAAAGCAAGTTAGGTGATGAACCCTAAATTCAAGTGTTAGAAAAATAGAGTCCTCTAATGGAAGGAGGTGCAAAAGCACATTGCAATATATACACAATATATATTGTGAATATAGAAATAGACTGTGGCCATTTGTGCTATCTTACACCTATAAGGTATTCCCTGGTGGCTCAGATGATAAAAGAATCTGCCTGCACCTGGGTTCAATCCCTGAGTTGGGAAGATCCATTGGCAATTCACTCCAGTATTCATGCCTAGAGAATCACCATGGACAGAGGACCTTGGTGAGCTGCAGTCCACAGGGCCACAAAGGGTCAGACATGACTGAGCAGCTAAACACACACACACCATATATAGATTTTTAAATTTTTTAAATTAGATGATAATTATTTAACGATATTGAGGTTATTTTTTCCATACATCAGTGTGAATTGGCCATAGGTATACATATGTATACCACTCTTTCTTGAAACCCCCTCCCACCATCCTTCCCAGCCACCCCTCTAGGTTATCACAGAGCACCAGCTTTGGGTTCCCTGCATCATACTTCAGACTCCTACTGGCTGTTTTAACATATGGTGATGTATATGTTTCAATGCTATTCTCTCAAATAATTCCACCCTCTCCTTCTCCCACTGTGGCCAAAAATCTGTGCTTTATGTCTGTGTCTCCTTTGCTGCCCTGCAAATAGGATCATCAGTACTATCTTTCTAGATTCCATATGTATACATTAATATAGCATATTTGTTTTTCTTTTTCTGACTAACCTCACTTTGTATTGGTTCATCCACCTAGGTTTATCAACCTCATTAGAACTGTCTCAGATGCATTCCTTTTTATAGCTGAGTAACATTCCATTGTATATATGTACCACAATTTCCTTATCTATTCGTCTGTCGATGGGAATCTAGGTTGTTTCTGTGTCCTAGCTGTTGTAAATAGTGCTGCAATGAATATTGGGGTACATCAGTTATGGTTTCCTAAGGGTATATGCTCAGTAGTGGGATTTCTGGGCCATATGGTAATTTTATTCCTGATTTTTTAAGGAATCTCCATGCTGTTCTTTGTAGTGACAGTTTTGATTTGTATTCTCATCAACAGTGTAGTAGGGTTGCCTTTTCTCCACACCCTCTCCAGCATTTATTTGTTGGAGACTTTTTGATGATAGTCTGGCCATTCTGACTGGTGTGAGGCGATACCTCATTGGAGTCTTGATTTGTATTGCTGTAATGATTGATAATGAGCATCTTTTCATGTGTTCTTAGCCATCTGTATGTCTTCTTTGGAGGAATGTCTGTTTAGGTCTTCTGTCTACTTTTGAATTGAATTGTTTGTTTTTCTGGTATTGAGCTGCGTGAGGTGCTTGTATATTTTGGAAAGTAATTTTTTGTCAGTTGTTTCATTTGCTGCTCTTTTATATCATTCTGAGAGTTATATTTTCACCTTGCTTATAGTTTCCTTTCTTGTGCAAAAGCTTTTATGCTAATTAGGTCCCATTTGCTTATTTTTGGCTTTATTTCCATTTCTCTAGGAGGTGGGTCATAGAGGATCTTGCTGTGATTTATGTCATAGAGTGTTCTGCCTATGTTTTCCTCTAAGAGTTTTATAGTTTCTGGTCTTATATTTAAGTCTTTAATCCATTTTGAGTTTATTTTTGGATATAGTGTTAGGAAGTGTTATAATTTCTTTCTTTTACTTGTAGTAGACCAGTTTTCCCAGTACTACATGTTGAAGAGACTGTCTTTTCTCCATTGTATATTTTTCCCTCCTTTGTCAAAGATAAGGTGTCCATGGGCATGTGGATTTATGTCTGGGGTTTCTATCTTGTTAGTCTGTATTTCTCTTTTTGTGCCAGTCCAATACTGTCTTGATGACTGTAGCTTTGTAGAATAGGCTGAAGTCAGGAAGGTTGATTCCTCCATCTCCATTCTTTTTTCCCAAGATTGCTTTGGCTACTCTGGGTCTTCTGTGTTTCCATACAAATTGTGAAATTTTTTTGTTTTCTGTGAAAAATACCATTGGTAGTTTTATAGGGATTACATTGAATCTATAGATTGCTTTAGGTAGTAGAGTCATTTTTACTATATTGATGTTTCCAATCCAAGAACATGGTATAGCTGTCCATCTATTTGTGTCATCTTTGATTTTTTCATCTGTATCTTATAGTTTTCTGCATACAGGTCTTTAGTCTCTTAGGTAAATTTATTCCGGAGTATTTTATTCTTCCTGTTGCAATGGTAAACGGGATTGTTTCCTTAATTTCTCGTTCTTATTTTCCATTGTGAGTATATAGAAATGCAAGGAATTTCTGTGTGTTAATTTTATATCCTACAACTTTACTATATTTATTGATTAGCTCTAGTAATTTTCTGGTGTCATCTTTAGGGTTTTCCATGTAAAGAATCATGTCATCTGCAAACAGTGAGAGTTTTACTCCTTTTCAATTTGCTTTTGTTTGCTTTTCTTCTTTGCTGTGGCTAGAACTTCCAAAACTATGATGAGTAATAGTGGTGAGAAGGGGCACCATTGTCTTGTTCCTGATTTTAGAGGAAATGCTTTCATTCCCTCTAAAAACATTGAGGATAATGTTTGCTGTGGGTTTGCCGTATATGGCCTTTATCATGTTGAGATACGTTCTTTCTGTGCCTACTTTCTGGAGAGTTTATATTTCTTTTTCTTTTATGTTTTCCTCTAAGAGTTTTATAGTTTCTGGTCTTATATTTAAGTCTTTAATCCATTTTGAGTTTATTTTTGGATATAGTGTTAGGAAGTGTTATAATTTCTTTCTTTTACTTGTAGTAGACCAGTTTTCCCAGTACTACATGTTGAAGAGACTGTCTTTTCTCCATTGTATATTTTTCCCTCCTTTGTCAAAGATAAGGTGTCCATGGGCATGTGGATTTATGTCTGGGGTTTCTATCTTGTTAGTCTGTATTTCTCTTTTTGTGCCAGTCCAATACTGTCTTGATGACTGTAGCTTTGTAGAATAGGCTGAAGTCAGGAAGGTTGATTCCTCCATCTCCATTCTTTTTTCCCAAGATTGCTTTGGCTACTCTGGGTCTTCTGTGTTTCCATACAAATTGTGAAATTTTTTTGTTTTCTGTGAAAAATACCATTGGTAGTTTTATAGGGATTACATTGAATCTATAGATTGCTTTAGGTAGTAGAGTCTTTTTTACTATATTGATGTTTCCAATCCAAGAACATGGTATAGCTGTCCATCTATTTGTGTCATCTTTGATTTTTTCATCTGTATCTTATAGTTTTCTGCATACAGGTCTTTAGTCTCTTAGGTAAATTTATTCCGGAGTATTTTATTCTTCCTGTTGCAATGGTAAACGGGATTGTTTCCTTAATTTCTCGTTCTTATTTTCCATTGTGAGTATATAGAAATGCAAGGAATTTCTGTGTGTTAATTTTATATCCTACAACTTTACTATATTTATTGATTAGCTCTAGTAATTTTCTGGTGTCATCTTTAGGGTTTTCCATGTAAAGAATCATGTCATCTGCAAACAGTGAGAGTTTTACTCCTTTTCAATTTGCTTTTGTTTGCTTTTCTTCTTTGCTGTGGCTAGAACTTCCAAAACTATGATGAGTAATAGTGGTGAAAAGGGGGCACCATTGTCTTGTTCCTGATTTTAGAGGAAATGCTTTCATTCCCTCTAAAAACATTGAGGATAATGTTTGCTGTGGGTTTGCCGTATATGGCCTTTATCATGTTGAGATACGTTCTTTCTGTGCCTACTTTCTGGAGAGTTTTTACCATAAATGGTTGTTGAATTCTGTCAAAGACTTTCTTTGCATTTGTTGAGGTGATCATATGGTTTTGTTTTGTTTTGTTTTTAAATTTTGTTTTTAAAAATTTTGGCCTCTTTTATTGATTTTTTATCCATTTATTTTCATCCATCTTTATTCTTTGGCCTGTGTGGACCTCCCATCGCAGTGGCCTCTCTTGTCGCAGAGCATTGACTCTGGGCACATGTGCTCCAGAGCGCTGGTTCGTAATTAGACACACTGGTGCAGCCATCCTGCAGCATGTGGGATCTTCCCGGGCCAGGAATCAAACCAGTGCCCCCTGCACTGCAAGGCGAACTCTTTACCCACTGGTCCACAAGGGAAGCCCAATCATATGGGTTTTATCTTTCAGTTTGTTAATACAGTGTATCAGATTTATTGACTTGCATATATTGAAGAATCCCTGCTCAACTTTCACACTTTTTCTGTCACACTACACTGCCATTTCAAGATGAAGCACCCTAAAATATTAATCAACTTACTGCCTTTATTTGGCCACAACAGTACTGATAAACTAGCTTTGGATATAGGCCTTTATTCCTTACATCATCACCTCTTTGATCTGTGCTGCTGCTCTGGCTTCTGTTTAATCAGCCCGTATGTCTGTAGCAATTGCTTGAACTCTGGAACCTGCATCTCCTTCATGTACCTGTAACTTTGTTTAAGGCTATAAACTAAAATTTTATCTTCATAAAATTGTTTTTAAAATACCAACCACATTCCAGTCAATAAATGTTTAAAGAAGATAATTTGTGAAAGAGATGCTTCAACTAGTTAATATATGGATAAATGTTCGGTTTCATTAATAATTATTTAAATGATAGTTATATTTTCTGGTGTCATCTTTAGGGTTTTCCATGTAAAGAATCATGTCATCTGCAAACAGTGAGAGTTTTACTCCTTTTCAATTTGCTTTTGTTTGCTTTTCTTCTTTGCTGTGGCTAGAACTTCCAAAACTATGATGAGTAATAGTGGTGAGAAGGGGCACCATTGTCTTGTTCCTGATTTTAGAGGAAATGCTTTCATTCCCTCTAAAAACATTGAGGATAATGTTTGCTGTGGGTTTGCCGTATATGGCCTTTATCATGTTGAGATACGTTCTTTCTGTGCCTACTTTCTGGAGAGTTTTTACCATAAATGGTTGTTGAATTCTGTCAAAGACTTTCTTTGCATTTGTTGAGGTGATCATATGGTTTTGTTTTGTTTTGTTTTTAAATTTTGTTTTTCAATATTTTTGGCCTCTTTTATTGATTTTTTATCCATTTATTTTCATCCATCTTTATTCTTTGGCCTGTGTGGACCTCCCATCGCAGTGGCCTCTCTTGTCGCAGAGCATTGACTCTGGGCACATGTGCTCCAGAGCGCTGGTTCGTAATTAGACACACTGGTGCAGCCATCCTGCAGCATGTGGGATCTTCCCGGGCCAGGAATCAAACCAGTGCCCCCTGCACTGCAAGGCGAACTCTTTACCCACTGGTCCACAAGGGAAGCCCAATCATATGGGTTTTATCTTTCAGTTTGTTAATACAGTGTATCAGATTTATTGACTTGCATATATTGAAGAATCCCTGCTCAACTTTCACACTTTTTCTGTCACACTACACTGCCATTTCAAGATGAAGCACCCTAAAATATTAATCAACTTACTGCCTTTATTTGGCCACAACAGTACTGATAAACTAGCTTTGGATATAGGCCTTTATTCCTTACATCATCACCTCTTTGATCTGTGCTGCTGCTCTGGCTTCTGTTTAATCAGCCCGTATGTCTGTAGCAATTGCTTGAACTCTGGAACCTGCATCTCCTTCATGTACCTGTAACTTTGTTTAAGGCTATAAACTAAAATTTTATCTTCATAAAAATTGTTTTTTTAAAATACCAACCACATTCCAGTCAATAAATGTTTAAAGAAGATAATTTGTGAAAGAGATGCTTCAACTAGTTAATATATGGATAAATGTTCGGTTTCATTAATAATTACAAAATTCAAGTTAAATCAGTGAGCTACATTGCCACCTTATTTCCCTCTCAGTGGTTTATTCTGTTCCTTGAGGTTATTAATCAAGAGACCTGGTACTTCAAAAGGAGTGTAATTTGAAATATTTGTTTTAGAAAGATTTTAGCTAATTTTAATCAAGACATTTCACTAATTACTAATTCTGTGAATCTCTCCTAAGGAACATATCCTAAATTTGAAAAATGGTTACATGCATGAAGATGTTTGTTATGCAAATATTACCATAAAACTGAAAACAACCCAGTTTGGCAATAGTTAATAGGGGAATGACTCAAACCATTGGATGCTAACCAGAAATATAATAAACTTACGAAATTGTATGAATTGTGTGAAAATAAAAAATATGTTTATAAAATTTCTATGTGTAAAAACAAAATAGTTAAAAACTATAAATATAGGAAAGAAACATGAGAGTTAACTATAGTAGGTTCTGTACTCTCTATAGTATCATTATTAATCCATATTTCTTTGTTAAAATAATTTAGGTTTTTATTTATCCTATATAGTAAAGTTTTCCTTTTTGTAAAAAAGTACATTTATTCAGTTTTGACTACGCTGGGTATTCATTGCTGGGCATTGTTTCTCTGACTGGAGTGCACGGGGGCTACTCTCTAGTTGTGGTAAGTGGGCTTCTCATTGCAGTGGGCTTCCCTGTTGCAGAGCATGGGCTCCAGGGCATGTGGGTTTCAATGATTGCAGCAAGTGGGCTCAGCAGTTGTGGCTCCCAAACTCTAGAGAATAGGCTCAGTAGTTGTGGTGAACAGGCTTAGTTCTCTGTGGTATATGAGATCTTTCTGGATCAGGGATCCAACTTGTATCTCCTTCATTGGCAAGTGAATTCTTTATTACTAAGCCATTAAGGAATCTGCCCTCCCTTTTGCTTTTAACACTGGCACTCATACGTAATCTTTATCAACTTTATATTTAATAAATTGGTTGTTAAACACTGGCCACAAACTCTGTTTTTCCATGTTTACTTTGCTTTTCAGATTCAATCAGAAACTAAATAGTGCCAGTTTTATAATGAGCTGCTGTTGCCAGTATATTTGGGATTTCAGATCTTCAGGCAATAAAGTCTCAATATTGATCCAAGTTTATGTACAATTTCCCACACAGGCAGTGCCATGATTTGTGATAAACAATATAGATAATGTTCTTTCATAAGAATATGTTTTGTGAGAATTTAAAATTTTTGATTTTAGAACCTGGAGAATATGATTGGACTTCTTCAATTTTTCTATTCATATAAGCACTTCCTTACCCCTTAGAATAAGAGGTTTTATTGTATATATCTCACTATTCTAGCTCCAGTTTGCATTAATTATTGCTTTTCTATGTATCTTTAACCATCAGTTCCCTGAGCTATTATTAAAATAATAATAGATTTCAGAGTAAAGATACAAAAATATTATAAAAACTATGTCCTTTTTCTGAAAGAGAGAAACAGTGACCCTTCACTAAACTTGATACCCAGATATGTATTAACCTTACTGCCTTGACAAGCTTGGTTATATGATTTCCAATAATAATCATCAAGGTTATAAATGAGTAACAGATTAGATTCAGGTGATGATATACTAAGAGATTGCAAGTGTAATGAGCTGTATTCTCAGTTGTAAATAACAAAAGTCCTTTCCTTTTGGTTTCAATAAAGGGATTTATTGTGGAATATAAGTAGAATATAAACTCACTGAGAAGTTCTAGGAAAAAAAAACTAGAGATTCATGCTGAAGAATGATAACAGAGCATCCCACAGCAAACCCACCTAAAATGTTGTGCTCTGCAATGCAGGGGGACATGTGGGTTTCAAGTGAAGGGGCTCAGCAGTTGTGGCTCCCAAACTCTAGAGAATAGGCTCAGTAGTTGTGGTGAACAGGCTTAGTTCTCTGTGGTATATGAGATCTTTCTGGATCAGGGATCCAACTTGTATCTCCTTCATTGGCAAGTGAATTCTTTATTACTAAGCCATTAAGGAATCTGCCCTCCCTTTTGCTTTTAACACTGGCACTCATACGTAATCTTTATCAACTTTATATTTAATAAATTGGTTGTTAAACACTGGCCACAAACTCTGTTTTTCCATGTTTACTTTGCTTTTCAGATTCAATCAGAAACTAAATAGTGCCAGTTTTATAATGAGCTGCTGTTGCCAGTATATTTGGGATTTCAGATCTTCAGGCAATAAAGTCTCAATATTGATCCAAGTTTATGTACAATTTCCCACACAGGCAGTGCCATGATTTGTGATAAACAATATAGATAATGTTCTTTCATAAGAATATGTTTTGTGAGAATTTAAAATTTTTGATTTTAGAACCTGGAGAATATGATTGGACTTTTTCAATTTTTCTATTCATATAAGCACTTCCTTACCCCTTAGAATAAGAGGTTTTATTGTATATATCTCACTATTCTAGCTCCAGTTTGCATTAATTATTGCTTTTCTATGTATCTTTAACCATCAGTTCCCTGAGCTATTATTAAAATAATAATAGATTTCAGAGTAAAGATACAAAAATATTATAAAAACTATGTCCTTTTTCTGAAAGAGAGAAACAGTGACCCTTCACTAAACTTGATACCCAGATATGTATTAACCTTACTGCCTTGACAAGCTTGGTTATATGATTTCCAATAATAATCATCAAGGTTATAAATGAGTAACAGATTAGATTCAGGTGATGATATACTAAGAGATTGCAAGTGTAATGAGCTGTATTCTCAGTTGTAAATAACAAAAGTCCTTTCCTTTTGGTTTCAATAAAGGGATTTATTGTGGAATATAAGTAGAATATAAACTCACTGGAGAAGTTCTAGGAAAAAAAAAAAAACTAGAGATTCATGCTGAAGAATGATAACAGAGCCGCATCCCACAGCAAACCCACCTAAAATGTTGTGTCTGCTGTAGTCGGAAAACTGCATCCAAATTATGAGCCCCCATGGATGCTAGATAGGAAGCCATATTGCCTCTGCCAGAGTCTGTGCTACAAACGAATGGTTTGCCTTGTGAAACTTTCCCCACAATAAGTCATTTCCGAATCAAAGTGTCATACGTGGCCATGAGAATCCAAAATGCAAGGGTATTGTGGCACTTATTATTACATTTCTTCATAGAAACACCCATTTAAATTAGGAGTGAAGGACTGAAACATAGTCCAGTTAGGAAGATCACTAATTCACATTTACCTTGCTCTCTCTGAGTCTCCTCTCCCCGCAGAGATGAGAAGCACTTATTTGAGCTTCTTAAATGTTCAATTGAGATAGAGTGCATCTCTGCTAAGAGTTATTTCTCTGCCTACCATAGTAGTGCTTTTTTTCTTGGCAATTATCTCACTAAATAGGTATTTTTCAAAATTTACTACCATTTCTCTCTATTTTTATAAGTGAGAGATGAACTAATTAATATTTCAGTTGACATACCTCAGGGGTAACTTGTGTTGGTTTTATACTTAAGACAATGATAGCTTTGTGCAGACTATCCTATGGTTGTTTGAATTATCTTTAATGAACGTCTAGTGCAGTCATATTCCAAGACTGGTATCATAGTTGTATTTCAGTCCTCCTCCCAGGAATCCTTATAAACATTTGGGGACATGTCTCTAGTTTTTAATAACCTGTAGAATACTACCTCTGATTATTGTTGTTAAGTCTTAAAGGAAAAGCTGACCTCTGAAGTCTGGTAAATTTGAGGTTACTTGGGGTTTCAAGTTTTAAAACAATCCAGGAAACATATACTGCAATTAACACAACTGTTCAGTCATTACTAAAACCCATGTAACTAACCTGGCTTTAGATATGTCTCACGCTGTACACCCAGTGACAGTAACTTGCAAAACTAATTTCTTCATCACTGGGTGGAATGGGGCATGAAGTTAGCGTTTTACCAGTAGTTTTAACAGTACTTCAAGTAGATGATACCCAGATGTTTAGTGCAGTAAACTGAAAATAAAGTATGTAAGTGTATACTGTATGTCTAGTTCTGTACAAATTCTATACATTTACAAATTGAAAAACCTCTAAAGCAACATTGGAAAATTCTGTGGTTTAAGATGTTTTTAGCTTGGAATGTTTGGAAGTAATACTCAAATGATGCAGAAGAATTTTCCGTATTATAAAAGTATTCATTCTCAACTGTAATAATCTGCCTTCTTGGCCAGTATTTAAGCCATATTGCCTCTGCCAGAGTCTGTGCTACAAACGAATGGTTTGCCTTGTGAAACTTTCCCACAATAAGTCATTTCCGAATCAAAGTGTCATACGTGGCCATGAGAATCCAAAATGCAAGGGTATTGTGGAACTTATTATTACATTTCTTCATAGAAACACCCATTTAAATTAGGAGTGAAGGACTGAAACATAGTCCAGTTAGGAAGATCACTAATTCACATTTACCTTGCTCTCTCTGAGTCTCCTCTCCCCGCAGAGATGAGAAGCACTTATTTGAGCTTCTTAAATGTTCAATTGAGATAGAGTGCATCTCTGCTAAGAGTTATTTCTCTGCCTACCATAGTAGTGCTTTTTTTCTTGGCAATTATCTCACTAAATAGGTATTTTTCAAAATTTACTACCATTTCTCTCTATTTTTATAAGTGAGAGATGAACTAATTAATATTTCAGTTGACATACCTCAGGGGTAACTTGTGTTGGTTTTATACTTAAGACAATGATAGCTTTGTGCAGACTATCCTATGGTTGTTTGAATTATCTTTAATGAACGTCTAGTGCAGTCATATTCCAAGACTGGTATCATAGTTGTATTTCAGTCCTCCTCCCAGGAATCCTTATAAACATTTGGGGACATGTCTCTAGTTTTTAATAACCTGTAGAATACTACCTCTGATTATTGTTGTTAAGTCTTAAAGGAAAAGCTGACCTCTGAAGTCTGGTAAATTTGAGGTTACTTGGGGTTTCAAGTTTTAAAACAATCCAGGAAACATATACTGCAATTAACACAACTGTTCAGTCATTACTAAAACCCATGTAACTAACCTGGCTTTAGATATGTCTCACGCTGTACACCCAGTGACAGTAACTTGCAAAACTAATTTCTTCATCACTGGGTGGAATGGGGCATGAAGTTAGCGTTTTACCAGTAGTTTTAACAGTACTTCAAGTAGATGATACCCAGATGTTTAGTGCAGTAAACTGAAAATAAAGTATGTAAGTGTATACTGTATGTCTAGTTCTGTACAAATTCTATACATTTACAAATTGAAAAACCTCTAAAGCAACATTGGAAAATTCTGTGGTTTAAGATGTTTTTAGCTTGGAATGTTTGGAAGTAATACTCAAATGATGCAGAAGAATTTTCCGTATTATAAAAGTATTCATTCTCAACTGTAATAATCTGCCTTCTTGGCCAGTTCATTTAGAGCATTCAGTCATGAATGATTAGGCTTATCTGCCTATTTCAGGCTATTTTCTAAGACTCAATCAATTTCTACACAAATAGAAAATATGATTTCAAGAAACCAAGAGATTCTAAAAAGAACAGTGTACCTTATACTCTTGTTGTGATTGTAAAAAAGAATCCAACTCTTTAAAGGAACAGATACTCCCTATAAAGACATTATTTTATATTCTGAAATCTAGTTATCTAAAAATGAATTTTTCATGGAGTTAGTGCAGAACTTGATCAATAGTAGGTTTTGCTGATAGACCCCACATTGAGATTGTGTTAAAGTAAGCATTTTTACAAGGTCTATAGCATCAGACTCCAACGTAGATATGAAGATCAGTGTTGATTCTGAGATATTTCTAAGTACCATTGTTGTTGTTCAGTCACTCAGTCATGTCTAACCCCTTGTGACTCCATGGACTGCAGCATGCAGGCCTCCCTGTCCTTCACCATCTCGAGGAACTCGCTCAAGCTCATGTCCATTGAGTTATGATGCCATCCAACCATCTCATCCTCTGTTGTTCCCTTCTCCTCCTGCCTTCTATCTTTCCCAGCAACAGGGTCTTTTCCAATGACTTAACTGTTTGTATCAGGTAGTCAAAGTACTGGAGCTTAAGCTTCAGTGTCCATCCTTTCAATGAATATTCAGAGTTTATATCCTTTAAGATTGATTGGTTTGATCTCCTTGCTGTCCAAGGGACTCTCAAGAGTCTTCTCTAGCACCACAATTTGAAAGCAGCGATTCTCCGGTGATCAGCTGTCTTTATGGCCCCCAACTCTCAGCTTTTGTAACTAACCTGGCTTTAGATATGTCTCACGCTGTACACCCAGTGACAGTAACTTGCAAAACTAATTTCTTCATCACGGGTGAATGGGGCATGAAGTTAGCGTTTTACCAGTAGTTTTAACAGTACTTCAAGTAGATGATATCCAGATGTTTAGTGCAGTAAACTGAAAATAAAGTATGTAAGTGTATACTGTATGTCTAGTTCTGTACAAATTCTATACATTTACAAATTGAAAAACCTCTAAAGCAACATTGGAAAATTCTGTGGTTTAAGATGTTTTTAGCTTGGAATGTTTGGAAGTAATACTCAAATGATGCAGAAGAATTTTCCGTATTATAAAAGTATTCATTCTCAACTGTAATAATCTGCCTTCTTGGCCAGTTCATTTAGAGCATTCAGTCATGAATGATTAGGCTTATCTGCCTATTTCAGGCTATTTTCTAAGACTCAATCAATTTCTACACAAATAGAAAATATGATTTCAAGAAACCAAGAGATTCTAAAAAGAACAGTGTACCTTATACTCTTGTTGTGATTGTAAAAAAGAATCCAACTCTTTAAAGGAACAGATACTCCCTATAAAGACATTATTTTATATTCTGAAATCTAGTTATCTAAAAATGAATTTTTCATGGAGTTAGTGCAGAACTTGATCAATAGTAGGTTTTGCTGATAGACCCCACATTGAGATTGTGTTAAAGTAAGCATTTTTACAAGGTCTATAGCATCAGACTCCAACGTAGATATGAAGATCAGTGTTGATTCTGAGATATTTCTAAGTACCATTGTTGTTGTTCAGTCACTCAGTCATGTCTAACCCCTTGTGACTCCATGGACTGCAGCATGCAGGCCTCCCTGTCCTTCACCATCTCGAGGAACTCGCTCAAGCTCATGTCCATTGAGTTATGATGCCATCCAACCATCTCATCCTCTGTTGTTCCCTTCTCCTCCTGCCTTCTATCTTTCCCAGCAACAGGGTCTTTTCCAATGACTTAACTGTTTGTATCAGGTAGTCAAAGTACTGGAGCTTAAGCTTCAGTGTCCATCCTTTCAATGAATATTCAGAGTTTATATCCTTTAAGATTGATTGGTTTGATCTCCTTGCTGTCCAAGGGACTCTCAAGAGTCTTCTCTAGCACCACAATTTGAAAGCAGCGATTCTCCGGTGATCAGCTGTCTTTATGGCCCAACTCTCACGTCTTTACATAATTACTGGAAAAGCCAAAGCTTTGACTATACGGACTTTTGTCGGTAAAATGATGTCTCTGCTTTTTAATATGCTGCCTAGGTTTGTCATAACTTTTCCTCCAAGGAGCAAATGTCTTTTAATTTCCTGGCTGCAGTCACTATCCACAGGGATTTTTGAGCCAAAGAAAATAAAATCTGTCACTGTTTTCCACTTTCTCCCCATCTATTTGCCATGAAGTGATAGGACCAGATGCCATTGTCTTAGTTTTTTGAATGCTGAGGTGTGGTTGGTTTTTTTGTTTTTAATTTTGGCTTATTTTGTTTTTTCCATCCATTTTTATTCTTTGGCCTGTGCAGGCCTCCAACTGCAGTGGCCTCCCTTGCTGCAGAGCACTGACTCTGGGCACACACGCTCCAGAGCACTGGCTCATAATTGAACACACTGGTCCAGCCACTCCACAGCATGTGGGATCTTCCTGGGCCAGGGATTGAACTGATGCCCCTTGCACTGCAAGGTGGACTCTTCACCCACTGGACCACGAGGGAAGTGCTTAACTGAATCTTTAAAAATTTAAAACTTATTAGGATGTATCCAAACACAGAATCATTGGATAATTTAGTTTTGAAAAACTGTCTTTGGGAAAGATAATTCTCAGTTTACAGCTTTCTGGTCTGTGGGCACTTACCACCCCTAAAAGCAATGATTGTGGAAAAGAGAAGTAATGCAAATTGCAGTCATACTAGTTCAATATGTCAAAAATTGAAGTTCAGGGCTGGAAAAACTGGTGGAATGTTAAAGGAAAAATGCAAGCAACAAAAGAACTACAAAATGACAAACACCAAAATTCTAATCATAAACTGCCTGAATCCCTCGCTGACAGGTTAATTATGCATCATAGGTATCTCAAGTGACCCAGGGGGAAAGGAGAGCCCCCCAAATCTAACAGATCAAAGAAGGATCGACTCTTCCAAAATAGATCCACCCAGGGCTTTATCTCTGAGTCTGCTGCATCTTTTTTTTTCCCCCTAAAAACTGAACAGAGCTCAAGTAATAAGAAATCCTTACAGATTTCAAGTCTACCCTTCAGACTTGAAGTGTCAAAAGATAGAGAATAGGACCAAAAGAACAACCCAAAATTTCTTGCCTAGAGGCAGCAATACCAGAAGAGTGAGCCCATCTTTGCCCGTCCTTGACTGATTACCAAATTATATAGATACAGTGCAAAATTCATGAAGCCAAGCTGAAAAAGCAGTGGTGCAAGACCAAAAAGACAGGAAAGTAACATCACTTGAAACATACCACAGGAGAGAGAAGGCTTGCAGTTGGTGTCTAGGCAACTTAACTGTTGACTAAATCAGAAAATCAAGTCTTTAGAAAAATATGAGAATTAAGAAGTGCTACAACATGTCACCTACCATGTCCAATTTTCAACCAAAAGTTACTAGTCAAGGAATGTGAGTTACAAGCAATATGAGATCTATATTTAAGAAAAATGTAGTTGATAGTGACTTCAAGTAGGCCAAAATATTGAAGTTTTTTTTTTTTTAATTTTATTTATTTATCTTTTTGGTGGGTGGAGTGGGGAGGGAGGGGGACAGGTGGGCCACTTCTATTGATCTTTCATTTCTCTATTTTCATCTGTCTTTGTTCTTTGGCTCCTGTGGGCCTCCCATCATGGTGGCCTCTGTTGTTGCAAAGCGCCAGCTCTGGGCACACATGCACCAGAGCTCCGACTCGGTAATTGGACACATCGGTCCAGCCGCTCCGCGGCACTTGGGATCTTCCCAGGCCAGGGATCGAACCAGCGCCCCTTGCTCTGCAAGGCGGTGTCCTTACCCACTGGACCACCAGGGGAAGCCCAATATTGGAGTTTTAATTAAAGATTTACAAGCAATATTTATACATTCAAAAAAGTACATTTATACTTTCAAAAAATTAAAGTAAAATATGTTCAGAGAATTAAAAAATACAACATTAATGAATAAACAGATAGCAATCTCAACAGAAAACAAATCCTAAAGCTGAAAATTATAGCTAATGGAAAAATTCATTATCTGGGATCAATAGTAGATTAAAAATAGTTTAAAGTAGTAAACAGCAAGGATTTAGTGTGCAGCACAAGGAACTATATTCAATATATTGTAATAGCCTATTATGGAAAATAATCTGAAAATATTTATATACATAAAATGGAGTTACTTTGTACACTTGTACACAAACTAACACAGTACCATAAATCAACTACGCTGCAATAGTAATTTAAAATAAAACAAAATTAAAATAGTTAAACAAAAAGAATTTCTTGCCTAGAGGCAGCAATACCAGAAGAGTGAGCCCATCTTTGCCCGTCCTTGACTGATTACCAAATTATATAGATACAGTGCAAAATTCATGAAGCCAAGCTGAAAAAGCAGTGGTGCAAGACCAAAAAGACAGGAAAGTAACATCACTTGAAACATACCACAGGAGAGAGAAGGCTTGCAGTTGGTGTCTAGGCAACTTAACTGTTGACTAAATCAGAAAATCAAGTCTTTAGAAAAATATGAGAATTAAGAAGTGCTACAACATGTCACCTACCATGTCCAATTTTCAACCAAAAGTTACTAGTCAAGGAATGTGAGTTACAAGCAATATGAGATCTATATTTAAGAAAAATGTAGTTGATAGTGACTTCAAGTAGGCCAAAATATTGAAGTTTTTTTTTTTTTAATTTTATTTATTTATCTTTTTGGTGGGTGGAGTGGGGAGGGAGGGGGACAGGTGGGCCACTTCTATTGATCTTTCATTTCTCTATTTTCATCTGTCTTTGTTCTTTGGCTCCTGTGGGCCTCCCATCATGGTGGCCTCTGTTGTTGCAAAGCGCCAGCTCTGGGCACACATGCACCAGAGCTCCGACTCGGTAATTGGACACATCGGTCCAGCCGCTCCGCGGCACTTGGGATCTTCCCAGGCCAGGGATCGAACCAGCGCCCCTTGCTCTGCAAGGCGGTGTCCTTACCCACTGGACCACCAGGGGAAGCCCAATATTGGAGTTTTAATTAAAGATTTACAAGCAATATTTATACATTCAAAAAAGTACATTTATACTTTCAAAAAATTAAAGTAAAATATGTTCAGAGAATTAAAAAATACAACATTAATGAATAAACAGATAGCAATCTCAACAGAAAACAAATCCTAAAGCTGAAAATTATAGCTAATGGAAAAATTCATTATCTGGGATCAATAGTAGATTAAAAATAGTTTAAAGTAGTAAACAGCAAGGATTTAGTGTGCAGCACAAGGAACTATATTCAATATATTGTAATAGCCTATTATGGAAAATAATCTGAAAATATTTATATACATAAAATGGAGTTACTTTGTACACTTGTACACCTGAAACTAACACAGTACCATAAATCAACTACGCTGCAATAGTAATTTAAAATAAAACAATAAAATAGTTAAAAAGTAGATTAAACAATAAATAATAAAGAATTAAATAATAGAGAATCCATTCATTGACATTAATAGAAATTGTGTAACTTGAAGAACAAAAAGAGTTCAAAGAAAAATGAATAGTCTTAGAATCTGTGAGACACTAGTAAGTGGTACAACATATGAGTAATTGCAATTCCATAGGGAGAAGTGAGGAAAAAAGTTTGAAGAAACAATGGCTGAAAACTTCCCAAATTGGATAGAAAAGGCAAATTCATTGATCAAAGAAGCTCAAGCAAAACATAATAAACTTAGAATTGCTCCTAAAAAAATGTTATAGTTAAATTTCCAAAAGACAAGCATAAAAGAAAATCTTAAAGGCAGGTAGAAAAGCCACTCCATCAGAGAACAATAGGTTAGATCAGCAGTCCCCAACCTTTTTGGCACCAAGGGCTACTGTCATAGAAGACAACTTTTCCATGGTTTTCAGGAACCATGGGTTAGATTACAGTTAGATAGAATAATGGCTCACATATCATCTGAAACTATTTCAGTCAGAAGGCTGTGAAATGACATATACTGAATTCTAAAGGAAGATATTTTCTAAGAATTCTACATCCAGGAGAAAGTACTTCTATAATGAAGATAAAATGTATTGTCATGTAAATAGAAACTGAAACAAACCTGAATTAATCAGTATTAATTCAGTTTAATTCAGATAATGAAGGACAGGGAAACCTCGTGTGTTGCAGTCCATGGTGTTGCAAAGAGTGAGACATGACTGAGTGACTGAACTGAACTGAAACCAAACTGAATTAATCAGCAGCAGATCTGCATTTAAAAGTACAAAAGCAAATTTTCATGCTGAAGGAAAATGACACAAAATGGCCCCACACTAGGGAAGGTTACTGACCTAAAAGATCCTCAGAGAAAATCCAAATACTTGATACCCTGTGGTCATTAAGTTGACAAAATTAATCAGCACAAATCTACCCCTTGTCATTTGGAACTGATATGCATCTCCTTCACCATACTTAATCTCCAAACGAAGACAATGACAAGGTCATATTTCTGCTTAACATGATATAGCTATCAACCAAATTCACACGAATGGCTCCCTGAAAAGAGGAAGTAAAGTTCTTGAGTGTTGACTTTTCCTCATCATATTATGCAGTTTAAATACCATGATGTAAAGTCGTATTTAAAAGTATTTAAATACTGTGATATAGCCTATGCATCTTATATTACATGATAAGAGGAGAAGAAAAGCAATACTCACATAAATATATTTATGACAAATAAGGAAGAAATACTAATGACACTTAAGAGTCTTGGTTTCTGATTCCTGGTTATACATAGCTATTGTTTATAATTGTCTTATTACTCAATTTCTTTGCCTTTAGCAAGCGTCTCAGCTAGTTACAGTTCACTCTACATAGTGGAGTGACCCGAACCTTCATTACTAAAGGGTCTGGGTCATTAATATTACAGTCTATATTGGGTTGTTGCAGTTTTTCTGTGACTAGTTACGAGGCATAGTAGTACTAAGAGATACCCTAGGAGGCCTCCTGTATTCCAGACATACTTTTCTTCATGTCCGTTGTGGAATAGTAGTTCAATTTCCCTTGGTGTTCAGGACTACTCACCTCAACCAGCACAGAAACTCAATTTGCCTATTAACTTATAGACTTGAGGAACGCAAAGTAGTGGGGCAGCTCTTTTAGCTTACAGTTCAGTGGAAATTATGCATCTTCTGGTGGAAGCATTTCTCTTTTTGGAACTAAAACCCCTAGGCCAGCAGAGCATAAGATCACATGTCAGGATGCTTTATTTCTCTCCCTTGGTTCTTGTCAGACTGTAACAGAGATTTGGAATGACAGACTAATATAGTGCAAGCATTCAGGATTTCTCATTTCCTGTTTCACTATAGCAAGGATTCAGAACAACAGACTGGTTGCAGCTCAAGCAGTGTCTTTTATTAAACACGCACTGCCAAGCCACAGGAGCAGGCTCACCCTGAAGGAGTCATAATGATCCAGCTTTCCGTTTTTATATTTCCTATCTCCACCTCTTGGTTCTGCCCTGTGCCAAATAGAGTTTGTACCCACTACCAGTCAGGAAAGGAGATGCAAATAGGCTTATTCTTAAGGCCAATGGACAGTTTCAAGTTATATAACAATAGGCTCTATGGCATCTCTTTCTCATAATTCAATCTGTTGTAATCAGGCATATGTATGTATAGAATATTTGAATATTTATGAACCCTTAATGAATTCCTGGCTGCCTAAGGTTACTAGAGGATACAACTGTGCATCAAGGGCATGTGTGCTAGAGTTGGAGAAGCTCCTATGGCTAGTTTCTTAGCATATTTGTGAGCTCTCCTGGGCATGTCTGGGATGGGGTTTAGATATCAGCTTGCATCCTTTTTGGCTGGGCCATTCCTCATGGCTCATGCCTAATTTCCTACCTAACAACAGAAATAGTAAACCAAAATTTTGCTCCTGGGTCACTTAGGGTAACAGCCCATGAATCAGTATATGACTACATGCCTGGCTATCCCTCCTTCCCAGATAAGTGAACAACCAGGTGGACTACTTGAAGTTCTGCCCCCTGGTTTGGTTTCCTTTCACCACTGTTCTTCAAGGATGTCCCAGAAAGGGGCTATGGTATTGCACAATTTTCAGATGGTACTGGCATATCCTGCAGAACCATCTGTAAATGAAGCCCAGATTTTCTCTTCCTCTTTGAGCTGATCATAGAGATTTCCCCCATGAGGCCATAGATGCAAACTGGAAGAGAGAAGGTAATATAGAAAGAATGAGAACTGTGGACCATTGGGCCACTTCATGATATAAGTTGTGCTTTCAGGGCCTGCTTGGAGCTGGTAACATATATAACCAAAAATTTTTCCCTTTTTTGAAAAAGATACAGTGTTGTTGTACATACCCACATGTCAGGATGCTTTATTTCTCTCCTTGGTTCTTGTCAGACTGTAACAGAGATTTGGAATGACAGACTAATATAGTGCAAGCATTCAGGATTTCTCATTTCCTGTTTCACTATAGCAAGGATTCAGAACAACAGACTGGTTGCAGCTCAAGCAGTGTCTTTTATTAAACACGCACTGCCAAGCCACAGGAGCAGGCTCACCCTGAAGGAGTCATAATGATCCAGCTTTCCGTTTTTATATTTCCTATCTCCACCTCTTGGTTCTGCCCTGTGCCAAATAGAGTTTGTACCCACTACCAGTCAGGAAAGGAGATGCAAATAGGCTTATTCTTAAGGCCAATGGACAGTTTCAAGTTATATAACAATAGGCTCTATGGCATCTCTTTCTCATAATTCAATCTGTTGTAATCAGGCATATGTATGTATAGAATATTTGAATATTTATGAACCCTTAATGAATTCCTGGCTGCCTAAGGTTACTAGAGGATACAACTGTGCATCAAGGGCATGTGTGCTAGAGTTGGAGAAGCTCCTATGGCTAGTTTCTTAGCATATTTGTGAGCTCTCCTGGGCATGTCTGGGATGGGGTTTAGATATCAGCTTGCATCCTTTTTGGCTGGGCCATTCCTCATGGCTCATGCCTAATTTCCTACCTAACAACAGAAATAGTAAACCAAAATTTTGCTCCTGGGTCACTTAGGGTAACAGCCCATGAATCAGTATATGACTACATGCCTGGCTATCCCTCCTTCCCAGATAAGTGAACAACCAGGTGGACTACTTGAAGTTCTGCCCCCTGGTTTGGTTTCCTTTCACCACTGTTCTTCAAGGATGTCCCAGAAAGGGGCTATGGTATTGCACAATTTTCAGATGGTACTGGCATATCCTGCAGAACCATCTGTAAATGAAGCCCAGATTTTCTCTTCCTCTTTGAGCTGATCATAGAGATTTCCCCCATGAGGCCATAGATGCAAACTGGAAGAGAGAAGGTAATATAGAAAGAATGAGAACTGTGGACCATTGGGCCACTTCATGATATAAGTTGTGCTTTCAGGGCCTGCTTGGAGCTGGTAACATATATACCACTTCCTATTTGATGATACAGTGTTGTTGTACATACCCAACTTTATGGTTTGCTCAGATATCAATTCAAGATGGACAGCTCATGTTGCATGGTAACTATGGTAGCCCATAGTTAAATGTTCAATCTCTAAGACTCAGTAGTTGACAGAGCTCTTTCCCCAAAGGAGAGACATTATCAGCAGAAAACGGCAGGACTTTAGTTCACAATCCTGAGAGTCTGTGCTGAAATTAATAGGGCATGCCTGCTGAAAGGTCAATATAGCATCCTTGTCTACCACACATTCTTCAAGCACTATTGGATTTGCTGGACCATATGGTCCAAGCAGCAGAACAGTTTGTAGAACAGCCTGCACCTGATGTAGAGTCTTCTCTTGTCTGGGCCGCACTTACAGTTTGCAGCTTTTCAGGTCGCTTGTAAGTAGGCCAGAGCAACACATCCAAATGAGGATATGTTGTCTCCAAAATCTAAAGAATCCCACTAGGCATTGTGCGCCTTTCTTGGTTGTAGGAGGGGCCAGATGTAACAACCCATCCTTTGCATTAGAAGGGCTATCTTGACATGCTGCAAACTGCTGGATCCCTACAAATTTTACTGAGGTCTTAAAAGTTGGATTTACTTCTCATCCTCTGGTACACAAATGTCTTACCAATAAATCTAGTGTGCTGTTTCTTGCTCACTAGGTTCAGTTATCATCATGTTACCAATATAATGAACCAGTGTGATATTTTGTGAAAAGCTATATCAACTAAATTATGATATAGGCCTGGAAAGTTGATGTATTCCTTAGGTAGGACAGTGAAGGTATATTTTTGTTCTTGCTCTCTGAAATGAAACTGCTCTGGTAGTCTCTGTTAGCAGGTATGGAGAAAAATATGTTTTATCTGTCTTTACCAGATCAAAAGCTATATACTAGTTACCATGGGATGTGTTAATTAGCTCAAGAAATGAAACCATATCTGCTACAACAGCCACAATTGGAGTCACGTGTGGATTAAGCTTATGAGAATCCACTGTCATTCTCTAAGATCCATCTGTCTTCTTTACAGGCCAGAAAGGGAGTCTAATGGGAATGTGGTAGGAACCACCACCCTTATATCCTTTAAGTCCTTGATGGTGGCATTTATCTCTGCAATCTAAGAATGCAATATTGCTTTTGGTCTACTATTTTCCTTGTAATAGCCCTCACTACATAGGTCATAATGCCCAGTAGTTAAATGTTTTCAATCTCTAAGACTCAGTAGTTGACAGAGCTCTTTCCCCACAGGGGAGACATTAGCAGCAGAAAACGGCAGGACTTTAGTTCACAATCCTGAGAGTCTGTGCTGAAATTAATAGGGCATGCCTGCTGAAAGGTCAATATAGCATCCTTGTCTACCACACATTCTTCAAGCACTATTGGATTTGCTGGACCATATGGTCCAAGCAGCAGAACAGTTTGTAGAACAGCCTGCACCTGATGTAGAGTCTTCTCTTGTCTGGGCCGCACTTACAGTTTGCAGCTTTTCAGGTCGCTTGTAAGTAGGCCAGAGCAACACATCCAAATGAGGATATGTTGTCTCCAAAATCTAAAGAATCCCACTAGGCATTGTGCGCCTTTCTTGGTTGTAGGAGGGGCCAGATGTAACAACCCATCCTTTGCATTAGAAGGGCTATCTTGACATGCTGCAAACTGCTGGATCCCTACAAATTTTACTGAGGTCTTAAAAGTTGGATTTACTTCTCATCCTCTGGTACACAAATGTCTTACCAATAAATCTAGTGTGCTGTTTCTTGCTCACTAGGTTCAGTTATCATCATGTTACCAATATAATGAACCAGTGTGATATTTTGTGAAAAGCTATATCAACTAAATTATGATATAGGCCTGGAAAGTTGATGTATTCCTTAGGTAGGACAGTGAAGGTATATTTTTGTTCTTGCTCTCTGAAATGAAACTGCTCTGGTAGTCTCTGTTAGCAGGTATGGAGAAAAATATGTTTTATCTGTCTTTACCAGATCAAAAGCTATATACTAGTTACCATGGGATGTGTTAATTAGCTCAAGAAATGAAACCATATCTGCTACAACAGCCACAATTGGAGTCACGTGTGGATTAAGCTTATGAGAATCCACTGTCATTCTCTAAGATCCATCTGTCTTCTTTACAGGCCAGAAAGGGGAGTCTAATGGGAATGTGGTAGGAACCACCACCCTTATATCCTTTAAGTCCTTGATGGTGGCATTTATCTCTGCAATCTAAGAATGCAATATTGCTTTTGGTCTACTATTTTCCTTGTAATAGCCCTCACTACATAGGTCATAATGCCCCCACTATAGTACTCCTCACCCCAAAGCTCAGGGAACAAATGAGAGGATTCTGCCATTTGCTGAGTATGTCTATTTCAGTTATGCATTCTTTTGAGGAGTAGCTGTGTGCTGGGTTCAAAGAACCATTGGGTCCACTGTGAAATGGACCTAAGCTAAAACCCCAGTGATCACCTGACCTCCATTAGCCCCTACTC
Source organism: Tragulus kanchil (assembly GCA_022376925.1). Taxonomy (NCBI): domain Eukaryota; kingdom Metazoa; phylum Chordata; class Mammalia; order Artiodactyla; family Tragulidae; genus Tragulus; species Tragulus kanchil. The sequence goes on along the minus strand of JAIOJX010000030.1, from coordinate 106,466,190 downwards.
TGACTGTTGGATGACAGTGATATTTCAGGTTTCCAGGGATCCATGTCAATTTCGAGCTAGTGTCCAGGCAGTCCCAAAAGTTCTGAGTATTTCTTTTCCCTCAATGTACATTTATCCTAGTAAAAGGTTATAGGTCACTATGGGGAATGCTGGAGTAAAGATTAATAGTATAAACTTTTAGCAGCATACTATGTTCCTTCCTCAAGGAGATCACTGTTTCTTTTATTCAAAGGGTTCTGAGTCTGTAAACTGGCAATAGACTGGGAACTGACTGAGGGACTTTGACTCTGTTTTTATAATTCTGATAAGACTTTTGATCACTTGACCTAAACTTTTCGGCTCATATAGATCAAGTAAGGATTTAGTAGGCTTTCTGTTTTGATTCTAGGAATATCATGATCAACTAATCCACCCTATAGGTCTATGGGAATCAAACTATTCTGCTTGCTACTTTAACTCTGCTGTCCATTATGGTAACCATGCCCATTTTGCTTTTGGCAATTGACCACTCGATCCCTGCACTCCAGGATCCAGTCTTAACACTGTGTTTAAATCTATCAATTCAGTGATCACAGTTTCTGCTGTAAGATCTGACTTACAGAGAGGAACAATCACAGAGCTCATCAAGAATGCTGGCATGCCTCTCACAAATTTATTTATCAAAGTTCTGGTGAGAGGTATGTCTTCTAGACCTTTCCAGGGTGGATAAGTTGGTCTTAAAGGAAAAATCCACTCTAACATTCCAGTCTTTCTAAGCATTTGAATCTCTTCCTCCACACTAAACCAAGGCAGATAGGGCATTTCTAATTTGCTTACTGTAGGCTACCTTTTGGTCCATTTTTAGCTAATCATCCAAACAAATGATTAGAATCCTTTTTCTTTGACCTGCAGCATTAAATACAGAATTTCTGCTTAATAAGGCTTCCCTGGTGGCTGAGTAGTAATGAGTCCACCTGCCAATGCAGGGGACACAGTTCGATCCCTGGTCCAGGAAGATCCCACATGCCACAGAGCAACTAAGCCCATGCACCACAACTATTGAACCTGTGTCTAGATCTTGGAAACCACAACTACTGAGCCCATATACCCAAACTACTGAAACCTACATGCCCTAGAGCAAGTGTTCTGCAACAAGAGAAGCTACCGCAATAAGAAGTCCATGTACAGCAACAAAGAATAGCCGTAGAGAAAAGCCCTAGAAGCAATGAAGACCCAGCACAGCCAAATAAATAAAATTATTTTTTTAAGAAATAATTTCTGCTTAATGCGTCCATATCAATAACTTTCTTTTCATCAATATTCACACCCTGGGTGCTTAAAATAATATTTTTCATCATTTTTTTTAAAGTTTCTTGGGCCACTAAAAATAGTGGCCCCCTGCAGGGTAGAATGAGGACTAAGCAAGGTGTGAGGACCAGATGTTCAATGTGGGAAGCCAATGAGACATGTGCCCCGCCTGTCAGTAGGTGGTGCTCTCTCTGCTAGTTAGCATGAGGGTCACTGGGAGCCTTCTCAGGCCTGTCAGCTGAATGGGTGCCAGATGGTCTGGGTCACTAATTCTCTCCCTTTGGCTTGCTGGCCCTGCGACAGGCTTCTCTGTGACCTGCTGGAATGGAGGCTGGAGAGTCTCTAGGTGTTGACTCTACTCAGTGCATGTGATCCTTTCAGATCCTGGCTTCATCTCATGTTTAAGTTCACATTGTCATTCCTCTCTGTTCCCACTCCTAACATCTGACCAATTTATGTTGTCTTCATGTAGCAAGGACCATAAAATAAGCACTCTACCTGTCATGTAGATATTCAAGCATTTTTTTAAAAGTTTCACACCTTAACCTTGGCTTTTGAAATTCAGTTACCGAATATCTGATTACTTTTTTCTTGGTTCTTCTATGCCAGCACATCAAGAAGCAATAGCTCCCTAAAGTATAGAGCTCTCAGCAGAAATGGTCACTCACCAAACACCATAAAAATGACATCTGTTTATATACCAAAATAGTATCTTACTAAAGTAATAAAGCAAGCTAAGAGTAGAGTCCTGGGAAACAAACACCAAGGCTTGAAGGAGTAGAAAAGGAATAAGAATGGACTTTTAAACACCAGAGGAACAAGATCATCAGTGTCTGTGCCATAACGAAATAAGACAGAGATTTTTACAAGCCATTGACCTTGTTTAAGATGTCTCTATCAAGTTCTATCTGGAGAGGCAACATGGAATCAGAGGGATATGAGTTTTAGTGTTAGCTGCACTCCCTACTCAATACATGTCTGACCTTGGATAAGTGACTCACCCTTGCATCTATCTACCAGTTCTTCTTGGTGCTGATGTCTAAAAATACTTTAGTGGTTATCAGAGTGTCCAGTTTCAAGGACAGAAGTGCCAGAATCACAGGTAAACCTATAAGAAATGCATCTTCTTGAGCCCTGCCCCAGAGAGAAACTCTGGGGGTGGGCCCAGCAATTGCTGTCTCACCATACCTCCCAGGTGGCTGTGGTCATACTGAAGGTCAGGGACCATGGCTCTATAGAATTGATGCAATGAGGGGGAAAAAATGCAGATGTAAAGGGAGGACAGTACTGCTAGCACATGACAGATCTTGAGTAGACTCTGCTTGTCGCCTTTCTGCCTTCAGTCCCTCACTCTGGTATTTCTGTGCTAACCTGCTAATCTTTTCCCTTGTTCCTCAGCCATTATCTCCCTCCTTCTTGTCCCCATTCCTTGACAAAGGAACACCAATGTACTTACTTAACTCTCCTAGGCCAATTACTGATAATGTGGTGATGAAAGAGCCAATTAGTCCAAATGCATTTTCTTTTTATTGAATAAAAAAGAGCTAACTGGCTATTTAAAGTCATGCAGGAACCTCCACACACAAAGCCCAATTATTTGGCTGAATTTTTCACTTTCCATTTGCTTATGTTGGTGCTGTGTAGACAAAACCTCAACTAATTACTCTGTAGGTTTCTGGCTCTAGCAGTATCAACAGAATGTAGAAGTCACATATTTGAAGATACAGCCAAATGGGGTTCCCAGGAAGAGGAAATTAGCAACGGCGTTCCCCCAAATTTGGGCCCGTATTTATTTCTAGTAAAGGCTTATAATGAAAATTACTATGTGCACTTGCTGACGAACACATTGAAATGAACAGAGCATCATTACTTGGCACAGTACAGATTTTGCTCCATGGCTCTTTGTAATAGCATTTTCATCCTTTACAAGAACTTTGTTTTTCTAATCACTAGATTGATAGAAGTAAATGTGGAGTATCAGGAAGAAAGAAAAAGCTTGAAAACAAGTAGTCAAGTGCTGCATTTTTATCAACCCATTGCTTAATTGATAATCAGTGCATTTTCATTCAGTTTAAAACCAAAATTGTGATTTAGCTGTACTGAAGAAAGCTCTCCTTCTAAGCTACTTGTGGTACTAGAAATGACTTTAAACTGACACAATTTAAATAGATTTTATTAGGCAGATAATGTACAATTAAGTATCAGTGCTGTTTGGGCAGTTACCAAGAGGCCTCAAAAGTACTGTTAGGAGCGTGTTGTGCTGTGATATTTGGAGTAGTTTTATCTCTGTCAGTGTCTCTCTGGTTTCAGATGTCTTCATCACTGATGGATTTACCAATCTTCATCTTCGTCTCATCTCTCTTCAGTCTGTTTTCCAACTCCCTTACCTGACCCCTCTCTGGAAGGCTCAGCCGGCTGCACTTTCTCTGACATTCTTGACTCATAGCAAAAAGAATTTAAGCAGTCTTGTATCCCAGGACTATTACCTTGGCCCTGTGGCTCTCTTGAATTAAAATTTTAGCATAGGGAAAATAGATGAGGACTTTTACCTAAATTTGGGCCTATATTTATTAATTCAGTCCTGGGCTGTTGATAAATTTGCCTTTTCCCTTCTTTATTCTCCTTTGTTGTTATTGCCATTACAAGGTTTGTAGTGTTTAAGGCACCACTGAGTAACCAGTGAGTAAATCCCCACCAGAAGATTACAAGTGGAGTCCCAAACAACTGTGTAACAACATGTGAGTTTCTTTATTGAAAGGTTGATGAAATGATCTGTCAGCCTGCATCATAATCAGGCAGCTGGAGGTCCAGGACCCAGGATACAGTTGCCAATAGCATGAATCTGAAATTTGCATTATTATAGGGCTTAGTTATATTTTCACACATATTATTATCTCACTTAGTTTATATAAAACCCATAAGAAAGATAGGACCATTGTTACCATTTTATAGATGAGAATGTCACAGTGTAGGGGGGTCATGCACCTTTCCCATGGACACAGGTCACTGTCATTTGTATCTCTAGCTCAGATATATCTCACTGAAGTGCCCTAGCTTTTATATACCATGTTATAATTTCCTGCCTTTGTCACTCTCCTAAAAGGCTGAAAGCTTTACCCTTCGTGAACCCAAGCCTAGTATAAACTGCATGCAGACTTTCCTGTTAACACCAACAGCCCCAGAGACCCCAAGACACTGCCTGCCAGCGCCTCTATCCCACTGTCAAAATCTGTCTGCATGGTTGAAACCACACAACCTCTTCCGGGAATGATCTACCTACCATGTTGGGTCTGGGCTTGAGTCACACTGGGTGGTGCTAGCACTTAAATCATGTGACCTTAGCTGAGTAACTTGGCCTCTCTGACCTCAGCTTCCTCTTCTGCAAAATGAAAATAATGATAACGGTCATGTACTTTTGTCATGTAAATGAAAGACAGTATGTAGGTTCAACACCTGAACTAGCATGTAGGTGCTCAGTTGATAAATGGTACCATCCTTTCTTTGGCCAGTGCAGCTACCAGCTACTTGTCCACTGTTCACTGACCTTATCTCCCAGCTTTCAGTTGCTGGCTAAATATCATGCCATCCTTGACCTTTTTATTCTTTGCTACTAAGGAAAAATATCACTCAAGTTCCAAAACACTGAGGTAAAATAGGCAGTCATTGTTAATATAGTTTCTATTCTCTGTCGTAACATTAACTTTTAGAGAATATTGTGGTGGGGTTTTCTTGGCGAGGGTTGGGGGAAGAGAAGAGCCAGTATTCTCTGAAATACTTTTTGACATCTTTAACATATGACTTTAAAACTTAGTAGTCTTCAAATATTTGTATGCTAGGAAGGCCTTCTCTCCCACTTTCCATATCTCTCTGGTTTCTCTTTCTTTTTGTTTTTTTGTTATATCTGATTCAGTTGCTACCTCCTAGACTCAAATGGGTACAAATATTCCAAGATTCCAGGGAATCAGTTCTCTCTGATGGTTGTAAAGATTGATTTGATCACCCACTAAGAAAAATCATGATTCTTTATTTCAAAGAAATGTAGTGTTGAAGTTCTTTTATGGGCACTAATCTTACAGGGATGCTGGTGTAGTGATATGAATAAACAGGTGTTTCTCTATAATTCTGGTGTGCCCTGGAAAATCTTCAGCCTCCAGAATGCATTTCTATAAGCTCAGAAACAGAATAGAGTGAAAAGAAACTCAGGAAAAGGGAGATAAGTGTCCAGAATTGGAGGAATTTCGACAAAGAGAGTGCTAATAGTAAGTTCTGAAACACTGTCCCAAGGCAAAGCCTGAGTTCTTAAAGCAAGGCAGTGTGCTGTATCAGAAAAAAGGTTGTGAAGTCAGACAAATCCAAGTGTAATCCTGTTTATACTACAAATTTCCTCTGTATCTTTGGGCAAGCTACTTAGCCTATCTGAATGTCAGATCCACAGTCCATGTAGACTGGGCATACTACATGGGCTTATCTCACAGGGCTATTGTGAGAATCACATTCATGTAAAATGTTTATCAGATGGCTTCTAGTGTTGAAGACACATATGGCTCACTTGGGTTTTTTTTTTTTTAACTGCTAGTCACAAGAGGTAAGAACAGGACAATCCCTTAAGCATCCAAGGGCAAAGCTGGAACAGTTTCAGCAACAAAATGAATAGCTAGAGTGTTAGGGCATAATTCATACATAAAACAAATACCCATAAGTCTATACCAAAAAAATAATTGGTTCTATAAATAAAGAATGGCAGCACTTCTTTAGAGAAGCATTTCTATCAATAATATATAATAATTATTGTAGATAAGAAGAGAAATAGCACTAATATAGGAACACATACAAAAGTAAAAACATTACTAGAAAAGGTAAATATAAAGGTGGTGAATCAGTCATTTGTAAATCCAGTATGAAAGTTAAAAGACAAATGTATGGAAATAAACTAAAACTACATTACTTAGGTAAGAAATGCATAAAATAGAAATATGTAAAACATGACATCAAAATTAAAGCATGGAGGGAGCAAAAGTGTATGTAAAGTTCTAGAACATGTTCAAGTTTAAGTTGTTACCAACTTAGAACATTGTGTACACAGGATGTATGTGAACCTCAAAATAACCATAAAGCAAAATTTACAGTATATACATAAAACAAAGTGAGAAAGGAACCTTAACATAATACTGAAGAAAGCCATCAAAAAACTAAAGAAGGGGCTTCCCTAGTGGTCCAGTGGGTAAAGAGTCTGTCTTGCGGTGCAGGGGGCGCCAGTTCGATCCCTGGCCCAGGATGATCCCACATGCCGAAGAATGGCTGGGCCAGTGTATACAATTACGAGCCAGTGCTCTGGAGTGCACGTGCCCAGAGCCGGTGCTCTGTAACGAGAGAGGCCACTACAATGGGAGGCCCACACATGCCAAAGAATAATAAAGATGGATGAAAAATAAACGATGACTTAAAGACAAAAAAAGAAAAAAACTGTATAAAGAAAAATAAAAAAAAAACTAAAGAAGGGAGAAAGAGAAAGAACAGAGAGGAACCATAAAAAGAGTCAGAAAATAATTAACAAAATAATAATAAGTACATACCTGCCAATAACTACTTTAAATGTAATTGGGCTGAATTCTCCAATCAAAAGCCAAAGCATGGATGAATGGATTTAAAAAAAGAGGCCCATCTATGTTTTACCTATGAGTGACTCACTTCAGAAGTATGGACACATGTAGACTGAAAGTTTAGGATGGAGAAAGATGTAACATACAGATGGAAACAAGAAACCTGGTGTAGCTATACTCATATCAGATAAAATATTCTAAAGACTGTAATAAAAGGCAAAAAAGGTCATCATCTGATGATAAAAAGTTCAGTAGTATAAAAAGATATAAAATACATGAGAGATATAAGATGTTTATAAAATATGTATGCATTCAGCATAAGAGCATCAAATATAAAACAAAATTAATGGACCCAAAGGGAGAATTTGACAGCAATACAATAATAGTAGGAGAGTTTAACATCAATGATTAGTAGAAAATCAGTAAAAAACAAAAACAAAAAAAACCATTTATTTAAAATGACACATTGGGGCTTCCCTGGTAGCTCAGTGGTAAAGAGTTCACCTGCCAATGCAGGAGACACGGGTTCGATCCCTGATCCGGCAAGATCCCACATACTGTGGAGCAGCTAAGCCCATGAACCAGAACTACGGAGCCTGTGCTCTAGAGCCCCAGAGCTGCAACTATTGAGCCCATGTGCCACAACAATGGAATCCTGTGAGCCATAGAGCTCAAGTTCCACAATAAGAGAAGTCACCACAGCAAGAAACCTGCTCACCTCAACTAGAGAGTAGCCCCCACTGCCTGCAACTAGAAAAGAGCCTGTGGCAGCAGTGAAAACTCCGAATAGCCAAAAATAAATAAATAAATAAAATTTTTAAAAATTAAAATTAAAATGGCACATTATACCAAATAAATTATATAGATAAATACAAAGCAGTCCATCTAAAAGCAGCAGAGTAACCATTCTTCTCAAGTGCACATAGAACCATGTCCAGGATAGATCGCATATCAGGCCCCCAAAATGTCTCAAGAAATTCCATAATATTATGATCTTAGGAAGCATCCTTTCTAACCACAGTAGTATGAAACTAGAAATCAGTTACAAGAAGAAAATAACAATAAAAAATGTGTGGAACGTAAACAACATGCTACTGAATAGCCAGTGGGTCACTGAAGAAATCAAAGGAGAAATCAAAATATACCTAGAGACAAATGAAAAAAGACATACAGCATAACATACCAAAATCTGTGGGATACAGCAAAAGTGATTTTACAGGGGAAGTTAATAGTAGTATAGGTTCACCTTAAGAAACAACAAAAATCTTAAACAGTCTTTCTTTGCATTAAGCAAACAATCAGAAAACAGAACAATCAGAGCCCAAAGTTAACAGAAGAAAGAAAAATAAAGAACAGAGTGAAAATAAATGAAATAGAGACTAAAATGATAATAGAGCAAATCTGTTTCTTTAGATTTAGATAAGTAACTCTTTTTAGTTTTTTGAGAAGAGGTAATTCTTTGAAACGATAAACAAAATTCACAACCTTTAAATAGACTGACCCTGGGGAAAAAGTGTTAAAAAAATCGGAAATGAGAGAGCAGTTGCAACTGATATAACAGAAATACAAGGGATCACAAGACTCTACTACAAAAAATTATATACCCACAACTTGGGCAACATAGAAGAAATGAATAATTGTGTAAAATGCACAATTTACCAAGACTGAATCATAAAGAAATGAAAGATTTGAATATAAAGAAATTGAATCAGTAAGAAAAACCTCCCGAAAAGCAAAGTCTAGGACCAAACAGCTTTACTGTTGAATTCTACCAAACATTCAAAGAAAATTTAATATCTGTCCTTCCCAAACTGTTTCAAAAAGTTGAAAAGGAGAAAATGCTTCCAAACTCATTTTATGAAGCCAGCATTATCCTGATAGCAAAGTCAGACAAGAACACCTCTCCGCCCCCCCAACACACACCCAGAGCACAGATCAATATCCTTGATGAGTATAGATGCAAAAATTCTCCAAAAAATAGTAGCAAGCCAAATTCAATAGTACATTCAAAAGATCACACAGTGATCAAATGGGATTTATCCCAGGGTTGTAAGGATGATACAACATCAACAAATCAATATACACACCACATTAACAAAATGAAGGATAAAAATCACGAGATTTCAAGATGGAGAAAAAGCATTTCAAAAATTCAACATCCATTTATGTTAAGAACCTCTCCATAAGGTAGATAGAGATGGAACATCCTCAACATAATAAAGGCCATTTTTTTTTTTTAATTTATTTATTTGGCTGCTCTGGGTCTTAGTCGCTGCATGTGGGATCTAGTTCCCTGACCAGGGCTTGAACCCAGGCCCTATTGTATTGGGAGCACAGAGTTTTAACCACTGGACCACCAGGGAAGTCCCAATAAAGGCCATTTTTGAAAGACTTATAGCTAATACCATATTCAGTGGTAAAAAGCTCAAAGCTTTTTCTCTAAGATCAGAACACGAGAAGGAGGCCTAGTTTCACTGTTTTTATTTAACATTGCATTGGAAGTCCTAACCAAAGCAAGTAGGCAAGAAAAATAAACAGGAGTCATCTCAATAAAAAAGGAATAAGTAAAATTATCACTACTTTTATATGACATGATACTATATACAGAAAACCCTGAAGATGCCACTAAAATAATGTTAGAACTAATAAATTACTTTGGAAAATTTGCAAGATACAAAACTAATTCACTGAAATCTGTGCCATTATGATATTTTAATAATAAACTATCATAAATTAAGAAAACAATTCCTTTTAAATTACATCAAAAAAGAATAAAATGCCTAGAAATAAATTTAACTAAGGAAACAAAAGATCTGTATGCTGAAAACTGTAATACATCTTTAAAAGAAAATTGAAGATAAAAATGGAAAGATATAGTCAAGTCATGGACTAGAAAAATGAATATTGTTAAAATGTCCACAGTACTTAAAGCAGTCTACAGATTCAGTGCAATCTCTATCAAATGGCATTTTTTGCAGAGTTAAAACAAATAATTCTAAAATTGGTACAGAGTCACAAAAGATCCCAGGAAGCCAAAGCAATCTTGAGAAAGAAGAACAATGCTGGACATATCATACTCCGTCACTACAGACCATATTACAAAGTTATGGTATTCAAAAAAGTACAGTACAAGCATAAGAAAGGGGCACACAGATTAATGAATAGAATAGAGCAACCAGAAATAAATTCATGCTTATATGGCTACAGTGCTTATTTAACTTATATAGAGAGTACATCATGAGAAATGCTGGACTGGATGGAGCACAAGCTGGAATCAAGATTGCCAGGAGAAATATCAATAACCTCAGATATGCAGACAACACCTCCCCAACGGCAGAAAGAACATGGAACTTAAGAGTTTCTTGAAGGTGAAAGAAGAGAGTGAAAAAGCTGACCTAAAATTCAATATTCAGAAAACTTAGATCATGGCATTTGCTCCTATCACTTCATAGATGGGGAAACTATGGAGACAGTGACAGATGTTATTTCCTTGGGCTCCAAAATCACCGCAAACTGTGACTGCAGCCAGAAAATTAGAAGAAGCTTTCAACTTGGAAGAATAGCATATTCTTAAAACGCTAGCCAGCGTATTAAGCAGCAGAGACATCACTTTGCCGACAAAGGTCTGTAGTCAAAACTATGTTTTTTCCAGTAGTCATGTATGGATGTGAGAGTTGGACCATAAAGAATGCTGAGCCCCACAGAAGACTGAATGCTGAAGAACTGATGCCTTCAAATTGTGGTGTTGGAGAAGACTCTTGACTGTCCCTTGGACTGCATGGAGCTCAAACCAATCAACCCTAAAGGAAATCAACCCTGAATCTTCTTTGAAAGTACTGATGCCAAAGCTGAAGCTCCAATACTTTGGCCACCTGATGTGAAGAGATGACTCATTAGAAAAGACCCTGATGCTGGGAAAGATTGAGGGCAGGAGGAGAAGGGGAAAGAGGACAAGGTGGTTGGATGGCATCACTGACTCAATGGACATGAGTTTGAGCAAACTGGGTGATGGTGAAGGACAAGGAAGCCTGTGCGCTGCAGTCCATGAGATCACAAAGAGTTGGACACGATTGTGTAAACAACAACAACAATGATCAATCTACCACAGAGGAAGCAAGACTATATTATGGGGGAAAGACAGTCTTTCAGTAACTGGTTTTGGGAAAAACGGGCACCCATATATAAATGAATAAAACTAGACCACTATCTTACATCTTGAAAAAAGTAACTCAGAATGAATTAAAGATTTGAATGTAAGACCCCAAACCATAAAATTCCTGGTAGAAAACATAGATGGTGAGCTACTTGAAAACAGTCTTAGCAGTATTTTTGTGCATCTAACTCCAAAAGCAGGAGAAACAAAAGCAAACATAAACAGGACTATATCAAATGAAAAACTTTTACACAGGAAAGGAAACCATTATCAAAATGAAAAGGCAACCTAGCAAATGGAAAGAAATTTGCAAATTATGTGTTCAGGACTTCCTGGTGGTCCAGTGGGTAAGGACACCGCCTTGCAGTGCAAGGGGCACCGCTTCGATACCTGGCCTGGGAAGATCCCACATGCTGCGGAGCGGCTGGACCGATGTGTCCAACAACCAAGCTGGTGCTCTGCAGCGACAGAGGCCACTGCGATGGGAGGCCCACACAGGCCAAAAGAACAAAGACAAATGATAAATGAAAGACCAATACAAGTAGCCCAAAAAATTTTCAAAAAAAGAATCTAATTTCATCAAAACAGCACATTTCTACTGTTGAAAGTATTTGTTCATTATTTGTAGAGCAATGATTCAGCATTGTATTCTTAAAAGAGACTTAACTGTAAAAGATAGTAAGAATTTCAGTATTCTCTCCCCCATCCTCCTCCTTTTTCTCCTCTGCTGTAGAATTGTTGAAACCACGTAACATCAACGTGAAAGAGACTCTTTGCTCTCTGCTATAAAGAAATTAAGCCACGTATTGATTCATCTCACCAATCTAGATAGACCTTAGAAGTTAGATTGTGGAAGCTGAGATTTATCTGCATAAAATATTTTTCTTCCTCTTATTTTCATGGTAGAGAACCTCTCTCTCATATGGAGAACAGAGGACCAGTCTAATCTCCCTGTATAAGGCTGGGAAGGTCATCAAAATCTTGACCAATCAGAATCATTCCCAGCATTTGTGCTGCATCTTTTCTCTCTGAAATAATAGACCATAAAGCAGAATATATCCCTTGAGCACTGTAGGATGCCATCTGTTTTAGCAAGGAAAAGAAATTTTCAGAGAACAAAGCCAACACAGGGAAAAAGTGGATTTGACACATGGTATGTGAGGGAAAGAGAGAAACAGACAGAAAGAAACAAGAGAGAGAAGACTGGAGAGGGTTGGGAATGGATAAAGAAAGAAAGAAGAAAGAGACAGTCAGGAAGAAAAAGAGCAGGACAGAGAAGCCAAGGTTTCTGTGAACACTTTGCATGAGAGTCTTCCATCTCTGTCTGAAGTCTGCACTGTGTTGTTCGTCAGTTCTGTGACCAAAATATTTCTATTTTCCTTTAGCCTTATGAGGTTGTCATTCTGTATTAGTGAAAAATAAACATCTTCTCTGTCAGTTATACCTTATTAATGTGGGTGGGGGAGATATGATTTATAATTTTTAATAAGAAAATGAATAGCATTGATGGTAAAAAGAATTTTAATAAATGTTGGAAATGATCAGTTTATATGTCTAATCAGATGAAAGAAGTATCTAAGTTCTTTGGCAACTTTTTTTGACATCTCAGCATGCCTTTGATTGGGCAGTAGATCAAGTTGTGAAACCTAAATTTATACTCAACCAGGGCCTGCACTACAGAGAATTCCATAAAACTAAGGTTGCTTTTGATGCTAATTCATCTTCATTGTTACCCCATACAAACAGATTTTCATTGCCCATGTGCTCATGACACATTTATTAATACTTAAAGGTCAGTGAACTTATATTTTACTCTTTCTGATAATATGATTGTGTTTCATAAAGTTTAATATCAGTGTTTAATCTAAATAAATGAATGTCTAATGGTGGAATTACAAGGGCTGTAGCATGTGAATTGGGAGATATTTTCTGTCAAGGAGGTTATCCTACTTTTTACATGAGGAACTCTAAAAGCAGCATTTTAGATATCAAAAGCTTAAGCATCTCTGTACATTATTCAAAATTCTGATAGGTGGTCATGCAAGAGATCATCAACTCTTTCTTTGTTTCTTAGACTAGAATAAGGCATATAATTTCACATAAAAATTTACTTAAAAATCTGGACACATTAAAGTTCCAATTCCCTTTGACTTCTATCAGCAGGTCTTTCTTTACCATCTGAATGTATGAGAGATCAGAAAATGAATTTTCAAGGCTTAAATCTAAATTGTTCTTAATTAAAATCATATTGTGTTTATGATTTCTGTTCATTCAAGCCAAGTCATTGCAAAGAACACTAAACAAATGATTTATTTACATAAAGATTTAAATAATCAAAACATCTAGTAAAAATAAAAAGAACATTGGCATCTAAATATCCGGAGGAGGTGAAGAATAAGCCAGATGTGTTTTAGACACATTTCCAGCATGCAGTCTTTAGTGAAGATCAACTTTCCAATGCTCTCCCTTACTCTTTTTTTTGTTTGTTCTTTAATATTTATTTATTTAGCTGCACTGGGTGCTCTTTGCAGCATATAGGATTTTTTTTTACACATTTACTTATTTGGCTGTGTTGGGTTTTAGTTGCAGTGCAGGCACCAGAGCGAAGGTTGAGTACCTCCCAGGCATGTGGGGTCTTAGTTCCCCGACCACAGCTTGAACCTGTGTCCCCTGCATTACAAGGGGAATTCTTAACCACTGGACCACCAGGGAGGTTCCACCCCTACTCTTAATTTGCATATTGTTTCCTTCATTCCCCTCCATTTTCATTCTTTTTTCATTTTTCCTCCTTTTTCTCTTCCTGCTATCGCCCTTTCCTCTCACCACCTCCTTCAGTTTGTTTGGTTTATATTTACTGGGAAGCCAATCAGTTCCAGGCACTGGGCTAAACACAGGGGATTAAACATAGAAAGGCAGAGTGCCTGCTATAGTAGTTTTCTATTGCTCAGTAACAAGTTACTGCAAATTTAGGGATTAACCTAACATCCATTCATTAGCTCCCAATTTTGCAGCAAAAGCAGTTGTGTGTCAGAAGTCCAGCCTGGCAGGGTCCCACCAGGCCAGAATCAAGGTGTCAGCCATGCTCAGATCTCAGGCATGGATCCTGAGGACAAATACATTTCCAAATTCATTTATGTTGTGGGCAGAATTCAGTTCCTTGCCATTAGAAAACTGAGATCTTGGTTTCTCTGCTGTCCCTCTTCCAGGGCCTCTGTCAGCTCTTGAAGTCACTCACTTTTCTTTTCACACAAGCTTTCCATCTTCAGCTTAGCAGCAATGTGCTGAATGCCCCTTGTGCATTATATCTCTCTACCTTCCTCTTCAGTGACTAGCTAGAGAAAACTCCACTTTTAATGGTCCTCCATGGCTAATCCAGTCATCCTGTATGACAAAACTTAAGAGTGATATAGCTCATCATATTCACAGGTCTCTGGGACTTAGGCAGGACATTTATGGGAATCCACTGTAGAAATTCTGTCTACTGCATCTGCCATCAAGGTGCCCACAATATACTGAAAACAGGAAAATTATAACATTACAATAACTCTACAAAAGAGAGTAGGGTGAATAAAAATAGAGTGGGGTTTGTATATACAACAGATTATTATTCAGTCATAAAAAGGGAGAAAATTAGGATTCGTGTTACAACATGGATGAATGTTGTATGGAACACAATGTGTAAGTAAAGTAAGCCAGACATAAAGGACATATATTATATGATTCCACATATAACATACCAGAGTAGGGAAATTCATAGATACAGAAAGAATAGACATTACTAGGGAGTTGAGGAAACAAAGAAAGAGGGAAATATAGTTTAATGAGTAGAGGGTTCTGTTCGGGATAATGAAAACATTCTGGAAATGCACAGCATCATTACTTCATTGCATTGAATTATACATGGAAAAGAGGTTTAAATGGTAAATTTCATGTTACATATATTTTACCATAATAAAAGAAAATTAAAATGTTGAAAAATAGAGTAGGGACATAGGAAAAGAACAACATAAGCTGCTTCCTGAAAGATCAAAGTGTTAGATGGGGCAGGGGATAGGATCTCAGGAGTGCAGGTGGGGAGAAGGGTGCAGACTGTGTGGTAGGGAGGGGCAGTGGTTTAATTTCAGTTCTCTTTTTTATCATCTCAAAATTAATATGTTCATATTGTCCAGATATGGGCTTCCTTTCTCACACAGGCTGCCTGGAAAGCAAGCCTTACTTAGCAATCATTGGTAATCCTAGAACCTTGATGTTGGTGGTAGAGGTGTGAATTAAGTTAGCTGCTATTTGTTAAATGTCACATTGATGACCCCAAGTTCACCTTGTTTCTAGGAAATAAAGAAAAAAGGACACTTTTTCTTTAAATAAAAAGAAGGTCACTAGGCTTCCTCACAGCGTATCAATGTCTCACAATAACTCTGCCAGTGGAGTGCCATTATCCCTAGTTTTACCAATAAAATAAATGAGATTTTGAAAATGTAGATAATTTCCCCCATGTCACATGAAACACTTTCCCACATCAGGATCTTGTAACATGCTATTCCCTCTACCGTGATTATCTGTCTTCTTTTAGCACTTTCATTAGCCCCACCCCTACACATATGTGCTTAAGGTGCTTCATCTTATAGGTTGTGCTCTGCAAAAGACCCAGGAGAACTGTTCACCTAGATTGAATGCCTCCTGATGTTGTACAGATATACATGGCAAATATCTCTTTAGTTTTGGTTTAGGTATTATTCCCCAGAGTGGAAAGATTGGTTATATCTCATATTACATCTGTAGTCTCCTTCAAAGCATCTATTATAGTTCTTCTTAAATAATTCCTGGCTTAAATTAATGTTTGATATCTGACTTCCTGACTAAACTATAAGTTCAATAAAGGGAGGGATTTTATCTGCCTTCAAATCTTTTTGAACAAATAAGTGAAACAGAACTGGATTTATGTCAGTTCAGTTCAAAGCAAAATTCTTTTAATTGTAACTTAATGGTTGTGCCTGAGACAAGCACAGAAGGATGTGAAACTCAGAGAATAGCACACTAGCTCTTGAAACCTTAACTTTATACATTTTTCCCCAGTGTGTTAGGTAAAAAACACTTTTTGCAATTTTATTCATAGATTGACCATAATATATAACATGCCTTTATTATTTTCTAAAGGTGTACTCTGCAGAGCCATATTTTGTATTAGATGACTGTACGGAGTTAAATAGTGTTGTGCAAATAACCATGTCCATTTTGAAACGCAGAATGTGACTTTATTTGAAAATAAGGTCTTTGCAAATATAATTGGCTAAGGTGAAGCCATACTAGATTAAGGTAGGCCCTCAAACTCAATAGCTGGTGGCTTTATAGGAGAAAGGGGAGAGATACTCAAACACAGAGACAGATTAGACATAGGAAGAAAGAGGCCATGTGACAACAGAGGCAGAAATGTGAGTGATGCAGCTGCCCACCAAGGAACACCAGGGATTGCTAGCCATCACCAGAAGTAGGCAGAGGCAAGGAAAGATTTTTACCCTAGAGCTTTTAGAAGCAAAATGGCTCTGCAGCCATCTTGATTTCAAGCTTCTGAATTCTACAACTATGAATGAATGAACTTCTGTTCTTTTAAACCATCTAGTTTATGGTGCTATGTTATAGCACTCATAGGAAGTAAAAGTAATAACCTTTTCTATAACTACATAGAATCAAGGTAGTGCTAAGTGCTATGACAAATGAACCTCAAAATTGCAGTAGCTTATTAGTAAAAGTTTGAGACTCAGGAGCTAGAGTGTACTGTAGATATTCCAGGTGTATTAGTGGCCATCCTCCCCATGGTGATTCAATAACCCTGGCTCTTTTTGTCTTGTGTTTTCTCTGTTGTCTGTGGAAAGAGAAATAGCTTAGAACACATACCACTTTTAAATTGCCTTAAGGGACACATGTGTCTGCTCATAATCCAATGGCAAGAACTGGTGACATGGCTACACTAGATAAAAGAGTAAATACAGGCACTTTTGAATGGCATTGTTATATTGTGGGCAGGGAACACAGATTTTGCTGGACATTTTGCCATTTCTGGCCTGTTGACCTCCCAACCTCAGTAAATTTGGCCAGTCTGAGCAGTGACCTCATGCTTGGCCTAAAATAATGAGCTTGATTAGTCAGATCCTCATTCTTGGGAATTTTATTTAGAACCTTAGAAAGAATCAAGAACTTAATAAAGGTGATAATACCGAAAGAATATACTTGGAGAGCCATAGGTAGGGTCATGGCCATGAACAATTATGAGAAACCCAAGTTCTGAGGAAGCAGAGATATGAATCAAAATATATAATTCAACAAGAAGAGGATAACTAGTTGACATCTAAGAGAAACTAGATCAGGTTAGTAGCAGAGCACCAGAGTGAAACCCTTCAAATTTCTCTGCTAAGGCCCCTAACGCAGCTGTGCATCAAGTGACAACTCTTTTATGAGCTCTTTTATGGCAGATTTAGGTAGATGTATGGCAGTTAGCCACAAAGCCCTGTAAAAATAAAATTAAATTAAAATTTTTTAAAATCTAAAAAAAAGAATAAAGACTTAAGGTACCTATAATTTGAATGCTAGTAATCAAATTGACTATACTCAACTGTAGTGTAAATTTATTTATTTATTTCTTATGGGGTTTATACAATGATCTTTCTCCGTTTATAAAGAAATCAATCTTTGGATCCTAATTTTCAGTGTTTTGCCATGCTGCTTTCAACAGTGCAAGAGATATATGTGACAGCGGAAGTGATGGCTCTTTAGTTATATGAAACTTGCTTAGGATTTTGCACGGTGGTTTGCCATTTGTCCGTGCTAGTATGCGCCTCAGCAAAAAAGCCACATCAGATGAATTATGGTTTCCTCCTTGCTCTTCAGAGCAACAGTAACCCGTGACCCTATCTAGCTAGGGCAGAGTCATCAACCATCATTACAAGAGACTCAGCCTGGACGTGGAAACACTTCAGCAGCTCTTTGGCGGAAGGTTGCAGTATCTATCTGGGTTAATCAGTGTCAGATTCATTTTGCATTCTTCTGTGGGACTTTGTGAAGCCAAGTGAAGTTACTGGGGCCTGAACAGTATAGCAAATTGACACCTAGAAAAACTCCTCTATGTTAGGCAACTAGATACGTGTGCTGTGAGCTTTTTAAAAGATAGATGTATATACGGTTATAAATCAAAGGTATTCTTAGATAGATAGGTTATAGATCTGCTACTTTTCCACAGAAGACATTGAGCTTTGTTTCCTCCCCTGAGAAGTAGCACCTTAGGATGCCACATAATTCCAAGAGATATCAGAAAGTACTTTCCTCAGTTCCCTTATGAGTTTCAAGAGCTGATCCCTAGAGGAAAGGGAAAGATTTTGTGATTTATCAGCTGCCTTGTTTAAACATTTCAAAGTGAATTATTGCAATCTGCATGCAGTGCTCAAAATAACAACTCTGTAAACATTAACCATCACTCAGTCACTGAAGAAGGGAACAAGGAAATATGACCAGCATAAAATGACAGTCTTTTTCTTGAAGCCAAAAAGGGATTCATAAAATCATTAAATTTTGCCACAAGTCACTTTATTAACAGTGAAAAACTTGATCAAAATAGGGCCATAGTTAAATGAGAGCAACTGACATATATCATTTTGGCTGTAGGAATGACAAGTTTCAGTAAGATTAGATGGTTGAGATTTCATATATTCAGGTCTCTTTGAACAGGGAGGAGAAAATTTTCAGCTGTCATTCTTGGATACTTTTGTCATTGCCATTATGCTTTATATCTAAGGTGAACCTAAAGGACAATTTTAAGTAACCCTTAGTAGAACAATACCAGTTGTTGATTATTCTATTCCAGGTTGATGGAGTGAAATTTTCTCTTCTTTCTTTGCCCAGTAGAAATAAGCTCAAAATAAAAATGATGAAATCCAACCTGCTTCAGTGCCACCAGTGGAAGGAAAAAGAAAAAAAATACCAAAGGAAGAGCAAAATGCACTCATGATAAGTAGTCTTGGAACTATCACCTTAGAGTCAATGAAGAAAGAAAGGTGAAGAATAACAAAAAAAATTCCTACTAATTCCTAGAAGAAGAGAAAATAGCACATTCAAAAATGACAATAATGAGTTTTATAGTGGTACTGAAGTCTTTAGAGACTTCTTAAAATGTTATTGCTTATTAAGTGTTAGGTATGTATTGTACACTCCCCTAGATACTTTCTATACATTATCACTAATAATAACTGCCATCTAATAATATTACTATGCTGCTATTTTCATTTTATAGTGCAGGAATGAAACCATTTCTCAATGAAGCTCAGAGATGAATCCAGAGTATCACAGCTAGTGTTTGTGGTGTTGGCTTCAAATCCAGATCATGATACTAAGCCCTGTGCTTTTTCTATCATCTTCAGTCATTCCCAACCCTGACGCCTGCATCAGAGAGATCATCTGAGGTGTATCTAAGCTATTCTGCACAGACCTAGATGGGTATATAAAGGAAATTTCTAGCCATAGTCTACAGTTTTGTATTGAATTCAGAGTTTCCCAGACGATGCGGTGGTAAAGAATATGCCTGCCAACACAGGAGACACAAGAGATGTGGGTTCAGTCCCTCAGTCAGGAAGATCCCCTGAAGTAGGAAATAAGAACCGGTATACTCCAGTATTCTTGCCTAGAAAACTCGATGCACTGAGGAGCCTGGCAGGATACAGTCCATGGGGTCCCAAAGAGTCGGGCGTGACTGAGCATGCATAGACAGAGCTTAAGAACTACCCATATTAGGGTAGTTAGAGCAAAGGGAAAGACCATATTGGGTAATTGACTTTCTTTGCAAATTAAATGAATAAATAGGCAAGTATCCCCAGTCAGAAAACTTCCTATGGTTATACTACCCCTATGGAAATAGAAGCTTTTCCTTTTCAGGATGTCCTTTATTTCTCTGTGTAAGCATTTATCTATTGGTCCTCATCCTCCACATACCAATGATACCCCCATTGCTTATGTCTAACTATATGGGGCATAGACTCTATGCACTCAGCCTACAAAGGTACAGCCTCATCTTATGGCTCTTCTTACAGCTTTACACGGCTCTCACTATTTAACACTATATTCCTTTTTCTCTTCCCTTTGTTCACTGGTGATTTTTCTAACTCTGAAGTGAGTATACTTGAGAATTTCTCATGATGCCTAGACCTGTTCTATATTTTTGGACCCATTCTATATTAACCTAGTCAAAATTGTTTTCTTCTAAAACATGGAGACTCTGAATTTGGAATGTTTGTCTTCCTGGATTAACTGAGGCTTTTTAGGCCATGTTCTCCTTTCTAGCGAACTTGTCCTTTGTTGGCAGATGAACACATTTTGGGCCACATTCTGTCTCCCTTAACTTTCACCCAAATCACAGTTTATTCTGGTTTGTTGATCTTAAAAATTCTTCTTGCATACCTCTCTCCACTATCTTGACTTTCTCTTTTACATAGACCATCAAATGTTCCACTATTTGCTTGCCCATATATACTTCTACCTCTGCTAGTAGAAGTACCCTCATAGCTACATGTGATCTGGAAAGAACAGATTTCACCACATGAATATCACCATGAAGATATTCCTAAGCAGCCCAATGAAAAGTCCACGAACTTTTCTCTAATCTAGAGCTTTTGCTAGAAGAATCCCTGATGTCAAATCTGATTACATGTCAGGACTCCACCAGCACCACTTTGGCTTCCTCGTTGAGCAGCATTCTATGTCCCTGTCAGCTGAAGCGTCCTTTTCCAACTCTCTCTAACTTAACTGACTTGTTTCAGTGAAGAGCCCCTGATGAGGATGAAAATCTAAATGTTATTCTGTTCCTTATCACTTTCCGCCCTTCTCTTTGCTTGCTTTATATACGATCTGTAGGTTTCACAAAATAACATTTATTATCTTGCTTTATGTGTAAGTTTTGTATCTCAACTAGACTGAAGACGTTTTAAGAACAGAACCCTTGTCTTATAATACTCACATTCCTAACAATAGCATGATAGCATGATGAGCAACAGATAATCAAAAACTGTTCTTTAATTTGCTTTGAAGGTTGACTTGAGCTATTTATAACATCATTTGGTACTTTTGATAATTTGAAGATGATACCTGCACAATTCTAAAGCCTTTTTTCATAGAATGAAATTTATTTTCAGGAAAAGAAAATTAAGATGTCTAAAAACTTTGGCTGAAGGGAAATGGCTTTTAAACTACATCTAATGACCCAGATATAGGCACCAAGTTACTATTTAGTTTCTGGAACATTTTTTTATTTTAATTTTGGCCTCTTTATTTTTTTTTATTGGTCCTTCATTTATTTATTTTCATCCATCTTAATTGTTTGGCCTGTGTGGGCCAGCTATCACGGTGGCCTCTCTCGTTGCAGAGCACCAGCTCTGGGCACATGCACTTCAGAGCACTGGCTCATAATTGGACACACTGGTCCAGCCGCTCCGCAGCGTGTGGGATCTTCCCAGGCCAGGGATCGAATTGGTGCTCCTTGCACTGCAAGGCAGACTCTCCACCCACTGGACCACCAGGGAAGTACGTTTCTGTAACTTTTTGTTTCACTTGGGTTTCAATTACTCTTGTCCTCTTATCAGAACATGTGAATTCTCTTGTAGGATCATGTGTAACAGACAATATTTACTTACAATTTTCCTAATTGATTTCCCAAGAAATAGTCACATAGTTGAAAAATTGTCATTTCTCCATATTAGAAAACAAAGATCATATGGAATGAAAACTACATAAACACCAGAGATGCTCAAGTGCACATTTTATGTGCATACGATAAGTTTAACAAGTAATAAGAGCTTTGATCTAAATTCGTTTCCCCCAAAAATTCACATGATGAAATCTTTATTCCCAGAGTGATGGTGTTGGAAGCTGGGGTCTTTGGGAGGTGATTAGGTCATGAGAATAGGACCCCCATGGATGGGATTAGCTTTTATAAAAGAGAACCCAGACAGATCCCTAACCCCCTATCCACTTCCTGAGGAAATGAGAAATTTGTCACCTTGAAGAAGGAACATGTTAGCACCTTGATTCCAGACTTCCAGCCTCTGGAACTGTGAGAGTGGAATTTCTATTGTTTATAAGTTCCTCAGTCTGTGGTATTCATAGTAGCATGAATGGACTAAGAACAGATTTTGTTATCCTATTATCTCCTATAACCAGGTTTTGACCTATGTACCTGAACAGTATGATCTCAAGATAGCTAAAATGGATAAGATTATATATAGATTTTGCTTTACATTTAATTATTTAAATTTAAATATGTTCTTTTTAATAACTTATTATCACTAGCCATTCCATTCTCTATTATTCAGTATTATGGTAAATTTTCCATACATTACACCATATACTATATGTCCTTACCCACTTAATGGAAGGTATCCCCACTTCTGTCATGCTTAACCAAGGATAGTCCTTATAACATGGGATATATCTTTGAAGTTTTCTTATTCTTGAGGGTTTTCCATATTTAATGTCTTGAGAGCCCTGTTAAAATAGGTATATTATGGAATTTTTTCTGAATATACATAATTATATATCAAGCATTCAGTGTGTTAGCAATTTTTTTCAGACTTTGTCAGTGCAGACAGAGTTTGTCTTCAGTATTTGAAGCACATTATATCTAGCCTCTCTCAACGCATTAATTCAATATGTACAGTTTCACTTTTTAAATTCCAGTAAGTCTTCATTTAAAATTCTTTAATACCTTGAGTTCATGACATTGAGCAAATTTCTCCCAGCATGTTTAATACCAACATTATACCTTGAGAATATTAGTTTCTTATGGATGAACAAATCCATAATATTCTACCATCATACTAATGGATTAACATTCATCCCACTTATTTATTCAGCTAATAGATGAGCACCAACTACGGGCCATGTGTTGTGCTAGATAGTGAGTACACAAAGACAAAGAGACAGCATCTGTTCAGTGTCACAAAAGCAATAAACTCAGGAAGAAAATAGGACAGGCAGCGAACTTCATTGTGTGTGTGTATGAGGGGGGGGCGGGGGTGGTAGGGTGGAGGAAGTATGGTTTTGGTTAAAAGAACATTCCCAGAGGGAAGAAAAACAAATCTGAGACTTGAATACTGGCCAGTGATTACCCTAGGAAGTAGAGGAAGGAGATAATTATAGTTAACACTGTCAGTACCTCCTTCTGGATCAGGTACTGTTCTTTTCATATAGTAACTCATTTAATCTTCAAAAGAACCTGGATTTGGGCTTCCCTGGTGGTCCAGTGGGTAAGTACACCACCTTGCAGTGCAAGGGGCACCGCTTCGATCCCTGGCCTGGGAAGATCCCACGTGCCGCGGAGCGGCTGGACCGATGTGTCCAATTACCAAGCCGGAGCTCTGGAGCGCATGCGCCCACAGCCAGTGTACTGCGACAACAGAGGCCGCCACGATGGGAGGCCCACACGGGTGGAGGAACAGAGATGGATGAAAATGGATGGATGAAGGACCAATAGAGGTGGCCCGCCCGCCCCCCTCCCTCCCCCCCCCAAAAATAAATAATTGTGTTTAAAAAAAAAAAAAAGAACCTGGATTTACAAGTACTGTTAGAACATATTGACAAGGAAACTGCATCACACCAAGGTTAAGTCAGTTGCTTCAGGTCACGAAGTTGTCAACTGCAGAGTCAGATTTCAAGTCCAAGTATCTGAGCCCTGCTTGTTCCATCTTTTCCCATAGAGATAACACAGCCTCTGGGGCAACAATAAGAAGACTAAACCTTAAATTTGATGGGCCTTGTTGAGTCCTCAGCACGGGTGAATTTATTTGTCCCTCATAGCATCCTATGGCTAAGCACTGTTACTTGCCTTATTATTACAAATGTAGGTATGAAGGCTCAAAAGAGTTGAGTCACCACATGAGATACGACTTCACACTCACTAGGGTGGCTATTAAAAAAAAATTATAAGCGTTGATGGGCTGCAGAGAAATTGGAACACTCACACCTTCCTTATTAGTAGGAATATAAAATGCTGTAACCATTGTGAAAAACAGTGTTGGTGGATCCTCAGTAAGTTAAACAATATGACCTATCAGTTATACTTTGGGATATATACCCAAAAGAATTGAACCAAATGTTCAAACAAAAACTAACACTTGAATATTAGTATCAGCACTATTCACAATAACTAAAAAGTGGAAACAACCCAAATGTCTTAATCTCCTGATGAATAGATAAATAAAATGTGGTACATTTGTACTACGGGACACTATTCAGCCATAGAAAGGAATAAAGTACTGATATATGCTGCAAGATGGATGAACTTTGAAAGCATGCTTTGTTGAAAAAACCAGACACAGAAGGCCACATATTGTATGATCCCATTTATATGATATATCCAAGGTTGGTAAATTCAGAGAAACAGAAAGTAGATGCCAGGAGCCACAGGGAGGGGGAATGAAGAGTAATCATATAATGGGTATGGATTTTTCATTTTGTGCTGATGAAAATGCCTGGAACTGGATAGTGGCAATGTTTGTACAATGTGACAAATGTACTAAATGTCACTAATGATAAGTTTTTGTGTATTTTGGCAAAATGTTTTAAAAAAGGAGAAAAGAGATGGTTAAAAAGAGAAAAATTGAATAACTTGCTCAGGACTGTGTAACACATCAAATAAAGGTAGTTCCAAAATTATGCAAGAAAGATGCTTTTCAGGGACTCCGAGTTGTTTGATGTGAATGCAGTGAGGTATATGTGTTGAGGGAGAGAATGAAGGGCAAAGACCCAAGTCGAGGAGGAATCAGTCACTCTTACGAAGACACCTGCCTTGTAAGGTGATAGAGACAACCCTAGAGGCACAGACACAGAAATGGGGGAGCTCAGAAAGAGGGAGGGTCACCAATCTGTCACTTTAGTGAGGATCTTCCCCCAGTACGTGCTTCTCCCTGGAAGAACTGTGTCCCCTGGATTCCTGGATAGAGAAAGTGGCTGCTGAAGCAGAATAAACACAGCAGTTGGTCATTATCCATCCTCTCCCCCAAATAAGCAGTAAAATTAGAAATAGTAGTTTCTATACCTCATCTGTAAAATGGATATAAAATTAATAATAATAGTTCTTATTTCATAGGTTTGCCTCAACATCAGTGAGTTAATACATACAAAGTTTCTAGAAAAGTGACTGGTAGTCAACACCATGTAAATGTTTGCTCTTATTACTTTGATTGTTTCCATAAAGTGTCCCTCAGATCTTTCCATTTTCATCATATATGATAAAACTGAGTGCTGTTGTGTTTGGAATGTTTGCCCAAGAACAATACATTTAATATAGGACTAATCATCGAAACCTGACTTTGTGGGAAATAGCCTTATCTGTCATTTCATTTGTACTTTACAACTACGATATAAATTGCCTTCCTGGTTACTTTGGTTACTTTGATGACAGCGAAAAAAATGTTTTTCTCAGGTTAACCTACACTTATCAATGTAGAACTTAGTGGCGCTAATTAGAAGACTCCAAAAAATTAACATGATACAATAACATAATGAACTGTAACAGATAATTTGGGCAGAAGATGATTTTTCAGACTTCCAGGCAAAAACATGCTTTTTATCAAAGCACATTGCATAAACATTGTAATCCTTCATTCGAATTAACAATTAAAGAGGACAAAGGCAAGAAAACATTAAGCATTTTAGAGTCTGCAACTGTCCATCATGCTTTAGAACTTTCTGCACCATGATTCATTAATCAGCTCTTTCTCACACAGGCTCATTATGAAAAATGTGTATCAGTAAAATGTGAAAATGAGCCTTCCTCCGTGTAACCAGGCTTAAGGAAAGAAGAATTTTAAATCTTGACATTTGAGATTGTTTATTAATGATAACAGTGTGACAAATAGGTCATTAATCCTATCTTTCAGACTGTGAAATAAGCTAAAATTACTATCAACAAGTAACAATGTAAATGGTCTTCAACAAAACAAAGTGGACTTTATGATTCTTTAATCTAAACCAAGAGCTTAGACTTTTTCTGTAAAGGGTTATATAGTAAATATCTTTGGCCTTGCAGATTATAATGTATCTTTCAGAACTACTCAATTCTGCCATTTTAATGTAAACATGGATTATATGTAAACAAATGGGCCTGACTGTGTTCCAATAAAACTTCATTTATACATGCTACAACACAGATGAAACACAAAAACATTATGGAAAATTAAATAAGCTAGACACAAAAGAACAAATACTGTATGATTCCACTTATATGAGGGAACTAGACAAATTCCTGGAGACAGAATAGAGGTTACCAAGATTCTGGAGAGAGAGAAATGGGTGCAGTGTTTAAATTTGGGGTGATGAAAAAGTTCAGGAAATGGATAGTGGTAATGAACGTACAACATTGTGCATGTGTTCAATGCCACTTGCACACTTAAAATGATACATTTTAATGTACCTTTTACTACTTTGTTTTGAGAAAACTTCCTTTTACAAAGAGGTGCAGTTGATCCCCAAGCCATAGTTTGCAAACCCCTGAGCTAAATGACCGCTTGTCCTGCTGACTGTGTTCCTTTCTTTTCTTCCTACATCTTTGCTATTGTTTCTGCTGCTGCTGAAGCTGCTCTTTATTTCGTTCCTTGACTAAGCTGTGCAGTCAAATGTTGCCTTGTGCGCAATGGAAAAGAAAACCATTTGCATTCACTGAGGCCAATTTTTTCTAGACTTAGTCCATTCTGAAGCCCCAGTTTTTACAGTTGCAGATCTAGAACTATAAAAATAAGTGTGCTGTTCTGACTATTTTCATATGTCCTAAAACATTAAGGGATAAACTTGGGCTGATTTTCACTTTTTCTGCTGAAATCTACAGATTTTTACTCTCCTTTCCCTCATTTCTCTGTGGCTAGCAGTATAAATGAAGGTGCTAGTGTTAGGGCACTCAGGTCATGACTGTCAGTGAGCTGTTCTTTTCATGATTATTGGCTCTTGCACAGGGTGAACCGCTGGCCTTGTCCTACAGCTTGTGTCTAACCAGTTAGGTCAATTGATCTTTAGTTAATCATTTTCAGAAGACAGTGATGAGTGCTTAACCTCTGAGGACAAACCTGACTCCTCAAAACAGAAACTCAGGCAAAGAAAAACCTGCGATTTTGGTACCTGTTTAAAAAGATTAAAATTGTAAGACTTATACACTTTGGTAATTACTAGTATTTTTATTTTTTCCCTTGTTCCTATCATGAATCTTTGCATGTCAAAGTAGAAAAGACATTGAATATAGAAGTCTTAAAAGTGCAGATACCAGATAATCTCAACAATATCATTTGATACCGAATTGATTGTTTTAAATTTTTAATGACATTTCTGCCCTTTTCTTTCAACATTTGGCCCTTCTACAAATGAGACACTAATTGATGGAAAACAACTTTTAAACTTTTTAGTTCTAAATATTGCTTTCAATTAAAAATGAGAAATACATTGATATTCATAATTCCATTTTCTTAAAATCCCTTTAATCTGCATATGATAAAAATTATGTTAAAATATTTAATAAAATAAAAATACAGGGCTTCCCTGGTGATCCAGTGGGTAGAGAGTCCGCCTTGCAGTGCAAGGGACACCAGTTTGATCCCTGCCAGGGAAGATCCCACGTGCCGTGCAGTGGCTGGACAGGTGTGTCCAATCACGATCCAGAGCTCTGGAGCACATGTGCCCAGAGCCTGTGCTATGCACTGAGAGAGGCCACTGTGATGGAAGGCCCACACAGGCCAAAGAATAAAGATGGATGAAAACAAATAAATAAAAAAGCAACAAAAGAGGCCAAAATTAATATATATATATATATATATATATACACACACATATACATACATACATACATATATATACATATATATACACATATATATATACATATATATATATATATATAAAATACAAAAGCATCACTTTGATAGTCAACTTTAGCTGTAAGCCTGTGTACCTTGTGCAGATGCTCAGATATAAGAGGGTAAGACAGACAGCAATGATGTCTGAAAATTTATAGTCACCAAAATGATTAGGTTACAACATTCATTTCTAAGCACAGTGAAGTATTTACAGATCACTTGAAAAATCCCTCTAGTTTCTGGGATGTTACCTGGTGACCTTTGAAAGTGGAAGCAACTGTATTTTGCCATCAGTATCCTTTCATTTTGAAGATTAATATAGTGTCATTGGCCCTCCAACATACAGTGCCAATTTCCGAGTGATGTCTTGTATCTTGAGGTTCTTTTCCATTAGAAAAGTGTAGTGATGAAATAGATGCAGTAACTTTGATCATAGAAAGCCATGTGATTACATAGTGTTTCCAGCACAATCCCCAGTGTTCTGATGGATATTAGCACAGTGGAAAGTAAGAGCAAAAAGCTTGTCAGGAAAGTTTGGTGAGTGTAGCCTCAGGCAAAAAGTTGGTGGTTTTTGAATACTTGGAAATCAGAAAGTATATGTATGGAGAATAAGTTGCCAGCTCTTGATCACTTCTAGGAGTTATTTTTATGAGACTCATTTTTCTTTGAAGAAGTCAGAGTGTCCCATACAGAAAGTGAAAAATTTCTCTTCTGAGAAGAAACATTCATGGGAAGGATTGTTCCCAGACAAAACAGGAAATGGACAGTCATTAGAATGACATAATTTCTTCTTAAAAACTGACTTATAATTCTGCAGTTTGACAAGATTTGACTAGCTGCACTACTTGGACTCGCGCAAATATAGCCGGGTTTCCCCTTTGAAAACTGAGGGTCACCCTGCTGGTATTTTTCCCTCATAATTATTTCTCCCCAAGGCTCTAAATACTTCCTGAGCATTCCAAACTACCTGTTTTTGTCCCTTTCCATTATTTTTCTCTAACTTTGCACAGAATTGATTAGAACAATTACTTTTACTTAAACCCTGGTGTTACTACCCTGATTAACCTTTTTTCTTTGGTTTCTTGTTTTTAAATTTCTTACCTTGAGTTAGCTTGCATTCACTGTGAGCAGCTATTATGGTATATTCTCAACTGTGCTGGTAGTCAAACTGAACACTCTTGACTGTTTCTGTGTGCAAAGGAGAGAGTAAAGAATCCTTCCTTGTCCCTGATGTTCCTTAACCTCATACATGGCTTTTATTATGTCGAGGTGGGTTCCTTCTATGACCATTTTCTGAAGAGTTTTTATCATAAATGGATGTTGTACCTTGTTGAACGCTTTTTCTGCATCTATTGAGATGATCATGTGATTTTTGTCTCTCAATTTGTTGATATGGTATATCACCTTGATTGATTTGCAGATATTGAAGAATCCTTGCATGCCTGAGATGAACCCGGCTTGATCATGATGTAGGAGTTTTTTGATGTGTCGTTGAATTCTGTTTGCTAGGATTTTGTTGAGGATCTTGGCATCTAAGTTCATCAGTGAAATTGGCCTATAGTTTTCCTTTTTTGTGTTGTCTTTGCCTGGTTTTGGGTATCAGGGTGATGGTGGACTCGTAGAATGTGTTCCTTAAACATTTTAACTTACATGAGCACGTTTAATTTTTTCTTAAACACATCACATTCACAGTAAGGCCAGTTAAAAACTAAAGCAATTTTTATAAATTCTTAGGGAGCTTTAAAAAGTATAACAAATTGAATTTACAACTTTAACAGGCATTCAGACAACTGTTAATAAGCTTAATTAATTCTGTTCTCTAATGTATGTCAAATTTGTCACAAATACCAATCAGGTGTTTCTAATTTAAAGAACAAAGCAAATAATTAGATTCTGTGACATGTCAGACATTCTCTAACATGCTTTTCTTGGGCACTTGAAGACTACATATAAGGAACGTAAATTATCGTTGTGACTTAAAATATATTCTTCATAAACTGACTACCACAGAAAGGTTAACACTTTATAGATCTGCTTCATTACTGCTATAATTATGTTTACAACATTCTAGATTGGCAAAGTCATTTTTCCGAGAGTGGAAATTACTGTCTCCAGCAGTGCCAAGTTCCTTAGGTAAAGACTCAGAACTATAGATCTGGATAATTGGTCTGAATTTGGGAACTAGAATGTGAGATCAGATCTCTGCTTCTTTTCCCAATCCTTAGTTGCTTGCCCTAACAACAGGGGAATTCAAAAGCATGCTTTTAGCTGCCATGTAATTTTATACCCCCTAAAACATATTCCCTGAGAATATATAAAATGTCACCTTTCATACATTTTTTTCAACTTTTTGGGGGACTGATTTAAATAGATGAAATCCTGCATCACCTATATGGAATTCTGCTAATTGCCTTCAGTTAGACTTAGTTGGGTTTGTACCCCCTTCATGGGTATAGAATCTTTTTTATGTGTTACTCATTACCTGTCTTCTTGAACACTATATGACAGTCATTCTATTAACAATACAATAACAATAGATTACTTTTAGATTATATAGGTAGCCACAAAATGTTTATCACTTGCTTTAGATCTATACTCCAGCACAGGAAAACATGATTTTCTTGTAAATTTATTAAAATTGTATTTAGGTCACAGTTTAGAAGCGGCTAGTTGATCCAACCATCAACCCCTAAGGGCAGCCATCAGTCACCTAAGTTAATCATTGAAGAACAATCTCGTAAAGTATTACTCATAATTAATATAGGATTTTGTAAGCCCACTGCATCTTACCTAGTTAACTTCACTTTTATTATTGTTTTCAGAAAGTCTGAGTTAGATGCATAATAGAAATTATGGTCTTCCTTCAAATTAGCATAGCATTTTCAAATTTACCATTGGCTGTTATGATAATTGAGGCTGTTTCCAATATTTAGTGTCATAAATAAAATCATAGTGAACATGTATTTGATCAGGAGCATAGTTTTATTGTTCTGTTGGACTTTTTCCTTAGAGAAAATCCCAATAGTGATATTACTCAGTGACCAGATGTGTTAGTTTTGGATATTAATAGGTAGTGTCTTTAATGTTTTCCAAAGAGTTTGTTTGATTACAGCAGTGTCTGTATTTATTTGTTTTGTTTAGCTATTCATTAATTTGGCAGATTCATATACGTTAAGTGGTACTAAATTGTCACTGTTATTACTAGACACAATAGATGTTTTATAATATTTATTCACTATCTGCATTTGGGTAGTTTACCTGTTACAGTCTTTGTTCTTTCACTACTAAGGCTTGATATTTATCCTGTGGAGTATGAAGAAGAGGGAAGAATTTCTAAGTAATTCTCAATTTTCTGAATAGTAGCCAAAACCAAACTGGCTGAACATGTTTAGGACATGGAAAATTTTGGTGCTATTATAAGATTCCTTCACATATCAACACCCAAAAGAAGATGTACAGAAAGATACACTCTTTTTTCAAGGGACACTCAATCAAGGGAGAGATTGAAATAGATATATTTGGAAATTATGGCCGCTGAATGGAATTGGAAACTAAAGGTCAGATTTTTATCTAGAACAGAAGTTTTAAAGTGTAATCTTGATATCTCTGCTTAATCCACAATGATTTGCCATTTGTCTGTCCATATGAAAGGAAAAACAGAAAAAAACTCTATTCACTTTGATCTCACAAAACTGAGGTACAAGATTATACAAAATATACATTTGATACTGTCAGTATATATATATATATAGAGAGAGAGAGAGAGAGAGATAGAAAACCCTAAAGCTCCATGCAAAAGGTACTAGAACTGGTAAACAAATTCAGCAAGATGGGAGGATACAAGATTATAGTTGCATTTCTTCACACTAACAATGAAAAATCAGGATGGCAGTCAAAATCAGTAGCTCTTAAAATCACACCCCCCAAATAAAATATTTAGGGATGAACCTGACCAAGGAGTGAAAGACTTATATGCTGAGAACAATAAAACATTAATAAAGAAAACTGAAGGTAATTCAAAGAAATAGAAAGATATCCTGTGCTCTTGGGTTAGAAGAATTAATATTGTCAAAACAAGCGTACTACTTAAAGCAATCTACAGAGTTAATGTGAGCCCTATCAAATTACCCTGGGCATTTTTCACAGAACTGAACAAATAATTGTGAAATTTATATGGAACCATAAAAGCCCAGAATTGCCAGAGCAATCCTGAAGAAAAGGAACAAAGCAGGAAACATAACCCTCCCACACTTCAGACAATACTACAAATCTACAGTAATCAAAATGGCATGGTATTAGCACCAAAAGAGACATATGGACCAATGAAACAGCATAAAGAGCCAAGAAATAAACCTACAGTCAAGTAATCTTTGACAAAAGAGACAAGAATGTACAATGTGAAAAAGACAATCTTTTCAGCTGGTGGTGTTGAGCAAGTTGAACTGCCACATGAAGTTAAAACACACCCTCCATCATACTCAAAAAGACTTAAAAACTTAAAACATGACAACTCACAACTCCCAAAAGAAATCATAGGCAAAACATTCTGTGACATAAATTGTACCAATATTTTATAAAGTTAGTCTCCAAAAGTAATAGAAATAAAAGGGACTCAATCAAACTTATATGCTTTTGCACAGCAAAGGAAACCACTGACAAAAAGGAACCACAATCTGTGGAATAAGAGTAAATGTTGGCAAATGATATGACCAATAAGGCATTAATATATAACATATATAAACAACTCATGCAACTCAGCATCAAAAATAAACAAACAGCCCAATGGGGGAAAAAAGAGCAGAAATCCTGAATAGACATTTGTCCAAATAATATGTTTAGATGGCCAAAAGGCACATGAAAAAATGTTCAACATGGCTAATAGAGACATGGAAATCAAAATCACAATGAGGCATCTCCTCACATCTGTCAGTCTGGCTGTCATCAAAGAGGCCACAGATAATAAACATTGTTGAGGATATGGAGAAAGGGGAACCATTTTACCCTATTCTGGGAATGGAAATTAGTGCAACCACTGTGGAAAACAGTATTGAGTTTCCTCAAAAAGCTAAAATACGACAACTGTTTGATCCAGTGATTTCACTCCTGGTTATATATCTGAAGAAAATGAAAACACTAATTTGAAAAGGTACATGTCGCGGGCAATGTGTAGTTACTTATCTCTGACTAATAGAAGCTAGGAAACACTTAATTGCCTCTGTACTATTTTCAGGGAACTTCAACCTACACAGTGTAGCTCCCTCTAATTTAAGAGAATAGAAAATAGAACTTCAACAGTATAAAGGTGTGGAGTTCAAATCAAGATCAGATTTATTAGCATAAAGAACATCAAGTCAGTAGTAGTAAATCTTAGTAATTAGCATCAGTACGTTACATCAAAGTTAAAGTTCTGAACTTAGACAGCAACAATTCAAGGCTTTAAGATTATTTCAGAACTTCAGAATCATTTCAGAATTCTAAAGTTATTTCAGAACTCAATCAACAAAGTAACAGAAAGTTCTTACCCCAGAGATAGAGAGCTTTGCAGCTGAGTTGCGTGAGCGAGCTCTCGTACAATCTACTCCCTCCCCTTTATAGGAAAAGCCCATTGTTATAAGTCCCCGTGTCACTTTTCCAGCTGGTAAAGGGTTGGGGGCCTAGCTAAACTCTCGGGTGGACAATTGCCGCGCAGTCAATTTCCCATGCGGCGCCCTGCCATCCTCTTATCTTCTTCCAAAAGTACAGGCCTTGTAAATCTTTGTAAGCATTCAAGGTCAGAAAGAAACAGTGAAGCTAATCACAGCTGCATATACTTCTACTTCTGCTTTCACTCACATTCTAAAAATCATATTTATTAAAAGGCAAACTATCCCTTTATTTTACTCGAATTTATGAGTGAAGCAGCTAAGGAAAAGCTGCTTCAGGCTTCTGTGACCTGTAGACCTTCAACTAACTTATTCTTAGAAAAGCAAATAGATAAGATTGGAATGTTGCCATTAGGGTTTTTCTGATCTGCCTACAGCTTTCAGGCTTTGTTTATGAGTAGCAGTTTTCCGCGTGGAGAGTCTGCTGGTGGAAGGCTGCTGGGTGGCAGGCTGTTGAGGCGCCTGGCGGTGAGCCACAGACTGCTCACTGCTGCTGGATGTGTTTTGGCTAGCCTGGCCAAGGTTTCTCTTGGAAACAGATTTTTTCCCTTTAGGGTTAACATACACACTCTCTTTAGGCAACATCATTTGCACCCATTTCTCAGCCTCATCAGAGCTGATATCACTTCCTAGTGGGCAGATTAAAAGTCTTGGTATTTTATCTGGGGTTTGAGGCTCATCTGAATCACTCTCTTCTTCACTAAATTC
This sequence comes from Tragulus kanchil, assembly GCA_022376925.1. Classification (NCBI taxonomy): domain Eukaryota; kingdom Metazoa; phylum Chordata; class Mammalia; order Artiodactyla; family Tragulidae; genus Tragulus; species Tragulus kanchil. Next base: position 106,431,929 of record JAIOJX010000030.1, on the reverse strand, counting down.
CCTATATCCTGATGCCCAATATATCCCCAGAAATTCTTCAGCTTCTGCCCACGATATACGTATGCCCTAATGTTCGTAGCAGCATTATTTGTAATTGCCAAGATATGGATGCTATCAAAGTGTGCTTCAACAGATGAATATATAAAGAAGTGGTGTGTACACATACACATGCACACACACGCACAAATGGAATACTACTCAGCAATAAAAAATAATGAAATTTTACCATTTGCAATACAGATGAACCTGGAGGTTATTATCCTGGAGGTTATGAAGTAATTTAGACAGAGAAAGGCAAATACAGTATGTTATCCCTTACATTTGGAATCTATTTAAAAATAAACAAATGAATATAGTAAAATAGTAACAGACTCACAGAACAAACCAATGGTTACTGGTAGGCAGAGGGAAGGGGAAAGGGCACAATTAGGGTAGGGAATTAAGAGGTACAAACTATTATGTATAAAACAATAAGGTACAAAGGTAACATAGCACCAGGAATATAGCCATTTTTTTTTTAATTTTGACCCATCTTATTTTTTTTTATTTATTTATTTTCATCCATCTTTATTCTTTGGCTTGTGTGGGCCTCCCACTGCAGTGGCCTCTCTCTTTGCAGAACACCGGCTCTGGGCACGTGGGCTCCAGAGTGCTGTCTTGTAATTGGACATACCAGTACAGCTGCTCCATGGGATGTGGGATCCCCCCAGGCCAGGGATCGAACTGGTGCCCCTTGCATGCAAAGCAGACTCCTTACCACTGGACTACCAGGGAAACCCCAATATTTTCTAATAATTCTGACTGTAGAAAAGTCTATAAAAATTTTGAATCACTGTGTTGTAAAACTGAAATTATATAATAACATAAATCAACTATACCTCAATTAAAAATTATGCTATTTGTGTTAGACAATATCCATTAGTGTCATTTGCCAAGAATTTTTGACAAAACTTGTTCTTTTGCTGAACAAAATGTATATTATTAATTTTTGTGGCTAGTTTTATCAGCCTGTTAGCAACAGTATGACTTGTGCCTGTTTTTTTCTGTGAAGTCGTCAGTGTTGAAGGATATCTTGTTAGTTTTGGTTTAAGTGATACAATTTATCAGCTTTATTTTTTTTTTTTAAGATTTTATTTATTTATTTATTTATTTTGGAGGGGTCGGGTTGGGGAGGGAGAGGAGCGGGAGGGTCACTACTATTGGTCTTTCATTTCTCCATTTTCATCCGTCTTTGTTCTTTGGCTCCTGTGGGACTCCCATCGCGGTGGCTTCTGTCGTTGCAGAGCACCGGCTCTGGGCGCATGCGCTCCAGAGCTCCAGCTCGGTGATTGGACACATCGGTCCAACCGCTCCGCGGCACGTGGGATCTTCCCAGGCCAGGGCTCGAACTGGCGCCCCTTGCACTGCAAGGCTGTGTCCTTACCCATTGGACCACCTGGGGAAGCCCAATTTATCAGCTTTATATTAGAAAATGTTATTCAGTTGTTCTAGAAAAATTAAATTGACTTACTTGAGGGAAACTGTACTTTTTTAGAAAATGAAGCCAAAGTATAGAGGAATTCATGTTATTTTTTGACAGAGCTTCATTTCAGGGCATGAAGTAAATGGACTGCCTGTACAATAGAATGCAACATTAAGTTGTCCATAATGGCATTTCCCACCTGCATTTTGCTTTTTCAGTTCCTTATGTGAAACCAGTTTTATCTATATTCATTTTCCTCTGCCCAGAGTCTCATTTAGATTCCACTGAAGGGCTATGTCATTTACCTTTCGTTATTAGATTATTCTCTGTTGCCGGGTTTGTTGCTTTTGCCATCTTACTTTTATGCTTCAATGAGGCACTGTTGGGTCATTTTTGAGACTTGCTGATAAAACACCATGGCACTAATTAAAATGTAAAACGTGTGCTGTGCTGTGCTAAGTTGCGGTAGTTGTGCCTGACTCTTTGTGACCCTATGGACTGTAACCCATCAGGCTCCTCTGTCCATGGGATTCTCCAGACAAGAATACTGGAGTGGGTTGCTATGCCCTCTTCCAGGGGATCTTCCCAACCCAGGGACTGAACCAGGGTCTCCTGTGTTGCAGGTAGATTCTTTACTGTCTAAGCCACCAAGGAAATCCCCCAAATGCAAAGTAATACATGTTAAAAAAACAACATGAAAATATTTTCAGAGATATACTTAATAATTCCATTTTATAAAATATGTAGAAGCAGCAATTATTAAACATGTCATGGAATTTCTGTGAGAATAATGATCAGTCTTCAGAGAAATATTTTTTATTGAAGTACAGTTAATTTACAATGTTATGCTAATTTCTGCTATGTAGCAAAATGATTCAGTTATACATATATGCACATTCTTTTTCAATGTTCTTTTCCATTATTTGTCATAGGATATTGAATATAGTTTCCTATGCTTATATAATAGGACCTTGTTGTTTATCCATTCTATATATAATATCTTATATCTGCTAATTCCAACCTCCCTCTCTATTTCTCCCCTAAACCCCCTCCTCCTTGACAACCATATGCCTGTTCTCTATGTCTGTGAGTCTATTTCTGTTTCATAGATAGGTTCATTTGTCATATTTTAGATTCTACACTTAAGTGATATCATATGGTATTTATTTGTCTTTCCTACTTGCATCACTTTAGTATGATAATCTCTAGTTGCACCCATGTTTTGTTCTTTTTAATAACTGAGTAGTATTACATTGTATATGTTTAGCACATCTTCTTTATCCATTCACCTGTTTCTGGACATCTAGGTTGCTTCTGTGTCCTGGCTATTGGAAATAATGCTGCTGTGAATGTAGAGATTCATGTATCTTTTTAATTTGTGTATTCATTTATTTTTGTCTGAACTGGGTCTTCCTTCCCTTGAGAGGGCTTTCCCTAGTTTGGGAAGCAGGGGCCACTTTTCCTTGTGGCGCACAGGCTTCTTATTGCGTGGCTTCTGCATGCTCTAGCCATGCAGGTTGCAGTAGTTGTGGCACACAGCCTTAGTAACTGAGTCGCACAGGCCCTAAAGCTTGCAGGCTTTAGTAGTTGTGGCATGTGAGCTCAAAACTTGCAGCTTGTGTGCTCCAGAGCACAAGCTCAGTAGTTGTGGTGCACTGGATTAGTTGCTTCACAGCATGTGGAATCTTCCCAAACCAGCGATTAAACCCCTATTCCCTGCATTGACAGACAGATTTGTATCCATTTGTGCTACCAGAGAAGTCTCTTTTTGAATTAGAGTTTTTGTCTGGATATATGACCAGGAGTGGAGTTGCTGGAGCATAAATCAGTGCTATTTTTAGTTTTCTGAGGAACCTCCATATATTCTTCCAAGGTGGCTATACCATCTTCTATTTCCGCCAGTGGTATAGGAGGGTTCTCTTTTCTGAACACCCTTTCCAGAGTTTGTTATTTATAGACTTCTTCATGATGGCCATTAGGAAAGGTATGAGATGATAGCCCATTATTTAAATTTGCATTTCTCTAATAATTAGTGATGCTGAGCATCTGCCTATTGGCCATCTTTATGTCATCTTTGGAGAAATGTCTAATTAAGTCTTCTGCCCATTTTTCTATTGGATTGTTTGTTATTTCATTGTTGCATTGTATGAGTTGTTTGTATTTTGGAAATTAAACCCTTGTTTGTAGCATCATTCGTAAATATTTTCTCCCATTCTGTAGGTTGCCATATTCCCTACCTCTCAATGCTAATGGAAAAGAAGGGTTTGTTTTATTTTACTTATTTACTTGAAAACCATGACATGAATTGGAAAGTGTGCATCCATGACATGTGCAATAAGAAAGGGGATCAGTACCTAAATAAAACGTGGTTTACCCCAGTGCCAATCCCCAGGCTGCATTCTCAATAAAGAAGAGCAGGGAGGTAAAGGTACTTCTCTAGATATTAATTCATAGTTAAGGGAAGTTATGAACGTTGATCCAAGTTTAAACTCTTTTCAACATGCTAAGCAAAGAGATGGATAGCAATTTCAGAGCTCTGCTTTTTCACATTTAAGTACATTGGCTTTTGAGAGGACATGAGAGATGAGATAATAACCTTTATTCATGACTTGACTAAACAAGTATTAGGTTGGCATAAACATAATTGTGGTTTGGACTGTGAGTTCTAAATCATTATAACTAGGCCCAAACACATCTTTATTAATAAAATAGGAACCATTAAATCAACACATTTTTGCCAAGAAATAAATTTATTTTTGTAGCGTAAAAATCTGTGCTTGGGTATTTCGTGAACTCTTGGAAAGCATATCTGCCTCCTGGAAGCATTTTCCCTCCAAAAAGTTGTAGAGATGCTTTGAAAGGTCAGGTGAATATGGGGTGAGGCAAAACTTTGTAGCCCATTTGGTTCAATTTTGAAGCATTGTTTTGTAATGTGCAGCCTGGCATTGTCATGGAGAAGAATTGGGTTCTGTTAATAGATGCCAGTTGCAGGTGTTGGAGCTTTCAGTTGCTCTCATCAGTTTGCTAAGCATACTTCTCAGACATAATGGTTTCACCAGGATTCAGAAAGCAATAGTGGATCATACTGTCAGCAGACCACCAAACAGTGACCATGACCTTTTTTTGGTACAAGTTTGGCTTTGGGAAGTGCTTTGAGCTTCTTCCCAATCCAGCCACTGAGCTAGTCATCACCAGTTGTTGTATACAATCCACTTTTTGTTTCAGATCAGAATCCAATGGATAAAATGGTTCATTGTTGTTGCATAGAATAAGAGAAGACAACACATCAAAATGACAAATTTTAAAATTTTCGGTCAGCTCATGAGACACCCACTTATTGAGCTTTTTCAACTTTCCAATTTGCTTCAAATGCTGAATGACCATAGAATGGTTGACACTGAGTTCTTTGGCAATATCTCATGTAGTGGTAAGAGAATCAGCTTTGATGATGTTCTCAGTTGATCATTGTCAGCTTCCCATGGCCAGTCACTGCGCTCCTCATCTTCAAGGCTCCTTTCCAAAACTTCCTGAACCAAATGTATGTTCTAGCAGTTCCTGGACCAAATACTATGATTAATATTTAGCATTGTCTCTGCAGTGTTATGATCCATTTTGAACTCAAATAAGAAAATCACTCAAATTTGCTTTTTGTCTAACATCATGTTCATAGTCTCAAATAAGTATAAAGTAAACAGGAAGTAATAAATCATCAGCAAAAAAATAAAGCAAGGAAAGCACATTAAAATGTTGTATAACACAATTGCATTTATTTAAAATGTATTCCGTTTTTGATTGGAACGCTTGGGTTATGTTGTAGTTGTATATATTCATGTGTATAATTCAATACGCTAGATAGTACTTGCATAATTTTTAAATTGCCATTTGTCAAAGGTATACCTTCTGTTTCTCATTTGCATATATATGTTTTAATATCATTTAATGCCATAACAAACCAGCTGTGAAATCTTCATTCCCTGGTCAGGCAACAAGCCCCGGGGTTTTAAGGAGGGTGCACTGACTCCAAGACTCTACAATACTAGAGAACGCCTAACACTAAAGAGCAGTATACAAGTGAGAACGCCAACAAAGGTAATCACTTGTATGCAAGTCCTGACATCACCCAATCACCAGCATCACCCAGAATAGAAGCCCCATCCAAACAACAAACACCAACAGACATAACTCAAAGTCTGGGAAAAGGAAATCCCAAACAGAGTCAGTTTTTAAAAAATTAATAATGACAATGAAACGTCAGAGAAATACCACACAAGTGAAGGAACAATCCACAAACACACAAGATCAAATCAATGAAGAGAATTTGGACAAACTTTCTGAAAGTGATTTCAGAAGAAGGATAGTAAAGATGATCAAAGACACTGAAAACAGAATTTCAGAGAAATTGCAAGATACAACTAACACACTGAATAAAGAAATACAAGAACTTACCAAAAAAGTAACAGAGACAAACAACTCAATTGCTGAACTGAAAAACACTGTAGAAGGAATCAAGAGCAGAGTATCTGAGACAGAAGACCGGATAAGTGAGCTGGAAGATAAAATGGTGGAAGTAACTGCTGAAAAACAGACTCTAGCTCAAAGAATGAAAAGAGCAGAGGACAGCCTCAGAGACCTCTGGGGTAATATCAAACGCACCAATATTCGAATTATAGGGGTTCCAGAAGAAGAAGAAAAAAAGAAAGGCTATGAGAAAATTTTTGAAGAGATTATAGTTGAAAATTTCCCCAACATGGGAAAAGAAATAGTCACTCAACTCCAAGAAGCACAAAGAGTACCATACAGAATCAATCCGAGAAGAAACACACCAAGACACATATTGATGAAGCTAACACAAATTAAACACAAGGACAGAATTCTCAAAGCAGCAAGGGAAAAGCAACTAGTGACATACAAGGGAAAGCCCATCCGTTTAACAGCTGATCTTTCAACAGAAACTCTGCAGGCCAGAAGGGAATGGCAGGACACATTTAAACGGCTGAAAGAGAATAATCTGCAACCAAGAATTCTCTATCCTGCCAGGATCTCCTTCAAAATTGATGGAGAAATCAAACGCTTCACGGACAAGCAAAAATTAAAAGAATTTAGTCACACCAAACCAGCCTAAAACAAGTGTTAAAGGGACTTATATAGAAAACAAGTATAAAAGGAGAAGATCCACGAAACAAACCCATCATAACATCTAAGAAGATGACAATAGGATCATTTGTGTCAATAATTACGTTGAATGTCAATGGACTCAATGCCCCAACCAAAAGACACAGAGTGGCTGAATGGATCCAAAAACATGACCCATACATATGCTGCCTCCAGGAAACTCATTTCAGACCTAGAGACACTCATAGACTGAAAGTGAGAGGCTGGAAAAAGATATTCCATGCAAATGGAAATCAAAAGAAAGCTGGAGTAGCAATCCTCATATCAGATAAAATAGATTTTAAAGTAAAGAAGATTCTAAGAGACAAGGCAGGTCACTACATCATGATTAAGGGATCCATCCAAGAAGAAGACATAACAATCATAAATATCTATGCTCCCAATGCAGGAGCACCCCAATACATAAGACAAACACTTTCAGACATAAAAGAAGACATTGACAGTAACAAAATCATAGTAGGAGACTTTAACACTCCTCTTACACCAATGGACAGATCATCCAAACAGAAAATTAATAAAGAAACACAAGCCTTAAATGCCACACTAGAAGAAATGGACCTCATTGATATCTTTAGGACTTTTCATCCAAAAGCAGAAGAATACACTTTCTTCTCAAGTGCTCATGGAACATTCTCCAGGATAGACCACATCTTGGGCCACAAATCAATCCTCAGTCAATTCAAGAAAATGGAAATTATATCAACCATCTTCTTGGACCACAATGCAGTGAGACTAGAGATCAACTACAGGAAAAAAACCACTAAAAACACAAACATATGGAGATTAAACAACACATACCTAAAAAACCAACTGATCATTGAGGAAATCAAAGGAGAAATAAAAAAATTCCTAGAAGAAAATGACAATGAACACACAACAGTGCAAAACCTATGGGATACTGCAAAAGCAGTTCTAAGAGGGAAGTTTATAGCAATTCAATCCCACCTCAAGAAACTTGGAAAATCTCAAATGGACGACTTAACCTTACGCTTAAAACAACTGGAGAGAGAAGAAGAAAAACATCCCAAAGCCAGCAGAAGAAGGGAAATCATAAAGATCAGAGCAGAAATAAATGAAAAAGAAACAAAAGAAACAATAGTAAAGATAAATAAAACAAAAAGCTGGTTCTTTGAAAAAGTCAATAAAATCGACACACCACTGGCCAGACTCATCAAGAAAAAGAGAGAGAAGAACCAGATCACCAAAATCAAAAATGAAAAAGGAGAGATTACAACGGAAAATGCAGAAATCCAAAGGATTCTAAGAGACTATTATGAGCAACTCTATGGCAACAAGCTGGACAACCTGGAAGAAATGGACAGCTTCTTAGAGAAGATTAATCTCCCAAGACTCAACCAGGAAGAAATAGAAACTATGAACAAGCCAATCACAAGCTCAGAAATCGACCTTGTGATCAAAAATCTACCCAAAAATAAAAGCCCAGGGCCAGATGGTTTCACAAGTGAATTCTACCAAACATTTAAAGAAGAGCTAATGCCTGTCCTTCTAAAACTCTTCCAAAAAATTGCACAGGAAGGAACACTTCCAAACACATTCTATGAGGCCACCATCACCCTGATACCAAAGCCAGGCAAAGACATCACAAAAAAAGAAAATTATAGGCCAATTTCACTGATGAATCTAGATGCCAAAATCCTCACCAAAATCCTAGCAAACAGAATTCATGGCTTTTATTATGTTGAGATAGGTTCCTTCTATACCCATTTTCTGAAGAGTTTTTATCATAAATGGATGTTGTACCTTGTTGAAGGCTTTTTCTGCATCTATTGAGATGATCATGTGATTTTTGTCTCTCAATTTGTTGATATGGTGTATCACGTGGATTGATTTGTGGATACTGAAGAATCCTTTCATGCCTGGGATGAACCCGAATTGATCATGATATAGGAGTTTTTTGATGTGTCATTGAATTCTGTTTGCTAGGATTTTGTTGAGGATCTTGGCATTTAAGTTCATCAGTAAAATTGGCCTAAAGTTTTCCTTTTTTGTGTTGTCTTTGCCTGATTTGGGTATCAGGGTGATGGCGGCCTCATAGAATGTGTTTGGAACTGTTTCTTCCTGTACAAGTTTTTGGAAAAGTTTTAGAAGGACAGGCATTAGCTCTTCTTTAAATGTTTGGTAGAATTTGGCTGTGAAGCCATCTGGCCCTGGGCTTTTATTTTTGGGTAGATTTTTAATCACAGATTCGATTTCTGAGCTTGTGATTGGGTTGTTCAAAGTTTCTGTTTCTTGCTGGCTCTGTCTTGGGAGATTAATCTTCTCTAAGAAACTGTCCATTTCTTCCAGGTTGTCCAGCTTGTTGCCATAGAGTTGTTCATAATAGTCTCTTAGAATCCTTTGGATTTCTGTATTATCTGTTGTAATCTCTCCTTTTTCAGTTTTGATTTTGTTGATCTGGTTCTTCTCTTTTTCTTAATCAGTCTGGCCAGTGGCTTGTCGATTTTGTTTACCTTTTTGAAGAACCAGCTTTTTGTTTTATTTATCTTTACTATTGTTTCTTTTGTTTCTTTATCATTTATTTCTGCTGTGATCCTTATAATTTCTCTTCTTCTGCTGGCTTTGGGATGTTTTTCTTCTTCTTTCACCAATTGTTTCAAGTGTAGGTTTAGGTCATCTACTTCATATTTTCCAAGTTTCTTGAGGTAGGATTGTATTGCTATAAATTTCTCTCTTAAAACTGCTTTTGTGGTATCCCATAGGTTTTGCACTGTCGTGTGTTCATTGTCATTTTCTTCTAGGAATTGTTTAATTTCTCCTTTGATTTCCTCAATGATCAGTTGGTTTTTACGTATGTATTGTTTAATCTCCATGTGTTTGTGTTTTTAGCCATTTTTTTCCTGCAGTTGATCTCTAGTCTCATTGCATTGTGGTCCGAGAGGATGGTTGATATAATTTCCATTTTCTTGAATTGACTGAGGTTTGATTTGTGGCCCAAGATGTGGTCTATCCTGGAGAATGTTCCGTGAGCACTTGAGAAGAAAGTGTATTCTTCTGCTGTTGGATGGAAGGTCCTAAAGATATCGATGAGGTCCATCTTTTCTAGTGTGGCATTTAAGGCTTGTGTTTCTTTATTAATTTTCTGTTTGGATGATCTGTCCATTGGTGTGAGAGGAGTGTTAAAGTCTCCTACTATTACTGTGTTATTGTTGATTTCTTCTTTTATGTCTGAAAGTATCTGTCTTATGTATTGAGGTGCCCTTGTGTTGGGTGCGTAGATATTCATGACTGTTATGTCTTCCTCTTGGATAGATCCCTTAATCATGATGTAGTGACCTGCCTTGTCTCTTAGAATCTTCTTTACTTTAAAATCTATTTTGTCTGATATGAGGATTGCTACTCCAGTTTTCTTTTGATGTCCATTTGCATGGAATATCTTTTTCCAGCCTTTCACTTTCAGTCTATGAATGTCCCTAGGTCTGAAGTGGGTCTCTTGTAAGCAGCTTATGTATGAGTCTTGTTTTTGAATCCATTCAGCCAGCCTGTGTCGTTTGGTTGGATCATTGAGTCCATTTGCATTCAAAGTAATTATTGATACGAATGTTCCTATTGTCATCTTCTTAGAAGTTTGGGGTTTGATTTGTAGGACTTCTCCTACTCTTGTATTTATTGGCTATATCAGGCCCTTTAACACTTGTTGTGGGGCTGATTTTGTGGTACAGAATTCTTTTAGTTTTCGCTTGTCTGTGAAGCTTTTGACTTCACCATCAATTCTGAATGAGATTCTTGCTGGGTAGAGAATTCTTGGTTGGAGGTTATTCTCTTTTAGCCATTTAAATGTGTCTTGCCATTCTCCTCTGGCCTGCAGGGTTTCTGTTGAAAGATCCGCAGTTAGACGTATGGGGTTTCCTTTATATGTTGTTTGTTGTTTGCTCCTAGCTGCTTTTAGTAATCTGTCTTTATATTTAGTCTGCATTAATTTGATTAGAATGTGCCTTGGTGTGTTTCTTCTGTGGGCTATCCTGTATGGAACTCTTTGTGCTTCTTGGACTTGGTTGACTATTTCCTTTCCCATGCTGGAGAAGTTTTCAACTATAATCTCTTCAAGAATTTTGTCAGAGCCTTTCTTCCCCTCTTCTTCTTCTAGAACTCCTATAATTCTAATGGTGGTGCGTTTGATATTCTCCCATAGGTCTCTGAGGCTATCCTCAGTTCTTTTAATTCTTTGGGCTTTGTTCTGTTCTTCAGCACTTATTTCCACCATTCTGTCTTCCAGCTCACTTATCCGTTCTTCAGCCTCTGATACTCTACTGTTGAGACCTTCTATAGTATTTTTGAGTTCAGCAATTGAGTTGGTGGTCTCTATTTGCTTATTTTCCATTTCTTGCATGTCTCTTCTCAATGCACTAATTTCCTCTAATATTCTGTTTTCAGTGTTTTGCATCCTCATTAGTATAGCTTTTCTGAATTCTCCTTCAGATAATTTGTCTATCTCCTCCTCTGTCATTTGAAGTGGTGTTTCTCTAGCTTGGTCCTTCATTTGTGCAGTGTTTCTCTGTCGTTTCATTATTAGGTTAGTTTTTCTTTCTTTGTGTGTGTCTGTGTGTGTGGAGTTCTTTTTCCCACCAGGCCTCTTGGTTGAATTCTCCCTTCCTTTGGGATTCTGTCCTTGTAGAAGGGTTCAGTGGTTTGTGACTTGGATGGTGTTAGATCTTGTTTACAGATGAATAATCTCTAGTGTTGTATGTTTTTTGATAATGTGGGGTCTTGGAATCAGGGCTTCTATTCCGAGGACCCTTGGTTTGATGATTGGTCAGGGGGTGTAGGCTCTATGTCTTTTTTGCTATGGCGTTCCATTGTATTAGTTCACATACTAGCATCTGAGGAACAAGAGATGCATCCCTGATGGGTGACAGTCATAAAAGCATGCAGATATTTTCTAACATAGTCGTAAGATGTACATACATTCACAGCAATAACCACATCTAACCACTTTCACAGAGATAAAACAGAGGAAATCTTTCTGGCAAATGACACAATCAAAGATGATACTTGCCCATTAAGCTCTGAATTAATTAAAATATTTCCAGGAAAAATAGATCCAGCACAAGGACCTGGCTTGGATAATTACAATGAGAGCAATTTTTATCTAGGACATATGTTGGGGGTGAGGAGTAAGAGAGTGTATGGGTAATGAGAAGGAAAGAGATTCGTCTTGGAAGGATTTTATAGGGTTAGGTCACAAAGACTAGTGTGTTGTATTGTTTAGTGCAGCTGGAAGAGAATAGTGGAGACAGGAAGATAGGAAATAATTTATCTAGAGGATATTGGTAGATAGGAAAAGGTTTTACATTTAGAACATAGAGGGAGATTGCAGTTGCAAAGAGAAAAGAGAATTAGAGGTTTCCAAGAATTAAAATTTAAAAAAAAATACAATAGAATAAAATAAAAGTCAAAAAGAGAAATTAAAAAATTAAATAGAGCAGAGAAATTAATAAGAGACCAACAAACCAACAAACAAAAAAAACAAAACAAACATTCAAAAAAAAACAAAAAAAAAACCAAACAGAACAAACAAATAAACCCCAAACCAGAGCAATCTATCGAATAAACAAAATAGTCCACAACAAATAAACAAGCAAAAGAAAGCTAAATACTGTCCCTGGTTTTTATCTTCTCAACTGCCTGGTGGAAACCAATCTTCTCTTGATGGTGGTGTCTTGATGGCATAGTCTTTCCCTTATAGCGCCGGTTGCTATGGTTTCTATTTTTGTTTTCAGCAAAATGAAGGCTTTGCTGCAAGCTTGGGTGCTGGCCGGGTCGGTGGGCTGATCCCAGTCCGTCAGGCAGGGCCGCAGTTCGCACAGTCGGGTGTTGGAGGGGGGCGTCCCAGCTCTACCGCCCACCCGCCAGTAGTCTCCAATCCCTGCTCTTTGCCTGGCTTCCTCCACTGCTACTGCATCTCTAGGGGTGCGCAGGCTCCTCTGCTGCTGGCACACGCGCACTGCCGGTTACGTGTTTAAGTCCCAAAGGCGGGCAGGAGCTTTCCCTTCCGGCTCGTGCCTGGTCCCTGGTCAGCAACCTGTGGGTGACTTCCTCTCTCCGTTCAGCAAGCCCTCCAGTTGGAGTGATTGAACTTACCCGCGGTGGGGCGGCATGGCTTTTCAGTCCGACGTGGCTTCTCCGTAACTGTGCTTTTTGTTAATATAAAAACTGTAGGTTATTTTTGACTTTCTTTCAGAAAGCAAAAAATTTCAGGTACAGTGAACATAATCAGGTCAAATAAAGCTTTTATGAGGCTTGAGGCTTTTACAGTTTGTGGGGAGGAGAGGGGCACTTTAAGAAAAGGTCAAGAATTTTTTATATTAATGTAAATATTTAGCATTAAAAAACCATTATAAATGTTATTATGCTAAGGAATAACACAAATATTTCTAAATCTAAAAATAGTATATTTTAATCAAGTGTTGGTCTTAGTTTCAGCTGATTTTATTAAAATATTACAGACTGGGTAGCTTATAAGAAGCAGAAATTACTTCTTACAGTTTTAGAGGCTGGAAAGTCCATGATCAAGATGTTAGCATGATAGACTACTGACGAGAGCCCTCTTACTGTTGATAGCCAGCACTTTCTGGCTGTACCTTTACATAGTAGAAAGGGCTAGAGAACTTTGTAGGGTTTCTTTTTTTAGGAATACTGATCCATTCACAAGGACTCCACCCTCATGACATAATCACTGCCCAAAGATCCTGCCTCTTAATACCGTGACAGTGGACATTAGAATTTAAACATATGAATTTGGAGGAGATGCAAATATTCAGACAGTATCAGTGTCTCATACATCTCTAACTTACATAAGTATATACAGAAGTAATTGTAAACCTCATAAGTGTATAACCCATTAAACACATACCAAAAGTGTCCCCTACTCATCTTGCTTTTAGCAGATTCCCCCAAATGCTCACAGCCATTTGAAAAATATACAATAAAATAAGAAGTATGAAGAAGGGATGAATAAATGGAAGAGATGCCATATTTGCCAATTATAATTTAAATAACTTCTAGATATTTATAGAAATGAATGTTGGGAGCAATTGGAGGCCAGTAATTATATCAATGGTAATTCATCCCCAAAGAGAATTTTATAGTGGAATGGAAATAGAGTCCATAAGTAATAAGGAACAATGTAAAATTTCTGGCTACTATAGAAAATCTGTTCATGTACTTTAAATGGATAATGATGCTATCAAACCTATGTGGTATTTAAATGATCTGTAAATGTGCTTTTAAATGTGGTGTTAAAGCTTAAATTTTTGAATGCCATAGATAAGTATGCTAAAATTATATCCTTTAACAAATTTTTTAACGTGTCAGAGAAATTCTTAGATATTAGTTTTTAAATGTTCAGGGAGCATATGATTTTTCCAAATTATTTTTGGATGTGCATAGATAAAAAATGTCTAAGGATGAGTGCCGTAGTTTCTCTAAGCTTTTTGCCTGTACAAAGCAATTCATTGGTAATCTGTCAACCTGAATAATCTAGTTCCTCAAAGAAATTCCACAGAGCTATAAGTCAACATTTTATGCATTTCATTGGTGGGATTAAAATTTTAGTGGAAAAAAAATTGTCCTTGGGCTTCCCTGTTGGTCCAGTGGGTAAGCAGTCCGCCTTGTGGTACAAGGGACACTGGTTCAATCCCTGGCTTGGGAAGATCCCACGTGCCGCAGGACGGCTGGACCGATGTGTCCAATTACGAGCCAGTGCTCTGGAGCGCGTGTGCACAGAGCTGGTGCTCTGCAACGAGAGACGCCACTGTAATGGGAGAAGAATAAAAAGATGGATGAAAATAAAATAAAAAAATAAAAAACCAATAAGCGAGGCCAAAAAAAAAATTGTCCTCACCTTTAAATAACTTCAGAATTGCTTTTATTATGCCAGTCAAGGATCTGATGGAATACATATCTCCTGAAGTACAAGGTGGGAAAGTTTGTTCATCTTAATACAGATGTATTATCCATAACACATCATAATTTCTTTTTCCATTGGATCTGCCCAAAGTGCTGAGTCAAATTTAGCCCTAAATTTATATAGTTTCCATTATACTGGGTGTCGTAGCACCTAATTATTCCTTGGCCACCTCAGTTGTTACTTACATTGTACCTACTTTATTTATCTTAATGATTTTATGGTTTTATTGTACCTATGAATGAGTGGATTGCTTGCTTCTTTTCTTTGACCTTTAACTCACCCACTTGTTAAGCAGATGATACACAAAGTAGTTTGAATAAATTCAGTTGACTAAATAAATCATCAGAGAATCAAAGTATTCAGTTTAGATGGGAGTATTATTGACAGCTAAAAATAGTAATAAAAGTACCAAATTAGCATTGTATTTATTAAATTAAAAAATGAATAAAATTATTATACTTTTTTCTTCTTACTGATAATTCAATTAATTATTCCAGTTTTGTGGCTCAGAATTAAGGGATCAGGGTTAAGACATATGGGAAAATTACTAATGTTATCAAAAGGCAAACAGTAGCCACCTAGGCACATAATATAATTTTTCAAATGAATAAGAATAAGTCAGAATTATAATTAGCGGGCTAGTTTTAGTAAATGCAAGGAAAGCATACCCAGGAAGTAACTCTATCATAAAACAGCAGATGGTATTAATTCTAAAGTATTTTGCAGAGTTACTTAGAAAATACAATCAGTGTTATATTTACAAAGCATTACAGAGGCTCTTTCAGTTTAGGAAATGAATACAGTTTGTGATAAGCCCTTTGAAGGTAATATTTCATATAATGAATTACTTCTTTTATTTAAATAATTCATTTAAATATGTAATTTGTGAGAGAAAAAGAATTCACACAATGAACTCTATTGAAAAAATTTAATAAAGGAAGAAATTAAGTTGAGGGCCTATCAGTGATGAGTTCACATGGAAATTATCATCCACATCTGTAGTTTACTTGAGAATTTCAGTAAAGTTTTACTGATTCTTTAAAATCATAACCGTAAAAATAACAATAAAACACCACTTTAGCTGCTCTGTGTACCCTCACTATAGTAACATGTAAGCAAAAGAATCCTAAATTTTTTTCTGGAAGATTCAGTTTTATCTATGTCTTAGGCAACTCTCAGTCTAATATACAAACTATTTGGGTCAGATCAAGGCATTTCCTGACCTGCTGTAGGGACTGTTCTCTTTAGCAATCACACAGTATTTGTAAAGACATTCCTATTCAAGTATATAAATATTCCATTTGATCTTTTGTTTTTAACAAATAATTCACTGTGAAATTTTTTATGCCCTGTTTATTTCCTTGAAAAAATTGCTTAAAATGTTAAAAGAGGCATTCCTCATAACTTATTTTAGCACCCTACCTCTTTTAAATCTTCTCTAATTTAAATGTGTGTAACATTTCTCCACTCTAGAAATAGTATGACTTATTTTATTCATCTATAGCTGGTAAAATGCTTTAATAGGCAAAATTTCATACTCCAAAATTGCTTGTCTTCTTATTGCCCTAGGTAGTTCAGTGAAAGCTTATTTTAAAATATAGTGCCCAACGGAAAGACAAACATGGACAGTGTACATATGGACATTGTGGGGAAGGAACAGAGAGTGGGAGGCGTAAAGGAAGTAGCATGAAGGCCTGTACTATCATAAGTGAAGAAAATAGCTATAGTCATTTCTCTGTGAGAAAAGGAGATCCTTCAGGGGTGCTGTGTGATGTTCAGGAGGGGTGGGAAGAGGGGGATATACATATGACTAATCTGGGAACATACATATCTGTAAACAACAAAACTCTGTAATATTTAAAAGTAAAATAAAAGTTAAAAAAAATATATAGTGCCACCCTCAATTAAATGGACCAGAACATTGTAAAACAAAGCATTTTGCCCATCATCCAGGTCTACAGGAACAAGTCATTAGCCACTATGGTCATTGACATACAATACACCCTGAAAGAAAATAAGGATGAACTGGATGAGGCTCTCTGTCCTTTGGAAAACAGTGAAAAACAGCCTCTTATAATTACACCTATTGCAAGAAAAAAGTTTTATAATCTCAGATTCTTGCATCTTCCCATAGTTATTTAGTACTTAAGTGCTAAAATCATGAACAGAAATATAAATTTCTTGTGACTGGCAGTAACTTTCTACTGAGATATAATCTGAATTGCACATACTCCTTGATGAAAATCACATATATCCTGGCTTCTCCTCTACCTTATCAGAACGGTCTGAGAGGCTGTCTCCTGAGCTGTGCAGTGTTTAGTGAGGTCCCCAAATAAAGGTGAAATTCCAACTCTCACATTTTGTGTGTGTGTTCGTTTTAATTACAGTTGACAGTTTGGGCTACCGCAAAGGGAACTAGAGCAAACTGTTTTCCTTCATTGGAATGCTACAAGGATCCAAAGCCTTGGTACCAGCAAGGGCTCCTTGGGTCCATCTGTCTCCCTGGTAAGTCCAGACTCATTGGGTGAGTCTTTCCTGATCTCAGATCTCCTGTCTTGGTTGATGATCCTGAGTTCTGTTTAGTGGTAGATAATAAGGTACCTGACTTCTCAGCTGGAAGATACTGAGAAAGTTCTCAGTTGAAAGATACTGCTAAGTGCCCAGTTAAAAGTCACTTGAAAGGTTCAAACTGGGTGATTAGGTGAGGAACTGGTTGGTGTCTTTCCTTGAATTAACTACTTTAACAGAGTTTGTCAGAATAAAAATAAAGATACTGTAAGAGAGCTCTTAGCTCCAGAGATAAGGAACCCAACTCCTTTCAGCTGGTTATACTGGCTGTGGATTTCTCAGGTAGCTGAGAATGGATAAAGGCAAGCCTCGTAATGTGTACCAGCCCCATGCAGAAACTCACTCATTAATTGAAAACTCACTCATATGGGGATGCATATATAAGGATGAACCATCCATTGCTCAGTATGCCCGTGACTGTTTTAGGCTCTGGAAGGAGATATTTGAACTTTTAATAAATATGTTTGGCACTGTATTGAAATATTTTCTATAAGAAAGCAAATGTTAAAAACTAAGAAAGCAGGGGCTTCCCTGGTGGTCCAGTGGGTAAAGAGTCCACCTTGCAGTGCAAGGGCACTGGTTCAGTCCCTTGCAAGGGAAGATCCCACGTGCCGTGAAACAGCTGGACTGGTGTGTCCACTTAGGAGCCAGCACTCTGGAGCGCATGTGCCCAGAGCCAGTGCTCTGTAATGAGAGAGACCACTGCAATGGGAGGCCCACACAGGCCAAAGAATAAAGATGGATGAAAATAAATAAATGACAAAATAATAAAAGAGGCCAAAAATTTATTAAAAAAAAAAAGATGAAGAAAGAAAGCAAATGCTTTTAGGAATTATAAGTGGTATTTCTAAGTTTGCTGTTCTACAGAATACTAACATGAAAGATGGTTCATAATTGCTCATTTCTTAGTTTCCACTAGAAATTAAGAATTTTAAAGGTTGAAAATTCTAATTAAAGTATGCAAATAAAATTAGTAAGGAAAATGTCTTTGTATGCAAGGAAAAAATAAGGTGTAAGGAAAGCAAACGTATTTTGCTAAGGGAAAAAAGAGTAGTTTTGTCCTAAAGAGAGATTAAAAGAAAGTGAGGAAAGGAAAACATAAGCTAAAATTTGAAGGCAAAAATGAAGTTGGAAGATTATGGAAAAGAAGCTCTGAGGAAAGAGTTTTGTGTATGGTCAGGACTAAGATTAGAACAATTTTTTAAAAAAACATTTTTTATTATTTTATTTTATTTTTTAAAAGATTTATTTATTTATTTTTGCGGGGGTGGGGTGGGGAGGGAAGGGAGCAGGCGGGCCACTTCTATTGGTCTTTCATTTGTCTATTTTCATCCATCTTTGTTCTTTGGCCTGTGTGGGCCTCCCATCACGGTGGCCCTCTTTCTTGGTCGGGAGCACTGGCTCCCGGGCCACGCCCCTCAGGCTTTCCCGCCAGGTAATGGCACCTTGCATCAAGGGGCCACCCACGGCACGGGGCCCCATTGCTCAGTATGCCCGTGACTGTTTTAGGCTCTGGAAGGAGATATTTGAACTTTTAATAAATATGTTTGGCACTGTATTGAAATATTTTCTATAAGAAAGCAAATGTTAAAAACTAAGAAAGCAGGGGCTTCCCTGGTGGTCCAGTGGGTAAAGAGTCCACCTTGCAGTGCAAGGGGCACTGGTTCAGTCCCTTGCAAGGGAAGATCCCACGTGCCGTGAAACAGCTGGACTGGTGTGTCCACTTAGGAGCCAGCACTCTGGAGCGCATGTGCCCAGAGCCAGTGCTCTGTAATGAGAGAGACCACTGCAATGGGAGGCCCACACAGGCCAAAGAATAAAGATGGATGAAAATAAATAAATGACAAAATAATAAAAGAGGCCAAAAATTTATTAAAAAAAAAAAGATGAAGAAAGAAAGCAAATGCTTTTAGGAATTATAAGTGGTATTTCTAAGTTTGCTGTTCTACAGAATACTAACATGAAAGATGGTTCATAATTGCTCATTTCTTAGTTTCCACTAGAAATTAAGAATTTTAAAGGTTGAAAATTCTAATTAAAGTATGCAAATAAAATTAGTAAGGAAAATGTCTTTGTATGCAAGGAAAAAATAAGGTGTAAGGAAAGCAAACGTATTTTGCTAAGGGAAAAAAGAGTAGTTTTGTCCTAAAGAGAGATTAAAAGAAAGTGAGGAAAGGAAAACATAAGCTAAAATTTGAAGGCAAAAATGAAGTTGGAAGATTATGGAAAAGAAGCTCTGAGGAAAGAGTTTTGTGTATGGTCAGGACTAAGATTAGAACAATTTTTTAAAAAAACATTTTTTATTATTTTATTTTATTTTTTAAAAGATTTATTTATTTATTTTTGCGGGGGTGGGGTGGGGAGGGAAGGGAGCAGGCGGGCCACTTCTATTGGTCTTTCATTTGTCTATTTTCATCCATCTTTGTTCTTTGGCCTGTGTGGGCCTCCCATCACGGTGGCCTCTCTTGTCGCAGAGCACTGGCTCTGGGCGCACGCACTCCAGAGCTCCGGCTCAGTAATTGGACACATTGGTCCAGCCACTCCACGGCACGTGGGATCTTCCCAGACCAGGGATTGAACTGGCACCCCTTGCACTGCAAGGAGGTGTCCTTACCCACCGGACCACCAGGGAAGCCCCATTTTTTTTTAATTTTACATTTTTTTTTATCTCAAAGTCATCATTTATTTTTTTAGCCATCTTTATTCTTTCACCTGTGTGGGCTTTGCATCAAAGGGGCCTCTCTCATTGCAGGGCACTGGCTCTGGGCACATGCGCTCCAGAGTGCTGGCTCGTAACTGGACACACTGCTCCAGCCATTCCTCGGCATGTGGGATCTTCCTCAGGCCAAGGATGGAACCAGTGCCCCTTGCACAGCAAGGCAGACTCTTTACCCACTGGACCACCAAGGAAACCATAGAGTAAATTTAATTGATAAACAAATTTGAATATTAAAGGTAAGATGGTAAAAAACCAGAATTTGGTTTCCACTCTGTTAAGAGGACTGAGTTTTCTTGGAATATTGATCTGCTTTTGATAACAGATTGTAGAATTTCTTTACCTTTTAAGCAAGCTGTTATAACTATCTCTATTTCCTTTTTGAAATCTTTTTATTGTCACTTTGACTTAGTGAATAAGTATTAGTTCACAATATTCTATGATCCTGTTTGACCAAGTGTTTTAAAACTTTTTGATGTCTTCAACAAATGTCTCCAAAACAAATTCTACATGAGGTTCTTTTGACCTATAGATAACTTAGGTACGCTTCAGAGGGCCCCTGAAACATCTCAAAGAGAAGTACTAAACTAATTATTTGGCATGTCTTATTTGACCCAGTCTTATTTGGTGTGTTAAATTAAATGAGAAGCAGTGTCAAATGACTGGTGATAAATGCTTTTAGATTATCTTGTATAGGTAAATGTCATTAATATAGATGTTCTAGAAACTACATGAAAATTTAAAACTATGAGTATGTACTGGTATAATGTTTTCAGTCATAATTCTAGTTATTATTTTAATATTGAATGTCATAAAATAACTACATTCCTTTGACAGTTTCATAATACATATATCTTTAACCATGCTATTTTAAAGCTTGTGGTTATAGAGTTATTGCTTTATGCTAATTCTTTTGCAAAAAATGCTTCATCTTGGGCTTTCCCTGGTGGTCCAGTGGGTAAGGACACCGCCTTGCAGTGCAAGGGGCACCGCTTCGATCCCTGGCCTGGGAAGATCCCACATGCCGCGGAGCAGCTGGACCCATGTGTCCAATTACCGAGCCGGAGCTCTGGAGCGCATGCGCCCAGAGCCAGTGCTCTGCGACAAGAGAGGCCACCGTGATGGGAGGCCCACACAGGCCAAAGAACAAAGATGGATGAAAATAGACAAATGAAAGACCAATAGAAGTGGCCCGCCTGCTCCCCTCCTTCCCCAACCCGACCCCCGCCCAAAAATAAATAAATAAATAAATCTTAAAAAAAAAAAAAAATGCTTCATCTTTAAGAAAATACTTTTTGACAAGTAGTCTTCTGATAACTTTCAGGTCATACCACTTACATAGGTAAGAAATTAAAGAATTCTACAGAATACCTGATGGCTTCATTGCTGACATTGATCATCCTTAAATGACAGTATCAACAAATACCTAAGCCTAACTGAGGAGGTGAAAGATGTGTTCTTAGAAAAACAAGATAGGAATAAGAGAAACTGAAGACAACACAAACAAATAGAAAGATATATTATCATTGTGGATGAAAGAATTTGTATTTCTAAAATGATCATGCTATCTCAGGCAGTCTCTAGTTCCAATGCTATCCCTATCAAAACATGAAGGACATTTTTCATAAAACTGAAACAAATGAAAATTTACAATCTTGAAAAATAATAACAGAGTTGGAGGAATCACATCACCTGACTTTAGTACTAAACTAATTATTTGGCATGTCTTATTTGACCCAGTCTTATTTGGTGTGTTAAATTAAATGAGAAGCAGTGTCAAATGACTGGTGATAAATGCTTTTAGATTATCTTGTATAGGTAAATGTCATTAATATAGATGTTCTAGAAACTACATGAAAATTTAAAACTATGAGTATGTACTGGTATAATGTTTTCAGTCATAATTCTAGTTATTATTTTAATATTGAATGTCATAAAATAACTACATTCCTTTGACAGTTTCATAATACATATATCTTTAACCATGCTATTTTAAAGCTTGTGGTTATAGAGTTATTGCTTTATGCTAATTCTTTTGCAAAAAATGCTTCATCTTGGGCTTTCCCTGGTGGTCCAGTGGGTAAGGACACCGCCTTGCAGTGCAAGGGGCACCGCTTCGATCCCTGGCCTGGGAAGATCCCACATGCCGCGGAGCAGCTGGACCCATGTGTCCAATTACCGAGCCGGAGCTCTGGAGCGCATGCGCCCAGAGCCAGTGCTCTGCGACAAGAGAGGCCACCGTGATGGGAGGCCCACACAGGCCAAAGAACAAAGATGGATGAAAATAGACAAATGAAAGACCAATAGAAGTGGCCCGCCTGCTCCCCTCCTTCCCCAACCCGACCCCCGCCCAAAAATAAATAAATAAATAAATCTTAAAAAAAAAAAAAAATGCTTCATCTTTAAGAAAATACTTTTTGACAAGTAGTCTTCTGATAACTTTCAGGTCATACCACTTACATAGGTAAGAAATTAAAGAATTCTACAGAATACCTGATGGCTTCATTGCTGACATTGATCATCCTTAAATGACAGTATCAACAAATACCTAAGCCTAACTGAGGAGGTGAAAGATGTGTTCTTAGAAAAACAAGATAGGAATAAGAGAAACTGAAGACAACACAAACAAATAGAAAGATATATTATCATTGTGGATGAAAGAATTTGTATTTCTAAAATGATCATGCTATCTCAGGCAGTCTCTAGTTCCAATGCTATCCCTATCAAAACATGAAGGACATTTTTCATAAAACTGAAACAAATGATTTTACAATTTATGTGGAAACACAAAAGATCCAAGTAGGCAAAACAATCTTGAAAAATAATAACAGAGTTGGAGGAATCACATCACCTGACTTTAGACTATACTACAAATCTACCATCATCAGAACACTATGTTACCGGCACAAAAACAGACAACAGACATCAATGGAATAGTATAGGGAATCCAGAAATAACCCCGTGCACTTATGGCCAATTAATTTATGACAAAGGAGATAAGAATTGTACATAAGAATATACAATGGAGTAAAGATAGTCTCTTCAGTAAATGGTGCTTGGAGAACTTGGCAGCTACATGAAAAAGAGTAAGAACATTTTCTCACACCATATACAAAAATAAATTCAAAACAGATTAAATATATAAATGTAAGAATGGAAACCACAAAACATAATGGAAAACACAGGTAGAATTAACAAAATTGCAGCACCATTTTTTGGATCCGTCTCCTGAGGCAAAGGAGAAAAAAAAGCAAAAATAAACAAATAGGACCTAATTGAACCTCAACGCTTTTGCACAGGAAAGGAAACCATTGACAAATGAAAAGACAATCTAATAAATGGGAGAAAATATTTCCAAGTGATATAACTATGAAGGGGTTAATATTTAAAATACATAAGCAGGGCTTCCCAGGTGATGTAGTAGTAAAGGATCTGCCTGCCAGTGCAGGAGACACAGATGCAGATGAAGATGTGGGTTTGATCCCTGTAGATGTGGGTCTGATCCCTGGATTGGGAAGATCCCTAGAGGTGATTGTAAAGGGATTACCACTTACATAGGTAAGAAATTAAAGAATTCTACAGAATACCTGATGGCTTCATTGCTGACATTGATCATCCTTAAATGACAGTATCAACAAATACCTAAGCCTAACTGAGGAGGTGAAAGATGTGTTCTTAGAAAAACAAGATAGGAATAAGAGAAACTGAAGACAACACAAACAAATAGAAAGATATATTATCATTGTGGATGAAAGAATTTGTATTTCTAAAATGATCATGCTATCTCAGGCAGTCTCTAGTTCCAATGCTATCCCTATCAAAACATGAAGGACATTTTTCATAAAACTGAAACAAATGATTTTACAATTTATGTGGAAACACAAAAGATCCAAGTAGGCAAAACAATCTTGAAAAATAATAACAGAGTTGGAGGAATCACATCACCTGACTTTAGACTATACTACAAATCTACCATCATCAGAACACTATGTTACCGGCACAAAAACAGACAACAGACATCAATGGAATAGTATAGGGAATCCAGAAATAACCCCGTGCACTTATGGCCAATTAATTTATGACAAAGGAGATAAGAATTGTACATAAGAATATACAATGGAGTAAAGATAGTCTCTTCAGTAAATGGTGCTTGGAGAACTTGGCAGCTACATGAAAAAGAGTAAGAACATTTTCTCACACCATATACAAAAATAAATTCAAAACAGATTAAATATATAAATGTAAGAATGGAAACCACAAAACATAATGGAAAACACAGGTAGAATTAACAAAATTGCAGCACCATTTTTTGGATCCGTCTCCTGAGGCAAAGGAGAAAAAAAAGCAAAAATAAACAAATAGGACCTAATTGAACCTCAACGCTTTTGCACAGGAAAGGAAACCATTGACAAATGAAAAGACAATCTAATAAATGGGAGAAAATATTTCCAAGTGATATAACTATGAAGGGGTTAATATTTAAAATACATAAGCAGGGCTTCCCAGGTGATGTAGTAGTAAAGGATCTGCCTGCCAGTGCAGGAGACACAGATGCAGATGAAGATGTGGGTTTGATCCCTGTAGATGTGGGTCTGATCCCTGGATTGGGAAGATCCCCTAGAGTAGGAAATTGCAACCCACTCCAGTATTATTGCCTAGAAAGTTCCATGGACAGAGGAGCCTAGTGGGCTACGGTCCATGGGGTCACAAAGAGTCAGATGTAACTGAGTGACTGAGCACACTTACAAATAAGCAGTTTATACAACTCAACATCAAAAAACAAAACCAAAACAACATGATTTAAAAATTGGCAGAAGGTTCTCTAATTAAATACCAAAAAAAAAGGGGCAGAAGACCTGAATAGACATTTTTCTAAAGAGGACATTCAGATGGCCTACAGACACATGGAAAGATCCTCAACATTGCTAATCATAGAGAAATGCAAATTAAAATCATAATGAGATATCACTTCACATCTGTCAGAATGGCTATCTTCAAAAAGAACACAAATAACAAATGTTAGCAAGGGTGTGAAGAAAAGATATGCCTCATATACCATTAATGGGAACGTAAGTTGGTGCACCAGCTATGGAAAACAGTATGGAGGTTTCTCACAAAACTAAAAATAGAACTTCCATATGATCTAGAAATTCCACTCCTAGGTATATATTGAACAAAAACAAAAGTACTAGTTTAATATGATCCTTATTACCTGAGTGTTCATAGCAGCATTATTTACAATTACCAAGTGATGGAAGCACCCTTAGTGTCCATCAGTGGATGAATGGATAGAGCAGTGGTATGTATGTATACAATGAAGTGGCATATATGTATACAGTGGTATATACCCATACTTAGCCATAGAAAATTTTGCCATTTGTGACATCATGAATGGATTTGAAGGGTATTATGCTAAGTGAAACAAGCCTAGACATAGGAAGACAAATAGTATGTGAAACCATTTATATGTTGAATCTATTAAAAATAAAGTAGCAAATATAACAAAAAGAAACAGATTTACAGATATAGGAATCAAACTGGTGGTTACCAGTTCAAGTAGGGGTAAGATAGGGATAGGGATTAAGAAGTACACAGTGTTATGTATGAAATAAATAAGCTACGAAGATATAGTCTACAACACAGGGAAAATAGCCAATATTTTATAATAACTACACAGAGTATAAGGTTTTAAAATTCTTCGACTCTATACACCTATATTTGTATAATATTATATATTAGCTCTCCTACTTCAGTTTTTTATTTTTATTTATTTATTTATTTATTTAAAAAAGATTTATTTATTTATTTATTTTGGGGGGATGGGGTGGGGAGGGAGGGGAGCAGGCGGGCTACTTCTATTGGTCTTTCATTTGTCTATTTTCATTCATCTTTGTTCTTTGGCCTGTGTGGGCCTCCCATCGCGGTGGCCTCTCTTGTCGCAGAGCACTGGCTCTGGGAGCACGCACTCCAGAGCTCCGGCTCAGTAATTGGACACATCGGTCCAGCCACTCCACGGCATGTGGGATCTTCCCAGGCCAGGGATCGAAGCGGTGCCCCTTGCACTGCAAGGCGGTGTCCTTACCCACTGGGCCACCAGGGAAGCCCTACTTCAGTTTTTTAAAATGAAAAGAATTCTTGAAGTCTCAACATATGGAAGGTACTGGGCAGATGATTTGCTTGGATAGGCCATGGGAGTTCCATGTCCTGCTAAAAAGAATCAGAGCTAGGCAATAACTTAAAGCAGAAAAATAGATTTTAATCAAAAAATTACTGCACGTCTTTGTTAATCCCAGTCTCCCAATTTATCACATTGCTATATATAAAATAGATAACTAGTAAGAACCTATGCTATAGCACAGGAAACTCTACTCAGTACTTTGTAATGACCTATATGGGAAAAGAATCTAAAAGAGTGGATATATGTATAAGTGATTCACTTTGCTGTTCAGTAGAAACTGGACAATATTTTAAATCAACTATTCTCAAATAAACAGTAATTTTAAATAAATAATAATAAAATATGATAGGAAAACTATACAACCTAGACATAGGAAGACAAATAGTATGTGAAACCATTTATATGTTGAATCTATTAAAAATAAAGTAGCAAATATAACAAAAAGAAACAGATTTACAGATATAGGAATCAAACTGGTGGTTACCAGTTCAAGTAGGGGTAAGATAGGGATAGGGATTAAGAAGTACACAGTGTTATGTATGAAATAAATAAGCTACGAAGATATAGTCTACAACACAGGGAAAATAGCCAATATTTTATAATAACTACACAGAGTATAAGGTTTTAAAATTCTTCGACTCTATACACCTATATTTGTATAATATTATATATTAGCTCTCCTACTTCAGTTTTTTATTTTTATTTATTTATTTATTTATTTAAAAAAGATTTATTTATTTATTTATTTTGTGGGGATGGGGTGGGAAGGAGGGGAGCAGGCGGGCTACTTCTATTGGTCTTTCATTTGTCTATTTTCATTCATCTTTGTTCTTTGGCCTGTGTGGGCCTCCCATCGCGGTGGCCTCTCTTGTCGCAGAGCACTGGCTCTGGGAGCACGCACTCCAGAGCTCCGGCTCAGTAATTGGACACATCGGTCCAGCCACTCCACGGCATGTGGGATCTTCCCAGGCCAGGGATCGAAGCGGTGCCCCTTGCACTGCAAGGCGGTGTCCTTACCCACTGGGCCACCAGGGAAGCCCTACTTCAGTTTTTTAAAATGAAAAGAATTCTTGAAGTCTCAACATATGGAAGGTACTGGGCAGATGATTTGCTTGGATAGGCCATGGGAGTTCCATGTCCTGCTAAAAAGAATCAGAGCTAGGCAATAACTTAAAGCAGAAAAATAGATTTTAATCAAAAAATTACTGCACGTCTTTGTTAATCCCAGTCTCCCAATTTATCACATTGCTATATATAAAATAGATAACTAGTAAGAACCTATGCTATAGCACAGGAAACTCTACTCAGTACTTTGTAATGACCTATATGGGAAAAGAATCTAAAAAGAGTGGATATATGTATAAGTGATTCACTTTGCTGTTCAGTAGAAACTGGCACAATATTTTAAATCAACTATTCTCAAATAAACAGTAATTTTAAATAAATAATAATAAATTAAAAAATATATTGCAGTAGGGAAAAATAGACTCCAGTATAGAGCTAGAATCAATTCCAAATATAACCAGAACAAGTATAGATTTATAACCAAGCAGTGAGTTTGGGTGGGACATTGGTAGATGGAAAATAGCTACAAGGAGCCATCAAGTCTGGGGGAATCCATCTGAAGTGACTTAAGAGGATTCTTGATGAGGGCACACGAGATTGATCAGATACCACCTGGTTGGGGGTGGGGGGTGGGGATGAGAAGTTTGAAACGATATCAAAGATGAGAATTCTTTTTTTTAAGTTGCTAAGGATTTTTAATTTTTAATATTTATTTATTTAGTTTTTGGTTGTGTTGAATCTTTGTTGCTGCACGAGCTTTTCTCTAGTTATGCTGAGTGGGGTCTACTCTCTAGTTGCTGTGCTTGAACTTCTCATTGAAGTGGTTTCCCTTGTTGTAGAACACATGCTCTAGGTTTGTGGCCTTCAGTAATTGTGGGTCTAGAACAGAGGCTCAGTAGTTGTCCATGGGCTTAGTTGCTCCATGGCATGTGGGATCTTCCTGGACCAGGGATCGAGCCCCTGTCTCTGGCATTGGCAGGCAGGTTCTTTACCACTTAGCTACCAGGGAAGCCTTGAAGATTGGAATTCTTGCTAAACTGATTTAGCAGGATTCTTACTGAAACTGAGTTCTACGAGGAAGGTACTGGGCAGATGATTTGCTTGGATAGGCCATGGGAGTTCCATGTCCTGCTAAAAAGAATCAGAGCTAGGCAATAACTTAAAGCAGAAAAATAGATTTTAATCAAAAAATTACTGCACGTCTTTGTTAATCCCAGTCTCCCAATTTATCACATTGCTATATATAAAATAGATAACTAGTAAGAACCTATGCTATAGCACAGGAAACTCTACTCAGTACTTTGTAATGACCTATATGGGAAAAGAATCTAAAAAGAGTGGATATATGTATAAGTGATTCACTTTGCTGTTCAGTAGAAACTGGCACAATATTTTAAATCAACTATTCTCAAATAAACAGTAATTTTAAATAAATAATAATAAATTAAAAAATATATTGCAGTAGGGAAAAATAGACTCCAGTATAGAGCTAGAATCAATTCCAAATATAACCAGAACAAGTATAGATTTATAACCAAGCAGTGAGTTTGGGTGGGACATTGGTAGATGGAAAATAGCTACAAGGAGCCATCAAGTCTGGGGGAATCCATCTGAAGTGACTTAAGAGGATTCTTGATGAGGGCACACGAGATTGATCAGATACCACCTGGTTGGGGGTGGGGGGTGGGGATGAGAAGTTTGAAACGATATCAAAGATGAGAATTCTTTTTTTTAAGTTGCTAAGGATTTTTAATTTTTAATATTTATTTATTTAGTTTTTGGTTGTGTTGAATCTTTGTTGCTGCACGAGCTTTTCTCTAGTTATGCTGAGTGGGGTCTACTCTCTAGTTGCTGTGCTTGAACTTCTCATTGAAGTGGTTTCCCTTGTTGTAGAACACATGCTCTAGGTTTGTGGCCTTCAGTAATTGTGGGTCTAGAACAGAGGCTCAGTAGTTGTCCATGGGCTTAGTTGCTCCATGGCATGTGGGATCTTCCTGGACCAGGGATCGAGCCCCTGTCTCTGGCATTGGCAGGCAGGTTCTTTACCACTTAGCTACCAGGGAAGCCTTGAAGATTGGAATTCTTGCTAAACTGATTTAGCAGGATTCTTACTGAAACTGAGTTCTACGAGGAAGTACAGGGATGGGACTTGATGGAGAGAGGGTTTAGAGGGCCTGACTAAAGTTTGGCCTGGTGAAGAACTTTTTAAACCCTTTGCCTGTGCTTTGTCCTATGCAACTCTTGCATCAGGATGTTCACGTATAGCCTTTGAAATATCTTTTGTTAAAATAGGCATTGGTAAATTATTTCTCTGAGTTCTATGAGCCATTCTAGGAAATTATTGAACCTGAGGAGTGGGTCATGGAAACCTCTGAGTTACAACCACTTAGATGACAACCTGGTGTTGAATTTGACATCTGAAGTCGAAGGTGAAGGAACAGTATTGTGGCACTAAAGCCATAATCTGGAATATGATTCTAACTCCAGGTACATAGTGTTAGTTAAATTGTAAGACTCTTCAGCAGGTGTCTGGATAACGAGAGAATTGCTTAGCATAGGAGAAAAATCCACGCACGTTTGGTGAACAGAAGGTTCAGAAGTGAAGGATTCCATGATTAGAGCATTGAACTGAGAGTAGAGGAGAAATACAGGGATGTTTTCGCCCTATAGACTTAATCCAGGTTCAGACAATATTACCAAGTTCTCTTCTCTTGCTTCTACTTCTCTTTGTATATTGGAATTATCTTCTCCATGTTGCAGAGATAATGGTTAATGGTGGTCCAAGATTTATACTTTACTGTGTTGTGCATCCATATACAAAATAAACTTGTCCCATAAATTTTTGCTTGAGGTGTTTTTCACTGCCACCCCAAAGCATGACCAGGGGAACTGAGCAAGTCTCAAACATACACCTACCTCTGCTGGCAGAAAAAAATAAAACCAACTACTGAAGGAGGGCAGAGGAAGGAAAACTTGATAGTCACACAGAATTTTAGTATGATATGGAACAGAAAGCAAATTATAACCATCATCAAATTCACTGAAATGCCTGTGAACTTACGAGTGCACACAGTAGCCCTGTAACATTAGGACGGCTTCATTGGACAGGAATGGAGCACTAAAAGTATTACTTGGTCTGGTCTGTTGGAACTTCACTGAAATGCCTGTGAATTTAGGAGTGTACATAGTAGCCCATAAACATTAGGATGGCTTCACTGGGCAGGAGTAGAGGCACTAAAAGTATTACTTGGTCTGGTCTGTTGGGAGAGAATAATCAAGAGAAAATCAACTTGACCAAATATGTAATTAGTTAGCAGAAAATACTATGA
This sequence comes from Tragulus kanchil, assembly GCA_022376925.1. Classification (NCBI taxonomy): domain Eukaryota; kingdom Metazoa; phylum Chordata; class Mammalia; order Artiodactyla; family Tragulidae; genus Tragulus; species Tragulus kanchil. The sequence goes on along the minus strand of JAIOJX010000030.1, from coordinate 106,401,512 downwards.
TCTGGACTCAAGAGTCAGCAGATCCTCCAAGGGCCTGAAACTTTCCTAGAAATTTATCCCATCTCAAATAACCCCCACCCTCACGTCCACCCACACAGGTTTTCAAATGTTCACATCTTTATCTAGAAGTCCAAAGGATTTGTGAGATGTCTGGAGCCTCATGGGTTCTCTCAGGAGCTCGAGTACAGCCGATGGCATTTGGAAGACCCGTGAAATTGCCTGGATGCTGACAGACTTAGAAACATAGACTAGGTATCCTCAGTGCATCTTAATTGTGCACTAGCACAATGTTTCTCAAAGCGTAGGCTCAACTAGCAGCATCAGCAACATCTGGGAACTTGATAGAACTGGAGATTCTTAGACACCACCCCATGAGACTGAAGCAGAAGCTCTGGGGTGAGTCCCAGCATCTGTGTTTTTAACAAACTCTCCAGATAATTCCTATGCAACTTAAGCTTGAAATCTGCAAGTCCCCAGAGCTGACTAGAAATGAAGTTCACTAGCCAGATTCTTGAAATACCCTGTATGATGGTTCATATTATTGATCTGCCAGAAGATAATGGAGTTGTTTTTCAGAATCATTCCCAAAAGAGCTTTGGATAACTCCCAACTAAGTTCATGAAGAATTACCATGGCTTTAGTGCAGATTACACTGTTAGCTGGTCATTTATTCCATAAATAAATAGACTCTATAATTATATGGAAACAAAATGTTTGGGTGGAGTTTTTCTTTCTCATCTATTCTGTATAAATATGCTGTTGTTATTATCCAAGTTAATAGTTGTAATATACTGTGATTTATATACTAAAATGTAAAATTGCCATAATTACATTTTATGAAAAACGTAGTTTTTATGGTAATGCTAAAATGATCAATATAATGTGACATCTTGCATAACACAAATATAGGAATTACCCACAAGTTAAATCTTAGACAGTATTAATTACATTTTTTGAAAATAGAATGTACATTAAACAATGCATTTGTGATTATATAGCATTAGAAATAAATAACTTGCAAGTCAATTACACCCTTGCTCTGATACAGACGTGAAGGTAAAAACAGAGATGTCTTAAGATGCAGGTGAGTAAATATTAAGGAGCTACACTTGGTGGTCTCTAACAGATAACATTTATAGAGCACTTTATAGGTGCCAAACATTATGTTAGGAGCTTGGACAAACATTAATTATTTGGAGGCTAAAAATTATCCTATGCAGTAGATTGCTTTTACTAACTCATTCTACTTCAGAGAAGAGGAAACAAGACTTGAAAAAGTTAAATACAGTTTGTCTAAGGTTAGACCACAAGTAAATGAGAACTCACGGCTCAGATCCAGTGCTTCAGTACTTCAGAGTAGGTGTTTATAAGAAAAGAAAAGAATAATCTTCATAACGTTGGATAATGATTTCTTAAATATGACACCCAAAGCACAACAACCCCTCAAAAAGCTAGATAAACTGTACTTTATAGAAACTGAAAAATTTTGTACTTCAAAGTACATCATCGAGAAAGTAAAAAAACAATCCATTGAATGGGAGAAAATATTTTAAAATCATTTATTTGATGAGAGGGACCTCAGTCTTCCAAAGATGTACAGATGGCCAACAAACACATCTTAGAAATCAAAATCACAATGAGAAACCTTTTCATATATACTTCTGTTGTTGTTTGTTTAGTTGCTAAGTTGTGTCTGACTCATTTGTGATCCAATGGACTACAGTCTGCCAGGCTCCCCTGTCCATGGAAATTTCCAGGCAAGAATACTGGAGAATACTGGAAGGGATTGCCATTTCCTTCTCCAGGAGATCTTCCTACCCAGTGATCAAACACGCATCTCCTGTATTTGCAGCTGAACCATCTGGGAGAAGCTATGGACGGTAGCCTGCTAGTCTCTGGAATTTTCCAGGCAAGAATACTTGAGGGGGTTGGCATGCCCTCTTCCAGGGGATCTTCCCCACCTAGAGATCAAGCCCTTGTCTCCAGGTGGATTCCTTACCACTAGTGCCACCTGAGAAGCTCACTCATATACACTAGAATGTCTAAAATCAAAAAGACAGAAAACAAGAGTTGGCAGAGACATAGAAAATTAGAACGCTCATATCCTACACTGTTGGTGAGAATTTAAGATGGGGCAGTCACTTTGACAAATAGTCTGGCAGTTCCTCAAATAATTAAACATCGAGTTATCAAATAACCTAGCAATTCCACCATCTTACTATACATTTATTTACTTTTTTCTTTCTCCCTAGCAAGAATTGAAGCTACTCGAAGGCAGAATTTTTGGCCACTGCTCACTGCTATATTCTATAAGAGGCATAGGTAAAATGAAAAAACAAATTATTTTTTTTACATAAAGGCAGTAGCAGTAACATAGGTGTAGGTGGTGAGAAAGACCTTGACCATAACCATGTTGATTTTGTGAGAAACTACAGGGAATGGTAGGGAGAGGAAGAGTGTGCATGTTGAGGAGTTGTTGGCCAGCAGTGACATTCTAGTGGACATTCTGAGAGGTGTTTATAAGTAAAAGAAAAGAATAATCTTCATAACGTTGGATAATGATTTCTTAAATATGACACCCAAAGCACAACAACCCCTCAAAAAGCTAGATAAACTGTACTTTATAGAAACTGAAAAATTTTGTACTTCAAAGTACATCATCGAGAAAGTAAAAAAACAATCCATTGAATGGGAGAAAATATTTTAAAATCATTTATTTGATGAGAGGGACCTCAGTCTTCCAAAGATGTACAGATGGCCAACAAACACATCTTAGAAATCAAAATCACAATGAGAAACCTTTTCATATATACTTCTGTTGTTGTTTGTTTAGTTGCTAAGTTGTGTCTGACTCATTTGTGATCCAATGGACTACAGTCTGCCAGGCTCCCCTGTCCATGGAAATTTCCAGGCAAGAATACTGGAGAATACTGGAAGGGATTGCCATTTCCTTCTCCAGGAGATCTTCCTACCCAGTGATCAAACACGCATCTCCTGTATTTGCAGCTGAACCATCTGGGAGAAGCTATGGACGGTAGCCTGCTAGTCTCTGGAATTTTCCAGGCAAGAATACTTGAGGGGGTTGGCATGCCCTCTTCCAGGGGATCTTCCCCACCTAGAGATCAAGCCCTTGTCTCCAGGTGGATTCCTTACCACTAGTGCCACCTGAGAAGCTCACTCATATACACTAGAATGTCTAAAATCAAAAAGACAGAAAACAAGAGTTGGCAGAGACATAGAAAATTAGAACGCTCATATCCTACACTGTTGGTGAGAATTTAAGATGGGGCAGTCACTTTGACAAATAGTCTGGCAGTTCCTCAAATAATTAAACATCGAGTTATCAAATAACCTAGCAATTCCACCATCTTACTATACATTTATTTACTTTTTTCTTTCTCCCTAGCAAGAATTGAAGCTACTCGAAGGCAGAATTTTTGGCCACTGCTCACTGCTATATTCTATAAGAGGCATAGGTAAAATGAAAAAACAAATTATTTTTTTTACATAAAGGCAGTAGCAGTAACATAGGTGTAGGTGGTGAGAAAGACCTTGACCATAACCATGTTGATTTTGTGAGAAACTACAGGGAATGGTAGGGAGAGGGAAGAGTGTGTGCATGTTGAGGAGTTGTTGGCCAGCAGTGACATTCTAGTGGACATTCTGAGAGGTGTTTCTGGAACACTGGGCATAGGTCATCTGTCAGAAGCCTACAACAGTCTGGAGACATGACAACAAGGGTGGGTGATTGGAGGAACTTACTTCTCAGAAAGTTTCCAAAGACAGTGGCAGGAATGGGAGGCAGCGTGATATCTGCTGGTTTTAAAGTTTCCACCAAACTCAGAGCTGACATCCCTTGGATTGCACTTCTGGATAGATTGTATTTCTGGAGGAATCCACATGAGAGATAATAGCAGTCATGGGTATGTGAAGAACGCAAGATTTGTTGGAAGCAGTTGCCCATCCTGTGGTGGATATGCCATGGAGGACTCCCTGGTGGGCAGGGCACATGTGGATCCTTAGACACCAGTCAGGACCGGGGCACTCTACCTGGACTTCTCCACAGCTGCAGCCCTGAGGAGGAAGGGCTGGCACTGAAACAATGGCAGGCCCTGTCAGACTTCATGTTTGGTGACCTCACCTCAGATGTGCTCTTGAAGCATTTTCTTGCCTCCATACCTATGCTCACACTGTTCCCTCTCTCTCGAATCTGGAATGCCCTTCCCTCCCCTAGAACTATTCTCATGTTTGACATTCTTTAAGCTCCAGCTATATCTTTGACAAAGTTTTCCTTTACAATCCTAGGCTGGAGAGAATAACCCTTGCCTTGAACTTCTATCACAGCTATTGACTATAGAATTAATTTAGCCATTAATACCTGCAGCCCTGTTCAGTGATTGCGTGAGACTCTTACTTATATCTTCTGAGTTGTATAACATGTATGTGATGGTGCCTTGCTGTCTCTCTAGTTTCCCTGCAGGCTTCATGAAGGCAGGGGCAGGCTTGCTTTAAACTTTATCTCTAATTCCACCATCTTACTATACATTTATTTACTTTTTTCTTTCTCCCTAGCAAGAATTGAAGCTACTCGAAGGCAGAATTTTTGGCCACTGCTCACTGCTATATTCTATAAGAGGCATAGGTAAAATGAAAAAACAAATTATTTTTTTTACATAAAGGCAGTAGCAGTAACATAGGTGTAGGTGGTGAGAAAGACCTTGACCATAACCATGTTGATTTTGTGAGAAACTACAGGGAATGGTAGGGAGAGGGAAGAGTGTGTGCATGTTGAGGAGTTGTTGGCCAGCAGTGACATTCTAGTGGACATTCTGAGAGGTGTTTCTGGAACACTGGGCATAGGTCATCTGTCAGAAGCCTACAACAGTCTGGAGACATGACAACAAGGGTGGGTGATTGGAGGAACTTACTTCTCAGAAAGTTTCCAAAGACAGTGGCAGGAATGGGAGGCAGCGTGATATCTGCTGGTTTTAAAGTTTCCACCAAACTCAGAGCTGACATCCCTTGGATTGCACTTCTGGATAGATTGTATTTCTGGAGGAATCCACATGAGAGATAATAGCAGTCATGGGTATGTGAAGAACGCAAGATTTGTTGGAAGCAGTTGCCCATCCTGTGGTGGATATGCCATGGAGGACTCCCTGGTGGGCAGGGCACATGTGGATCCTTAGACACCAGTCAGGACCGGGGCACTCTACCTGGACTTCTCCACAGCTGCAGCCCTGAGGAGGAAGGGCTGGCACTGAAACAATGGCAGGCCCTGTCAGACTTCATGTTTGGTGACCTCACCTCAGATGTGCTCTTGAAGCATTTTCTTGCCTCCATACCTATGCTCACACTGTTCCCTCTCTCTCGAATCTGGAATGCCCTTCCCTCCCCTAGAACTATTCTCATGTTTGACATTCTTTAAGCTCCAGCTATATCTTTGACAAAGTTTTCCTTTACAATCCTAGGCTGGAGAGAATAACCCTTGCCTTGAACTTCTATCACAGCTATTGACTATAGAATTAATTTAGCCATTAATACCTGCAGCCCTGTTCAGTGATTGCGTGAGACTCTTACTTATATCTTCTGAGTTGTATAACATGTATGTGATGGTGCCTTGCTGTCTCTCTAGTTTCCCTGCAGGCTTCATGAAGGCAGGGGCAGGCTTGGTTGTCTTTGTAGCTTCCACACTACCTGACACACTCTTACCCAAAGAAGGTATTCAGATTATATAAATTGATATAGTTTAATTTAGTAATCATTAATATTCCATGCCAGCACCCAGATGATAATTCTATTTACCTTCTAATGATTATTTAACATAATGAGAATACTGTAATACTGTATACCTTCTCTTTTCTATTTGCAGATTCTTCTAAGCACTACTGTTGGGTTCTCTGTTGAATAAGTTGGTCTTACATTTTTTAACAGAGGCCATAGAAGTCTATGGATGAAGAGCAGCTTCTGGAATCAAATGTCTGTATTTGGATACCAGCTCTGCCACTTCCTAGAAGAGCGAGTCTGAGTAAGTTCTGTAACTCTTCCATACCTCAGTTTCTTTATCTACAAAATGGGGTTTATAGTAACCTGCTTCTCATTGATTTGTTGTGGGGACTAAATGAATTATTCCATATGGCATTCTTTGGTGTATGATAAAGCCCTCAGTGCTTGCTAGCTGCTATTTCTGGGTGACTAGAAATTTCCAGATTTACTGTATGGGGTTCTCAGAACTCTTCACTTTGTTCTAATTACCGGGGAACAGAGAGTAGTCAGTGAAACTACTGTGTTCTGCTGTCTGTGTCAGGATACCAGGCTGCAGGCTCAACTCCACGATTTAGTTTATGTGTTATTTTAGGCAAGAACCCCCTTTGGGGCTTTAGAGTAAACATCTTTTTGCTCACCGATTTAGTTATGTTTGGTGACCTCACCTCAGATGTGCTCTTGAAGCATTTTCTTGCCTCCATACCTATGCTCACACTGTTCCCTCTCTCTCGAATCTGGAATGCCCTTCCCTCCCCTAGAACTATTCTCATGTTTGACATTCTTTAAGCTCCAGCTATATCTTTGACAAAGTTTTCCTTTACAATCCTAGGCTGGAGAGAATAACCCTTGCCTTGAACTTCTATCACAGCTATTGACTATAGAATTAATTTAGCCATTAATACCTGCAGCCCTGTTCAGTGATTGCGTGAGACTCTTACTTATATCTTCTGAGTTGTATAACATGTATGTGATGGTGCCTTGCTGTCTCTCTAGTTTCCCTGCAGGCTTCATGAAGGCAGGGGCAGGCTTGGTTGTCTTTGTAGCTTCCACACTACCTGACACACTCTTACCCAAAGAAGGTATTCAGATTATATAAATTGATATAGTTTAATTTAGTAATCATTAATATTCCATGCCAGCACCCAGATGATAATTCTATTTACCTTCTAATGATTATTTAACATAATGAGAATACTGTAATACTGTATACCTTCTCTTTTCTATTTGCAGATTCTTCTAAGCACTACTGTTGGGTTCTCTGTTGAATAAGTTGGTCTTACATTTTTTAACAGAGGCCATAGAAGTCTATGGATGAAGAGCAGCTTCTGGAATCAAATGTCTGTATTTGGATACCAGCTCTGCCACTTCCTAGAAGAGCGAGTCTGAGTAAGTTCTGTAACTCTTCCATACCTCAGTTTCTTTATCTACAAAATGGGGTTTATAGTAACCTGCTTCTCATTGATTTGTTGTGGGGACTAAATGAATTATTCCATATGGCATTCTTTGGTGTATGATAAAGCCCTCAGTGCTTGCTAGCTGCTATTTCTGGGTGACTAGAAATTTCCAGATTTACTGTATGGGGTTCTCAGAACTCTTCACTTTGTTCTAATTACCGGGGAACAGAGAGTAGTCAGTGAAACTACTGTGTTCTGCTGTCTGTGTCAGGATACCAGGCTGCAGGCTCAACTCCACGATTTAGTTTATGTGTTATTTTAGGCAAGACACTCCACTCTTTAGGGTGCTGTAAAGATCAGGGAGTAAACATCTGTGAAAGTGTTTTGTAAACAGCATGCTTGTTTTACCCAAAGCAACAAACTGTGGTTGAGAACAGGAAACAAATTTTATTGACTTGGTTTGAAAATCTTACCCTTAGAAAATTCACTTCAGGAAAAAAGTTAACTCTTTGTCTCACTTTGTTTGGATTGTCTATTTATGTTATGTGTTCTTTTTTTTTTTTAAACTCCTACTGCTGTGGGACGTCTTCTTGAGCCCAGGATATGCTTCGTTTTCTAATTTGTAAATCTGGTTGGTCTACTTTAACAACCATAGTCAGAAATATTTTGTGGTTTAAAATCTGTTGCTGGGCTTTGACAAAGGAGCTCTGTAGGGAGTGGTAATGCAATTAGGTAGCTGGCTGAGGGAGTGGGGACATGGAAACCAGACATACATCCCTCCCTATAGAGTTCCTAAAGAAATGTGTCAGAGGCAGGTTAAGAGCAGGGTCTCTGGTGGGAGTGGCCTGGGTACGAACTCCAGCTTTACCACTTGTTTACTGGGCTATCTTGCAAATAAGTTCCTATCTCTGAGTGCCACTGATTTCACATCTGTAAAATGAGAAAAACTATAGTACTTACTTTGTAAGGTTACCGGAGGATTAAATCAGTTGATACTGGTAAAGTGCTTATACATAGCATAGAAAGTGTTAAGTATTTACTATTAATATATACATAGAGTCAGTGTCAGCAAAACCATGTTGTTAGGTACTAAACTTTCCCCTCAGCCAGTACACCCCGAGGATGGATGGAGGGCTCATCTTATCTAGGCTGGAGATTTAGAAATAATATAGGCCTGATAAGTTTCTCTTCTTTAAAGGGCTTCCCCCTGGTGGCTTAGTTGGTAAATTATCGCTTGCCAATGAAGGAGATGCAGGTTTGATGCCTGGGTTTGGAAGATCCCCAGAAGACTAAAATGGCAACCTACTCCAGTATTCTTGCCTGGAGAATTCCACGGACAGAGGGGTTTGGTGGGCTACAGTCCATGGGGCCACAAAGAGTCAGACATGACTGAGCGACTTAACATTTTCACTTTTTCACTTCAACAGATTTCTCCTCCTCTTTATCTTTTTCTATAAGACCATAGCTAAGGCTAGGAAAAGTGGATTCAGAAAACACCAGTCACACAGAAAAAAAGGCAGAGTGAGTCCCAGTGCTGAATGGGCCTGCATCTTCCTAGTGCTGGAGGAGATATTCCCAAAGAATTTGCCCTCTGGTGTATTTTGCTCATTAAATAGAGAAGAGTGATGGAAAGAGAATAGAGAAGGGAAGGAGGAAGGAGAGAAACGGATTAGATAGACTCGGCTTCTCTCTGAAGTGGAACACAGCCCCTGGTCCCATCTTTTCTCTTCCTCCTCTTAAAAAGAAATGTGGTAGCCAGAGAAAAAATGGCTGGACCTTCTGCCAAATTCAGCTTGCCATCTGAAACTAGAAGTGTCCTCATGAGTTACATGACAGGAAAAGAATCCAAAGAATGAAAGGTCAATGAGAATCAGATGAACTGGGTCCTATGTCAAGGAATAGCAGGCAGATCCCTCACTCTTCACACTTCTCATAAAGGTAAATGCATTCCAAGAGCCCAAAGGACCTCAACCATAGGGCACCAGGTGGGAAAGTCCAGTTAGGCTATAATCTGATCAGCATTTCTTAGGCTTTGCTGCACATCAAATGACCCAATCAATGATCGTGTTAAAATACAAGAGTAGGCTGAGATTCTGCATTTCTAACAAGCTCCCAGGCTTTCCCACTGCAGCTAGCTGAGAACCTAGCAAGAGTCTTCTAGATGAATGATGACCAAGAGTTGTGTGAGGCACAGGAACTCCTTCTAAGCTCTTTCCTTCTAGATAATGTGGTCCATCACTGTATACTTGAACATGGCCACCCTGCTGCTTGGAAGTAGGGTGATGAGAAATGTCCTAGTCCTTGATTCTGACCCAAAACTTTGTATAAGTGAAGCAGGACCTAGGGGGACAGAGGTGTTTATTTTGGTCAGTCAACTCTGTGAGGGATTTTTCTAATCTGTTCATAAGTGGCAGCTATTTGAAATGAACCTAATGTGAATATTGCTAACACTTCATTAACTGTTGCCATATGCCTTAAATTGGGGATTGTGGAACAGTGTCATTCATTATCCTCAGATAAGGACAGATCATAACGCCAAATGACATTTAAAAAACCTTCTCCTTTCGACTACTCAAATTTTATTAGTCCTTCAATTTAACTGTCATTAATTATACAACTTCTGTACACCAGTGCTTTATATATGTTTTCATTTAAATTTTCCCAAACAGTATAGAGATCATCACCTCCATTTTACAGATGAAGGACTTAGGACTCAGAGAGGATAAGTAATTTGCCCAAGGTTACCCAGCTATGAGAACACAGAAGCCAGCTAGAAATCCAGGTTTATCTAATTTAACCACTCTCTACCCTCTCCAGGCGGTACCATACATAATAGAATGATTATTTTTAAAATTATTTATTATTTAAAAACAAATTCAAATCTTACATTTACTTGGTATCAATTTGACTCCTTACCATGGATTTTTGATAAGGCTAATTAAGTTTTGAAGATTCCTTACTTAAAAATGCACCTTGCAAAGGCGCTCTGAGTTTTTATTCATAATTTTGTATTCTTTGCTCTTAAACAAAGCTCCCCAAATTTGAAAACTTTGGGCTTTGCAAAATCTAGATCCACTTCTGTTGCTGTTGATAGGTGATAGACGATGGTAGGTTACCGTGAACGGTGTCGGATTCTTAATCTCCAATGGAGAAGAATTCACATTGGGATCAAAAGACTCGGCAATGGTCACTCAGAACTTCATGCAGTGAAAAGTTTATTAAAGTAAGAAAGGAGAGGGAAAAGCTTCCAGCATAGACACTGGAGGGGGAATAGAAGAGTATCCCCCTTTGCCAGTTGAAGCATGACAATTTGTATCTCCCAGTTAGTTACCAAAACAATAAATCAAAAGAATATCTTAAGGTTGTAAAGGCCCTGTGGGCCCACACCCACAACATTAACATAAGATTAGCTAGAACAGTCTCCAGACCTCAGGACTAGGTGAGACATTCTAATGTAAATGCCCAGATTAACATAAGACTAGAAGTTTTCAGTTTCAACATTGAAGATCTTTGCCTTTATTTCTCCTTGTCCTTCCTCTTCTCCTTTTCCTTGGGACTGGCTGGACTCCTTGCTAAATCTGCCTATGTACCCCTTTCATTCTGAACCCCTTTCACTGTCAAATATGTAAATCCTTTTCCCTAACATTCCCGATAAGGAGTAGTTCTGCCTGTGCTTGAAAAATCTTCACTTAAGAAGAGCTCACCACCCCACAGGAGTTTGTTTTCATTTAAATTTTCCCAAACAGTATAGAGATCATCACCTCCATTTTACAGATGAAGGACTTAGGACTCAGAGAGGATAAGTAATTTGCCCAAGGTTACCCAGCTATGAGAACACAGAAGCCAGCTAGAAATCCAGGTTTATCTAATTTAACCACTCTCTACCCTCTCCAGGCGGTACCATACATAATAGAATGATTATTTTTAAAATTATTTATTATTTAAAAACAAATTCAAATCTTACATTTACTTGGTATCAATTTGACTCCCTTACCATGGATTTTTGATAAGGCTAATTAAGTTTTGAAGATTCCTTACTTAAAAATGCACCTTGCAAAGGCGCTCTGAGTTTTTATTCATAATTTTGTATTCTTTGCTCTTAAACAAAGCTCCCCAAATTTGAAAACTTTGGGCTTTGCAAAATCTAGATCCACTTCTGTTGCTGTTGATAGGTGATAGACGATGGTAGGTTACCGTGAACGGTGTCGGATTCTTAATCTCCAATGGAGAAGAATTCACATTGGGATCAAAAGACTCGGCAATGGTCACTCAGAACTTCATGCAGTGAAAAGTTTATTAAAGTAAGAAAGGAGAGGGAAAAGCTTCCAGCATAGACACTGGAGGGGGAATAGAAGAGTATCCCCCTTTGCCAGTTGAAGCATGACAATTTGTATCTCCCAGTTAGTTACCAAAACAATAAATCAAAAGAATATCTTAAGGTTGTAAAGGCCCTGTGGGCCCACACCCACAACATTAACATAAGATTAGCTAGAACAGTCTCCAGACCTCAGGACTAGGTGAGACATTCTAATGTAAATGCCCAGATTAACATAAGACTAGAAGTTTTCAGTTTCAACATTGAAGATCTTTGCCTTTATTTCTCCTTGTCCTTCCTCTTCTCCTTTTCCTTGGGACTGGCTGGACTCCTTGCTAAATCTGCCTATGTACCCCTTTCATTCTGAACCCCTTTCACTGTCAAATATGTAAATCCTTTTTCCCTAACATTCCCGATAAGGAGTAGTTCTGCCTGTGCTTGAAAAATCTTCACTTAAGAAGAGCTCACCACCCCACAGGGAGTTTGTTTCATTTCAGAAGTTCTTTTTAGACCATGCCAAAATTTACCTGCTAGTAACATGCACTTATTGATTGTAGTTCAGCCCTCTGAAACCACATGAAGTAAACCTAATCCCTCCTCATCTAACACTGAAAGTATTAAGGCTGTATAAGGACCTTTCCCCAAATCATCCTCAATACATATGACCATCCCTCTGTACTTCCATCCTGGCCCACATTCTCCTCCAGTTGTTGATGTTCTTGTTAAAGAGCATTCCATGCTTAGCTTGACTGGCAGAGAGCAAAGCAACTCACTTTGTTGAGGACTTTGCATTTATCACTGTGGGAAATGATCGTTGCTATTATATTTAACTCACTGTTGCAGCTGGCCCAATCATGCTGTGCTTACATTTTGTTTCCTGCCCAAGACTTCAGTGTCCTGAGAGTTGCTTCCTATTCCTCAATGTGGTGATGTCATGCACATCAGTTGATCTGTCAGAGGGTGGATTTGGAAGGACTTAGTAAGAAGGCTTCCTACACATGGCAGATAACTGCTATAGGAAGAGAGCACACCGGCAGCTCTCCTTACATACAACACCACCATGTCTGTATTCCTTGACGGGCATTACTTCCTCCACGATCACACTGTTAATCTAAGTTTTCTCAAGCCACTTACTGCATTTGGGGAAAAAAGTCTTTACAGGATGAGCTCATTGAATAGGATAATTATGTTTTTTTCCATCACATTTGCTATTTATATTCTTTTCTACATGAATTCCTCTCAATTCTTTTGCTTTGTCTTTTCTTCCCCTAGTAGTCCCTTTGTCCTGTATAGAAGCTCATCATGTTCTCTGGTGATGTAGAGATAGAGAAGCACCTCAGAGCTCATGCATCTTCTGTGCTAAGGGAGCACATCCCCTTTGGAAAGAAACCAGTGTTTTCCTTGTAGGTTTCAGCCTGGTTACTCTCTTTGCCCCACCACTCTCCCCATTCATCTTCCACATTGCCTTGTATCTACCAAAGAGACCCTCACATCTCCTTTATGCCCCTTCCTTTTGTTGGGCAAACTCCTTACTCAGTCTCATAAGTGTTGTGTGTGTGTGCACACATGTGCATATACTCTCCCATTTGCCCAGCCGTGTCTAACTCTTTGCAACCCCATGGACTGTAGCCTGCCAGGCTCCTCCATAAATGGAATTCTCCAGGCAAGAATACTAAAGTGGGGTGCTATTTCCTCCTTTAATGGGTCTTCCTGACCCAGGGATCGAACCTACATCTCCTGCATTGGCAGGAAGATCTTTACCACTGAGTGCTTTTAGGTAGAGAAGTTACGAGTTCAGATTCTTTTGGAGATAAGCTGGAGACTTTTCTCCCATTAAATTTTAATTAAATTGCTTTATGTAAGCATCATAGCAAATTGCTATAAGGAATTAAATACAATGTTAAGAAACGAGTTTCACATGGCATAGCCCAAAAATTATATTTAACTCACTGGCACCAATCATGCTGTGCTTACATTTTGTTTCCTGCCCAAGACTTCAGTGTCCTGAGAGTTGCTTCCTATTCCTCAATGTGGTGATGTCATGCACATCAGTTGATCTGTCAGAGGGTGGATTTGGAAGGACTTAGTAAGAAGGCTTCCTACACATGGCAGATAACTGCTATAGGAAGAGAGCACACCGGCAGCTCTCCTTACATACAACACCACCATGTCTGTATTCCTTGACGGGCATTACTTCCTCCACGATCACACTGTTAATCTAAGTTTTCTCAAGCCACTTACTGCATTTGGGGAAAAAAGTCTTTACAGGATGAGCTCATTGAATAGGATAATTATGTTTTTTTCCATCACATTTGCTATTTATATTCTTTTCTACATGAATTCCTCTCAATTCTTTTGCTTTGTCTTTTCTTCCCCTAGTAGTCCCTTTGTCCTGTATAGAAGCTCATCATGTTCTCTGGTGATGTAGAGATAGAGAAGCACCTCAGAGCTCATGCATCTTCTGTGCTAAGGGAGCACATCCCCTTTGGAAAGAAACCAGTGTTTTCCTTGTAGGTTTCAGCCTGGTTACTCTCTTTGCCCCACCACTCTCCCCATTCATCTTCCACATTGCCTTGTATCTACCAAAGAGACCCTCACATCTCCTTTATGCCCCTTCCTTTTGTTGGGCAAACTCCTTACTCAGTCTCATAAGTGTTGTGTGTGTGTGCACACATGTGCATATACTCTCCCATTTGCCCAGCCGTGTCTAACTCTTTGCAACCCCATGGACTGTAGCCTGCCAGGCTCCTCCATAAATGGAATTCTCCAGGCAAGAATACTAAAGTGGGGTGCTATTTCCTCCTTTAATGGGTCTTCCTGACCCAGGGATCGAACCTACATCTCCTGCATTGGCAGGAAGATCTTTACCACTGAGTGCTTTTAGGTAGAGAAGTTACGAGTTCAGATTCTTTTGGAGATAAGCTGGAGACTTTTCTCCCATTAAATTTTAATTAAATTGCTTTATGTAAGCATCATAGCAAATTGCTATAAGGAATTAAATACAATGTTAAGACCCAAACGAGTTTCACTGATGAGGCCACTGATGACCCCAGAAGCTACTATCTCCTCATGAAAAGCACCTTTCACTTCTTATATTATTCACTACATGTTACAACTAGGAGCCTAGAAAAATGATAGTTTTTACAAAATATAATAAAAAAACACTGTGAACCAGAGAGGAAATAAATCCAAATTAATTATTAAATACCTGCCATGAAGATTACCTCATGTAACCTTCCTAAAAACCTATATGGTAGGAATTATTATGAAGATTTTACATAAAGAAGAGGAAACTCAGAGTGGTTAAGTAACTTACATGGGACCTAAGATGGGAACACTTACTGGCCAGGTTCCAAAGCACACGGTGCTCATCCTTCTTAACCTCACTCACTCTAGAATGGCTATCAACTGAGTTGCGTGAACTTCATTACTGATCTTCTCCATCAGCTTGCATGTGCATAGCTTCACAAGAATCTGGGTAAACATGAAGAGTGGTGGCTTGACCAATAAGAAAGCAACTCTGAACAATTTAAAATAAATGCTGGGTTCCACATCCCTTCTCTCTTGTTTATACTGTATCTTTCTTTCTTTAATTGAAGTATATATAGTTGATATATAATACTACATAAATTACAGGTGTACAACATAGTGATTCATAATTGTAAAAGAGTATACCACATTTATAGTTATATAAAATATTTGTTATATTCCCCCGTTTGTACAATATATACTTTTTTTTTTTTTTTGGGTGGGGGCGGGTTGGGGAGGGTGGGGGTGGGTGGGCCACTTCTATTGGCCCTTCATTTATCTATTTTCATCCATCTTTGTTCTTTGGCCTGTGTGGGCCTCCCCTCATGGTGGCCTCTGTTGTCACAGAGCACTGGCTCTGTGCTCATGCGCTCCAGAACTCAGGCGCAGCAATTGGGCACATCTGTCCAGCCATTCCACGGCACGTGGAATCTTCCCAGGCCAGGGATCAAACCAGCACCCCTTGCACTGCAAGGCGGTGTCCTTACCCACTGAACCACCAGGGAAGCCCATGCACAATATATTCTTGTAGCTCATTTTACACCCAATAGTTTGTACCTCTTTTTTCTTTTTTTGGCTGCTTCTACTGATCTTTCATTCATTTATCTTTGTTCTTTGGCGTGTGTGGGCCTCACATCGCAGTGGCCTCCCTCGTCACAGAGCACTGGCTCTGAGTGAATGCACTCTAAAGCTCCTGCTGATAGTTATACACATCAGTCCAGCTACTCCGCAGCACATGGGATCTTCCCAGGCCAGAGATTGCACTGCAAGGTGGTGTCCTTACCCACTGGACGGGGAAGCCCTAGTTTGTACCTCTTAATCCCCTACCCCTATCTTGCTTTGCCCCTCCTCTTCTTCTTTTTTTTTTAATAAATATTTTATTAGAGTATGCTTTGATTTACAATGTTGCATTAATACTCTTTTTTATTTTTCCATATATGCCATTACAAAGTATTGAGTATATTTCCTTGTGCTATAGAGTACAGTCTTTATTAGCTATTTTATATATAGTACTGTGTATATACATCTGAATCTCCCAATTTATCTCTTCCCCCTTTATAGAGTTATAGATGTGGAAACTATAATTGTGTTTCGACATCTGTAACTCTCCGTTTTGTACATAAGTTCACTTATACCCATTCTTTAGATTCTACATATAAGCAATATGTTATTTCTCTGTCTGACTAATTTCATTCTGTATGACAATCTCTAAGTCCATCCATGTTGCTGTAAATGGCATAATTTCATTCTTTTTATCATTGAGTAATGTTCCATTGCATATATATACCACAACTTTGCTATCCATTCCTCTGTTGATGAACATTTAGGTTGATTCAATGTCCTGGCATTATAAGTAGTGTTGCAATAAGCATTAGGGTGCATGTATCTTTTTGAATTATAGTTTTCTCCAGATACATGACCAGAAGTAGAATTGCTGAATCATATGGTAGCTCTAATTTTAATTTTATAAAGGAACTTCCATACAGTTTTCCATAATGGTTGTACAAAGATACATTGCCACCAACAGTGCAGGAGGGTTCTTTTTCCTCCACATCCTCTCTAGCAATTATAGTTTGAAGACATTTTGATAAAGGCTATTCTGACCAGTGTTATGTAATACCTCATTGTAGTTTTGATTTGTATTCCTCTTATAATTAGTAATATTTAGCACCTTTTCATGTGCTTATTTTCTTCTGTATCTTTTTAGGAGAAATATCTATTTAGATCTTATCCTCTTTTTTTGGTTGTTAAAACTGAGCTGCATAAGCTGTTTGTATATGTTGGAGATTAATCCCTTGCTAGTTGCTTCATTTGCAAATGATTTTTCCTATTCTGATAGTTGTTTTTCATTTTGTTTGTGATTTCCTTTGGTCTAAAAAAGTATTGCAGCTTAATTAGATCCCATTTGTTCATTTTAGTTTTTAATTTCCATTACTCTAGATATTTATAGGATCAATAAATATCCTTCTATGATCCATGTCAAAGCATGTTCTGTGCTTCCATCTAAGAGTTTTATGCTATCTACCCTTACATTTAGGTCTTTAATCCGTTTAGTGATTATCTTTGTCTATGGTGTTAGGGAGTGTTCTTTATTTTTTTTTAAAGATTTCTTTATTTATATATTTTGGGGGTGCGGTGGGGAAGGAGGGGGTGGGTGGGCCACTTCTATTGGTCTTTAATTTATCTATTTACATTCATCTTTGTTCTTTTGGGCCATCTGTATGTCTAGTCACTTATACCCATTCTTTAGATTCTACATATAAGAAAATTTTTTTTAATTTCATTCTGTATGACAATCTCTAAGTCCATCCATGTTGCTGTAAATGGCATAATTTCATTCTTTTATCATTGAGTAATGTTCCATTGCATATATATACCACAACTTTGCTATCCATTCCTCTGTTGATGAACATTTAGGTTGATTCAATGTCCTGGCATTATAAGTAGTGTTGCAATAAGCATTAGGGTGCATGTATCTTTTTGAATTATAGTTTTCTCCAGATACATGACCAGAAGTAGAATTGCTGAATCATATGGTAGCTCTAATTTTAATTTTATAAAGGAACTTCCATACAGTTTTCCATAATGGTTGTACAAAGATACATTGCCACCAACAGTGCAGGAGGGTTCTTTTTCCTCCACATCCTCTCTAGCAATTATAGTTTGAAGACATTTTGATAAAGGCTATTCTGACCAGTGTTATGTAATACCTCATTGTAGTTTTGATTTGTATTCCTCTTATAATTAGTAATATTTAGCACCTTTTCATGTGCTTATTTTCTTCTGTATCTTTTTAGGAGAAATATCTATTTAGATCTTATCCTCTTTTTTTGGTTGTTAAAACTGAGCTGCATAAGCTGTTTGTATATGTTGGAGATTAATCCCTTGCTAGTTGCTTCATTTGCAAATGATTTTTCCTATTCTGATAGTTGTTTTTCATTTTGTTTGTGATTTCCTTTGGTCTAAAAAAGTATTGCAGCTTAATTAGATCCCATTTGTTCATTTTAGTTTTTAATTTCCATTACTCTAGATATTTATAGGATCAATAAATATCCTTCTATGATCCATGTCAAAGCATGTTCTGTGCTTCCATCTAAGAGTTTTATGCTATCTACCCTTACATTTAGGTCTTTAATCCGTTTAGTGATTATCTTTGTCTATGGTGTTAGGGAGTGTTCTTTATTTTTTTTTAAAGATTTCTTTATTTATATATTTTGGGGGTGCGGTGGGGAAGGAGGGGGTGGGTGGGCCACTTCTATTGGTCTTTAATTTATCTATTTACATTCATCTTTGTTCTTTTGGGCCATCTGTATGTCCTCTTTGGAGAGGCATCTCTTTAGGTCCTTTTCCCATTTTTTGATTGAGTTGTTCGTTTTTCCTGTGCTGAGTTATCTGAGTTGCTTGTAGATTTTAGAGATTAATTCTTTGTCTGTTGTTTCATTTGCTATGATTTTCTCCCACTCTGTGGGGTGTCTGTTCAGCTTTTTTGTAATTTCTTTTGCTGTACAAAAGCTTTTACGTTTCATTAGGTCCCACATGTTCATTTTTCTTTTCAGTTCCACTATTCTAGTAGGTGGGTCAGAGAAGCATGTAGCAAAGATTAGTGTGTTGTATTGTTTAGTGCAGCTGGAAGAGTATAGTGGAAACGGGAGGATAGGAAATAATTTATCTAGAGGATATTGGTAGATAGGAGAAAGTTTTACATTTAGAATATAGAGGGAGGAAGCAGTGTCAAAGAGGAAAGAAAATTAGAAGTTTCCAAGAATTAAAATTGTAAAAAAACTTAAAACTTAAAAATTAGAAAAAATATATTAAAAATTAAAATGGAAGAAAAACTTAAGAAGAGACAAAAAAAAAAAAAAAAAAAAAAAACCAAACCTGACCAATCAACCGAATAAACAAAATCGTCCACAGCAAATACACAAACAGAAAAAGCTAAATACTGTCCCTGGTTTTTATCCTCTCATCTGCCTGGTGGAAACGAAGCTGCTCTTGATGGTGTTGTCTTGATGATGTAGTCTTTCCCTTACAGTACCGGTTGCTATGGTTTCTGTTTCTGTTTTCAGCAAAACAAATGCTTTACTGCGAGCTCAGGTGCTGGCCGGGGCTGCGGGCTGATCCCAGTCCGTCAGGCGTGGGGGCCGCGGCGTGTGCAGTCCCGTGTTGGAGGGGGTCGCCCCGGCTCTACCGCGTACCCGCCAGTAGCCTCCAATCCCTGCTCTTCCCCCGGCTTCTTCCGCTGCGGCTGCAGCTCTGGGGCTGCATGGGCTCCTCCACCACTGGCGCGTGCGCACTGCCGGTTACGCGTCCAAGTCCCAAAGGCGGGCATGAGCTTTCCTTACCGGCTCTAGCCCGGTCCTGGTCAGCAATCCGTGGGCGACTTCCTCTCTCAGTTCAGCAAGCCCCCCAGTAGGAGTGTTTGAACTTACCCGGTGCCAGGCGGAAAGTCGCGGTTTTCACCTGGCCAAGCAGCGCAAATTTTGCATTGGGCGCTCCCTGTTTGGCTCTCTCCTGGGCCTTAGGCAGCACTCCATGGGGAACTTCCTAACTGCGTTCCGCATGGCCCCGCTCCAGTATTTTATCTTTGCAGTGTCTTAATTTCTGCCTGCGATCCGGCCGGATTCTTGGAATTTTCGCACTGAGCACTGCCTTCTCTCCCCCGATGCTCTGTTCAGGCCCCCTTTTAGGGCACTTGCTAGTGCGCTCTCTGTTGGTCTGGCGTGGGGATTAGGATAGAGGGTTCTCAGAACAGGAGATCCGGGAAAGTTCTGGCTGTTCACCCTCCACCTAAATTAAAATTGTAGAAAGAAGCTTAAAAAAAGGGCAGTGTCAAAGAGGAAAGAAAATTAGAAGTTTCCAAGAATTAAAATTGTAAAAAAACTTAAAACTTAAAAATTAGAAAAAATATATTAAAAATTAAAATGGAAGAAAAACTTAAGAAGAGACAAAAAAAAAAAAAAAAAAAAAAAACCAAACCTGACCAATCAACCGAATAAACAAAATCGTCCACAGCAAATACACAAACAGAAAAAGCTAAATACTGTCCCTGGTTTTTATCCTCTCATCTGCCTGGTGGAAACGAAGCTGCTCTTGATGGTGTTGTCTTGATGATGTAGTCTTTCCCTTACAGTACCGGTTGCTATGGTTTCTGTTTCTGTTTTCAGCAAAACAAATGCTTTACTGCGAGCTCAGGTGCTGGCCGGGGCTGCGGGCTGATCCCAGTCCGTCAGGCGTGGGGGCCGCGGCGTGTGCAGTCCCGTGTTGGAGGGGGTCGCCCCGGCTCTACCGCGTACCCGCCAGTAGCCTCCAATCCCTGCTCTTCCCCCGGCTTCTTCCGCTGCGGCTGCAGCTCTGGGGCTGCATGGGCTCCTCCACCACTGGCGCGTGCGCACTGCCGGTTACGCGTCCAAGTCCCAAAGGCGGGCATGAGCTTTCCTTACCGGCTCTAGCCCGGTCCTGGTCAGCAATCCGTGGGCGACTTCCTCTCTCAGTTCAGCAAGCCCCCCAGTAGGAGTGTTTGAACTTACCCGGTGCCAGGCGGAAAGTCGCGGTTTTCACCTGGCCAAGCAGCGCAAATTTTGCATTGGGCGCTCCCTGTTTGGCTCTCTCCTGGGCCTTAGGCAGCACTCCATGGGGAACTTCCTAACTGCGTTCCGCATGGCCCCGCTCCAGTATTTTATCTTTGCAGTGTCTTAATTTCTGCCTGCGATCCGGCCGGATTCTTGGAATTTTCGCACTGAGCACTGCCTTCTCTCCCCCGATGCTCTGTTCAGGCCCCCTTTTAGGGCACTTGCTAGTGCGCTCTCTGTTGGTCTGGCGTGGGGATTAGGATAGAGGGTTCTCAGAACAGGAGATCCGGGAAAGTTCTGGCTGTTCACCCTTCCACCCTCACAGACCTAAGGAGTTCTTCTGTCGTCTAGCGACTGGTTTGTTGGTGGTGTTTCATTTCTTGATTAGTTCTGGTGATTCTGTTGGGGAGCTGGTGAAATCTTCCACTCATTCCTCCACCATCTTGGCCCCCCACCCCACACTCAAGAGGGTTTTTTTTTTTTTTTTTTTTTTTAAATAACTCGGATTAGTTGATTTAAAATGTTGCATTAGTATCAGGTGTACAGTGAAGTTATTGTTTTGCATCTTTTACAGAGTTTTGTTGTTCATAGCTATATATAATCCCAACTCAGTCACAGGTATATCCTTGACCCCTCCTACCTAGATCCCTCCTCCCCACCCCTATCCCACTCCCTCAGGTTGTTGCATAGTCCTCATGTAAGTTCCCATAGTCTTGCAGCTTAATCGCAATGGTTATCTCTTTTACATATGATATTGTAGGTTTCCGTGTTACTCTTTCTATAACTTTAACCCAATCTTCCCTCCCTGCAATGTCCATTTTCTCTATGTCTGTTTCTCCATCGCTGCTCTGCGTGTGTACTTATTGGTACCATCTTACCAGATTCCATATATATATGTTAGTATACTAAATTTGTCCTTTTCTTTTTGACTTACTTCACTTTGTATTTTCGTTTTGACTTACTTCACTTCGTATTTTGCTCCTCTTCTTTCTCCCCACTGGTATAGTTTATTATGTATATATGTAAATCTGTTTCTTTTTTTATTATATTCAGGAGTTTGTTTTATTTTTTAGACTCAACACATAAATAATATTGTACACTATTTGACTTACCCTGTCTGACTTATTTCATTTACCATAGTACCCTCCAGGTCCATCCATATTGCTGCAAATGACAAAATGTCACTATTTTTTGTAACTGAACAGCATTCTACTTATACTTTATCCATTCAGCCGCTGATAGACACTTAGGTTGCTTCTATACTTTGGCAACTTTTTTTGGGGATATATACGCAGGAATAGAATTGCTGGGTTATGTGGTAATTTTATTGTTAGTTTTATGAGGAGCCTCCATACTGTTTTTCACAATGGTTGTTTCAATTTACATCACCACCAATAGCATACAGAGGTTCCCTTTTCTCCACATCCTTGCCAACAGTTATTATTTGTGTCTTTTTTGATGACAGTCATTTTAACAGATGTGAGATGACATCTCATTGTGGTTTCAATTTGTGTTTCCCTGATAATTAACCATATTGAGCATTCTTTCACATACCTATTGACCATCTACCTTTCCCTTTAGAAAAACATCTATTCAGGTCTGCTGTCCATTTTTTAATCATTTTGTTTGTTTGTTTAATATATTGAGTTGTATGTGCTGTTACTATATGTTAGACACTAATCCTTTATCGGTCATATCATTTGTAAATATATTCTCCCATTCCGTAGGTTGTCTTTTTCTTTTGTCAATGGTTTCCTTTGCTGTGCAAAAACTTAGATCCTGTTTATTTTTGCTTTTATTTACTTTAGGTGATGGACCTAAAAATCTGCTTTGATTCATGTCAAAGAGTGTTTTGCCTGTGTTTTCCTCCAGGAGTTTTATAGTGTCTGGTCTTACAGTTAGGTCTTTAATCCATTATAAGTTTATATTTATACATGATGTTAGAGAATGTTCCAGTTTCATTATATTACATGTAGCTGTCCTGTTTTCCCAACACCATTTATTGAAGAAACTGTCTTTCTTCCATAGTATATTCTTGCCTCTGTTGTAGATTAATTGACCATAAGTGCATGGGTTTATTTCTGGGCCCCCTATCCTGTTCTACTGACCTGTGTGTCTGTGTTTGTGCCATTACCATAGTGTTTTGATGATGGGAGCTTTATATTAAAATATAGTCTGAAATCAGGAGATGTGATTCCTTCAGCTCTGTTCCTCTTTCTTAAGCTTGTTTTGACTATTGATGCCTTTTGCATTTTCATATAACTTTTAAAGCTTTTTGTTCTACTTCTATAAAACAAGTGCCCTTGGTATTTTGATAGGGATTACAGTGAATCTGTATATGGTATAGTCATTTTAAGAACATTTATTCTACCAATCTAAGAACTCAGTTTATAGTGTGTATCCTTTAAATCTGAATTCTTTCTTAGATATAACTGGCCATTTGTTCCCCTGAGCCCTGTTTGACTAAATATACTTAGACTTAGGATATCACAAAACAGAGTAGCTTTAATAGAAAATGGCTCCAATATTAGAAAGAAGGACTAAAACTAAAGTCTAAAAACTAAAATCTTTGGCATTGACAGAAATTCTTAGATATCTGGTTTTGAGTTCATTTATTTAGTTATCTTAAGGGTGTTAGAATTATTGTTTCAAATGTCCATGGAAGCCTTTTGGACACTTTGGAACAATGAAAGTATAGATTTTTGGAACTTCAATTAACATTCAATTAATTAAACTCACAATTTTTGTCTCATGCCTTAAATTCCAGTTTTCAAATCTCCTTGGTCAGTTTTTAATTCTAAAAGTATTTGAATAAAATAAGAAAATTACTTTTACTTGATCATTTGTTTGTTTTTAAATTTTTGGCCACTTTTATTGGTCTTTCATTTATTTATTTTTCATCCATCTTTGTTCTTTGACCTGTGTGGGCCTCCCATTGCAGTGGCCTCTCCTGTTAGCTAGATGCCATTCCCTGCCAGGGATCGAACTGGTGCTCTATTGGTCAACCTTTTTTTTCCAGTTTCATTATATTACATGTAGCTGTCCTGTTTTCCCAACACCATTTATTGAAGAAACTGTCTTTCTTCCATAGTATATTCTTGCCTCTGTTGTAGATTAATTGACCATAAGTGCATGGGTTTATTTCTGGGCCCCCTATCCTGTTCTACTGACCTGTGTGTCTGTGTTTGTGCCATTACCATAGTGTTTTGATGATGGGAGCTTTATATTAAAATATAGTCTGAAATCAGGAGATGTGATTCCTTCAGCTCTGTTCCTCTTTCTTAAGCTTGTTTTGACTATTGATGCCTTTTGCATTTTCATATAACTTTTAAAGCTTTTTGTTCTACTTCTATAAAACAAGTGCCCTTGGTATTTTGATAGGGATTACAGTGAATCTGTATATGGTATAGTCATTTTAAGAACATTTATTCTACCAATCTAAGAACTCAGTTTATAGTGTGTATCCTTTAAATCTGAATTCTTTCTTAGATATAACTGGCCATTTGTTCCCCTGAGCCCTGTTTGACTAAATATACTTAGACTTAGGATATCACAAAACAGAGTAGCTTTAATAGAAAATGGCTCCAATATTAGAAAGAAGGACTAAAACTAAAGTCTAAAAACTAAAATCTTTGGCATTGACAGAAATTCTTAGATATCTGGTTTTGAGTTCATTTATTTAGTTATCTTAAGGGTGTTAGAATTATTGTTTCAAATGTCCATGGAAGCCTTTTGGACACTTTGGAACAATGAAAGTATAGATTTTTGGAACTTCAATTAACATTCAATTAATTAAACTCACAATTTTTGTCTCATGCCTTAAATTCCAGTTTTCAAATCTCCTTGGTCAGTTTTTAATTCTAAAAGTATTTGAATAAAATAAGAAAATTACTTTTACTTGATCATTTGTTTGTTTTTAAATTTTTGGCCACTTTTATTGGTCTTTCATTTATTTATTTTTCATCCATCTTTGTTCTTTGACCTGTGTGGGCCTTCCATTGCAGTGGCCTCTCCTGTAGCAGAGCACAAGCTCTGGGCGCATGTGCTCCAGAGTGCTGGCTTGCAATTGGACACAGCAGTCCAACTGCTCGGTGGCACGTGGGATCTTCCCATGCCAGGGATCGAACTGGTGCCTCTTGCAGTGCAAGGTGGACTTCTTACCCACTGGACCACCAGGGAAGCCCTTTACTTGATCTTTGATTAATACTCTATTAATGTCAAAATAAACATATGAAAATTATCTAAAAACATCATAGAAAAAATTAATTAAAATCCATTAAATATTTCAAATCATATTCTTAAATTTAGCATAATTATTTTTTCAAACAGTTAAAATACCTGAAATGACAAATTACATACCTAATATATAAGTGGCATTTATAAAATAGCTTTAAAAAAGAAAAAAAAACCCAACAAAATAGCTATTAGTTTTTGGAGCTAGGAAGAGCTTTGTTTTCTCTGAAAAAGTGGCTTTTGTCAACTTTATGGTAAATGAGAACTATAGAACCAATCATGTTTCTTCATTTACTCTTGCTGTCGGAACTTTGGAATCAAAATTAAATCTCAGATGAACAAATTTGTTGACATTGTTGGTGGTCATATTTGTAGCCCCCTTTTCATTTTAAAATTTCATATTTTGTTATATATGATTCAGGTCCTTATGGTAATTATTATCAATTAAAATAAATAAGGAAATAAACCTGAATATTATTATTAGCTGCCCTCAGGATGTTTGAGAGAATCTATAACCATTATTACAAATCAATTCCTGCAGGTGCTAGGTAGAATGAATGCTTATAATATATGGGGTGCTGCCTTAGGCATACATGCCTCTAACCCCACAGTTATGGTGAATTTGATAGTTTGTGTTTTATTTCAGACTATTCCACATATCCTCCAAATTTGATTTTAAAAATTCCAGAAATTTTGCTGTGACAGGGTAATTTTATTAGTATAGATTATGTACTAAAACTGTAAATTCATTGAGTCAGTAAATATGTATTGAATACCTACAATGGTCCAAGCACCCTTCCAGGCATTTAGAATTATGTGTGTAAGAGACAGGGGAGGGGTGGGTTGTAGAGGAGTAGGGGTGGGTGGAGAGATTCAGTTCTATTCAGGTGGAGAAAACAATTCTACCTATGTAGTAAGAAAGGTACCTTATTCCTGTATACAACCATATTTTAATGAACTATGAAAAGCATTCTTTTAGGTTGATATTATTCTTGATGAAATAGAGTTCAGAGTATATTTTCCAGAATACACAGAAAAATACCGAAAGGAAAAAATTTTGGAAGCCCTTTACTTGATCTTTGATTAATACTCTATTAATGTCAAAATAAACATATGAAAATTATCTAAAAACATCATAGAAAAAATTAATTAAAATCCATTAAATATTTCAAATCATATTCTTAAATTTAGCATAATTCTTTTTTCAAACAGTTAAAATACCTGAAATGACAAATTACATACCTAATATATAAGTGGCATTTATAAAATAGCTTTAAAAAAAAAAAAACCCAACAAAATAGCTATTAGTTTTTGGAGCTAGGAAGAGCTTTGTTTTCTCTGAAAAAGTGGCTTTTGTCAACTTTATGGTAAATGAGAACTATAGAACCAATCATGTTTCTTCATTTACTCTTGCTGTCGGAACTTTGGAATCAAAATTAAATCTCAGATGAACAAATTTGTTGACATTGTTGGTGGTCATATTTGTAGCCCCCTTTTCATTTTAAAATTTCATATTTTGTTATATATGATTCAGGTCCTTATGGTAATTATTATCAATTAAAATAAATAAGGAAATAAACCTGAATATTATTATTAGCTGCCCTCAGGATGTTTGAGAGAATCTATAACCATTATTACAAATCAATTCCTGCAGGTGCTAGGTAGAATGAATGCTTATAATATATGGGGTGCTGCCTTAGGCATACATGCCTCTAACCCCACAGTTATGGTGAATTTGATAGTTTGTGTTTTATTTCAGACTATTCCACATATCCTCCAAATTTGATTTTAAAAATTCCAGAAATTTTGCTGTGACAGGGTAATTTTATTAGTATAGATTATGTACTAAAACTGTAAATTCATTGAGTCAGTAAATATGTATTGAATACCTACAATGGTCCAAGCACCCTTCCAGGCATTTAGAATTATGTGTGTAAGAGACAGGGGAGGGGTGGGTTGTAGAGGAGTAGGGGTGGGTGGAGAGATTCAGTTCTATTCAGGTGGAGAAAACAATTCTACCTATGTAGTAAGAAAGGTACCTTATTCCTGTATACAACCATATTTTAATGAACTATGAAAAGCATTCTTTTAGGTTGATATTATTCTTGATGAAATAGAGTTCAGAGTATATTTTCCAGAATACACAGAAAAATACCAAAGAGAATAGGTTGAAAAAAAATATTTTGGCAATACAAATGACAAAGGCTTAATATTATCACATACATTGAGCACCTTGATTGATAAGAGACAGACAATGATATAGGAAATTAGATGCAATGGTAGTAAACAATCTGCTGAAGTAGAAATCACATTCCACTAAGCACATGCAAAGAGGCTCAAACCAGCAGTCAGATAAATACACTCCTCACCCATCAGATCTGCAATAATTTACAAGGTCAGGAACAGTCTCTGCTGGTGAAATTATAGAGAAATGAATACTCATACTACCAGGTAAATATGTTAAGTAAAATTACTTTTCTGTATAATAATCTTACTGTTTGTATTAAAATTTTAAATATGCACACACTTAGTGTCAGCAGTCCCACTGTTGGAAATATTTCTACTAAAGTCAAAATACTAATATTAAAGAATGCATTTCCATGTACCAGTACAGGTAAGTTTATTGCAAATTATTTATGCTAGGGTAAAAACAATACAAACTTGAGTGACTATTAATAGGGGTAATTTTATTGAATAAAATATTCATACCATGGAGAAGTAAATTCCATGAAAATAATGATTTTGATTTATATTTTTTGACCTGGAGGTATGGTCACTATATGTTATGTTTAAGAAAAAACAAGCAAGTTTGCACATATACATCAGTGTCTTTGAGTGTGTGTGTCCATGTGTATACAAAATTTTACATTAACAAATTATACACACATGTATAAATTTGTGTAAGCCAGATAAAAGTGAGAATCAGTTATGATTAGTAAATTTAATGTTTGGAATAGAGTTAGGTTAGAAGAGAGTTTTTAGTCATTTATATACCTCTGGCTTGTCACATTTATATACTTTGGCTTGTCACAACTAATGTATCTTAGCAATAATATTAATAATAATGATAAAAATCATAGGTAACATTAGATGAGAGTTTACCACATGTCAGAGACTATCCTAAGAACTTTTAATCTCATTTGATTCTTAAAAAAGAATGAGAAGGTGATATTATCATCTTTGCCATTTTATAGATGAAGGAATGAGTTTCACAGGAGATGAAGTCACTTGTAGAAGACTGCACTTCTAGTAACTTTTGTGTGCGTGCGTGCTTAGCTGTGTCAGTCATGTCCAACTCTTTCCAACCTCGTGGCCTGTAAGCCCACGATCGAATAGCATTGAGCACCTTGATTGATAAGAGACAGACAATGATATAGGAAATTAGATGCAATGGTAGTAAACAATCTGCTGAAGTAGAAATCACATTCCACTAAGCACATGCAAAGAGGCTCAAACCAGCAGTCAGATAAATACACTCCTCACCCATCAGATCTGCAATAATTTACAAGGTCAGGAACAGTCTCTGCTGGTGAAATTATAGAGAAATGAATACTCATACTACCAGGTAAATATGTTAAGTAAAATTACTTTTCTGTATAATAATCTTACTGTTTGTATTAAAATTTTAAATATGCACACACTTAGTGTCAGCAGTCCCACTGTTGGAAATATTTCTACTAAAGTCAAAATACTAATATTAAAGAATGCATTTCCATGTACCAGTACAGGTAAGTTTATTGCAAATTATTTATGCTAGGGTAAAAACAATACAAACTTGAGTGACTATTAATAGGGGTAATTTTATTGAATAAAATATTCATACCATGGAGAAGTAAATTCCATGAAAATAATGATTTTGATTTATATTTTTTGACCTGGAGGTATGGTCACTATATGTTATGTTTAAGAAAAAACAAGCAAGTTTGCACATATACATCAGTGTCTTTGAGTGTGTGTGTCCATGTGTATACAAAATTTTACATTAACAAATTATACACACATGTATAAATTTGTGTAAGCCAGATAAAAGTGAGAATCAGTTATGATTAGTAAATTTAATGTTTGGAATAGAGTTAGGTTAGAAGAGAGTTTTTAGTCATTTATATACCTCTGGCTTGTCACATTTATATACTTTGGCTTGTCACAACTAATGTATCTTAGCAATAATATTAATAATAATGATAAAAATCATAGGTAACATTAGATGAGAGTTTACCACATGTCAGAGACTATCCTAAGAACTTTTAATCTCATTTGATTCTTAAAAAAGAATGAGAAGGTGATATTATCATCTTTGCCATTTTATAGATGAAGGAATGAGTTTCACAGGAGATGAAGTCACTTGTAGAAGACTGCACTTCTAGTAACTTTTGTGTGCGTGCGTGCTTAGCTGTGTCAGTCATGTCCAACTCTTTCCAACCTCGTGGCCTGTAGCCCACGAGGCTCCTCTATCTATGATCCACGGGATTCTTCAAACAAGAATACTATAGAGTGTTGCCACACCCTCCTCCTGGGTATCTTCCTGATCCAGGGATCAAACCCACACTTCTTATATCTCCTGCATTGGCAGGAGAGTTCTTTGCTACTAATGCCACCTGGGAAGCCCTACCTTGGTAATATCAACTTCTTAATTATGTTAGAATTATGTTATAAATCAATTGGTTTAAGAAACACATTAAGTGGATCGCAAATATAGATGGTATATGGCTTAATTTTGGAAGATGGAGATATAACTGATGGTGCCTGAGAAGTGATTAATGTAGGTCACCTGTCCCAGGTTTCATCAACCAGAGAAGACTGACTTTCATTTTTTCATTATGGCTGAATTGGGTCCTGGATGTGGTGTGCAGGCTTTTTGCCCAGATTCTCAAGCTTGAGGGCTCAGCAGTTAAGGCACATGTGTTTAGTTGTGGTACGTGAGACCTTAGATCCCCAAGGAGTCCCCTACTTTGGGAGTGTGGACTCTTAACCACTGGACCACCAGGAAAGTCCCTGAGACTGACTCTTAACAAAGGGACTAGACAACTTAGTCATAGATTATTTTAATATGGGCCCATTCACTTTTCCTAAAAATTACTTATTCTCCCCTAAGAGGTCTACATTCCTTGCCCCCTTTCCTTGCTAAGCTGATATTTAAGTTTGACTTCTTAGCCACTTCGAGGAGGTGTTCATTTTACTGTTGGGTATCTCACGTGTGTACTTGAGGCGTACATGTTAATAGCATAGTCTTTCTCTTGCTAATCTTTGTTTTACTTGGAGCAGGGTTGGGTGGGGGAGTTGTGCATCTCAGCTAAGAACTCAGAAGGATAGGGGAAAACTGATTTTTCCTCTCCTGCACTATGTCTCATGAATTACCAGTATTACCACTTATCTATATGGCACAGAACATGTCTCATGAATTACCAGTATTACCACTTATCTATATGGCACAGAATATCTACGACACTTTTTAGATCCATACTGAATGGATAAAAAAATTCCTTAACCCCTGAGGCAGGTTTTGCAAGATAAGAAAAACTACAAGGAATGGTCCAATTCATAAGACCGCAAAATGTCTTCCTTCCTTCATCATAGTGAATTGGGGGAAAAGACTGAAGGATAGACAGTGTATCTGTAAATGCAAAAAGCACTTTTGAACTTTCTCAATTATATATGGTGGGGGAAGAGCAGGTTATTTAAGGATCTTAGGCTTATTTTTTCAGAAGGGGTAGACAATACTATTTAATTCTTTATTTGAATTCTTTGTCTTGCTGCACTGATGTCTTTGTCATCAGCCAACGTTGCAATTACTTTAACAAGCGCAGGGGATGCCAGTCAGGTGCAGCACCTGGAACCTCCTTACTCTTGCAATGTCAGGCCTCAGGCAGGAGACAAAAATGCTCTCTAGGCTGTGTGAAGCCCAGGTAAAGAGGGAATGGGTGGCTGTGATTCTAGGTGTGTGAGGACCCTTAGTCCCCAAGTCCAGTGTTTACATTAGCGATTCACTTCCACTTTGGTGTGTTTAATCAGGCATTATTATAATGCATGACACCATCCTGACTTGAGGACTTTGGAGGAAACCTGGGTCATCACGCTGGTCAAGTTAATTTGACAATAAAATGCTTTGTGCAGCCAGATATTAATTCCACCTGCCCAAAAGCTTATGCAGAACCGTGGCCAGGGCCGACCCCAACAAGCTGCGCTTTTTTGCCACTCGAGAATCTTAGAAGACCCAGACTGAGAAGTCCGACAACCACGCGTACTTTTCGGCAAAACGCAACGCAACCTTAAAGGGCGGGTCAGTGCTCTGCTCCCGCAGCCAGCCAGAGACAACAAATAAATGGAAGACCTTTCTCCAAGGAAAAGCAGGCCTCGAATCTTAAACGTGGGGCCTGAGGTAGGGAGGTGAGCAAAGAAAGGAAAGGAGAAGGTGCAGCTCCAAGAAGCCGGGTTCATTCAAACCCGGAGGACAGCAAACCCCGCCTCCCCACGCCGCCGCCCGCTCAATCGCCAAGCTCTCCGGGTGTGAGCTCGCCCCGCGGGGAGCGGCTTGGAGCCGAGGAGGCGGCAGCAAAGGTGGTTTGGGCTGCCCTGCGCGGCGGATAGGCCCAGGCAAACAACACCCATTACCCCTCCCCCTCGCTTAGTTCAACTCCCACTTGGCCCCGGCCACGCCCTGCTGCCACCGCCCCCTCGGGCAGCTTTCCGCTCCGCGGCCGGGCCTCGGTCGGGGGCGGGAGGGAAGGCGGTGCCTTGGAGGGGGCCTCCGAGGCCACCGGAAACTACAAGGGCCGACAGCGTTTGCGATAGCGCCCCGCCCCATTTCTCCTACCATTCAGCGCGCGTCACCCAGGCTCTCAACCAATGGCGACCGAACCAGGGAAAAAGGGCGCCCGGGTCCGGATGCGCCTCAGGAAAGCCATGCTCCCTGCGCAGGGGCAGCGGGCAGTTCACCGGCTGCGCCTTGTCGTCAGTGGCTCGCGCGTCCCCTTGTCCCCTCCTGTCGCTTCCCTTGAAAGAGAGCCCTACTTTTTTCTTTAGTGGCAATCCCGAGGGATGCTGGAGCCGGCTTTTGAGGGGAGGGCGCTGGGAAATGAGTAGGGGGCGGGATATCCTGAGACAACAAGTTTGGCTGTATGGAAAGCCTACCGGCAGCGCGCCTGAGCTAGAACGCCGAGAGAAGAAGCGCTGGAGGAGCCAAGGGAAGAAAAGAAAAGCTGCTGAAAGAATAACCCGGAGAAAGGGGGTGGAGAGAAGGCGGCCCCAGCGCCCCGGCCCCCGGCAGGTCGGCGGCCAATCCGCTGGGGGAAGGGGTGGAGAGTCGGCGGCTTCGGCAGAGCGAGGCCGAGGGGGGTGGGGAGTCGGCCCAGCTCGCACCGCCCTGGCCCCGCCTCCGGCCCGCGCCGCCGCTGTCAATCAAGGGCGAGTCAGCAGGGCTCGGGCGGAGAGAGGAGCTGCTACGCCACAGCCCAGCGGCGGCCATTCGCGGAAAAAGAGGCAGAGCCTGTGCCAGCTACAGCCTCCTCCGAGCCACCGCGGGCGGGCGGGACCGGCCTCCTCCCGCCTCGCCCCACCCCACCCACCTCTATCCCAGTGTCTCCGTCGGTGGTGAGCTCGCCCGCGGAGCGGCTTGGAGCCGAGGAGGCGGCAGCAAAGGTGGTTTGGGCTGCCCTGCGCGGCGGATAGGCCCAGGCAAACAACACCCATTACCCCTCCCCCTCGCTTAGTTCAACTCCCACTTGGCCCCGGCCACGCCCTGCTGCCACCGCCCCCTCGGGCAGCTTTCCGCTCCGCGGCCGGGCCTCGGTCGGGGGCGGGAGGGAAGGCGGTGCCTTGGAGGGGGCCTCCGAGGCCACCGGAAACTACAAGGGCCGACAGCGTTTGCGATAGCGCCCCGCCCCATTTCTCCTACCATTCAGCGCGCGTCACCCAGGCTCTCAACCAATGGCGACCGAACCAGGGAAAAAGGGCGCCCGGGTCCGGATGCGCCTCAGGAAAGCCATGCTCCCTGCGCAGGGGCAGCGGGCAGTTCACCGGCTGCGCCTTGTCGTCAGTGGCTCGCGCGTCCCCTTGTCCCCTCCTGTCGCTTCCCTTGAAAGAGAGCCCTACTTTTTTCTTTAGTGGCAATCCCGAGGGATGCTGGAGCCGGCTTTTGAGGGGAGGGCGCTGGGAAATGAGTAGGGGGCGGGATATCCTGAGACAACAAGTTTGGCTGTATGGAAAGCCTACCGGCAGCGCGCCTGAGCTAGAACGCCGAGAGAAGAAGCGCTGGAGGAGCCAAGGGAAGAAAAGAAAAGCTGCTGAAAGAATAACCCGGAGAAAGGGGGTGGAGAGAAGGCGGCCCCAGCGCCCCGGCCCCCGGCAGGTCGGCGGCCAATCCGCTGGGGGAAGGGGTGGAGAGTCGGCGGCTTCGGCAGAGCGAGGCCGAGGGGGGTGGGGAGTCGGCCCAGCTCGCACCGCCCTGGCCCCGCCTCCGGCCCGCGCCGCCGCCCGCGCCGCGCGCCGCCGCTGTCAATCAAGGGCGAGTCAGCAGGGCTCGGGCGGAGAGAGGAGCTGCTACGCCACAGCCCAGCGGCGGCCATTCGCGGAAAAAGAGGCAGAGCCTGTGCCAGCTACAGCCTCCTCCGAGCCACCGCGGGCGGGCGGGACCGGCCTCTCCTCCCGCCTCGCCCCCACCCCCACCCACCTCTATCCCAGTGTCTCCGTCTGAGGGTTTGTCCTGTTAATGCGGGATGAGCGGTACGTATTCTCCACCCCCCTCGGTCTCCTTCACCGCCTCCCTCCCTGCCTCCCTCCCTCCGCACCTCCCCAGACCCTGCTCGGTTTTCCCCCCTCCCCCGGGGCCGCTGAGATGCTTTAAGGGGAGGAGGAGAGGGAGGGAGGGAATCAGGGGGAGGGAAGGAGGGTTGTGTTTTGTCTTAATGTCTGAGAGAGAACAACCTTCTGGGTGTTGCTCTTGGAGCCGATGGGTCGGGTTTCAAACCACGTTTTGTGATATCCCCCTCCTCCCTTCTCTCTTTCTCCCCCACCCCTGCCCGTGTGCGTGGATCGCGGGTTTATGGAGATTAATGTTCGGGGGGAGGGGGAGAAGAGGAGAAAGGGAAGACGAATAATAATAATCCTAATAACCTGTTGTCGTGTATGGGGGGTGGTTATTGCAGATCAGAAGAAGGAGGAGGAGGAGGAGGCGGCGGCGGCGGCGGCAGCGACGATGGCTACAGAAGGAGGGAAAACCTCTGAGCCAGAGAATAACAATAAAAAACCCAAAACCTCAGGCTCCCAGGTAAAAGCAAACATATAAAGAAAAATTCATCACGGAGCATAAGGGGATAGAGGGAGTTATGCCCTTTAAATGCCCAGAAGTGAAGAACAGAGTAAAAATGTTTATCCACCCAAAGCATCTTTCTGAGTGAGGAAGTTAAATTGTAAATTCATAAGGATTTCACATGTTTGGGATAGCGTGGTTAAAATTCCACCAGGAACTCAGACTGTGAGAGAAAGGTGTGTCTTTTCCCAAGGGCGTTTTGAGTTTAGGAAAATAACACTTGAAGAAAGTTTGTTAGAAATTTCTTTTTATTTATGCTTTATATTGTGGGATCTCTTTCCTTATTCCTATATCTTAACTGTTTTTGTTAATATTAATTTTGATTTCTTCGTTTTCCTGAGTAAGTCCTGAAATGTAGAGCTGTCAAAATAAATAAATAAATAAGCCCCTGCAGGCTGCTGGCCTTCACTAAACCCTCCCACTTTTCTTTCCTCTCCCTTACTGTCCCATTTTGGGTAGGACTCTCAGCCCTCTCCTCTGGCTTTACTGGCAGCTACTTGCAGCAAAATAGGGACTCCTGGTGAAAATCAAGCAACTGGACAACAACAAATTATTATAGATCCAAGCCAAGGATTGGTGCAACTTCAAAATCAACCACAACAGCTAGAACTGGTAACAACACAACTTGCTGGGAACGCTTGGCAACTTGTTGCCTCCACTCCTCCTGCTTCAAAAGAAAATAGCATTTCCCAACCAGCTTCTAGTTCATCTAGTTCTTCCAGCAGTAATAATGGGAGTGCATCTCCCACAAAAACTAAATCAGGTAATTCTTCCTCCCCTGGTCAGTTTCAAGTCATCCAAGTACAAAATCCAAGCGGTAGTGTACAGTACCAAGTGATTCCACAACTTCAGACAGTGGAAGGCCAGCAGATTCAAATCAATCCAGCTAGTAGTTCATCTCTACAGGATTTGCAGGGTCAAATTCAACTCATTTCTGCAGGTAATAATCAAGCTATACTCACGGCTGCTAACAGGACAGCTTCTGGGAATATTCTTGCTCAAAACCTGGCAAATCAGACAGTTCCAGTCCAAATTAGACCTGGTGTTTCAATACCACTGCAATTACAGACCCTTCCTGGTACTCAGGCTCAAGTTGTAACAACCCTACCCATTAACATCGGAGGAGTGACTCTAGCTTTGCCAGTGATAAACAGTGTGGCTTCTGAGTGAGGAAGTTAAATTGTAAATTCATAAGGATTTCACATGTTTGGGATAGCGTGGTTAAAATTCCACCAGGAACTCAGACTGTGAGAGAAAGGTGTGTCTTTTCCCAAGGGCGTTTTGAGTTTAGGAAAATAACACTTGAAGAAAGTTTGTTAGAAATTTCTTTTTATTTATGCTTTATATTGTGGGATCTCTTTCCTTATTCCTATATCTTAACTGTTTTTGTTAATATTAATTTTGATTTCTTCGTTTTCCTGAGTAAGTCCTGAAATGTAGAGCTGTCAAAATAAATAAATAAATAAGCCCCTGCAGGCTGCTGGCCTTCACTAAACCCTCCCACTTTTCTTTCCTCTCCCTTACTGTCCCATTTTGGGTAGGACTCTCAGCCCTCTCCTCTGGCTTTACTGGCAGCTACTTGCAGCAAAATAGGGACTCCTGGTGAAAATCAAGCAACTGGACAACAACAAATTATTATAGATCCAAGC
Source organism: Tragulus kanchil (assembly GCA_022376925.1). Taxonomy (NCBI): domain Eukaryota; kingdom Metazoa; phylum Chordata; class Mammalia; order Artiodactyla; family Tragulidae; genus Tragulus; species Tragulus kanchil. The sequence goes on along the minus strand of JAIOJX010000030.1, from coordinate 106,365,753 downwards.
CAAGGATTGGTGCAACTTCAAAATCAACCACAACAGCTAGAACTGGTAACAACACAACTTGCTGGGAACGCTTGGCAACTTGTTGCCTCCACTCCTCCTGCTTCAAAAGAAAATAGCATTTCCCAACCAGCTTCTAGTTCATCTAGTTCTTCCAGCAGTAATAATGGGAGTGCATCTCCCACAAAAACTAAATCAGGTAATTCTTCCTCCCCTGGTCAGTTTCAAGTCATCCAAGTACAAAATCCAAGCGGTAGTGTACAGTACCAAGTGATTCCACAACTTCAGACAGTGGAAGGCCAGCAGATTCAAATCAATCCAGCTAGTAGTTCATCTCTACAGGATTTGCAGGGTCAAATTCAACTCATTTCTGCAGGTAATAATCAAGCTATACTCACGGCTGCTAACAGGACAGCTTCTGGGAATATTCTTGCTCAAAACCTGGCAAATCAGACAGTTCCAGTCCAAATTAGACCTGGTGTTTCAATACCACTGCAATTACAGACCCTTCCTGGTACTCAGGCTCAAGTTGTAACAACCCTACCCATTAACATCGGAGGAGTGACTCTAGCTTTGCCAGTGATAAACAGTGTGGCTGCTGGAGGAGGGACGGGACAGGTTGGCCAGCCTGCTACTACTACTGATAGTGGGACATCCAATGGGAGTCAGTCAGTTTCCACACCCACCACCACCACTGCTTCTGCCAGTACTATGCCGGAATCTCCCTCCTCCTCTACTACCTGTACAACCACTGCGTCAACATCTCTGACCAGCAGTGACACGTTGGTGAGCTCAGCAGATACGGGCCAGTATGCAAGCACATCAGCCAGCAGTTCTGAACGCACGGTTGAAGACTCTCAGACACCTGCTGCTACTGAGTCTGAAGCCCAGAGCTCCAGTCATCTTCAGTCTAATGGAATACAAAATGCACAGGATCAATCAAATTCTCTTCAGCAGGTGCAAATCGTAGGCCAGCCTATCTTGCAACAGATCCAGATCCAACAGCCTCAGCAGCAGATCATTCAAGCTATTCCACCACAGTCCTTTCAGCTCCAGTCAGGGCAGACGATTCAGACCATCCAGCAGCAGCCTTTGCAGAATGTTCAGCTTCAAGCAGTAAATCCGACTCAGGTGCTTATCAGGGCTCCAACTTTAACACCTTCAGGGCAAATCAGCTGGCAAACTGTCCAGGTTCAGAATATTCAGAGTCTTTCAAATTTGCAAGTTCAGAACGCTGGGTTATCCCAACAGTTAACCATCACCCCAGTGTCTTCAAGTGGTGGCACAACCCTTGCTCAGATTGCTCCTGTGGCTGTTGCTGGTGCCCCAATAACTTTGAATACTGCCCAGCTTGCATCAGTGCCTAACCTTCAAACAGTGAGTGTTGCCAACCTGGGTGCTGCAGGCGTTCAAGTGCAAGGAGTTCCAGTTACAATCACCAGTGTTGCAGGGTCAAATTCAACTCATTTCTGCAGGTAATAATCAAGCTATACTCACGGCTGCTAACAGGACAGCTTCTGGGAATATTCTTGCTCAAAACCTGGCAAATCAGACAGTTCCAGTCCAAATTAGACCTGGTGTTTCAATACCACTGCAATTACAGACCCTTCCTGGTACTCAGGCTCAAGTTGTAACAACCCTACCCATTAACATCGGAGGAGTGACTCTAGCTTTGCCAGTGATAAACAGTGTGGCTGCTGGAGGAGGGACGGGACAGGTTGGCCAGCCTGCTACTACTACTGATAGTGGGACATCCAATGGGAGTCAGTCAGTTTCCACACCCACCACCACCACTGCTTCTGCCAGTACTATGCCGGAATCTCCCTCCTCCTCTACTACCTGTACAACCACTGCGTCAACATCTCTGACCAGCAGTGACACGTTGGTGAGCTCAGCAGATACGGGCCAGTATGCAAGCACATCAGCCAGCAGTTCTGAACGCACGGTTGAAGACTCTCAGACACCTGCTGCTACTGAGTCTGAAGCCCAGAGCTCCAGTCATCTTCAGTCTAATGGAATACAAAATGCACAGGATCAATCAAATTCTCTTCAGCAGGTGCAAATCGTAGGCCAGCCTATCTTGCAACAGATCCAGATCCAACAGCCTCAGCAGCAGATCATTCAAGCTATTCCACCACAGTCCTTTCAGCTCCAGTCAGGGCAGACGATTCAGACCATCCAGCAGCAGCCTTTGCAGAATGTTCAGCTTCAAGCAGTAAATCCGACTCAGGTGCTTATCAGGGCTCCAACTTTAACACCTTCAGGGCAAATCAGCTGGCAAACTGTCCAGGTTCAGAATATTCAGAGTCTTTCAAATTTGCAAGTTCAGAACGCTGGGTTATCCCAACAGTTAACCATCACCCCAGTGTCTTCAAGTGGTGGCACAACCCTTGCTCAGATTGCTCCTGTGGCTGTTGCTGGTGCCCCAATAACTTTGAATACTGCCCAGCTTGCATCAGTGCCTAACCTTCAAACAGTGAGTGTTGCCAACCTGGGTGCTGCAGGCGTTCAAGTGCAAGGAGTTCCAGTTACAATCACCAGTGTTGCAGGTAAGTGACTACAGTCTTTCTCTGTAAAGATTCTTTTACACAGCTTTTAATAACGATTGGTTATTGCTTTTCTTTGCTGACTCTTAGATTTGTTGTAAACCTCTAAGTAAGCAGAGAATCACAAAGGAGCTAGAATACACAGGAGTATACTTACCCTACCGTGACTCTCTAGCCCTCAATGTGACCCATTCACACTTGCAGTATTTAGCATTAGATTTTATATGTTAAACTTAAGTTTTACAAGATTTTTCTTCTGCCAAACAGACTTTCCTGATAATAACCATAGTTTTTTGTAGTTTAGAGATCAAATTTGTGTACAGTTGAACTTTTCTGAAAAAACCCTAATCAAAGTGATGTTTATATATTCTTGTAAGAGAAAGTAGATTTAAGGTTGAAATAATACAGTTTGAGTCTGCTGCAGTTTGAATTCTATGTTACAAATGCTTCCGCGTCTTGTCGCCCATGCTTCTGTATTTTATTGTACAGTGTCATTTTAAAGTAGATCTTGATGCAGTTGAGATATAATTTTGAACTGCAAATTGTTTCATAAATTTTTATGTGTACTTTGCTGCTAAAACCAAGATTTGCTGAGGACTTTTCAGTGTATAGTCCACCAGTAAAATTAGATTTAACTAAAATATACTGCAATTATATTATTTATAGGAGTTCTTAGTGTGAAGTTGATGGAAAGCAATAAAACTATAGACAGTAAAATGTCACTATTTTGAATTTGTTGTAAGGTCATTTTAAAACCAGTTAAAAAGTAATTATTTGTTACGTGTGTAAATAGATATATTAATACCTTTGGTTTTCTAGTAATTAAACACTTTTCATTTGATTATGAAAGCCTAATTGTGGTTTTGGTATCTGATACTTAAGACCTCTTTAGTTAAATTATTTCTGTTTTAATAATCAGAAATGAATAAGCAGATCACTTTTGAATAACTTTTCTTGAAACAAGTTTCAGATAAATTGTAGGCTTGTTTTACAGTCATTACCTAAATATATGTACATATGTTTAAAATTGAGAGATTGTCAAATAGAGCTCTCTCATTCAAGAGAACAGACATTACATGTTTTATCTAGATACCTATTGACTCTAAAAGCCAGAGCTATCCAAGAGAATTTTCTGTGACGATGGAAATGTTCTGTATCTGTTCTATCCAGTATGGCGGCCACTAATCACGTATGGCTGTTGAGTGTTTATTGTTGTAACTAATGCAATAGAGTAACTGAATTTTTATTTTTAATTTTACTTGACTTTAATTGTAATTTAAAAAGTCACACGTGGCTAGTGGCCTTTATATTGATACCACAGTCACGAAGTCATAGAGTGGTTTTTTTTTTTCCAGAGAGTGTTTTGAGTGTGGTACATTTTCCCCTAAAACTATTACAGCACAATTACATGCGTGTTTCTATGGATTACAGTCCTGTTTCTACTTTTTTTCTGAACACTGACGATACATTATTCAAGGAACATGTTTTGGGGTGGGTTGAATGACAATTTGTATTGTCAAAGCAAAGGTGGTTTCAGTTATATTTCTTCTTGCCTATTATGCATTAGTTAGGCAATTCTGATTAATTAAGACAACTGAATAGTTTATAATTTAAAATATTCAGTTTTTTGTTTTCACATTGATACCAGTTATGACCCAGGGATTTTTCCTTTGCCTGTCGTGAGGGTAAGCCAGTGTGACTAAGAGTATGATCTTCTGACCACCTCACATTATTGTAAATGCAGGATCTGTTTTCTGGAGCTATCATTTTTGGGGGGTGTGGTCAAGGAATTTACCTTTCAGACAGACTTTTCCAGGTGATTGTAAATCTCATGAAAGTTTGAGAACCAGGGATCAACTTGTCAGCAATGAACTATAAGGCAAACTATGGAGTGATGGATTTCAAGCCTAGTTCAGAAGTGGCTCAGAGTATATTTCTATGGCAAGTACAATTCATAATTTTTATCCCACGAACATATTAACTAGCTCCGTGTGGAGTACTCTCAGGTGTGTTTAATCTTGCATTTTCTGGAAAATTTTTTTTTAATTTAGGAAGTTTATAGGATTTGGGGGACATTTATGTGTATGAGGAAATTCAAGCTATATGTGGTTCGGTTTTTTCCTCCCAAGGCCAAAGATCTTAAATTCTGTTTGAAGAAGATAGCCACATTATAAAGACCAGACACGTATGCTGATTTCAACAAGTCTGTGCAGTTAGTCTGGGTCTAGCTGTTTGCAGAATTTCTATACAAGTTCGTTAAGGAGCTATCCGTATTGTTTTTTACCATGGCCACTGATCACGTATGGCTGTTGAGTGTTTATTGTTGTAACTAATGCAATAGAGTAACTGAATTTTTATTTTTAATTTTACTTGACTTTAATTGTAATTTAAAAAGTCACACGTGGCTAGTGGCCTTTATATTGATACCACAGTCACGAGGTCATAGAGTGTGTTTTTTTTCCAGAGAGTGTTTTGAGTGTGGTACATTTTCCCCTAAAACTATTACAGCACAATTACATGCGTGTTTCTATGGATTACAGTCCTGTTTCTACTTTTTTTCTGAACACTGACGATACATTATTCAAGGAACATGTTTTGGGGTGGGTTGAATGACAATTTGTATTGTCAAAGCAAAGGTGGTTTCAGTTATATTTCTTCTTGCCTATTATGCATTAGTTAGGCAATTCTGATTAATTAAGACAACTGAATAGTTTATAATTTAAAATATTCAGTTTTTTGTTTTCACATTGATACCAGTTATGACCCAGGGATTTTTCCTTTGCCTGTCGTGAGGGTAAGCCAGTGTGACTAAGAGTATGATCTTCTGACCACCTCACATTATTGTAAATGCAGGATCTGTTTTCTGGAGCTATCATTTTTGGGGGGTGTGGTCAAGGAATTTACCTTTCAGACAGACTTTTCCAGGTGATTGTAAATCTCATGAAAGTTTGAGAACCAGGGATCAACTTGTCAGCAATGAACTATAAGGCAAACTATGGAGTGATGGATTTCAAGCCTAGTTCAGAAGTGGCTCAGAGTATATTTCTATGGCAAGTACAATTCATAATTTTTATCCCACGAACATATTAACTAGCTCCGTGTGGAGTACTCTCAGGTGTGTTTAATCTTGCATTTTCTGGAAAATTTTTTTTTAATTTAGGAAGTTTATAGGATTTGGGGGACATTTATGTGTATGAGGAAATTCAAGCTATATGTGGTTCGGTTTTTTCCTCCCAAGGCCAAAGATCTTAAATTCTGTTTGAAGAAGATAGCCACATTATAAAGACCAGACACGTATGCTGATTTCAACAAGTCTGTGCAGTTAGTCTGGGTCTAGCTGTTTGCAGATTTTACTTTACTTCCTAGCATAATCGGTGTTTGACAGAAGTTTGCTGGATTAAGGTACAGAGATAGAGACAATAGCAGTTTAGAGTTGGGAGAAGCACCCCAAAGTGATTTTATCTTTTTATTTATTTTTAAAATAATTTTATTTATTTATTTTTGGCTCTGCTGGGTCTTTGTTGGTGTAAGCAGACTTTCTTTGGTTGCAGCAAGCAGGGTCTCGGGCTTTTCGTTGCAGTAACTTCTGTTGTGGAGCATGGGCTCTAGGCTTTGGGCTTCAGGTAATGGCGGCTTCTGGGCTCTAGAGTGCAGGTTCAGTAGTTGTGGCGCATGAGCTTAGCTGCTGAGCAGCATGTGGGATTTTCTGGGACTAAGGATCAAACCCCAAACCTGGGTCTCCATCTCCTGCATTGCAGACAGATTCTTTACCACCCAGCCTCCAGGGAAGCCCTGGAGTGATTTTAATGAAGCTGAAGAGTTAGCTATTTTTCATTTGTTTTAACTTTGAGAATTCAAGACATTAAAAGTGGTACACCAGGTACTTTCTCATCTCTTTAAGGGGGAGAATGAGCAACAAGTGCTTATATATCCCATCTATAAATGAGTTCTCAGAGTTCAGATTTTTTACTTTGTGTCTTCATTTACTTTTTAGTACTTTTTGGTTATTTCATCCCCCCTACCCCGAATAATTTATGGGAAATTTTTGTTCTAAATATTCATAACAAATATTATCAGGATTTGAAGACATAATTAGCTTTGACAAAATGTAATGCCCAGCTCAAGAACAAGGGCCTAAGAGTTCTCCACCGTCCGTCTTCATATTTCTTCAGGAAGTAAAGGAAAGGTTCTGGGTGATACGGACAGAAAAAAAAGAAAAAGTATACAGGATAAGTTAAATGAAACCTGTGTTTGAAGCTGGAAAGCTTCATACTTAATTTTATGAAATAAGAATGTTAATGATATCCTACAGGGAACCTCTTTCCTTGGTCATTATTCAGCATAATGTGTTTCTGTGGTTTGGTCTCAGCTTGAATCCTGAGTTCTAGCTTGAGTGAGCATCTAGCATTTAGTTAGTTAGAATTGTAGTAGGAACTAAATACATGCCCCTACTAAGAACTTAAGTGTTTCCTTGTTGGAATTTGGTGTTTGAAGAAAAGGAAGAAATCCTATTTTAAGTTAAAAGCAAAGGTAATAACCAATCATGAGCTTCTCAGGTGGCTCAGTGGTAAAGAATCCTCCTGCTAATATAGGAGACTTGGGTTCGATCCTTGGGTCAGAAAGATCCCATGGAGAAGGAAATGGCAACCCACTGCTTTGCCTGGGAAATCCCATGGACAGAGGAAACTGGCAGGCTACAGGGTTCCCTTGGCCCGAGTGGGCTATGATGGCGGCTTCTGGGCTCTAGAGTGCAGGTTCAGTAGTTGTGGCATGAGCTTAGCTGCTGAGCAGCATGTGGGATTTTCTGGGACTAAGGATCAAACCCCAAACCTGGGTCTCCATCTCCTGCATTGCAGACAGATTCTTTACCACCCAGCCTCCAGGGAAGCCCTGGAGTGATTTTAATGAAGCTGAAGAGTTAGCTATTTTTCATTTGTTTTAACTTTGAGAATTCAAGACATTAAAAGTGGTACACCAGGTACTTTCTCATCTCTTTAAGGGGGAGAATGAGCAACAAGTGCTTATATATCCCATCTATAAATGAGTTCTCAGAGTTCAGATTTTTTACTTTGTGTCTTCATTTACTTTTTAGTACTTTTTGGTTATTTCATCCCCCCTACCCCGAATAATTTATGGAAATTTTGTTCTAAATATTCATAACAAATATTATCAGGATTTGAAGACATAATTAGCTTTGACAAAATGTAATGCCCAGCTCAAGAACAAGGGCCTAAGAGTTCTCCACCGTCCGTCTTCATATTTCTTCAGGAAGTAAAGGAAAGGTTCTGGGTGATACGGACAGAAAAAAAAGAAAAAGTATACAGGATAAGTTAAATGAAACCTGTGTTTGAAGCTGGAAAGCTTCATACTTAATTTTATGAAATAAGAATGTTAATGATATCCTACAGGGAACCTCTTTCCTTGGTCATTATTCAGCATAATGTGTTTCTGTGGTTTGGTCTCAGCTTGAATCCTGAGTTCTAGCTTGAGTGAGCATCTAGCATTTAGTTAGTTAGAATTGTAGTAGGAACTAAATACATGCGCCCCTACTAAGAACTTAAGTGTTTCCTTGTTGGAATTTGGTGTTTGAAGAAAAGGAAGAAATCCTATTTTAAGTTAAAAGCAAAGGTAATAACCAATCATGAGCTTCTCAGGTGGCTCAGTGGTAAAGAATCCTCCTGCTAATATAGGAGACTTGGGTTCGATCCTTGGGTCAGAAAGATCCCATGGAGAAGGAAATGGCAACCCACTGCGTCTTTGCCTGGGAAAGCCCATGGACAGAGGAAACTGGCAGGCTACAGTCCCTGGGGTCACTGAGTCAAACATAGCTTACCCAGAGTAAATCAACAGCAATAACTAGTCACGCAGCTGACTTAAGGATATCCTTTTTTTTAAGTAAGAAGAATGGATGATTTTCTCCCAAAAAAGAACTACCTATGCTCACAGTGTATTCTGGTAGCCAGAGTGCCCTAGATAAAAATAAACTTGAGGGCTTCCCTGGTGGTCCAGTGGGTGAGGACACCACCTTGCAGTGCAAGGGGCGCCAGTTTGATCCCTGGCCTGGGAAGATCCCACGTGCCGCGGAGCAGCTGGACTGATGTGTCCAACTATTGAGCCGGTACTCTGCAACGAGAGAGGCTACTGTGATGGGAAGCCCACACAGACCAAAAGAACAAAGATGGAAATAAATGAAAGACCAATAGAAGTGGCCAAAAAAAAAAAATGAACTTGAGTTATTTCTCCTTAGTTAAAGAATTTAGAACATGTAGAGACCATGTGTTTCTAAGTAAGTAATTAACTTGCATTGGCCAGCAATTTGATTTATTATTGGCCCTGATCATATATAATAATAGATCACGGTTTCTGTTGCTGGATGGATATTTGTCAGTTTTAGTGGAAATTAACATTCCTGTGCAGATTCTTGCATAAAGGTAGTTCAGACATGACGAGATGTTGCCAGCACTTCAAGAAATTCCTCTTACCTTCTTTTATTCCTTTGGAGATTTAAAATATAAAACCTGGGGATTATCCTACAGGGAACCTCTTTCCTTGGTCATTATTCAGCATAATGTGTTTCTGTGGTTTGGTCTCAGCTTGAATCCTGAGTTCTAGCTTGAGTGAGCATCTAGCATTTAGTTAGTTAGAATTGTAGTAGGAACTAAATACATGCGCCCCTACTAAGAACTTAAGTGTTTCCTTGTTGGAATTTGGTGTTTGAAGAAAAGGAAGAAATCCTATTTTAAGTTAAAAGCAAAGGTAATAACCAATCATGAGCTTCTCAGGTGGCTCAGTGGTAAAGAATCCTCCTGCTAATATAGGAGACTTGGGTTCGATCCTTGGGTCAGAAAGATCCCATGGAGAAGGAAATGGCAACCCACTCGTCTTTGCCTGGGAAATCCCATGGACAGAGGAAACTGGCAGGCTACAGTCCCTGGGGTCACTGAGTCAAACATAGCTTACCCAGAGTAAATCAACAGCAATAACTAGTCACGCAGCTGACTTAAGGATATCCTTTTTTTTAAGTAAGAAGAATGGATGATTTTCTCCCAAAAAAGAACTACCTATGCTCACAGTGTATTCTGGTAGCCAGAGTGCCCTAGATAAAAATAAACTTGAGGGCTTCCCTGGTGGTCCAGTGGGTGAGGACACCACCTTGCAGTGCAAGGGGCGCCAGTTTGATCCCTGGCCTGGGAAGATCCCACGTGCCGCGGAGCAGCTGGACTGATGTGTCCAACTATTGAGCCGGTACTCTGCAACGAGAGAGGCTACTGTGATGGGAAGCCCACACAGACCAAAAGAACAAAGATGGAAATAAATGAAAGACCAATAGAAGTGGCCAAAAAAAAAAAATGAACTTGAGTTATTTCTCCTTAGTTAAAGAATTTAGAACATGTAGAGACCATGTGTTTCTAAGTAAGTAATTAACTTGCATTGGCCAGCAATTTGATTTATTATTGGCCCTGATCATATATAATAATAGATCACGGTTTCTGTTGCTGGATGGATATTTGTCAGTTTTAGTGGAAATTAACATTCCTGTGCAGATTCTTGCATAAAGGTAGTTCAGACATGACGAGATGTTGCCAGCACTTCAAGAAATTCCTCTTACCTTCTTTTATTCCTTTGGAGATTTAAAATATAAAACCTGGGGATTAACAGAACTGGGAATAGGAGTGTCAGTTCTTCATTATTGGTGAAAATAGAAACTAAAGGAAATAATTGACATTTACATTTAATTTAAAAACCTAAGTTAATTCAGTAGAATCACCCTCATACACCTCCTTTTCTACTTCCTCTAAAAGTAGAAAATTGACTAGAAGTTTAATACAAACATGATTTTCCTTTGCCATATGTTGTGTTAATTTGGATCTCCCTGGTAGACTTCTTAAAATGATGTATACACTTATGTTATACATATACGTGCATGTACATATATAAACATATACATATCTGTTTGTGTGTATGCATATGCATATGTCTGCTGTGTTTAGTTACTTTTTTCAGAGAAGTCATGTTTACTCCTGAAATTTTCCTTTTTTTTGCATCTAAGACATCTATTTTTCATCGATCTTTATTCTTTGGCATGTGTGGGCCTTCCATCGCAGTGGCCTTTTTCGTTGCAGAGCACTGGCTCTGGGCCCATGCACTCCAGAGCGCTGGCTCGTAATTAGACACACCGGCCCAGCTGCTCCACTGCACGTGGGATCTTCCCGGGCCAGGGATCGAACCGGTGCCCCTTGCACTGCAAGGCAGACTCTTTACCCACTGGGCCACCATGAAAGCCCTGTAATTTTCTTTTTGTAAAATCTTCTGATACTGTTTGTTAGAGATCAGCATTCGTTATAAAGAACCTACATCTTATGTGCTGTACAAGTGATTTGGATTCTGAACTACCAAGTTGCTTTTACTCATTAGAAGATCTATAGTATGACATGACCTTAAAGATTTGTTGCTGATGACATAACAGTACTGTTGCCTATTTTTAAGTTTTTCATGGACGATAAAAAAGTACTCATGTAGAGCCACATTAATTGTTTTTAATTATAATTTTTATTTTACTTTTTGATTTTACAGTTTTATTGTTTACAGATATGTATAATCCCAGATTTTCATATGTATATCCCTGACCTCTCCCTCTTCTACTCTCCCAGGCCCCCCCATCCCACTCCTCCAGGCCATCGTATAACACCCATGTAGGATTCCTTATTCCCACAGCACATTAATAATAGTTATCTCTTTTACATATAATAGTATAGGTTTTCATGTTACTCTTTACATGCCTCTCACTTACTGTTTGCTCCCCACAATGTCTGTAAGTCTGTTCTCTATGTCTGTTTTTCCATTGCTTCTCTGGTGTGTTATCATTACCATCTTACTGGATTCCATATATATGTGTTAGTATACTGTACTTGTCTTTCTCTTTTTGACTTACTTCACTTTGTATAATAGGTTCTAGATTCATCCACCTCATTAGGGCTGATTCTTCTGCATTTCTTTTTATGGCTGAGAAACACTCTATTATGTAAATGTGCCAGAGTTTTTTTATCTGTTCATTCATCAGTGGACGTCTAGGTTGCTTCCATGTTCTAGCTGTTGTATAGAGAACGGCAGTGAACATTGGGGTACAGGTGCCTCTTTCAGTTTTGATTTCATCAGGGTATAAGCCTAAAAGTGGGATTGCTGGGTCATGTGGTGCTTCTATTCCTAGCTTCTAAGGAGTCTCCATACTGTCTTCCATAGTGGTTGTATTAATTTACATTCCCACTAACAGTGCAAGAGTGTTCCCCTATATCTGCACCCTCTCCAGCATTTATTGTCTGTAGATTTTTTGATGATGGCCATTCTGACTGGTGTGAGGTGGTATCTCACTGTAGTTTTGATTTGCATTTCTCTAATAATAAGCGAGGTTCTTCATGTGTTCTTTGGCTGTCTGTATGTCTTCTTCGCAGAAATGTCTCTTTAGGTCTTTTTCCCATTTTTTTTATCGGATTGTTCATTTTTTCAGTGGTGAGTTGTCTGAGCTGCTTATAGATTTTGGAGAGTAATTCTTTGTCTGTTATTTCATTTGCTATTATTTTCTCCCATTCTGTGGGCTGTCTGTTCATCTTGTTTGTAGTTTCTTTTGCTGTACAAAAGCTTTTAAGTTTCATTAGGTCCCACATGTTAATTTTTGTTTTTAGTTCCATTATTCTAGTAGGCGGGTCATAGAAGATCTTGCTTTGATTTATGTGCTTGAGTCTTTTGCCTATAATCTCCTCCAAGAGTTTTATGGTTTCTGGTCTTACATTTACGTCTTTAATCCATTTTGAGTTTTATCTTTGTGTATGGTGTTAGGGAATGTTGCCACATTAATTTTTTAAAGAGCATGTTTTGGAGGAATTTCATGATAATAGAGTAAGGGAAAATAGAGTGTTAATCATCTGCTTTTCACATCTCAATCAGGGTATATACAACAAATAATATTTAAGAAATATCGGAGCTGGCATAAAAGCAAGTTGAAGAGAAAGAAAGGAAGCTTGATGAAGCAAGAAGATGGGGAAATGTTTTCTGTACATAGATCTTGTACAAATTACACAGACTTACAAAATGATAGAATTTTAGCTTGAAAGGGTTTTTGAGATTATTGCTCACCTCTTATGGCCTTTTGTTATTGCTGCTAAGGTCTATTTATAAAGGAATCTTGTGTTTTACTGTTATAAGTGGAAACAGGAACATGGGTCAGAGGTTCTGCAGTGCTATGTTATGTACGTGGGGACGCTACAGTATAAATTGACAGTAACGGGGAACCTGGCCAGGTGTCAGAGTGTATCCATATGTATATGTGGGCCTTCCTGTACTCTTCTGATGAATAAGATTGGATGTTCCTAATGCTTGTCTTTTTGTTATCTAATGAATGAGCAAATTGTGGCAAAAGGAAACCTGTTGCTAACATAAGTACATGGGATGAGATAAAGGCTTACTGAAGTTGTAGTTAACTCAGATAACCTAAAGATAATTGAGCATCCTTCCTCCTTCCTCATCCTTTAGTGGTATTTTGAATGAGAGAGATTGAAGCCTAGAAAGGCTGAATGACTTTTTTATACTTTGTGGTAAAGGGAGGACTAGAATCGTGGCTTCTACTCTAGCTGTCCTTCTGTATTTCTGCCTTCGTTAACCAAGTCTTTTGCTCTGTAATGCGTAAATGAAGCTGAGGCTTAGGGATCATAGAGGTATTCAGATTGCCTTGTCTTCTCTCACATAGACTGTGTCCGTTACTCCTGATATTTAGTGTTAATACATTGAATACAGTATTGGTGAAAAACACAGTTCTCTTGTCTCCTTGTTATTGGTTTTAATGGTGAAACCTCTGTGGTATTATTTTGTCCTTTCTTGAAAGAGCAATTTGAGAACTAAAGAGATTAGTAAATTCTGTATGAAGGTAAGCAAGTTCTAACTACTCTAGTTAGACATGGATTTTTTAAAAATGTGATTTGAGGAGGAAAACAAGTGTTTATTGTTTTCCTGGTATGTGATAGGTGCTAGGTATTTATATTATCTCAGTATATCCCACAATATCCTTGGGGTTATTGTACCTACTTTACAGATAGCCTCTCTGAGGTTTGCTTGTATGTGGAATCTAAAAGAAGGGTACAAATGAACTTACCTACACAACTGAAATAGAATTACAGATGTAGAAAATAAGCTTATGGTTACCAGGGGGTAAAGTGTGGGGAAGGATAAATTAGGAGTTTAGGATTGACATATACACACTGCTATAAATAAATTAGACAACCATTGAGGACCTGCTGTATAGCACCCAGTCATTGGTTGACCAAAGTGGTAATATGGAGAAAAGGCAGAGCTTCTCCATCCTGCTTCTGTGAACTTGTGAGGAGAATGCAGTTCTAGCTGAAATGACTAGAGCTGTAACTTGCTCTGAGATATTTATTCAAAGAAAGTGAGGACATAGGGGACATTTAGTTGCTGTTTGGAAGTCATTATGATCCAGATGAATGCTATCCTAAGGTCAGAAGGAACTTTCAGGTTTCACTTCAGGTTGTATCAGTAACTTAAAAATTATGCAGCATGGAAAGCCTAAGCATGAATGAGCACCTCGCTTTTTGCAAACATCCCACACTATAGACAGATGAACTGGATAACTGCCCATAGCAGAGTCCTTGAATGAATTATGAAATAGTCAGTCTCTGGATATTTAAAAGAATTTAGGAATCTTGGGAGCCGTTATGGGTTCATTAAGGAACTAGGTTCATAAATTTTCTTAAGAGTTTCCCAAAGGAAAAAATATCAACACAGTGCATCTCGATTTCGACATTGATAGTCATGATTTCTGTAAAGTTTCATGCCTAGTTATTCTATTATATGAAAAATGTTGGCTGTGTGCCATCAGTAAAGGTTTCTGGAATTACGGGATAGGGGTCTATAATTGATACAGTCCTGTCAAATATTTTTTTCTGATTTCATACCTAAGGATTACCTGTTTATTAAATTCAGAGATGAGACAAAGTTAGGGGATATTGCTAATGATTATGATAGGGCATAGAATTGAGATCCCAAGTGATCTTAATAGACCAGAATGCTGGGCTGGAATTAGCAACATATATATAACAGGTAGAATCCTGTATTTAAAATTGAGGTGTCAAGGGTGGGGGGATTGTATTCCTACGAGATGGAAAACATGCTCATTCAGACCATTTCTGCATTATTGTGTATTAATACTGGATGTGACACGTTTTAAATGTGACAATTAGGTCAGTGATGAACTGGTAAGCATATCAAGAAGGGTTCCCAGGATGAAAAGCATAGAAAACCTTTCAATACTAACAATAGTCAGAGTGAGGGGGGTTATTATTAAAAGAAAATGAGAGAAAGTATGACAGCTTCTTTGGATACATGAAGGGTTTCTTTTTGTTGTTGTTGTTGTTTCTAAATTGAGTTCTGTTTTGTCCCTGAGAAACCAATGGAGTAAGTGTAAGAACTAAGGCTGTATAGTAATGGTATGGATTGTTTCATGAAGTAGTGATCTTCCTATTGTTAGAGGCTGGGTGCCCATCTGTAAGAGACACCCAGACACAGATGAAGTTCCTGTACTGTATAGAAGGATTGGCTAGATAATCCGTGAGTCTCCTAATTCTAAAATTTAGGATTCTGTGAATATTTGAGTGCATAGTCTCTTTTGGGTACTTCTATCCAGTGTATAGTGAGAGCTCTCTCTAAGTCTTGTTAAGCTTACATGATGGACGCAGTAGGGATTTGGTTGGTGGGGTGAGGACTGAGAGTCACATTTACCATTTTTCTTATTACAAAGGCAGTGTAATTAAGTAAATTCGATGAAGAAATTAATGTAAGATGTTAATTCATAAATTATTTTCTATTCTTCATTATTTGTTAGACGTACTGACTGTGCCCTTAGATGCTATTTTTCTATGTTATTTGTACTTCTATAGGTGACTACCAAAATATTAATACTTTAAAAATACACTGAAATGCCCAATATTGAATTTATAGTTAGGATATTTTATGTCAGTACTTCTCAGTCATATTTCTGATAATGTCAATTTAGTGTGAACAATGTGATAAATTTTTCTTGGGTGGACTTGGAAAATCCAGGATCGTGATGCAGCTCAAACTGTCAGAAGCACTCAGAGCTTCAAATTTATTAATTTACCCTGTGTAGTAAGAACATCCATTAGGCTTTTTTTTTTTTTGACTCAGAATATTAGGCTGAAAGGTGCTTTAGAAAAATATCTGCGGCCCAAGAAAAAGTAGTAATTGACATATGAAGGTTCTCTGCCTTAGGTATGATGATAAAGTTAGGCATGTGTTAGTCAGTCAGCTGTGTCCTACTGTTTGTGACCCCATGGACTGTAGCCTCTGTCCATGGAATTCTCCATGTTAGGACACTGGAATGGGTACCCATTCCATTCTCCACATCTTCCCAACCCAAGGATAGAACCCAGATCTCCTGCATTGCAGCCAGATTCTTTAGCATCTGAGCCACCAGGGAAGCACAGTAAAGTTAGGAGTAGAAACTATCTGGGCTTTGTCAGAGGTGTAGTTAAGGTGGTAGGTTTATTACTACATGTATATGTGCTCAGAGGCTTCCTAGATCATAGCTATTTTGTTCTTTTAAGGTGGTCATCAGTCAGGTGCAGCCAGAAGAGAGGCCCAGGAAAATAGTTCACTATACACACAGGTCTTAGAGAAACAGAGAGGTGGTCACATGGGAGGTGATGCCAAGGGAGCTGCTGCAACCTAGGACTTAGGGAAAGGGGAGAGTAAGAACCGGTGGGCAGATGCCTTTATTGGGGGAGCAAAGTGTGTGGGAATTTCATTGGTGTGTTTAAATATTGCTCAGTCACTGTCATGGGAAGATATGGGGGTACCTCATGGTAGGAGCTGCCCTTATCACACTGGCGCACCTGACTGCCTGGGTAGGGTACCCAGAGCCTGCTGTGGGGATGTTCAGGCAGCAGGGCAAAATGATGTTTTGAAACATATAATACAGCAGGATTAGGAATTAGAACTCTTGTGTTTTTGTTGAGGGGTACTACTCTCCATTAACTGTTCCATCCAAGGCAAGCAGTTATAATTGGAGCGTTAATCCTTTTTTCATTTGTAAAATAGTACTGTTAATTACCTTCCCTTTTTACCTCATAGAACTGCAAAGGTCAGATCAGATAGTATGTATAAGAAAGCTGTACATTGTAAAGAAAACTATGTATGGAAGTTGGTAACCTGGTAAAAATCTACATAGCAGCTTTCAAATTTATTAATTTACCCTGTGTAGTAAGAACATCCATTAGGCTTTTTTTGACTCAGAATATTAGGCTGAAAGGTGCTTTAGAAAAATATCTGCGGCCCAAGAAAAAGTAGTAATTGACATATGAAGGTTCTCTGCCTTAGGTATGATGATAAAGTTAGGCATGTGTTAGTCAGTCAGCTGTGTCCTACTGTTTGTGACCCCATGGACTGTAGCCTCTGTCCATGGAATTCTCCATGTTAGGACACTGGAATGGGTACCCATTCCATTCTCCACATCTTCCCAACCCAAGGATAGAACCCAGATCTCCTGCATTGCAGCCAGATTCTTTAGCATCTGAGCCACCAGGGAAGCACAGTAAAGTTAGGAGTAGAAACTATCTGGGCTTTGTCAGAGGTGTAGTTAAGGTGGTAGGTTTATTACTACATGTATATGTGCTCAGAGGCTTCCTAGATCATAGCTATTTTGTTCTTTTAAGGTGGTCATCAGTCAGGTGCAGCCAGAAGAGAGGCCCAGGAAAATAGTTCACTATACACACAGGTCTTAGAGAAACAGAGAGGTGGTCACATGGGAGGTGATGCCAAGGGAGCTGCTGCAACCTAGGACTTAGGGAAAGGGGAGAGTAAGAACCGGTGGGCAGATGCCTTTATTGGGGGAGCAAAGTGTGTGGGAATTTCATTGGTGTGTTTAAATATTGCTCAGTCACTGTCATGGGAAGATATGGGGGTACCTCATGGTAGGAGCTGCCCTTATCACACTGGCGCACCTGACTGCCTGGGTAGGGTACCCAGAGCCTGCTGTGGGGATGTTCAGGCAGCAGGGCAAAATGATGTTTTGAAACATATAATACAGCAGGATTAGGAATTAGAACTCTTGTGTTTTTGTTGAGGGGTACTACTCTCCATTAACTGTTCCATCCAAGGCAAGCAGTTATAATTGGAGCGTTAATCCTTTTTTCATTTGTAAAATAGTACTGTTAATTACCTTCCCTTTTTACCTCATAGAACTGCAAAGGTCAGATCAGATAATATGTATAAGAAAGCTGCGTACATTGTAAAGAAAACTATGTATGGAAGTTGGTAACCTGGTAAAAATCTCTACATAGCAGCTTTCGCTCATTAGAAGAATATAAGTTAGTGAAGTTGGAAAATGGGTAGTTTTCCATATGGATATTAGCTTGAGAAAGATTAGAACTAAAAGAGATCTGTACAGAAAAGGGTATCAGACAACCTTGGTAAAGGACAGCTAAGGAGGTGGAGAAGGGTGTATCTATAGGTGAAAAGCAGCGGTGTGTTTCAGCGGAGTAAGAACTAAACCTGTGCTGAGTGCTGTCTGTGTAAGCTCCAAAAGCCCTCCCTTGTCTGAAAGGATACTTACACTGGGGAGATAAGGCTTACACATGCAACAGTTACATGGCTGCTACCTGGCGTATGAGAGTTCACACTTAAGTGCTGGGTTTTGAGGTGTGGAGAACAACTGAAGAGTTCAGAGAGAAGTGAGATGAGTGGTTTGCAATAAACAAGGAAGGCTTTCTGTGGTGAAGATTGGTTTGGGAAGTGAGTGTTTGAAACGTCGAGGATAGAGAGGTGAAGGGAGAGGATGTCTTAAGCCAAGCAGCTGAACTTGGAATGAAAAGGGTAAAGTCCTCAGAGGGAAGCTTACAGCTAACAGAGAGAGTTGTGTTCTCTCCTATGTGTGCTGCATAGAGGCACAGTGGTCTCCCAGAGCAGCTCAGGGCACGCCCAGTGCACAGCCTGCCACCTCTGCTTCAGCCAGCAAAGTTCTGTGCTTTTTTGGATTGCATGCTTAAATTTTGCTGAAGAAGAGATTCTGCCAAAATAATAGTTAAGTTTGAAAAACATAAATCTAGTGGGTAGAAGAGATTGAATGGAAAGTTTTGCAAATAATACTGTTAGAGCATTTCTCTATAGATAAAAATGTGGGGAAGTTGGAAATTAGGAGCCCAGAAAAAAGGATATTATTGGAGTAATTTAGCCATGAATTCACAGTCATCTTGATAAAGGCTATGACAGTGAAGGTGCTTAATACAAAAGACAGGTTGTTGAATCTCTCTTTAGTAGACAGAATGGTGACATGAAATAAGTGTTAAGGGATTAGGTAAAAGCATCAGGTTTGTTGGTTTTCTTTCCTCTACTTTGTATCAAGTATGCTAATAGGCATTGAGATACTAAAGATAAAGTGAGAAACTTGCCTCTCTCACAGAACCTATACCCTATTGCAGAACATACTGTATCACTTTGCTTCTAAGATACACTCCTTTTTAAAACATTTTAACCCATCTTGGAAATTGAAATCCTCATAAATCCAGGGTCACAAAGAGTCAGATACAACTGAGTGACTAAGCTGAATTGAATCAAAGGCATGTTATAGTTTAATTAACAGAATGTTTTCCCTCTTGGTAATTTGCATCTTAGACTTAATGGAAACCATGAATATATAGTCAATTAAAGTACAGTGTGGAATTTGGTTTATAAAGGCTGGGAATGAGGTACTGTGGAAGCCCAGAGGAAGGAAAGACTCTTGGTTGTGGAGTTCTGGGGATGTTTTCATGGAATGAGTTACAACTGAGCTGAACCTTAAAAGGAGGCCTGACAAGTTTGCAAGGTTGGGAGGAAGGCCATTTCAAGTAATGTTGGATTTTACATGTTGGAAATTCAGTTGAGTCCTTTATAAACAGTGCCAAATTCAGGTTTAGATTAAGGAATATTAGTATACATTGAAGTTGAATGAAGCCTCCTGTAGACAGGAGCTGTGTTTTATATGCATGTTCTTTTCTGTTGCACACTTCAAAGAACATTGGTCAATACATACAGTCCTGATCCTGAGCTAGGACAGGACATACAGGTGGAGGAGAGCTTTGACTTCATAAGAGAATGGGATGGATAGATCCTTGGGATACAGTCAAGACACATTCTTGAAAAGGAATGAGACTTTATAAAAGAAAAAGTGCTTAGTAAAACGAAGTAAGAGAGGAACTTACGTATCTGATTGTTTCATATGCTTTGAGAGACAGTGCACATGAGAATCGTAGCAGTGAGGAAAGTTTTGAGAAGTCAGAGGTGTTTAAAGTCTCAAGTTGCTTCTGTCCCTCATAAGTCATCATGTAGGTGCCTTATAATGTGACTCGTCAGAGAGGGCTCAGGCCCGTCGTGTGAGTAATGAGTCAAGTCACTACAGCTTTTTGTTCACAAAAGCGGAGGTGCTTCTGCATAGAAGTATAGGAACCAGATAGTCATCTGTGCTGTGGTAAGTGGGTTCCGTGCCTGGTGTGGGCCGGGGAAGAGGGTGGAAAATCCTTGTTTTAGTGGCAGATTTCTAGGCCAGGGACATGAGGGATAAGAGGAAAGAGGAAGAGACTAGATGCATATGATGACATGTACTAACTAGATTTATATAGGATAAGTAATTAAACTTAAAGTGGTTTGTAAATCCAACCCATTTTCCCATATATTTAAATCTGCATTTAAATTTGAGACTTTGACGGATATTTGTTTTAAATGCTACAAACTATGATAATATGCTTCTTTTTTTAAAAAAAAATTATTTATGTATTTATTTTTGGCTATTCTGGGTTTTAGTTGCAGGGAGTGGGGCCTACTCTGTAGTTGAGGTGAGCAGGCTTCCTGTTGTAGTAACTTCTCTTGTGGAACTCGGGCTCTAGGGTACATGGGCTCAATAGTTGCAGCTCTGAGGCTCTAGAGCACGGGCTCAATAGCTGTGGCTCACGGGCTTGGTTGCTCTGTAGCATGTGGGACCTTCCTGGATCAGGGATCGAACTCGTGTCTCCTGCATTGGCAGGCGAACTCTTTACCACTGAGCTACCAGGGAAGCCCAATAATATGCTTCTTGAAGGAGTAGTTTGTTTTATAAATAATCAAATTGATTGCTTGATGTATAGTTTTATAAAGTTAAAGTGCATTGTAGTTTTATTTTTAGAGTTTCTCCACCTTTGTCCTCATTGATAGGATGTCAGTGGTTAAATTAGTTTTAATGATAGGGCAGGTAAATAGTTTTAGTAACCTCTTGATAGACTTTCATCCACTTCATGGACTCCATGCTGACAGACTGCATGTATAAATTTCAGTCAACAAATACATACCAAACATCTGTATTCATGATGTTGAATAACGTGGGGCTGAACTTCTACTTTTGTGATGTTCTAATAAAAAAAGAAATAACTCTGTTACCTTTCATGAATAAAACAAAAAGTAAAGGTGTTCTTTGTGCCCAGTCGCCCAGTCGTGTCGGAGTCTTTGCAGCCCTATGGGACTGCAGCATCCAAGGCTTCCCTGTCCCTCACCATCCCCCAGGTTTGCCTAAATTAATGCCCATTGCATTGGTGCTGCCATCCAGCCATCTCTTACTCTGACACCCTCTTCTCCTCCTGCCCATCAGGGACTTTTCCGATGAGTCAGCAAATACTGAAGCTTCATCTTTAGCATCAGTGCTTTCAAGGAGTATTCAAGGTTGATTTCCCTTAAGATGGGCTAGTTTGATCTCCTTACTGTTCAGGGGACTCTTTAAGAGTCTTCTCCAGTACCACAGTTAAAAGGCATTAATTCTTTGGCTTTCTGCCTTCTTTATAGTCCGGCTTCCACAAATGTGCGTGACCACTGGGAAGACCATAGCTGTGACTATACAGACCTTTGTTGGCAGAGTAATGTCTCTGCTTTTCAACACGGTCTAGGTTTGTCATAGCTTTCCTGCCAGGAAGCAGTCGTCTTCTTATTTCATGACTGCATTCACCATCCACAGTGATTTTAAAGCCCAAGAAGAGGAAATCTGTCACTATGTCCACCTTTTCCCCTTCTGTTTGCCGTGGAGTAATGGGGCCAAATGCCATGATCTTAGTTTTTTTTTTTTTTTTTTTTTTGATATTTAGTTTTAAACTGAGTTTTTCACTTTCTACCTTCACTCTCATCAAGAGGCTCTTTAGTTTTTCTTCACTTTCTGCCATCAGAGTGGTATCAACCCCATATCTGAGGTTGTTGATGTTTCTCCTACGTATCCTGATTCCAGCTTGTAACTCATCCAGCCCGGCATTTCTCATTATGCCCCCAGTGTGTAGGTTAAACAAACAGGATGACAGCAGACAGCCCTGTCATACTTTTTTCTCAGTTCTGAACCAGTCACTTGTTCTATTCAGAGTTCTCAGTGTTGCTTCTTGACCTGTATGCAGGTTTCTCTGAGACAGGTAAGATGGTCTGGTATTCCACTTTTTCTCAGTTCTGAACCTCTGTATTCATGATGTTGAATAACGTGGGCTGAACTTCTACTTTTGTGATGTTCTAATAAAAAGAAATAACTCTGTTACCTTTCATGAATAAAACAAAAAGTAAAGGTGTTCTTTGTGCCCAGTCGCCCAGTCGTGTCGGAGTCTTTGCAGCCCTATGGGACTGCAGCATCCAAGGCTTCCCTGTCCCTCACCATCCCCCAGGTTTGCCTAAATTAATGCCCATTGCATTGGTGCTGCCATCCAGCCATCTCTTACTCTGACACCCTCTTCTCCTCCTGCCCATCAGGGACTTTTCCGATGAGTCAGCAAATACTGAAGCTTCATCTTTAGCATCAGTGCTTTCAAGGAGTATTCAAGGTTGATTTCCCTTAAGATGGGCTAGTTTGATCTCCTTACTGTTCAGGGGACTCTTTAAGAGTCTTCTCCAGTACCACAGTTAAAAGGCATTAATTCTTTGGCTTTCTGCCTTCTTTATAGTCCGGCTTCCACAAATGTGCGTGACCACTGGGAAGACCATAGCTGTGACTATACAGACCTTTGTTGGCAGAGTAATGTCTCTGCTTTTCAACACGGTCTAGGTTTGTCATAGCTTTCCTGCCAGGAAGCAGTCGTCTTCTTATTTCATGACTGCATTCACCATCCACAGTGATTTTAAAGCCCAAGAAGAGGAAATCTGTCACTATGTCCACCTTTTCCCCTTCTGTTTGCCGTGGAGTAATGGGGCCAAATGCCATGATCTTAGTTTTTTTTTTTTTTTTTGATATTTAGTTTTAAACTGAGTTTTTCACTTTCTACCTTCACTCTCATCAAGAGGCTCTTTAGTTTTTCTTCACTTTCTGCCATCAGAGTGGTATCAACCCCATATCTGAGGTTGTTGATGTTTCTCCTACGTATCCTGATTCCAGCTTGTAACTCATCCAGCCCGGCATTTCTCATTATGCCCCCAGTGTGTAGGTTAAACAAACAGGATGACAGCAGACAGCCCTGTCATACTTTTTTCTCAGTTCTGAACCAGTCACTTGTTCTATTCAGAGTTCTCAGTGTTGCTTCTTGACCTGTATGCAGGTTTCTCTGAGACAGGTAAGATGGTCTGGTATTCCCATCTCTTTGGGAGCTTTCCACAGTCTGTTATAATCCATACAGTCATAGTTGTTACCGTAGTCAGTGGAACAGAGGCAGATGTTTTTTTTCGGAATTCCCTTGCTTTCTCTGTGATCCAGTGAATGTTTGCAATTTGTTCTCTGATTCCTCTTCCTTCTGTAAACCCAGCTTGGACATCTGGAAGTTCTTGGTTCACATAATGCTGAAGCATAGCATGCAAGAATTTAAGCATGACCTTACTAGCATGGGGAGGTGAGTGCAGTTGTTCGATGATGAACTCATTCTTTAGTCCTACCTTCCTTGGCAATTGGGGTAAGGATTGACCTTTTCCTGTCCTGTAGCAACTGCTGGGTCTTCCAGATTTGCTGACAAATTGAATGCAACACCCTGGAGATGACATCCTTTAGGGTTTTGAATAGCTCTACTGGAATTCCACTGCTAGCTTTATTAACAGCAATGATTCCTAAGGCCCACTTGACCTCACACTCCAAGATGTCTTGCTCCGGGTGGCTGACCACACCTTCATAATAATCTGGTTCATTGAGATCTTTTCTGTATAGTTCTTTGATGTATTCTTTCCATCTCTTCTTGATCTTTTAAGCGTCTACTAGGTCTCTACCATTTCTGTCCTTTATTGTGCCCATCCTTGGGCAAAATGTATTCTTATGTTTCCAGTTTTCCTCAAGATATCTCTAGTCTTTTCCGTTCTATTGTCTTCTAGTGTTATGTTCATTGAAGAAGGCCTTCTTGTCTCTCCTTGATATTCTTTGGAAGCCTGCATTTAGTTAAATGTACCTTTCCTTTTCTCCCTTGCTTTTTGCTTCCCTTCTTTCTTCAGCTATTTCTAAAGCCTCCTTGGATAACCATTTAGCATTCCTGCTTTTCTTTTCTTTGGAATGGTTTTGTTTGCTGCCTCCTGTACAATATTTATGGATTTCTGTCCATAGTTCTTCAGGCACACTGTTAACTAGATCTGATCCCTTGAATCTATTTGTTACCTTCACTGCATATTCATAGGGGATTTGATTTAAATCATACTTGGCTGACCTGGTAGTTTTCCATGCTTTCTTTAGTTTAAGCCTGAATTTTGCTATGAGAAGTTGATCATCTGAGCCACACTCAGGTCCGGGTCCTGTTTTTGCTGACTGTATACAGCTTCTCCATCTCAGCCACAAAGAATGTAATCAGTTTGATTTTGATATGGACCATTTAGTGATGTCCATGTGTATAGTTGTCTCTTGGTTGTTGAAAAAAGGGTATTTGCTATGACCAGTGCATTCTCTTGGCAGACTTCAGTTAGCCTTTGTCCTGATTCATTTTGTTCCTCAAAGCCAAACTTGCCTATTACTCCAGGTATCTCTTGGCTTCCTGCTTCTGTTTTTCAGTGTCTAGTGATGAATAGAACATCTTTTTTTTTTTTTGGTGTTAGTTCTAGAGGTCTTCTAGGTTTTCATAGAACTGATCAGCATCAGCTTCTTTGGTATCGGTGGTAGGGGCATAGACTTGAATTATTGTGATGCTAAATGACTTGTCCTGGAACCAAATTGAGATCATTCTGTCATTTTTGAGGTTGCACCTAAGTACTGCATTTCGGACTTTTTTTTATTGGTTAAGAGGGCTACTCCATTTCTTCTATAGGATTCTTGCCCACAGTAGTAGATACAGTGGTCATCTGAATTAAATTCACCCATTTCCGTCAATTTTAGTTCAGTGATTCCTAGGATGTGGATTTTATTCTTACCATCTCCTGCTTGACCACTCCCAGGTTACCTTGGTTCATGGACCTAACTTTCCAGGTTCCTATGCAATATTGTTCGTTACAGCATCAGACTTTACTTTTCACCACCTTTGGCTCAACCTCTTCATTTTTCTTTTTTTTTGGAGTGGTTTTGTTTGCTGCCTCCTGTACAATATTTATGGATTTCTGTCCATAGTTCTTCAGGCACACTGTTAACTAGATCTGATCCCTTGAATCTATTTGTTACCTTCACTGCATATTCATAGGGGATTTGATTTAAATCATACTTGGCTGACCTGGTAGTTTTCCATGCTTTCTTTAGTTTAAGCCTGAATTTTGCTATGAGAAGTTGATCATCTGAGCCACACTCAGGTCCGGGTCCTGTTTTTGCTGACTGTATACAGCTTCTCCATCTCAGCCACAAAGAATGTAATCAGTTTGATTTTGATATGGACCATTTAGTGATGTCCATGTGTATAGTTGTCTCTTGGTTGTTGAAAAAAGGGTATTTGCTATGACCAGTGCATTCTCTTGGCAGACTTCAGTTAGCCTTTGTCCTGATTCATTTTGTTCCTCAAAGCCAAACTTGCCTATTACTCCAGGTATCTCTTGGCTTCCTGCTTCTGTTTTTCAGTGTCTAGTGATGAATAGAACATCTTTTTTTTTTTTTGGTGTTAGTTCTAGAGGTCTTCTAGGTTTTCATAGAACTGATCAGCATCAGCTTCTTTGGTATCGGTGGTAGGGGCATAGACTTGAATTATTGTGATGCTAAATGACTTGTCCTGGAACCAAATTGAGATCATTCTGTCATTTTTGAGGTTGCACCTAAGTACTGCATTTCGGACTTTTTTTTATTGGTTAAGAGGGCTACTCCATTTCTTCTATAGGATTCTTGCCCACAGTAGTAGATACAGTGGTCATCTGAATTAAATTCACCCATTTCCGTCAATTTTAGTTCAGTGATTCCTAGGATGTGGATTTTATTCTTACCATCTCCTGCTTGACCACTCCCAGGTTACCTTGGTTCATGGACCTAACTTTCCAGGTTCCTATGCAATATTGTTCGTTACAGCATCAGACTTTACTTTTCACCACCTTTGGCTCAACCTCTTCATTCTTTCTGGAGCTATTTTTCCACTCTTCCCGGTAGCATATTGGACACCTTCTGACCTTGGGATCTCATCTTTTGGTGTCTCATCATTTTGTACTTTTGTATAGTTCATGAGGTTCTCATAGCAAGTATACTGGGGTGGTTTGCCATTCCCTCCTCCAATGGATCACGTTTTGTCTCCGCTATGTGGTCTGTCACCACTCCACATAATGGTCTCTATGACCCATCTGTCTTGGGTGACCCTATGGGGCATGGCTCATAACTTCATAGAGTTATGCAGATCTCTTCACCATGACAAGACAGTGATCCATGAAGGGAAAAGTGTTCTTTAACCCTTAGTATTTATTTTGTATTTAAAGTTACATTTAGTGCATATTCATAGTATGCCAGATAAATATATATAATATTTATAGTATGCCAGATCTTACTGTATGCAACACTTGACATAAAGTTAAGTATTGCCAGGTGTAAGAACTGAGGTCTAGAGTGGTAAATAATTTGCTGAAGACCATCTAATCCAAACACACACTGTGGAGCCCTGGCACTGTAACCGTTACCCTTTGTAGTCTCTAACCACGAACTCCCCATGTACTGCAGTGTGTTTCCTGTAATCAGTTGTGGAAACCATTCATTGTCTCTTATGTGTCAGACATTGTGCTTAAGCATTATATATATGTTAACTCGTTTGATTTGGGTAGTCCGACAAAGCAGGTAATGATGGTGACCTCAGTTTTTAGAACAGGAAACCAAGGCTATCAGAGGTTAGTATCTTGGCCAAGGGCATACAGCCAGTGCAATAAGCAACTAGTAAGTGAAATACTTCATAGGCTCGTCTAGGTGAACAGGACTGTCTTTACAGCTAAGCAGTATGATTTTATGTTATCTTAACTGTAATTATTGTAGTATGTTAAGTCACTGATACCTCTATCTCTAGATGAACACTCTAGTCCTATCAACAGGACATATGTACCACAGAGAGAATTAGAGTTTAAAAAATGTATTACTTTGTAGTATTCTATGTTGATAGGGAATTTAAGGCTAATAAGAACATTTTCTTTACTTAATATATATGTACCATAAACTGATTTTTTTTTAAAGATTTATTTATTTATTTTGGGGGGGCGGGTGGGGAGGAAGGGGAGCAGATAGGCCACTTCTATTGGTCTTTCATTTGTCTGTTTTCATCTATCTTTGTTCTTTGGCCCGTGTGGGCCTCCCATCGCGGTGGCCTCTGTTGTCGCAGAGCACCGGCTCTGGGCACATTCGCCCCAGAGCTCCAGTTCGGTAATTGGACACATGGGTCCAGCCGCTCCGCGGCACGTGAGATCTTCCCAGGCCAGGGATCGAACCGGTGCCCCTTGCACTGCAAGGCGGTGGCCCTACCCACTGGACCACCAGGGAAGCCCCCATAAACTGATTTTGAATGAATTTTGAAAAACAGATTTTAAGAATATAAGCCATAAAAGAGTCTTATATTTCATTTTCATTAATATTTGTAAGCTACTACTGTTAGTATTTAATATGTTAGTTTTGTATTAAGCATTATTATTAATTATGGGTTAAGCAAAAAAGTTCATTCCATCTTTTCTTTGCAATGTTACGGGAAAACTCACATGAACTTTTTTGATCAGCTCAATGTCAGCATATATTGATAATTAATATTTACATTATATTAATATATATACACTAATATTTAATTATTAATACAGAATTAATACAGTTATCAAGTATACCAAAAGGTATATAAATATGTATATATGCACCATGAGGCCTGTCATGACTTGCTTCTTGATCAGGATGTGATGTGTCAGTATAGGTATAAATTTATCTACTTTTTGAAGGTAAATAGTGTTAAAAATAATCTTTAAAAACCCAGAGATCATAGGAATTATGTGTATAGAATTTGTGTTCTTCAGGTAATCCCACATATCATTTTTATGTAGTGTTAACTCATTTGACAAGGATATTTTTATAAATTGATTATGGTTTTTTAGTGGATAAATAATAAGGTATATTTGAATATCTGCCACTATATACCAGACATTGTTGTTCTAGGTGCTGGGAAACAAAAAACAGACATGTTTTTCTCTACTCATGGGGCATATACTTTGTGCTATGTGACTTTTGTATCAGTTTTAGATTACTGCTGCTTTTATTTATTTTTTTTTGATTTATTTATTTTATTTTTATTTATTTTGGGCGGGGGTCGGGTTGGGGATAGAGGGGAGCAAGTGGGCCACTTCTATTGGTCTTCCGTTTCTCTATGTTCATCCGTCTTTGTTCTTTGGCTCCTGTGGGCCTCCCATCGCTGTGGCGTCTGTCGTTGCAGAGCACCGGCTCTGGGCTCACGCGCTCCAGAGCTCTGGCTGGGTAATTGGACACATCAGTCCAGCCGCCCCATGGCACGTGGGATCTTCCCAGGCCAGGGCTCGAACCGGCACCCCTTGCACTGCAAGGTGATGTCGTTACCCACTGGGCCACCAGGGGAAGCCCAGATTACTGCTGCTTTTAGTAGATGAGAAAAGTCAAGGCTAGAGAGGGTAAATAATTTGCCTAATACTCCAGAATTAACGCATGGGGGTGTTAGGAAAAGAACCCAGAGTTTATCTAGACTCAGAATTACTGTTTCATTGTGAAGTCCTTGTGGCCAAGGAAGTTGTTTTCATGAAATATTTTAAAAGTTCCCGCACCCCTCCCACAGTTTTGAAGTAACAAAGTACTAAGGAGAATTAAATGACAATTTATATTTTATAAGAGTTTGATATACCAGAGTAAGTTTATACTGTATGAGGGAGGATGGAGTGAATTTAGTCTGTGTTTTCAAAAGATATGATTGAGTTCATTTTGTCTGTGAGTTTGTGTATACATTTATATATATATACACACACATTTACTTAAGGGGATTATATTCTATACCTTTGGACCTGTTTATCACCTTCCTGTTCCCCTAACTCTACCCTCTAAGCAAGGATACCAACCCATTTGGGGAAAACCCTAAACAATTAGCATGCCTCCTCACGCACTCCCGTACCTTCACGTCTTTAGAATTTGTGTTCTTCAGGTAATCCCACATATATTTATGTAGTGTTAACTCATTTGACAAGGATATTTTTATAAATTGATTATGGTTTTTTAGTGGATAAATAATAAGGTATATTTGAATATCTGCCACTATATACCAGACATTGTTGTTCTAGGTGCTGGGAAACAAAAAACAGACATGTTTTTCTCTACTCATGGGGCATATACTTTGTGCTATGTGACTTTTGTATCAGTTTTAGATTACTGCTGCTTTTATTTATTTTTTTTTGATTTATTTATTTTATTTTTATTTATTTTGGGCGGGGGTCGGGTTGGGGATAGAGGGGAGCAAGTGGGCCACTTCTATTGGTCTTCCGTTTCTCTATGTTCATCCGTCTTTGTTCTTTGGCTCCTGTGGGCCTCCCATCGCTGTGGCGTCTGTCGTTGCAGAGCACCGGCTCTGGGCTCACGCGCTCCAGAGCTCTGGCTGGGTAATTGGACACATCAGTCCAGCCGCCCCATGGCACGTGGGATCTTCCCAGGCCAGGGCTCGAACCGGCACCCCTTGCACTGCAAGGTGATGTCGTTACCCACTGGGCCACCAGGGGAAGCCCAGATTACTGCTGCTTTTAGTAGATGAGAAAAGTCAAGGCTAGAGAGGGTAAATAATTTGCCTAATACTCCAGAATTAACGCATGGGGGTGTTAGGAAAAGAACCCAGAGTTTATCTAGACTCAGAATTACTGTTTCATTGTGAAGTCCTTGTGGCCAAGGAAGTTGTTTTCATGAAATATTTTAAAATTTCCCCGCACCCTCCCACAGTTTTGAAGTAACAAAGTACTAAGGAGAATTAAATGACAATTTATATTTTATAAGAGTTTGATATACCAGAGTAAGTTTATACTGTATGAGGGAGGATGGAGTGAATTTAGTCTGTGTTTTCAAAAGATATGATTGAGTTCATTTTGTCTGTGAGTTTGTGTATACATTTATATATATATACACACACATTTACTTAAGGGGATTATATTCTATACCTTTGGACCTGTTTATCACCTTCCTGTTCCCCTAACTCTACCCTCTAAGCAAGGATACCAACCCATTTGGGGAAAACCCTAAACAATTAGCATGCCTCCTCACGCTCTACTCTCACCCCAAGTCACAAAGAAAACTTGGTTGTTGAAATAAAAATATTCAGATAGCTCTCAGTGCTTTTAAAAGAATTCTTTGGCAACTGTCTAAGCTGACAGTGATAACTATGTGCAATTTTCAAATTGGAAGACAAACATGTTTCATTCCATAAGCAGTTTGTGATGAGTAGTGGTAACTATGATCAGAGCTGGGTGCTGATAACATGTTATCTCTTTTATTTAATAGTTGTGTTACCTTTGAGAATGGAAGTCTTCTTTTCTTTTCTTTTTTTTACAATGAATAGTTGCATATGTGTCTATTTTGTAAAATGAAATTTTTGAGGTATTTTTGTTTAGTGTTAAAATTCTTTAATTTTAAGCATAAATATGTGGAAACCAAATTGCACTTCAGTTTTATTTCAGTGAACCAAGAGGACAACTACTATCTAACAATATTTCTAGTTTTTAAATCAAATTGATTACTTTTTGGAGTAAAACTCTGAGCTATGTTAGTATTTCAAAAAGGGATTTGTTTTTGTTTTGACAAATCTTTGAAATCAAATCTAATATTGAATCTAACACTGTTGCCCTTTAAAGAAGGTCATTTATCTTAAGTTTGAGTCATTACTAAGGATTTGCAGATTTTTTTTAGAAAATGATTCGCTGCCTTCTTTTTAAGCTAGGTGCATGCCCAGCCATCAGGAACAGCAGAGATGAGGGCCAGGTCCTTAAACCCTGGGGCGTTCATACTGCCGTCTGGGACCTCTTCTGACTACTCAGAGTGCCCTTGCCAGAGGATATAGACATTGAAGATGCCAGGTCAGAGACAGCTGCCCTTTAAGCCAGGGGTGTGCTCCCCTGGACCTGAGAATCTCCATAGCTAACAAGCAACATCAATAGAGAATAAATATTGCTGAGACCTCTCCTATGCAGTATTACCTCCTAACCTTTCCAGAAGCTAGCTCCTAATGTTCAGACCAGAGAGTTTACTGTCACCTTTGTTCCCTTCCTGGTCTCTAGCTTTACAGTAACCATCTCAACCCACCTAAATGTTATATTACCTAAGCATTTCATGCCTTAGGTTTCTAGTCAGCCTGCCCCATGGACAGTAGTGTAAAATCTACAAAACTTAGAAGATTTAAGTGGATTTTTTTATCTCAGTTTCAAAGGAGAAGATGTCTGTCTTATCCTAGAAGCTGAAGAGCATGACATCTGATTTGTAGTCCAAAGAGATCTCACAAAAGCGGTTGTATTTTCGTCCCCTTGAGCTTTAGAAATGTTTGCTTGGGGGATTGAAGCAGGGAGAACTTCGTTGTCAGCCTTGCCACTATTGGCTAAAGGGAGTTCAGCTTAGACTCTAGCTGCTCCATTGGGGAGAACATATGTCTTTAAACACTGGATTGTGCTGATGTCAAGATGTACTTGTAGAATGACTTCTGAGAGGTATGTTTTAATATTCAATAATAAATAACAAGACAAGACTTTTTTTAAAAGCAAGTGAGTTTCAAAAGCAATTTTTTTTCCACAATCACAAGTTTTTATTTTGCTTTTTTGATTTTACAGAGTTTTGTTGTTTACAGATATGTATAATTCCAGATTAGTTGTAGGTAATAATATGTGCTTGGATTTCATTTGGTAAAGTTAACTTGAATGTGTAAAAACACTTTTAAAACTGTATATTCCCCATGATTGCTGAGAAACAAAAGAGTTGTTTTGGTAATTATGTCTTGAAAAGGTTACAGAGGGTCTAACACTCAACTATTATAGAGAAGTTTTAAAAACATAAAAGTGTGTTTTCAAATGTGAGTTAAAAGCACCCCGAGTAAAAGATCTGTTTATTTTTTTATTAAGAATCTTCCATGCTTTTCAATATATTAGTTCAGTTATTACAGTAAAGGCCATCAAACAGTCAGTTTTCCTTGTTTAGGAATAGTTAACAATTGTTTCTGCATAATAATCCTGTAGGTTTAACTTAAAATGAAGCAAATGTGTTGCTGGTGAAATAGACCATAGACAGGAGTCTGCTCTCATTAACCTGGTCTGCCAGGTACTGTCTGTGACGTGGGGATGGCCTTTTAGCTTTCTTGAGCCATAGTTGTAATCACCTGTACAATGAAGATAACAGAATACCTACTCCGCTGTGTTTTTCTGGGAATCAAATGCAGTGGCATGTGAAAATGTTTTGTAATACCAAAGCTCCAAATGAATGAAAACTATTATTAATTATTACAGATTTCCCCTATACTTCTCTTCTAAATTAATGCGTATGTGTTTAGCATTTTGCAGTCTCATTTTCTATTACATGTTCATATTTTTATCTGCAGCATAAACTGCAATTCTGATAATGTGGTAAGCATTCAATAAATATCCTGTAGCAAGAAGTGAGACTGCTCTGTTACTTAGCCTAATGGAGTGTGTAAAGTATGGGTTTTATTTTCTGTTTTCTGATGCTTTGACATCAGGTGTATCACTGATCCTGAAGGAGCTGTTCTTTCCAGGCTTAAGAGGTTCCTAGAGACAGTAAGCAACTAACTCCACCTGGAGTGTGCTTTTCAAATGCAAACCACTCCAGAGCCCACTCCCCAACCACAGGGTCTCTTCAGCCACTCTTTACATGCTCTGCTCACAGGGTCAGGTACCAGGAGAGCAGGACAGCCCTCCTCCCCGAAACTCAAAACCCCCCCTTTTCTCCTGCTCAATGTATTTTTAAAAGTGCTTGGATTGCATTTGGTAAAGTTAACTTGAATGTGTAAAAACACTTTTAAAACTGTATATTCCCCATGATTGCTGAGAAACAAAAGAGTTGTTTTGGTAATTATGTCTTGAAAAGGTTACAGAGGGTCTAACACTCAACTATTATAGAGAAGTTTTAAAAACATAAAAGTGTGTTTTCAAATGTGAGTTAAAAGCACCCCGAGTAAAAGATCTGTTTATTTTTTTATTAAGAATCTTCCATGCTTTTCAATATATTAGTTCAGTTATTACAGTAAAGGCCATCAAACAGTCAGTTTTCCTTGTTTAGGAATAGTTAACAATTGTTTCTGCATAATAATCCTGTAGGTTTAACTTAAAATGAAGCAAATGTGTTGCTGGTGAAATAGACCATAGACAGGAGTCTGCTCTCATTAACCTGGTCTGCCAGGTACTGTCTGTGACGGGGATGGCCTTTTAGCTTTCTTGAGCCATAGTTGTAATCACCTGTACAATGAAGATAACAGAATACCTACTCCGCTGTGTTTTTCTGGGAATCAAATGCAGTGGCATGTGAAAATGTTTTGTAATACCAAAGCTCCAAATGAATGAAAACTATTATTAATTATTACAGATTTCTATACTTCTCTTCTAAATTAATGCGTATGTGTTTAGCATTTTGCAGTCTCATTTTCTATTACATGTTCATATTTTTATCTGCAGCATAAACTGCAATTCTGATAATGTGGTAAGCATTCAATAAATATCCTGTAGCAAGAAGTGAGACTGCTCTGTTACTTAGCCTAATGGAGTGTGTAAAGTATGGGTTTTATTTTCTGTTTTCTGATGCTTTGACATCAGGTGTATCACTGATCCTGAAGGAGCTGTTCTTTCCAGGCTTAAGAGGTTCCTAGAGACAGTAAGCAACTAACTCCACCTGGAGTGTGCTTTTCAAATGCAAACCACTCCAGAGCCCACTCCCCAACCACAGTCTCTGTGGCCCTCATGCTTCAGCCACTCTTTACATGCTCTGCTCACAGGGTCAGGTACCAGGAGAGCAAAGGACAGCCCTCCTGGCCCAGAGCCATTTGAAACTAATCAAACTGGCCAGTCCCAAGACTTTTCCCCTGACTGTTTCTCCTGACTCACACCTTTTCATTTTTGCGGAAACCACAATACAGTCTCTTGTCTACAATTCCTGTCTCTCTGACCCCTAACCCACCTTGGTGCTTCCTTGCATAGCCTGCTAGGCTTGGTGTCCTCCTTCCTCTTGGTAACTATCTTTTCACTGACTGTCTTCTCATCTTACTATACCTACAATTTTCTATTAATATATTATATTTGATAATAGTTTCAAAATAGTAGACTGATGACTTATTTTTTAATTCTTATGGCAAAGTGTCTGATTACCAAGAAATAGTATTTAATATGAACTTTAAAGTTTCTTTAGTATTGAACTAAATTCTAGATTCTTTAGAATTAAACTAAAACATATTCAGGCCAGTATTGAGATATGTATGTTTGTGTGCAGGTGAATGTATATACGTGTGTTCATGTATATAAAAATTTTTTTTAACCGTATTGAAAAATGAGAGAAATTCTGATATGTAAGCTACTTATACAGATCATCTTTGGTTCAGCTTTTTGTTTATAAGAGAAAAAACTAAGACCCAAAGTGGATATGTAAGTTTACAACCCAAATCACATCTTTAGTTATTGACAAAGTCAGGATAACCCACGTCTAACTTTCTGAGGCTTGCATAGACATGCACATGTCATAAGGATTTTTATTAGGAACAGAATTGTAGACAGGTTTTTCTTCTTCCGTTTCTCAAAGGAATAAAGTCTTACAGGTAATTTTGTTTTCTCCTGTCCCAAGTGGCAGTGGTTTGGTTGCTAAGTAATTGTTGCAATTGTTAGTTTTTTAATCTAGCAATGACTATATTAAAATAACTATTTTAATAACTATATTAAATTTGATTTGATAAACTACTTTTGATACCAGAATCCAGATATTCATGCCCAAACTTTTGTGTCTCAGCTCCTCTACTTTTTCTTACTTTTGTTAGATTTTCAGACTTAGAAACTTTATGCTAGATACTTTGTTGTAAACATTTTTCAGTATTTGTACTTTTATGACAGATTTGACTGGGCCAAGTAATCATTTCATGAACTGAGAAAATATAAGGAGAAATTGTTATGAGATCAGTGAATTTATAGTGGACAAAAAAATGAGTTAGGAGTTTTGGTGGGTTTTCTTTTTAAGTTTTTTTCTTTTTGGCAAATGAGGTAGGAAGTAAATATACAAAAAGTGGGGTGAAATAGCTTTCTGCTGTGTTCTGTATTGCTAGGTCTTTATGTAAATACTGGATCAAGTTTGACTTTTTCACATTTGAAATAGAGGTTCTTTTTTTCATTTAATTTTTGTTTTCTGTTGGAGTATCTTGATTCTCAATGTTGTATTAGTTTCATTTGTAAAGCAAAGTAATGGGGTTATACACATGCACATATCAATTGTTTTCCAGATTATTTTAGATTGAACTAAATTGTAGATTCTTTAGAATTAAACTAAAACATATTCAGGCCAGTATTGAGATATGTATGTTTGTGTGCAGGTGAATGTATATACGTGTGTTCATGTATATAAAAATTTTTTTTAACCGTATTGAAAAATGAGAGAAATTCTGATATGTAAGCTACTTATACAGATCATCTTTGGTTCAGCTTTTTGTTTATAAGAGAAAAAACTAAGACCCAAAGTGGATATGTAAGTTTACAACCCAAATCACATCTTTAGTTATTGACAAAGTCAGGATAACCCACGTCTAACTTTCTGAGGCTTGCATAGACATGCACATGTCATAAGGATTTTTATTAGGAACAGAATTGTAGACAGGTTTTTCTTCTTCCGTTTCTCAAAGGAATAAAGTCTTACAGGTAATTTTGTTTTCTCCTGTCCCAAGTGGCAGTGGTTTGGTTGCTAAGTAATTGTTGCAATTGTTAGTTTTTTAATCTAGCAATGACTATATTAAAATAACTATTTTAATAACTATATTAAATTTGATTTGATAAACTACTTTTGATACCAGAATCCAGATATTCATGCCCAAACTTTTGTGTCTCAGCTCCTCTACTTTTTCTTACTTTTGTTAGATTTTCAGACTTAGAAACTTTATGCTAGATACTTTGTTGTAAACATTTTTCAGTATTTGTACTTTTATGACAGATTTGACTGGGCCAAGTAATCATTTCATGAACTGAGAAAATATAAGGAGAAATTGTTATGAGATCAGTGAATTTATAGTGGACAAAAAAATGAGTTAGGAGTTTTGGTGGGTTTTCTTTTTAAGTTTTTTTTTCTTTTTGGCAAATGAGGTAGGAAGTAAATATACAAAAAGTGGGGTGAAATAGCTTTCTGCTGTGTTCTGTATTGCTAGGTCTTTATGTAAATACTGGATCAAGTTTGACTTTTTCACATTTGAAATAGAGGTTCTTTTTTTCATTTAATTTTTGTTTTCTGTTGGAGTATCTTGATTCTCAATGTTGTATTAGTTTCATTTGTAAAGCAAAGTAATGGGGTTATACACATGCACATATCAATTGTTTTCCAGATTATTTTCCCATATAGATTATTACAGAATATTGAATAGAATTCCCTATGCTATAAGTACGTTCTTGTTTATTATCTGTTTTATATATAGTGGTATATATATTAATACCAAGCTACTGATTTATTGCTCCCCCTGTCTTTCCCTTTTAGTAATCATAAGTTTGTTTTCAAAGTCTGTGAGTCTGTTTTATAAGTAAGTTCATTTGTATCATTGTTTTAGATTCTACAGGTAAATGATATCATATGATATTTGTCTTTGTCTGACTTTGCCTAGTGTCATAATTTGTAAGTCTAACCATGTTGCTACAAATGGCAAAATTTCGTTATTTTTTATGACTAATATTCCAGTGTGTGTGTGTGAGTGAGTGTGTGTGTTTGTGTATGTATGTGTGTGTGTATATATATGTGTGTGTGTGTGTAACCACATCTTCTCTATCATTCCTCTGTTAAGGGACATGTAGGTTTCTTCCTGAAAGAATCCCAAAAGATACTGCTGCAATTTATATAAGAAAGTGTTCTACCTCTGTTTCCTTATAAAAGTTTTATAGTATCCAGTGTTTAATCCATTTTTACCTTATTTTTGTGTATGGCGTTAGAGAATGTTCTAGTTTCACTCTTTCACATGTGACTGTCCAATTTTCCCAGCACCACTTATTGAAGAGACTGTCTTTTCTCCCTTGTATATTCTTGCCTCCTTTGTTGTAGGTTAATTGGCCAGTAAGTGCATAGGTTTGTTTCTGAGCTTTCTATCCATTGATGTACGTGTTTGTTTTGATGACTGTAGTTTTATAGTAAAGTTTGAAGTCCTCCAGTTCTGGTTTTTCTCAAGACTGCTTTGACTATTTGGAGTCTTTTGTGTTTCCATACAAATTTTGAAATTGTTTGTTCTGTGAAAAATACCATTGGCGATTTGATAGGGATTGCACTGAATCTGTGGATTGCCTTGGGTAGTGTAGTCATTTTGACAATACTGATTCTTCCAATGTGGAATTTTGGCCTTGGTTTAGTTTCATTGTAAGCAAATTTTTAATTTGGGGTTTTTTAACACATGCACATATCAATTGTTTTCCAGATTATTTTCCCATATAGATTATTACAGAATATTGAATAGAATTCCCTATGCTAT
The DNA here is from genome assembly GCA_022376925.1 of Tragulus kanchil. Taxonomy (NCBI): domain Eukaryota; kingdom Metazoa; phylum Chordata; class Mammalia; order Artiodactyla; family Tragulidae; genus Tragulus; species Tragulus kanchil. The sequence goes on along the minus strand of JAIOJX010000030.1, from coordinate 106,328,165 downwards.
AAGTACGTTCTTGTTTATTATCTGTTTTATATATAGTGGTATATATATTAATACCAAGCTACTGATTTATTGCTCCCCCTGTCTTTCCCTTTTAGTAATCATAAGTTTGTTTTCAAAGTCTGTGAGTCTGTTTTATAAGTAAGTTCATTTGTATCATTGTTTTAGATTCTACAGGTAAATGATATCATATGATATTTGTCTTTGTCTGACTTTGCCTAGTGTCATAATTTGTAAGTCTAACCATGTTGCTACAAATGGCAAAATTTCGTTATTTTTTATGACTAATATTCCAGTGTGTGTGTGTGAGTGAGTGTGTGTGTTTGTGTATGTATGTGTGTGTGTATATATATGTGTGTGTGTGTGTAACCACATCTTCTCTATCATTCCTCTGTTAAGGGACATGTAGGTTTCTTCCTGAAAGAATCCCAAAAGATACTGCTGCAATTTATATAAGAAAGTGTTCTACCTCTGTTTCCTTATAAAAGTTTTATAGTATCCAGTGTTTAATCCATTTTTACCTTATTTTTGTGTATGGCGTTAGAGAATGTTCTAGTTTCACTCTTTCACATGTGACTGTCCAATTTTCCCAGCACCACTTATTGAAGAGACTGTCTTTTCTCCCTTGTATATTCTTGCCTCCTTTGTTGTAGGTTAATTGGCCAGTAAGTGCATAGGTTTGTTTCTGAGCTTTCTATCCATTGATGTACGTGTTTGTTTTGATGACTGTAGTTTTATAGTAAAGTTTGAAGTCCTCCAGTTCTGGTTTTTCTCAAGACTGCTTTGACTATTTGGAGTCTTTTGTGTTTCCATACAAATTTTGAAATTGTTTGTTCTGTGAAAAATACCATTGGCGATTTGATAGGGATTGCACTGAATCTGTGGATTGCCTTGGGTAGTGTAGTCATTTTGACAATACTGATTCTTCCAATCCCAGAACATGGTATACCGTTGTCTGTTTGGGTCATCTTTGATTTTTTTTAATCAGTGTCTTACAGTTTTCAGAGCACAAGTGTTTTTCCTCTTCAGGTAAGTTTATTCCTTTGATCTTATTCTCTTCAATACATTGGTAAGTGAGATTGTTTCCTTAATTTCTCTTTTTGACCTTTCATTGTTAGTATGTGGAAATGCAAGGGATTATTGTGTATTAATTTTGCATCCTGTAAACTTACCGAATTCCTTGATGAGCTCTGGTAGTTCTCTGGTGGTATCATTAGGATTAAAAAGGAGAGGAAGCTTTACATTGATACCCTGCACAGACACCAGTGATAGTTCCCCATTTCCTCAGAAAACTGAACTGAATGTGATAGAATTACCTTTGAAGGAGAAATCTGGCTTAAACTAAAGAAATACATTCTTTTTTAATTTCTTTTTTTTTAATTGCAAAATAATAGCTTTTTTTTTTTTTTGAAAGATTTATTTATTTATTATTTATTTTGGGCGGGGATCGGGTTGGGAAGGGAGGGGAGCAGGCGGGCCACTTCTGTTGATCTTTCGTTTCTCTATGTTCATCCGTCTTTGTTCTTTGGCTCCTGTGGGCCTCCCATCGCGGTGGCGTCTGTCGTTGCAGAGCGCCGCCTCTGGGCGCATGCGCTCCAGAGCTCTGGCTCGGTAATTGGACACATCAGTCCAGCCGCTCTGCGGCACGTGGGATCTTCCCAGGCCAGGGTTCAAACCGGCGCCCCTTGCACTGCAAGGCGGTGTCCTTACCCACTGGGCCACCAGGGGAAGCCCGCAAGATAATAGCTTTACAGAGGTTTTTTGTTTTTTAAATTTTGGCCTCTTTTATTGTTTGTTTTTTTGTTTTTTGTTTTTAATTTTCATCCATCTTTATTCTTTGGCCTGTGTAGTCCTCCCATTGCAGTGACCTCTCTTGTTGCAGAGCATGGGCTCTGGGTGCATGTGCTCCAGAGTGCTGGATCAGTGAACCCATGGTTCTTGCCAATTTTTTTCAAAAGAACAAATTGGTTATAGGGATTGCACTGAATCTGTGGATTGCCTTGGGTAGTGTAGTCATTTTGACAATACTGATTCTTCCAATCCCAGAACATGGTATACCGTTGTCTGTTTGGGTCATCTTTGATTTTTTTTAATCAGTGTCTTACAGTTTTCAGAGCACAAGTGTTTTTCCTCTTCAGGTAAGTTTATTCCTTTGATCTTATTCTCTTCAATACATTGGTAAGTGAGATTGTTTCCTTAATTTCTCTTTTTGACCTTTCATTGTTAGTATGTGGAAATGCAAGGGATTATTGTGTATTAATTTTGCATCCTGTAAACTTCCCGAATTCCTTGATGAGCTCTGGTAGTTCTCTGGTGGTATCATTAGGATTAAAAAGGAGAGGAAGCTTTACATTGATACCCTGCACAGACACCAGTGATAGTTCCCCATTTCCTCAGAAAACTGAACTGAATGTGATAGAATTACCTTTGAAGGAGAAATCTGGCTTAAACTAAAGAAATACATTCTTTTTTAATTTCTTTTTTTTTAATTGCAAAATAATAGCTTTTTTTTTTTTTTGAAAGATTTATTTATTTATTATTTATTTTGGGCGGGGATCGGGTTGGGAAGGGAGGGGAGCAGGCGGGCCACTTCTGTTGATCTTTCGTTTCTCTATGTTCATCCGTCTTTGTTCTTTGGCTCCTGTGGGCCTCCCATCGCGGTGGCGTCTGTCGTTGCAGAGCGCCGCCTCTGGGCGCATGCGCTCCAGAGCTCTGGCTCGGTAATTGGACACATCAGTCCAGCCGCTCTGCGGCACGTGGGATCTTCCCAGGCCAGGGTTCAAACCGGCGCCCCTTGCACTGCAAGGCGGTGTCCTTACCCACTGGGCCACCAGGGGAAGCCCGCAAGATAATAGCTTTACAGAGGTTTTTTGTTTTTTAAATTTTGGCCTCTTTTATTGTTTGTTTTTTTGTTTTTTGTTTTTAATTTTCATCCATCTTTATTCTTTGGCCTGTGTAGTCCTCCCATTGCAGTGACCTCTCTTGTTGCAGAGCATGGGCTCTGGGTGCATGTGCTCCAGAGTGCTGGCTTATAATTGGACACAGGGGTCCAACTGCTCTACCGCTCGTGGGATCTTCCCAGGCCAAGGATCGAACTAGTGCCCCTTGTACTGCAAGGCGTAATCTTTACCTACTGGACCACCAAGGAAGCCCCAGATTCTTGTTTTATATGACCAAACATTGACATGAATCAGCGATAGGTATGTAAATAAATAAGGCATAACTTATTGAGAGAAGATTTAAATCTCTGTCCTTGAAAATCTTGTATACATTAACTATCAGATTGTTCTAGAAGTGCATGTCGGCTGCTCCAGTAATTTTCTAAGAAAGATTAAATTTTTTGATGATAGAATAAAATAGCAACTTCTATATACTACAGCTTTAAATCAGAGGAATGATATTGAATGATAACCTGATTCATTTGGGAAGCTCGTGAACTTAAATTTTGTTTTTTTCACTTCCTACCGGATATCCCATCTGTCAGCTCTTGTATCTGGTCTGCTAGAGGCCCTGAGACACTGTTATTGTCAAAACATCCAGCTTTTGTAATTGAAAATAAGTGACTATAAGAGAAAGGTAAAAATGGTGCCCTTTGCTACTTCTAGTAGTAACTTGATTCTCTTGGTTTCCTTCAGTGTGCTCAGACAGTGCCTTGCTTACATATAGTTACAACCTGATCTGTACACTTAATCACTCAGTTGTGTTTGACTCTTTGCAACCACCATAGATTGTAACCTGCCAGACTCCTCTGTCCATGTGATTTTTCCAGGCAAGAGTACTGGAGGAGGGTAGCCATTTCCTTCTCTAGGGGATCTTCCTTAACCCAGGGGTCAAACCCTGCTCTGCTCACTGCAGAGATTCTTTACCATCTGACCCACCAAGGATAACTACAGTTGGTGCTTAATAAATATTTGTTTCAGTACATACAGCTCCATTAAAAAGAATTTGTATTTAAAATACTTTATTCTGTATTTCATAGTATGTAATCATTTTTCAAAATTTGTCAACTATTTCAAGAATGATAATCATTTTAACTATAGTAATAATAAGCATATAGAAACTTTGGATTTCACCTTTTAGAATGCTTTACCTTTTTTTGTTAACTGACTAAAATATCATTTTTTATTATCTATTGATAGCATGAAAATATCAGTATTCTATATTGATATAAAATCTTTTGATTTTATTTAATGACATTCTATATGGAGTTTGTGTATTTATTGTAATTGCTAGCAAAAGTTACATTAAACAGTTTTTTTTTTTGAGTTTTAGCATTATAGTTCCTTTTTATACTGAAATGTTGCTTACTTATTGACTAGCCATTGTCCAGATACTATAAATCTGGCCTAATTTTATAGTTTGTTCTTTAGGATTTTAAAATCATTCATAATTCTTTGTTTACTAGTTAAAACTAAAAATTTTATGTGATACAAAACTAGTAGTTTGGAATTTGGAAGCACCTAAGTCAGTAACTTTAGGTTTTCCAAGAAATATAACTAACTGTAGTTTCCTTGTGTTTACAAGCTATTCTGTAAGCCTTTAAAGGGTTTAATAGGTCTAGAAATAAGCACTTCCTACCGGATATCCCATCTGTCAGCTCTTGTATCTGGTCTGCTAGAGGCCCTGAGACACTGTTATTGTCAAAACATCCAGCTTTTGTAATTGAAAATAAGTGACTATAAGAGAAAGGTAAAAATGGTGCCCTTTGCTACTTCTAGTAGTAACTTGATTCTCTTGGTTTCCTTCAGTGTGCTCAGACAGTGCCTTGCTTACATATAGTTACAACCTGATCTGTACACTTAATCACTCAGTTGTGTTTGACTCTTTGCAACCACCATAGATTGTAACCTGCCAGACTCCTCTGTCCATGTGATTTTTCCAGGCAAGAGTACTGGAGGAGGGTAGCCATTTCCTTCTCTAGGGGATCTTCCTTAACCCAGGGGTCAAACCCTGCTCTGCTCACTGCAGAGATTCTTTACCATCTGACCCACCAAGGATAACTACAGTTGGTGCTTAATAAATATTTGTTTCAGTACATACAGCTCCATTAAAAAGAATTTGTATTTAAAATACTTTATTCTGTATTTCATAGTATGTAATCATTTTTCAAAATTTGTCAACTATTTCAAGAATGATAATCATTTTAACTATAGTAATAATAAGCATATAGAAACTTTGGATTTCACCTTTTAGAATGCTTTACCTTTTTTTGTTAACTGACTAAAATATCATTTTTTATTATCTATTGATAGCATGAAAATATCAGTATTCTATATTGATATAAAATCTTTTGATTTTATTTAATGACATTCTATATGGAGTTTGTGTATTTATTGTAATTGCTAGCAAAAGTTACATTAAACAGTTTTTTTTTTTGAGTTTTAGCATTATAGTTCCTTTTTATACTGAAATGTTGCTTACTTATTGACTAGCCATTGTCCAGATACTATAAATCTGGCCTAATTTTATAGTTTGTTCTTTAGGATTTTAAAATCATTCATAATTCTTTGTTTACTAGTTAAAACTAAAAATTTTATGTGATACAAAACTAGTAGTTTGGAATTTGGAAGCACCTAAGTCAGTAACTTTAGGTTTTCCAAGAAATATAACTAACTGTAGTTTCCTTGTGTTTACAAGCTATTCTGTAAGCCTTTAAAGGGTTTAATAGGTCTAGAAATAAGAACACTTGCATATTCCTTTCCTTTTCATAATCGGGGATAAGCAGGCAGGAGTATTCCTTGGTAATGAATAGATCATTGTCTTCCCAAGCTGATAAAGCACATTGAATTTTTCCGAGGGACGGCAAAATGGAAATAGAAAATAATAATTAAATTCCCTAATGTGACTAAGGGGATAGGAATATGACTGTGATCCACTGGGTTTTTAAAAATTAGTTCTTTAACTTTCTATAATTTATTTCATAACTATTCATGGTAAAATATACATATATAGAAATATTCTTGAGATACCTTAGCTGTGAGTAATTAATGCAATGAAACATTAATGCAGATAAATTGTAAATTCATGCATGGTCTTCTGGAGCTTTATTGTGGTGACGAAATTAAAAGGACAGCATAGTTAAACAAGAATTCTTAGAACTGTTTTGAAGAGGAAATGTAGAGATCATTTGTTAAGAATTAAGTTTTGATTATAAGTTTACAGTGGAGCTCATTCATTTCCTTGTTTGCATACATCTTTAAATTGTATAAGTTAGTCTCTTCCATCAAATGAACAGACAGTTCTGTCTTTTATGGTTTATTTCCATAAATGAGTTTTTAATTAATCAGACTGTGAATTTATGTAAGTGAACAGAATCTTTTCTTTGCCTGTGTTTTAATACCCCCACAAATATGCCAAGTGTCATTTCAGTTCAAGAAAAGTCAGTATAGTTCTAAAAGTTCTCCCCCACCCTTCTAAAGATGTGCTCATATTCATATCATCTTAATTGAAAGTGAAAAGAGGTGGCTAGAACTGAAGTGCAGATGAGTCTGGATTGCATGCCACAGGGTATAGGATGGTTCTTCTGTGGTTAGAATGATCCTCTGTGGTTTTAGAGAAAACCTATGACTGGTTATATACACTTGGAAGTAGAAAGTTAGTCTAATCAGTTTTCTGTTTAGGAAACTAAAATATTAAAAAATTTATGTGATAAAAATAGTAGTTTGAATTTGGAAGCACCTAAGTCAGTAACTTTAGGTTTTCCAAGAAATATAACTAACTGTAGTTTCCTTGTGTTTACAAGCTATTCTGTAAGCCTTTAAAGGGTTTAATAGGTCTAGAAATAAGAACACTTGCATATTCCTTTCCTTTTCATAATCGGGGATAAGCAGGCAGGAGTATTCCTTGGTAATGAATAGATCATTGTCTTCCCAAGCTGATAAAGCACATTGAATTTTTCCGAGGGACGGCAAAATGGAAATAGAAAATAATAATTAAATTCCCTAATGTGACTAAGGGGATAGGAATATGACTGTGATCCACTGGGTTTTTAAAAATTAGTTCTTTAACTTTCTATAATTTATTTCATAACTATTCATGGTAAAATATACATATATAGAAATATTCTTGAGATACCTTAGCTGTGAGTAATTAATGCAATGAAACATTAATGCAGATAAATTGTAAATTCATGCATGGTCTTCTGGAGCTTTATTGTGGTGACGAAATTAAAAGGACAGCATAGTTAAACAAGAATTCTTAGAACTGTTTTGAAGAGGAAATGTAGAGATCATTTGTTAAGAATTAAGTTTTGATTATAAGTTTACAGTGGAGCTCATTCATTTCCTTGTTTGCATACATCTTTAAATTGTATAAGTTAGTCTCTTCCATCAAATGAACAGACAGTTCTGTCTTTTATGGTTTATTTCCATAAATGAGTTTTTAATTAATCAGACTGTGAATTTATGTAAGTGAACAGAATCTTTTCTTTGCCTGTGTTTTAATACCCCCACAAATATGCCAAGTGTCATTTCAGTTCAAGAAAAGTCAGTATAGTTCTAAAAGTTCTCCCCCACCCTTCTAAAGATGTGCTCATATTCATATCATCTTAATTGAAAGTGAAAAGAGGTGGCTAGAACTGAAGTGCAGATGAGTCTGGATTGCATGCCACAGGGTATAGGATGGTTCTTCTGTGGTTAGAATGATCCCCTCTGTGGTTTTAGAGAAAACCTATGACTGGTTATATACACTTGGAAGTAGAAAGTTAGTCTAATCAGTTTTCTGTTTAGAGATGAATCTTAGAATAGCCATCTATATGGGGTTAGACTGATCTGTGATAGCCTAACAGTGTTGGCCTTGCCTCCCTTGGCCCTGAACTCCACGACTATTTTAAGCCATGAGCCTAAGAACTGACAGGGCATACTGTACCCTGGTAGCACTGAGTGCCACTTCTGTGTTTCCTGGCCTGGACAGATCAGCTGTAAACATTTAATGCATTTAAGACCATCATTCTAAGGACTTTCCTAGTGCGCCAGTGGCTAAGCCTTCGTCCATGCTCCCATTGCAGGGGGCCCAGGTTCAATTCCTGGTCAAGGAACTAGATCTCATATGCCATAAGTAAAGATCCTACATGCCACAACTAAGCCCCAGTGCAGCCAAATAATTTTTTTTTTTTAAGGACTATCATTCAGATGTTTTAGGAATTCACTTCAGTCTACAGAGGCTTAGGCATATCACATTGACTTGACATACCACATTTCCTTAAAATAAATACCATTGGTGGAGGAAAGATAATTAAAACACAGACCCTACATTTGATAAATATTGATTGCTTTTTTGAGTGAACTGCCCACACAACAGAAGAATTCCATCATTTGATGATTATTGCTCTGAGATTTTGCTGTTTGCATTTAAGTATGTGTGCTAACCTGTTGCGCCACTGGAGCTCTGATTTTCCTGTTTTCAGATACCAGTACACTAATGCCTGATTCTGTGATTGCCTTTGCCCGTGTTCTCTGCTCTCATTTCAGGTTGCTTTTCTCTCCTTTAATTTCCTATCATTGAGTTGTTAACGTTTGTGGTTGCTGATTTTCCCTTTTTCCTATTATAACCTCTCAACTATATAACTTTTTTTTTGTGATTACTCCTTAAGTTCCTACTAAGTGTAGGCACAGAGCTAAATTGCTAGAACATCAGAGATGGTAGAAGACCTAGTCCCTGCTTTCCAAAAAGCTTCTATTCTATGAGGAAACAGAATATTTATTAAAAATAAAGAGAGTATATAGTGGCTTATAATAAAAGCAGACTGAATGGTAAAAGGTAGCTATATTGAAATTAAGAGCAAGAGGATGTCACTGAGAGACAGGGTGGAAATAAAAGACTTTAGGAAGCCTCGGAGGCTTGAACTAATTCTTTAAGGATAAGAAAGCTGCCCCAAAAGCATGAACTAAGAATCCATTATTGGCCAAAGAAATAGTAGGTGTAGAAGAGAGGAAGCTAAAATATGATCTACATATTTAAGAATGACTTGGTAGATCCTCCTAGTAGAGACTTAGAGGGAAATGGTAGAAGACGTAGTTGGTAAGATTGGTAGAAGTTTGGTACAGACTGAGAATGTCAGACTAAGGAGACAGGTCACTGAAGGAGTGTGTGAATGTGTTAAATTTTGGAGGGATAGAGAAAGTTTTGTTTATGAAGTGGCATTTTAGTTTTATTATCTAGCAGACAGGAAAAACTGGAAAGCCAACTTTGGGGCCGCAGAACTCTGTGGTTCAGATGTCAATGATAGGAAATCTGAACTTGAGTGTAAAGTGTGATTCAAGAGATTTTAAGGAAACAGTTGACAGGATTTGATGCTTGAGTATAGAGAGGAAAGAATAAGTTAAAAGTAATTCTGAAGAGTTTGAGCCCAGGTGATGATGAGAATGATTACACTGTTAAAAGAAATGACAATGAAAAATAAAATGATGAACCTGAGTTTTATGATTTGTTAAGTTTGAGTTAAAAGTACAGCATTTCTATAGAGATGTCCAGTTTTTATTTGGAGATTGGATCTGAGAAGAGGGATCAGAGTTTGACATTCTGGATTTGGAAGTCTTCTACATGAAGATGGTAATTAAAGTTATGGTAGTATGTGAGATTGATGAGCGAGATAGTTTTTAGTTTGAAGTAGAGTAGAATGAGAACTAGTTTTAGGGTTGCACTCAGTTTCCTGAGGACAAAGGAGAAAGTTGAGTCAAGAGAAATGAGATCAGTCAGGGAGATAGGAGGAGGACAGAATTGTATGTTAGCAACTAAGAATAACCTGAGTGTTGAATGTTGAAAAGATGACTTTGAGAGTGGGTATTGATAAAAGTTCATTGGATTTGGGGTTTGAAGCTTTTTTATCTTTTTTTTTTTTTCCTTTGGCTGTGCTGGGTCTTTGTTGCTGCACATATTTTCTCAAGTTGCAGTGAGGAGGGGCTTCTCATTGAGGTAGCTTCTCTTGTTGTGGAGCATGGGCTCTAGGGCACGTGGATTTCTGTAGTTGGGGCTTCTGGGCGTTGACATGTGGGCTCAGTAGTTGTGGCACACAGGCTTTGTAGCTCTGTGGCATGTGGGACATTCCTGGACCAGGTGTAAAAACTGTGTCTCCTATATTGGCGAGAACATTTTTTACCACTGAGCCACTGGTGAAGCCCTATGTTTGAAACTTTTGGTAAAACTCAAAAACTCTGCTGTTCAGTGTGAAAGCCACCAGCTACATGTGATTATTTAAGGTACAACTAGTTAAAATTTTAAACTCAGTTGGACTAACTACATTTCATTAGCTAATGGCTAGAGACTGTCATATTGAACAGTCCTGATCTCTTCATTTGCAGAAAGTTCTATAGGACAGTACTTCTTTGTAAAGCTTAAGGAATGTTACAGGAAAACAAAAATGTTTAAATGGATGAACGAGTGGTGAAAATATTGACCTAGCAAATATAGGATACATTGTGGTTAAGTTTGAAAACAGGAAGAGGACCCTGTATCCGGGGCTAGTAGAGAAAGACCTAAGACTGATTATATCAGTTCATTTAGTCAATATTTATTGCAGTACTATTAGTTGCTAAGTACTATGCTAGGTATAGATTCCACAGTGCTAAAGAAAACATTAGTCTGTTCAGTCGCTTAGTCATGTCTGACTCTGTGACCCCGTAGACTGCAACACAGCGGGCTTCCCTGTCCTTCACCATCTCACGGAGCTTACTCAAACTCATGTCCATTAAGTCAGTGAGGCCATCCAGTCATCTCATTCTCTGTTGTCTACTTCTCCTGCTGTCCATCTTTCCCAACATCAGGGTCTTTTCCAGGGAGTCATCTCTCTGCATCAGATAGCCAAATATTGGAGTTTCAGCTTCAGCATCAGTCTGCCAATGAATATTCACGGTTGATTTCCTTTAGGATTAACTGGTTTGTTTTCCTTTCTGTCCAAGGGACTCTCAAGAGTCTTCTCCAACACTATAGTTCACAGGCATCAGTCCTTCAGCGCTCAGTCTTTTCTATGATCTCAGCTCTCACATCCATACATGACTACTGGGAATACCATAGCTTTGACTATACGGACTTTTTTCAGCAAAGTGATGTCTCTGCTTTTTAATATGCTTTCTAGGTTTGTCATAGCTTTTCTTTCAAGGAGTAAGAGTCTTTCACCATCCACAGTGATTTTGGAGCCCAAGAAAATAAAGTCGATCACTGTTTTCATTGTTTGTCTATCTATTTGCCATGAAGTGATGGAACCAGGTGCCATGATCTTAGTTTTTTGAATGTTGAGTATTAGGCCAGCTTTTTTGCTCTCCTCTTTCACCTTCATAAAGAAGGCATTAAAGAATATATAAATATGGGACTTCCCTGGCGGTCCAGCTAGTGGAGCCCAGAGACTGTCATATTGAACAGTCCTGATCTCTTCATTTGCAGAAAGTTCTATAGGACAGTACTTCTTTGTAAAGCTTAAGGAATGTTACAGGAAAACAAAAATGTTTAAATGGATGAACGAGTGGTGAAAATATTGACCTAGCAAATATAGGATACATTGTGGTTAAGTTTGAAAACAGGAAGAGGACCCTGTATCCGGGGCTAGTAGAGAAAGACCTAAGACTGATTATATCAGTTCATTTAGTCAATATTTATTGCAGTACTATTAGTTGCTAAGTACTATGCTAGGTATAGATTCCACAGTGCTAAAGAAAACATTAGTCTGTTCAGTCGCTTAGTCATGTCTGACTCTGTGACCCCGTAGACTGCAACACAGCGGGCTTCCCTGTCCTTCACCATCTCACGGAGCTTACTCAAACTCATGTCCATTAAGTCAGTGAGGCCATCCAGTCATCTCATTCTCTGTTGTCTACTTCTCCTGCTGTCCATCTTTCCCAACATCAGGGTCTTTTCCAGGGAGTCATCTCTCTGCATCAGATAGCCAAATATTGGAGTTTCAGCTTCAGCATCAGTCTGCCAATGAATATTCACGGTTGATTTCCTTTAGGATTAACTGGTTTGTTTTCCTTTCTGTCCAAGGGACTCTCAAGAGTCTTCTCCAACACTATAGTTCACAGGCATCAGTCCTTCAGCGCTCAGTCTTTTCTATGATCTCAGCTCTCACATCCATACATGACTACTGGGAATACCATAGCTTTGACTATACGGACTTTTTTCAGCAAAGTGATGTCTCTGCTTTTTAATATGCTTTCTAGGTTTGTCATAGCTTTTCTTTCAAGGAGTAAGAGTCTTTCACCATCCACAGTGATTTTGGAGCCCAAGAAAATAAAGTCGATCACTGTTTTCATTGTTTGTCTATCTATTTGCCATGAAGTGATGGAACCAGGTGCCATGATCTTAGTTTTTTGAATGTTGAGTATTAGGCCAGCTTTTTTGCTCTCCTCTTTCACCTTCATAAAGAAGGCATTAAAGAATATATAAATATGGGACTTCCCTGGTGGTCCAGTGGTGGAAGACCTCAAAGTCTCCCAGTGCAGGGGGCCCAGGTTCAATCCCTAGTCAGAGAACTAGATCCCACATGTCCCAACTAAGTGTTTGGGTGCTAGAAGTAAAGATCCTGTGTGTTACAACGAAGGTTCACGATTCCATGTGCTGCACCTAAGGCACAGACAAATACATAAATAAATTAGTTAAAATATTTTTTGAAAAGAATATATTAATATGTAGCTAGAGCAGGGATGTGGGGGTTAGAAATCAGATTAGTTATGATATAGTGTGATAATGCTTTAAATAGAAGGACCTGTCTTCTATGAAGACATAAAAGTATATAGTTGGGAGTCTTCGCAGAAAGTCGCCACGGTTTCCTGCTTCAACAGTGCTTGAACGGAACCCGGCTACTTGTTCCCCACTCGGCTGGCCACTCAGAGCCAGCCCTCATCACCACCTCACAGAGCCCTCCGACTGCCACAAGGTCCCTGCCACCGCTCCAGCACCGCGCAGCCGCTGCCACCGCCACCACCGTCACTTCTCAGCCACCCGCCATGATGACTGCATCCCCCTCACAGGTGCGCCAGAACTACCATCAGGACTCGGAGGCCGCCATCAACCGCCAGATCAACCTGGAGCTCAGTGCCTCCTACGTCTACCTGTCCATGTCATACTGTTTTGACCGCGATGACGCGGCTTTGAAGAACTTTGCCGAATACTTTCTTCACCAGTCTCATGAGGACAGGGAACATGCTGAAAAGCTGATGAAGCTGCAGAACCAACGCAGCGGCCGAATCTTCCTTCACGATATCAAGAAACCATGACGACTGGGAGAATGGGCTGAATGCAGTGGAATGTGCGCTACACCTGAAAAAAAGAGTGAATCAGTCACTACTGGAACTGCACAAACTGGCCACAGACAAGAACGACCCCCATCGGTGTGACTTCATTGAGACTCATTACCTGGATGAGCAGGTGAAGTCTATCAAGGAGTTGGGTGACTATGTAACCAACCTGCACAAGGTGGGGGCCCCCGAATCTGGCATGGCAGAGTACCTCTTTGACAAGCACGCCCTGGGGAGCAGCAGCTAAGCCTCAGGCTGGCTTTCCGTCGCCACAGGGGTGACGTCCCTGGTCACCAAGGCCGTGCGTGCATGTTTGGGTTACCTTCACCTTTTCTATACATTGTACCAAAACATCTACTTAAGTTTCCTTAGTACCATTCCTTCAAATAAAGTAATTTGTTACCCCCCCCCACCAAAAAAGGAAATAGTTGGCCCTGCCATCCATATTTGCATATTCCATATATGTGGATTCAGAATATAGACAAAGTGCAGGAAAACACTTCCGTGGTTGTTTGAATCCCTGGATGCAGAACCTGTGGATATGGAAGGCTCTCTTTGAAACTTGGGCGAGTTTTGGCAGAGAGGGTTCCAGAACCAATCCCCTGTGGATACTGTACTGTATAATCAAATGAGAGAATTCCTGAGAGAAGTTTCTCAAGGAAGTGATACAAGATGAGAAGATATTAACCACACTGACAGAGGAAGAATTTTCTACTTGTTCCCAGGGGATGCCCCCATGAGCCCTCCGACTGCCACAAGGTCCCTGCCACCGCTCCAGCACGCAGCCGCTGCCACCGCCACCACCGTCACTTCTCAGCCACCCGCCATGATGACTGCATCCCCCTCACAGGTGCGCCAGAACTACCATCAGGACTCGGAGGCCGCCATCAACCGCCAGATCAACCTGGAGCTCAGTGCCTCCTACGTCTACCTGTCCATGTCATACTGTTTTGACCGCGATGACGCGGCTTTGAAGAACTTTGCCGAATACTTTCTTCACCAGTCTCATGAGGACAGGGAACATGCTGAAAAGCTGATGAAGCTGCAGAACCAACGCAGCGGCCGAATCTTCCTTCACGATATCAAGAAACCATGACGACTGGGAGAATGGGCTGAATGCAGTGGAATGTGCGCTACACCTGAAAAAAAGAGTGAATCAGTCACTACTGGAACTGCACAAACTGGCCACAGACAAGAACGACCCCCATCGGTGTGACTTCATTGAGACTCATTACCTGGATGAGCAGGTGAAGTCTATCAAGGAGTTGGGTGACTATGTAACCAACCTGCACAAGGTGGGGGCCCCCGAATCTGGCATGGCAGAGTACCTCTTTGACAAGCACGCCCTGGGGAGCAGCAGCTAAGCCTCAGGCTGGCTTTCCGTCGCCACAGGGGTGACGTCCCTGGTCACCAAGGCCGTGCGTGCATGTTTGGGTTACCTTCACCTTTTCTATACATTGTACCAAAACATCTACTTAAGTTTCCTTAGTACCATTCCTTCAAATAAAGTAATTTGTTACCCCCCCCCACCAAAAAAGGAAATAGTTGGCCCTGCCATCCATATTTGCATATTCCATATATGTGGATTCAGAATATAGACAAAGTGCAGGAAAACACTTCCGTGGTTGTTTGAATCCCTGGATGCAGAACCTGTGGATATGGAAGGCTCTCTTTGAAACTTGGGCGAGTTTTGGCAGAGAGGGTTCCAGAACCAATCCCCTGTGGATACTGTACTGTATAATCAAATGAGAGAATTCCTGAGAGAAGTTTCTCAAGGAAGTGATACAAGATGAGAAGATATTAACCACACTGACAGAGGAAGGATTTTCCAGGCAAAAGAATCAGAGTCATATAATAAAATGATGTGATCAGAGAATCACAGATGACTTCATGTGTTCGGAGTTTATGTGCCAGTAGTCATGGTGGCAAGGTCCCAGTCATGGAAAGTCTTCTCTTACCATGATAAGAAATTTAAAAGCTTTGAGGAACCTTCAGGGGACCTTAAGAAGTAAAATATCAGGGTCAAATACACATTTCAGGCTACATAATATGGACTTGGATGGGAGGAGGCTAATCTAATTTCAAGGAGATTAGTTCCCTAGGAATATAGAATTAGTGGAGAGGGAAAGCCGAGAGAGAGAGAGAGAGAGAGAGAATCTGATTTCTGAGGCAGTGATAAAGACAAAACCAAATTGTTTTCGGAGGTATTTTTGAGGGAAATTATCACTGGACATGGCAGAAGTTTGAAGAGGCAAGGGATAGTTGGCAGAGGATACCAAATGAAGCCAGAAGAGGTTGCTCAATTGACAGTTTGTTTCTAGTCAGATAACTAAAGAACAAGGTGAGGAAGAGAATAAAGTTCAAAAGTTTGGGGTAGTGAGAATGGCCAAAGGGTAATTGATGAGGATTGGCATATAGAATCAACTTCCTGGAGGTGACGCAGTTCTGATTGATGGCAGAGCTAGAGCTGGGGTTCTGCTTGGAGGAAACACCTTGAGCTTAGAACTGATTTTCCTTTCCAAATCTGCGTCCGTCCTCAGTTCCTTTGTTTCACTAGATGTGCTCATTCTCTTCCTTGTGACCCAGACCAAGGTTCTTAGAGGCAGACTTGATCTTAGCCAGAATTTGTAGTGATGTAGTTTGTAGTGATGTCGTCTGGCTAAAATCACTAAGGTTAGTATCCTTATGCCAGAACTTTGGAATGAGACAGGCCTTGATTCACATCTTGGTTTGACCACTTAAATGTCAGTCAAGTATTTTTCTAGATATGGATGCCCACATCTGTAAAATGGCAATAATCATATTGCTTTAGTGGAATAATATATATAAAGTGCTTTGCATAGTGCTTAAAGCACCAGAAGAGTTTTCACTAAGTGCTAGCAATGATTTTTGACCTGTACTGTATAATCAAATGAGAGAATTCCTGAGAGAAGTTTCTCAAGGAAGTGATACAAGATGAGAAGATATTAACCACACTGACAGAGGAAGGATTTTCCAGGCAAAAGAATCAGAGTCATATAATAAAATGATGTGATCAGAGAATCACAGATGACTTCATGTGTTCGGAGTTTATGTGCCAGTAGTCATGGTGGCAAGGTCCCAGTCATGGAAAGTCTTCTCTTACCATGATAAGAAATTTAAAAGCTTTGAGGAACCTTCAGGGGACCTTAAGAAGTAAAATATCAGGGTCAAATACACATTTCAGGCTACATAATATGGACTTGGATGGGAGGAGGCTAATCTAATTTCAAGGAGATTAGTTCCCTAGGAATATAGAATTAGTGGAGAGGGAAAGCCGAGAGAGAGAGAGAGAGAGAGAGAGAGAATCTGATTTCTGAGGCAGTGATAAAGACAAAACCAAATTGTTTTCGGAGGTATTTTTGAGGGAAATTATCACTGGACATGGCAGAAGTTTGAAGAGGCAAGGGATAGTTGGCAGAGGATACCAAATGAAGCCAGAAGAGGTTGCTCAATTGACAGTTTGTTTCTAGTCAGATAACTAAAGAACAAGGTGAGGAAGAGAATAAAGTTCAAAAGTTTGGGGTAGTGAGAATGGCCAAAGGGTAATTGATGAGGATTGGCATATAGAATCAACTTCCTGGAGGTGACGCAGTTCTGATTGATGGCAGAGCTAGAGCTGGGGTTCTGCTTGGAGGAAACACCTTGAGCTTAGAACTGATTTTCCTTTCCAAATCTGCGTCCGTCCTCAGTTCCTTTGTTTCACTAGATGTGCTCATTCTCTTCCTTGTGACCCAGACCAAGGTTCTTAGAGGCAGACTTGATCTTAGCCAGAATTTGTAGTGATGTAGTTTGTAGTGATGTCGTCTGGCTAAAATCACTAAGGTTAGTATCCTTATGCCAGAACTTTGGAATGAGACAGGCCTTGATTCACATCTTGGTTTGACCACTTAAATGTCAGTCAAGTATTTTTCTAGATATGGATGCCCACATCTGTAAAATGGCAATAATCATATTGCTTTAGTGGAATAATATATATAAAGTGCTTTGCATAGTGCTTAAAGCACCAGAAGAGTTTTCACTAAGTGCTAGCAATGATTTTTTGTTATTGCAGTTATTTTTCTTATATTTAGTTCTTTCTGTGGTCTGTTCTTTTTTAGGACTTCATCGTCTGGAAGGTAAAGTAGCTTCTTCTTAACTGGTTTCTCTGCCTCTAGCTTTTCTGTCACATACTTGACATTCCAGAGTTTTCCTAAAACTCAGATTTGATTACGTACTCTTCTCCACTTCCTCAGAGGTTTCCGATTGCAGGTTTTTCAAGTTATTAATACTTTAATACATCTTGTTTTTAGGAGATAAGAGCCTCATGTGGGATAAAGTGTGTACGTCAAGATCCTATCGGTTTGGGCTGATAGTGACTCTGAAGTACTCAAAAAAGTTGTACGTCTTTAAAGACTATTAAATTTCCACATACAAGTAGTCAGGTTTTCCTTTGACTTTTTTTCAAGCACCCTTCTAAATTAGTATGGTTCAATAAAGAAACGAGTGGAATGAGGGATAATTAGAATTTTTTTTTTTTCAGAAAATGGTGAAATTCTGTTTTAAAGAAAATATTCAGCTCTTTCTGGGGTCAATTGCATGCTTACTGGGAAGGGTTTTTACAGGATAAACTTTTCCCTATATAGACAAAGAGTTGAGAAGAATGGCCTGTTAATCTGGATAAAGGCCAGAATAAATAGAAGTAACTAAGAGCTGAAGAGAAATATATTTATTATTAATGAATTATTGGAGTGTGTATGTGTATAATTGTTTATATTTAACATACTGAAGTAGTTTTCCTGTTTAAGGGTAGGGCTTCCAAAGGGTTCTTTGATATATGTGTGTGTGTGTGTGTGTGTGTGTGTGTGTGTATCCGTATACATACATTGTAGCTTTGCCATTTCAGGAGTGGCTTTCAGATTCTGATTCTAGAGAAATTTATGTGTAAAATTCAGATTCACAAGAGACTGATTTATAAACTCAAGTACTATTTTTTAAATACACGCTAAGAGATAAATCTTTCTAAATTACTACAATGCTGTTAATTCATTGGGTTTGACCACTTGGTTTTTGGCCACATCTGTAAAATGGCAATAATCATATTGCTTTAGTGGAATAATATATATAAAGTGCTTTGCATAGTGCTTAAAGCACCAGAAGAGTTTTCACTAAGTGCTAGCAATGATTTTTTGTTATTGCAGTTATTTTTCTTATATTTAGTTCTTTCTGTGGTCTGTTCTTTTTTAGGACTTCATCGTCTGGAAGGTAAAGTAGCTTCTTCTTAACTGGTTTCTCTGCCTCTAGCTTTTCTGTCACATACTTGACATTCCAGAGTTTTCCTAAAACTCAGATTTGATTACGTACTCTTCTCCACTTCCTCAGAGGTTTCCGATTGCAGGTTTTTCAAGTTATTAATACTTTAATACATCTTGTTTTTAGGAGATAAGAGCCTCATGTGGGATAAAGTGTGTACGTCAAGATCCTATCGGTTTGGGCTGATAGTGACTCTGAAGTACTCAAAAAGTTGTCGTCTTTAAAGACTATTAAATTTCCACATACAAGTAGTCAGGTTTTCCTTTGACTTTTTTTCAAGCACCCTTCTAAATTAGTATGGTTCAATAAAGAAACGAGTGGAATGAGGGATAATTAGAATTTTTTTTTTTTCAGAAAATGGTGAAATTCTGTTTTAAAGAAAATATTCAGCTCTTTCTGGGGTCAATTGCATGCTTACTGGGAAGGGTTTTTACAGGATAAACTTTTCCCTATATAGACAAAGAGTTGAGAAGAATGGCCTGTTAATCTGGATAAAGGCCAGAATAAATAGAAGTAACTAAGAGCTGAAGAGAAATATATTTATTATTAATGAATTATTGGAGTGTGTATGTGTATAATTGTTTATATTTAACATACTGAAGTAGTTTTCCTGTTTAAGGGTAGGGCTTCCAAAGGGTTCTTTGATATATGTGTGTGTGTGTGTGTGTGTGTGTGTGTGTGTATCCGTATACATACATTGTAGCTTTGCCATTTCAGGAGTGGCTTTCAGATTCTGATTCTAGAGAAATTTATGTGTAAAATTCAGATTCACAAGAGACTGATTTATAAACTCAAGTACTATTTTTTAAATACACGCTAAGAGATAAATCTTTCTAAATTACTACAATGCTGTTAATCTTATTTTCATGCTGTCAGGGTACCTGAGAAATCATAATCCATTAATTGCT
Organism: Tragulus kanchil; assembly: GCA_022376925.1. Taxonomy (NCBI): domain Eukaryota; kingdom Metazoa; phylum Chordata; class Mammalia; order Artiodactyla; family Tragulidae; genus Tragulus; species Tragulus kanchil. The sequence continues at coordinate 106,308,724 of JAIOJX010000030.1, read as the reverse complement.
GAACATGGAGTCACAATATTAGGTGGTTGTCTTTTGAAGTAATGACCTATTTCAGTCGGTTGTGTGTTGAAGTATGTAAAAGGTCTTAATACAGTGCCTTTCTTCGTTATGATTTATTTTTGAGGTTGTAGCTGCATCCATAAAACTAGAGAGTTTATTTTTCTAATAATTAGAATGTTGCCAGTTACTGTCTTTTAAAAAACATGATTTGTTGTAGTTCAGTCACTCAGTCATGTCCAGCTCTTTGCTCTCCCCTGGACTGCAGCACACCAGGCTTCCCTGTCCTTCACAATCTCCCAAAATTTGTTCAAACTCATGTCCATTGAATTGGTGATGCCATCCAACCATTTCATCCCCTGCTGCTGCTTTCTCCTCCTACCTTCAGTATTTCCCAGCAGGGTCTTTTCCAGTAAGTCAGCTCTTTGCATCAGGTGACCAGAGTATTGGAGATTCTCCTTCAGAATCAGTCCTGGTTTGTGGTCTCCTTGCAGTCCAAAGAACTCTCGAGAGTCTCCTCCAGCATCATAGTTCGAAAGCATCAATTCTTCCGTGCTCAGCCTTTTTTATGGTCCACTTCTTGCACCCGTACGTGACTATTGAATGTCTAGGTTTGTCATAGCTGTCCTTCCAAACAGCAAATGTCTTTTAATTTCCTGGCTGCAATCACTGTCCACGGTGATTTTGGTGCCCAAGAAAATAAAGTCTGTCACTATTTTTGTTTTTTCCCCATCTGTTAGCCATGAAGTGATGGGACTAGATGCCATTACCTTAGTTTTTTGAATGTAGAGTTTTAAGCTAGCTTTTTCATTCTCTGCTTTCACCTTCATTAAGAGTTTCTTTAGTTCCTCTTGGCATTCTGCCGTTTGAGTGGTGGTGTTTGTATACTTGAGGTTCTATCAGTATTTCTCCTGGCTATCTTGATTCCAGCTTGTGCTTCATCCAGCTTGGCATTTCTCATGATGAACTCCGCAAATAAATTAAGTAAACACGTGACGATATACAGCCTTAATGTATTCCTTTCCCTATTTGGAACCAGTCCATCGTTTCATATCTGGTTCTAACTGTTGCTTCTTGACAAGTATACAGGTTTCTCAGGAGGCAGGTAAGGTGGTCTGGTATTCCCATCTTCTTCAGAATTTTCTGCAGTTTGTTGTGATCCACACAGTCAAAGGCTTTAGCATAGTCAGTGAAGCAGAGCAGATGTTTTACTGAAATTCCCTTGCTTTTTATGTGATCCAGTGGACTTCGGCAACTTGATCTCTGGTTCCTGTGCTTTTTCTAAGTCCAGCTTCTACATTTGAAAGTTCTTGGATCATGTACTGTTGAAGCCTAGCTAGAAGGATTTTGAGGATTACCTTGCTAGCATGTAAAATGAGTGCAGTTGTACACTAGTTTGAACATGCTTTGTCATTTCCCTTCTTTGGGATTGGAAAGAAAACTGACTTTTCCAGCCCTGTGGCCACTGCTGAGTTTTTCGAATTTACTAGATATGGAGTCCAGCACTTTAACAGCATCATCTTTTAGGATTTGAATAGCTCAGCTGGAATTCCATCACCTCCACTAGCTTTGTTCTTAGTCATCCTTCCTAAGGCTACTTGACTTCATACTCCAGGATGTCTGGCTCTAGGTGAGTGATCACATCATTGTGGTTATCCAGGTCACTAAGACTTTTTTGTACAGTTTTTCTGTGTATTCTTGCCATCTTTTATTAATATCTTCTTCCAGCACACTCTTTAGCCCCTGATTTCCTTGAACTTTAAAATCTCCAGCAATACAGTATCTCAGTTATACCTTTACATACTTCCTTCCCATTGCCTTCCTGTTTACCTTTATTCTTTCTACCTGACAGAGTCTCATCTGCTCATGAAACCTTTGTTGTTTCTTCTTGCCAGTAAATCATTTTCCTCTGTACTTCTTGAGCATATATGTATGTTTTTGTTGTAAGGAATATTATGATTATTTCTTTGAACTCTTCTTCCCCACAGGTTTGAGTTTCAGGTCAGACTTGTCTTTATTTCCCAAGCAGTGTTATGCATATAGCAGAGACTCAGGAAATGTTGTTGAATGAATATATCTCACTTGTGCACTCGGTTCTCATCCAAAGATCTAAGACTTACAGAAATATGAATGTCTGTTATAAGTGTTAGTGCTGGGCTTCCCTGGTGGTCCTGTGGGTAAAGGGTCCACCTTGTAGTGCAAGGGGCACCAGTTCGATTCCTGGCCTGGGAAGATCCTGCATGCTGTGAATCGGCTGGACCGATGTGTCCAACTACCGAGCCTGCGCTCTGGGAACTCATGTGCCCAGAGCCAGTGCTCTACAGCGAGAGAGGCCACTGCAATGGGAGGCCCACACAGACTGAAGAATAAAGATGGATGAAAAATAAATAAATTAAAAAATCAATAAAAAGAGGCCAAAATTTAAAAAAAATGTTAGTGCTTAATCAATTATGCAGTTTCAGGTGTATTGGAGTTAACATTTCCTGTTTATCATGCTCAAGATATTGGGCATTATCTCAGTTAATTCTGCCACTCAAAAGAAGAAATTAAAGAGATTTTGAACTCAAAGACCAATCTTGTCTGTCTTAAGAACTCTATTTAATCTACAGGTACTGCTCAACTGTCTGTTGTACCTACTCAGGAACTCAGTATACCTTTACAGTTTGAACCTTACCCATTGTAGGTAAAGAGTCATAGAGGTCATTGGCTAATGTAGTTCGCCTTCACTTAAGAAGTGCAGAGAAGAGGACTCAGTTATCTTAATGTTTTCAAGCTATAGTTCATCTGTAGAAAGACACATAGTTAAAAGCTCTTCAATAAGGTAAAGACGTAATTTGTAATTAATAAGGATAATTTCAAACTCAGTACATTATTCTTTTTCCTGCCACTGTGCTGTCGCATCTACCCCAATCATGTACCTGTCAAAGCTGTCAGAGTCTGTTTCCAAGTATATGTTACTGTCTTTGTAGAGACTTTATTTCAAGGACATGTAGTTGCCTTTTCTTTTTTAATTTAGTCACATATAGTTCATAGTATTTCTGGGCATATATGTTGGCCATGTAGTATATGTAAATTATATTTGATTTTGGCTCTCGTTGTTTATAATGAATAAATGAGGGCCATGAACATTGGTTGAGTTAGAAAAGCTCAGTTTAAGTAGGATTTCTTGACCTCAGCACTACTGACATATTAGACCAAATAATTCTTTGTCTGGGGGCCTGTCCAGTGCAATGTGAGATGTTTTAACAGCATCTCTGACCTATATCTACTAAATTCCCCCATGTTGTAACAAGCAGAAATGTCTCTTTTATCATGTAGTCGCTGAGGACTGTAGCCCACCAGCTCCTCTGTCCATGGGATCCCAGACCAGAATACTGGAGTGGGTTGCAATTTCCTTCTTCTGGGATCTTCCCCACCTAGGGGATCAAACCCACACCTGCCGTTGGCAGGCGAATTCTTTACCAGTGAGCCACCTGGGAAACCAAAAATGTCTTTAGACATAACAAACTATTCCCTGTAAGATAAAAATATCTCTAAGTGAGAATCCCTGGTTTAAAGAGACTTAAAGCGTAAAAAGTATGAAGACTTAAAAGAGTGAAATTTTTAATTAACTTTTTTTTGAACAGCTTTATTGAGATATGATTCATATATCATACAATATAGCCATCTAAAGCCTACACTCAGTGGCTTTTAGTGTATTCAAAGAACTGTGCATATATCTCCATGAGACAGTTTTAGGACATTCTCATAACCTCATAAAGAAATCCCAGACACATTCGTAGTCACTTCCCATTTCTTCTCCCCATCTCCACTTCACCTCCCCAACCCCAGACGTACTTGGTTATCTTTTTATGTTTAGGAATACACAGCATTCTTACCTGTTTTAAGTTTGATTATAACAAATCCTATTTCAGAGTACAGTTACTGAAAATTATTTTCATCAATGTAAGGAGACATACATTCTTTCCTTCAGAGGTCTTTGTTTAGATGGTTTGTAAATTTAATCTGTTGAGGAAATAAACCAAAATAGGCTATCTAAGAAACATTTTAATGTAGTTCAGAATAGTAAAAGTCTGTCTAGACCTCCATAGCAAATGGAAGTCAACAATTCTTGTTTGTTCTGATCGGTTCTAGTAGATGACCTTATATCCTAGAGTATGTGTGATAACACGATTATGAAACACATGTCCTTAAAATAGTATTTTATTTTGAACCTGCTGCTTCATTACTATTAAATAGATTATTTTCAATGAATTGGTAGTTGGGTAAATTTTTTTACAGATACATAATTGTGTTTTCTTTTGATTTTTCAAATGTATAGGTCTATTTTACCTACACAGTATTGTTATCTGTCACTGAAAAATCTTGCACATCATTTTTTTCCCATAAGAAGAAATAAGGACCAGTTAAATTATATTCTCATGTATAAATTAAAGGTATTAATTAACTGTCCTACTTCCCCTGCTTCCCTCAAAAGGTTGGTGTGAAATGCTAAAAGAATCATATTCTTTTTTTTTTTTTTAAGATTTATTTATTTATTTTTATTTTGGGTGAGGGTCGGGTTGGGGAGGGAGGGGAGCAGGCGGGCCACTTCTGTGGGTCTTTCGTTTCTCTATGTTCATCCGTCTTTGTTCTTTGGCTCCTGTGGGCCTCCCACCGCGGTGGTGTCTGTCGCTGCAGAGCGCCGGCTCCCAGCGCATGCGCCCCAGAGCTCGGTCTTGACAATTGGACACATCTGTCCAGCCACTCCGCGGCACGTGGGATCTTCCCAGGCCAGGGATCGAACCGGCGCCCCTTGCACTGCAAGGTGGTGTCTTTACCCACTGGACCACCAGGGGAAGCCCAAGAATCATATTCTTACAGTCCAGGGAAATGCACAATAAAGTTATACTCATCTTTTGCTATTTCTTCTTTCCCCCTTGGGTTACTGCTATTTTTAAAAGTTGTGAAGGTGTCAGCTTTTTTAAAATTTTGCTTATAGTTGTTTTCACTGGACTGGGCCAAGCCATATTTCTTTTGGTTTTAATGTATATGGTTAAAATTTATACATCATAGAAAATATTTTGAACAATGAAAGGATCCTTAATAAATTGAGCTACACAAAAGAAAAGCCCTAAGTCACAGTAGATACATGGTGAAGGATATGAACACACAATTCCCAAAAAAAAAAAGCAAATGTGCAATGGTCTTTAATTGAATGAAAAAAAGTCAACATTCTTGTTTGTTCTGACCCGGTTCTAGTAGATGACCTTATATCCTAGAGTATGTGTGATAACACGATTATGAAACACATGTCCTTAAAATAGTATTTTATTTTGAACCTGCTGCTTCATTACTATTAAATAGATTATTTTCAATGAATTGGTAGTTGGGTAAATTTTTTTACAGATACATAATTGTGTTTTCTTTTGATTTTTCAAATGTATAGGTCTATTTTACCTACACAGTATTGTTATCTGTCACTGAAAAATCTTGCACATCATTTTTTTCCCATAAGAAGAAATAAGGACCAGTTAAATTATATTCTCATGTATAAATTAAAGGTATTAATTAACTGTCCTACTTCCCCTGCTTCCCTCAAAAGGTTGGTGTGAAATGCTAAAAGAATCATATTCTTTTTTTTTTTTTTAAGATTTATTTATTTATTTTTATTTTGGGTGAGGGTCGGGTTGGGGAGGGAGGGGAGCAGGCGGGCCACTTCTGTGGGTCTTTCGTTTCTCTATGTTCATCCGTCTTTGTTCTTTGGCTCCTGTGGGCCTCCCACCGCGGTGGTGTCTGTCGCTGCAGAGCGCCGGCTCCCAGCGCATGCGCCCCAGAGCTCGGTCTTGACAATTGGACACATCTGTCCAGCCACTCCGCGGCACGTGGGATCTTCCCAGGCCAGGGATGGAACCAGTGCGCCTTGCACTGCAAGGTGGTGTCTTTACCCACTGGACCACCAGGGGAAGCCCAAGAATCATATTCTTACAGTCCAGGGAAATGCACAATAAAGTTATACTCATCTTTTGCTATTTCTTCTTTCCCCCTTGGGTTACTGCTATTTTTAAAAGTTGTGAAGGTGTCAGCTTTTTTAAAATTTTGCTTATAGTTGTTTTCACTGGACTGGGCCAAGCCATATTTCTTTTGGTTTTAATGTATATGGTTAAAATTTATACATCATAGAAAATATTTTGAACAATGAAAGGATCCTTAATAAATTGAGCTACACAAAAGAAAAGCCCTAAGTCACAGTAGATACATGGTGAAGGATATGAACACACAATTCAGAAAGGATATGCAAATGGTCAATGCATATTAGAAAAACATGTTCAGTTCTCCTAGTAATCAGATACATGCAGATAAGAGCAATAATGAAATTCCATACTGGATCTGTTAATGACTAGTGGGTTTTTTCCTTTTAAGATTAGTCTATATTATGGTGATACTACATGGGAACATTTCCTTTGTTTAAAAAAACATTCCTGCTGAGTACACTTCAATCTCAGACCCTCTTTTAGAAGGAAGTGCTCTTAATCAGTTTGTTACATATCCTTTCAGACTTTTTCCATTTATGTGTGAGTATGAAAATCATTGTAGGAAATACATAATGTCTGTACTATATATCATAACATAAACATAAATGATAACTTTGTTTAATTCAGCTGTACATTTTAGAGGTTTATTTGGGTTAGTACCTAAGAATGTCATTCTTTTTAGCAATTATAGAATATTCCTATTGTATAATGATTTTTCTGGAAAGTATGTTAAGAATGCACTTAGAGAGGACAGTGGTGGCAGTGAGATAAGTTAGGAAGCTATTACAATCAGCACCCAAGAAAAGATGGAATCTTAGACTGTTGTTTTGTGGGATAGACTGTCTGATTCCTAGACAGATTGCCTGTGAGAAATCTGGGTGGAAATGTTCCCTGGCAGATAACAAGAATATGACACTCATGGGAGGTATTTGAGCAGAAGATACAGATTTGGAAGACATAGGCTTATAGATGGTAGTAAAAGTTACGAAAGTGGTGAATTATGAAGTTGGGTGAACAACTTAGCGTTAGGAGTCGGGATCACGTGGGGGTGGTTAGGGCAGTAGGAGGCCCTCCAGTGGTGGGTAGTGTCAGAGAAGCACAAGGTGCAGAGCATTTCAGAAAGAGGGTGGATCAGCAGGTGCTCCAGGGTGAAGTAAGATCAGAGGGAAGGGTGACTTTGAGTATTCTATCAGAGAAATTTGTTCATCTGTCGTAAATTTAGCAGAGTGATAGGTTGGACATCTAATTTCATAGTTGAATTCATAGTTCAGTTTCATACTTCAATTTCATAGTTGAAGGAGAGAATGGGGAATGAGGAGCAAAGGCAATCAGTATAGGTAAATCTGTTAAAAATGTGATGTTAGTTTAGGTCTAAATGCTGATGGGGAAAGCTGACAAAGAGGAAGAGTTTCTGAAGGTGTAGGGAGTTAGCTCTGACAGCCAGGTTTTAAAGATGGCACTGTCAGTGGTGGAATGTACTGCAGTGCTGTCTTACTTATGTACATTGAGAAAATGCACTTTGGATTTGGGCATCAGGAGGAAATGTGTGAGTCAGGAGCCAAGTCCCTGTGGAGGAGACCTTTGAGTGGCAGACTTTGGTCAATGGGGAGTAATTGAAAGTTACTAAGCATGGAAGTGATATGATCAGAATTGCATTAAAGTGATTTCTTCTTTTAAACTCTTCATTAAGTTCATGTAATTGAGTGGCTACTGTGTGTTGGACTCTGTTCCACATCTGAAGATACAACAATGACCATAACAGACAGGATCTCTGTTCCCGTGACATTTAACATTCAAAAGTGAGGTGAAGACAGAAGAAAATAATAAAAGGACACAATAATTTAAGCAAATAAGACAAAACTTGGTTATGAAACAGAAACAGACTGTGGGGAACTGTTTTAGATGATGCGGTCAAGAATGGCATTTCTAAAAAGGAGAGATTTGAACTGAAATCAGACTGTTATTAAGGAGCCAGCTCTGCAAAGATCTAAGTGTAAAGGCGTCCTCACACAGACTGGAGAGTGTGTGCAGAGGCCCTGAAGAAACAAATGAGCTCCATTTGTTTAAGCACCAGAGAAAAGCATCTGTGCTGTGGTATCAGTGATGATATGTAGTAATCATGCATGGTTTCGCATTGTGCACAAATTACTTAACTCGATTTTTAAAAAGACTCAACAATAAAGAAATGTTCACTTAACTTCAAGTACTTAGGAATGAGAAAAGTGAAGTCCCTCAGTCTTGTCCAGCTCCTTATGACCCATGGACAAGCTGTGGAATTCTCCAGGCAAGAATACTGGGGTGGGTAGCCATTTCCTTCTCCAGAAAATCTTCCCAACCTGGGATCGAACGCAGGCCTCCTGCATTGCAGGTGGATTCTTTACCATCTGAGCCACAAAGGGAATTCCAATAATACTGGAGTGAGTAGGAATGAGAAGTGTCTATAAAACTTAATCCTTTGTTGATTTGCTTTTTATTCGTATATTTTCAGTGCATGAATGAGATATATTGCTGACTGTGGAAATGGTAATAACAATGCTTTCTGTTTATGTAGCATCTTTCATTCGAGGATCTCAAATAATGAATGTCTCACAAATCCTCACAGCACTTCTGTGAGGTAGGTAAGTGGCAAGAATTATTAATCTTCATTTTACAGATGGAGAAATTAAGGCACAAGAGGGTTAAATGATTTATGTGTAGTCCCATCAGCCAGATAGGGAGGAAGCCTGAGCTACTAAGGTTAGAATGTTGTATTTTAGGAGGCTTGGCAACAGTATAAATCATTAATACGTTTTCTTTTGTATTTACCACAGAGTATCTGTTAGAACAAACACTGTAGCTTTAAAGTGTCCAAATGGAAATCTTTTTAATCCTTTCTTTAGGAATAGAAAACATTGTAATACTCTTTTTCTCCCCACTCTGATGTTTTAGGTCAGCAGCAAGGACAAGATGGAGTCAAGGTCCAGCAAGCTACCATAGCTCCTGTAACTGTAGCAGTTGGAGGAATTGCTAATGCAACGATAGGTGCTGTTAGTCCTGACCAACTCACACAAGTGCATTTGCAGCAAGGCCAGCAGGCTTCTGATCAAGAAGTGCAGCCTGGCAAGAGGCTTCGAAGAGTCGCCTGTTCCTGTCCTAATTGTAGGGAAGGAGAAGGAAGGTAAGTGCTCTGCTGCCACCCAACTCAGTGGACTCTAGTATAATAATAGCTCACATGTGATGAACAATTAGATGTAATGAAGGCACATATAATCTTAGTTAAAATCAGACCATTGGCTGAGTATTTTGACAATAGGACATCACTAGCTTTATAACCCAGGAGTTGAGATATAATATTACTATGAGAAGGATTAAAATGAGCTGTTCTAGGATTAGGATTTCATTGATCCTCTGCCATGGATCTTATACTTTCTTTTTTCTTTATGTAGAATTTTTTTTTTTAATTTTGGCCTCGTTTATTTATTTATTTTCATCCAACTTTATTCTTTGGCCTGTGTGCGCCTCCTGTTGTAGTGGCCTCTCTCATTGCAGAGCACCACTTCTGGGCGCACGCGCTCCAGAGCGCTCACTCGCTATTGGACACACTGGTCCAGCCACTCCGCGGCACATGGGATCTTCCCGGGCCAGGGATCAAACCTGTGCCCCTTGCACTGCAAGGTGGACTCTTTGCCCACTGGACTACCAACTAAGCCCTTATGTAGAATTTTCAAACAACTTTATTGATATAAAGTTGACCTACCACACAATTCACTCATTTAAACTGTGCATTTCAGTGGTTTTTAATATGTTCACAGAGTTGTACATCCATCATCATAACTTTCAGTTCAGTTGCTCAGTTGTGTCTGACTCTTTGCGACCCCTTGATCTGAGGCATGCCAGGTTTCCCTGTTCTTCACCACAATTTTAGAATGTTCTTATTCCCCTGAAAACAAACTCTGTATTATTTACCCATCACTCCGTCATCCTTCCTAGCTCTGGGCAACCACTAAACTAATTTCTGCCTACAGATTTGCCTGTTCTCATCATTCATATAAATAGAATCACATAATAATGTGATTTTTGTGACTGATTTCATTCATTTAGCGTGTTTTCAAATTTTATCCATACTATCTCATGTGTCAGTACTTTATTCTTTTTAATGAACAAATAATATCACATTATATGGATATATAATATTTTACTTATCCATTCATGAGTTGGTGGACATGTGGAAATTTTCCATCTGTTGGCTTTTATGCTGCTGTAAAGTATGGGCTTCCCCAATGGCTCAGCAGATGTGAAGAATCTGCCTGTAATACAGAAGACACAGGTTCGATCCCTGGGTCAGAGAGATCCCCTGGAACTAGGAAATGGCAACCCTCAAGTATTCTTGCCTGGAGAATCCCATGGACAGAGGAGACTGGCTGGTTACAGTCCATGGGGCCACAGAGAGTCAGACACACTGAGCGACTAAGCATGCATGCATGCAAATATTCTTATAGAAGTTTTTGGTTTTGATTTGCATTTTCCTGGTGATTAATAATGTAGAATATGTGTTTGTTTATGTACTGTTGGCCATTTGTATATCTTCTTTAGAGAATTATCCATTATGATCTCATGCCCATTTTAGATTATTAGTTTTTCTTACTCATTTATAATATCAATAGTTCTTTATATATTCTTTTTTTTAATTGTTAAATTTATTTATTTATTTTAAAGGTTTTACAGAGTTTTGTTGTTCACAGACATACATGTTCCCAGATCAGTCATATGCATATCCCTGGTCCCCTCCCCTCTCCCAGGCTCCCCCATCCCATCCCTCCAGGCCATCGCACCAAGTCATTGTAAGTACTATTCCCTTAGCGCAATGACTATAGTTATCTTTTTCACACAGGACAGTGAAGGTTTCCATGTTACTCCCTCTATGCCTCCTACCCACTGTTTCTTTATATATTCTTGATACAGGTTCCTTATCAGAGGTATGATACGAAATTTTTTTCCCAGTCTGCAGGTTGTCTTTTCCCCTTCTTAGCAGTGTCCTTTGAAGCAAAGAAGTTTTTAATTGTGAAGTCCAGGCTTTTTTTGGGTGCTTCTGCTTTTGGTGTCATATCTAAGAATCCATTGCCAAATCTGAAGTCTTAAAGATTTCCAGTTTTCCTATAAGGGCTTTATAGTTTTTGCTCTTACATTTAGGTCTTTTGTCAATTTGGGGGTTAATTTTTGTAAGTGACGTGAGGTAAAGGTTCATCCACCACCATTTGTTACAAAGACTGTCCCTTCCCTGAGGGGTCCAAGATATACCTATGACAGATTTGGGATTATATATATCCGTAAACAACAAAACTGTAAAAGCAAAATAAAAATATTTAATTGAGAAAAAAAGACTGTCCTTTCCCTGTTCTTTGAATAGTTTTGGCACCCTTGTCAAAAATCAGTTAACCATAGACACACAGGTTGATTTCTAGACTCTCAACTATTTCAGTGATCTTTATGTCTGTCTCTGTGCTAATACCACACTGTCTTGATGAACTTGGCTTTGTGGTAACTTTTGACATTGGGGCATATAGTCTTCCAGCTCACCCAAAGTGAAACAGTTTTTGGTTGTGTCAGATACTTTTCTTCATCTGTTGAAATGATCATGTAGTTTTGGGGTTTTTTGTTCTATTAGTATAGTTTATTATGTTAACTGATTGTCACATATTAAAGTATTTTTGCATTTATAGGATAAATACTACTTGGTCATGCTATGTATATTGATAATACAAAAGGTGAGTAGATAATATATACCAATCAAAAGATAGGTTCTGTCAGATTATATTTAAAGCAAAATAAGATCCAGCTATGTACTGTCTATAGCTGATGCACTTTACATTTAAAGACATAAAAATATAAAGAAATTGAAAGTAAAAAGGTGTATATTATCCAGCTGGTTCTTTGGAAAGGTCAGTCAAAGTTACAGACTATTAGGGAGACTAATAAACAAAGAGAAGACTCAAATTACTAGAATCAGAAATGAAAAGGGGGATAGCACTACCAACCTCACAGAAATAAAAAGTATTATAAAGGAATACCCAGAACAACTGTATGCCAATTATTTAAAAAACTATCAGATGAACAAATTTTTAGAAAGACAAAAAGTACCAAAGCTTATTCAAGAACAAGTTACAACACAGAACAACTAAACAGGATAAATTATAGTCAAAAAAGTACTCACAAGAAAAGTCCAGGACCAGGAAGCTCCACAAGTTGATAAAACACTTTACAAATTAAATATTACCCACTCACATTTTGTATTATTATTAGTATAATACATTTATGTCTGCCATTTTACACTTTGTTTTCTGTCTCATATCCCTTTTTTGTTCCCCTGCCCCTCCCATACTGCTTTCTTTTGAACTAAATTAATAACACATCATTTTAATTTGTAATATAGAATTTTAATTTTGTTAGTGATTTTTTTCACTGTGTTATTTCTTTAGTGATTGTTGTAGGCCATACCATGTATATCTTAACTTATCATAGTCAGTTTAAAATTTACAGTAACTTAATGCCAGTGAGCTACTGAAATTTTTCCCCCATGTAGATCTGTGCTTCTCCCTTGTGCTTCTCCTTGTGGTGATTTTCTTTTTTTAAAGATTTATTTATTTATTATTTATTTTGGGCGGGGGTCAGGTTGGGGAGGGAGGGGAGCGGGCAGGCCACTTCCATTGGTCTTCCATTTCTCTATTTTCATCCATCTTTGTTCTTTGGCCCGTGTGGGCCTCCCATTGTGGTGGCGTCTGTCGCTGCAGAGCACCGGCCCTGGGCGCATGCGCTCCAGAGCTCTGGCTCGGCAGTTGGACTCATCGGTCCAGCCACTCCGCGGCATGTGGGATCTTCCCAGGCCAGGGATTGAACCAGCACCCCTTGCACTGCAAGGCCAGGGATTGAACTGGCGCCCCTTGCACTGCAAGGCGGTGTCCTTACCCACTGGACCACCAGGGGAAAGCCCCCTTGTGGTGATTTTGTTACACATATTGATGTTGCAAGTGTTACAGACCCCATAATCCATTGCTGTAATTATTATTTTATATAAATTTGTCTTTTAAAGAAGTAGAGAGAAAGTGAGCAAGTATACATAACTTTTGCTATGTTGGCTTTATTATTTCGGGTTATCTTTATTTGTCCCTATGAATTTGAGGTCATTTCCTTACAGTTCAGTGTGGCTTTGCTCCCACCCATCTCCTTTGTGCTGCTGTGGACTATTATGTTACGTATGTTGTGTTTCTCTATTTTATACCAAACTGCTTTATGAAATTGCTTTGTAAATAAGGTGAGAAAAAATACGCACTTGTACTGTCTTTTATAATTATATAAATTACCTTTGCTAGTGTGCTTTTCTTTTCTTTATATATATTTGAATTACTTGCGCATTTCACTTGCTTTAAGCTTAAAGAACTTCTTTTAGTATTTCATGCAAAGCAGGTCTACTAGCAACACATTCTCTTAGTTTTTGTTTGTCTGGAAGTATCTCTGTATTTATTTCACCTTCATTTTTGCTGGATATAGGATTCTTGAGTGAGGCCTTTTGGTTTTCTCTGTGTGTTACTTTTTTGTACCTTGAATATGTTTTTCTTAACTGCCTTCTGAGTTTTTTTTTTTTGGCCACTTCTATTGGTCTTTCATTTATTTATCTTTGTTCTTTGGCCTGTGTGGGCCTCCCCTCGCAGTGGCCTCTCTCGTTGCAGAGCACTGACTCAGGGCACATGCGCTCCAGAACTCCAGCTCGGTAGTTGGACACATGGGTCCAGCCGCTCCACGGCAGGTGGGATCCTCCCAGGCCAGAGATGAACCGGCACCCCTTGCACTGCAAGGCGATATCCTTATCCACTGGACCATCAGGGAAGACCGAGAAGTCAGCATTTATTTTTCCTGCTATTCAAAATTTTGCCCTTGTCTTTGTGTTTCCAAATTTTAAGTGTATAGTATCTATTTGTAAATCTCTACATTTAACCTACCTGAGTTTGTTTAGCTTCCTGGAAGTATAGATTAATGTTTTGCAAAAGCTCTGAGCTGTTATTTCTTTGAATATTTTTTCTGCTTTATCTCCCCTCCCCGTTTCCCTCTTCTCTCCTTTTCTACTGGTATTCTCATTCATGTGTTGGTGTCCCTCATTTCTCTGACATTCTGTCTATTCTTTGTTCTGTTCTCCGTTTTTAATATTACATAATCTGTTGAACTTCAGTTTCACTATTTCTTCCTTCTCTTTCAGGCCCTTTTGTGAATTTTTCATTTCAGTTTTACGTTTTATCTAGAGAATTCCCCATTGGTTCTTTAAAAAATAATTTCGAGCTCTTTATTTATATTCTTTGATGTGAAGTTGTCACTATACCTTGCTTTACTTCTTTAGTCCGTGAGTTATTTGAACATACTCATATGGCTACTTTGAAGTCTAGGTAAATTTCGTTGAGATTCCCTGATGGTCCAGTGGTTAAAAAGTCTGCCTTGCAGTGCAGAGGTCACCAGTTCAGATCCCTGGCCCAGGAAGATCCTACATGCCGTGCTAGACTGGTGTGTCCAGTTGCAAGCCAGAGCTCTGGAGCGCATGAGCCCAGAGCTGGTGCTCTGCACCGAGAGATGCCATTGCAGTGAGAGGCCCACACATGCCGAAGAATAAAAGATGGATGAAAAATGTATAGGTCATGTTTTCCTTCTTTGTTTGTAATACTTGCATGTCTCATGATTTTTTGTTGTTGAAAACTAAAGAGTTGAAATACTATATTATAGAAACTCTTAGTATTGTCCTCTGCCCTTCTCCCACCCCTGACTTGTTATCATTGTTTATTTGGTGACTAGCTGGAAACCATGCTGTCTTGATGACTGTTGCTTTGTAGTATAGTCTGAACTTAGGGAGGCTGATCCCTCCAGCTCCATTCTTCTTTATCGGGATTGCTTTGGCTATCCGGGGTCTTTGTCTCCATATGAACTGTGCTATTTTTTGGTCTAGTTTTGTGAGTATGTCATTGATAATTTGATAGGGATCACATTGAATCTGTAGATGATATTTGGTAACCTGGTCATTTTCACAATATTGATTCTTCCGACCCAGGAACATGGAATAGCTCTCCATCTGTTTATGTCGTCTTTGATTTCTTTCATTAGTGTCTTGTAATTTTCTGTATACAGTTCTTTTGTCTCTTTAGGTAGGTCTATTCCTAGATATTTGATTCTTTTGGTTGTAGTGGTAAGTGGTATTGCATCCTTGATTTCTCTTTCTGATTTTTCATTATTTGTATATAGGAATGCTAGTGATTTCTGTGTATTGATTTTCTATTCTGTGACTTTGCTAAATTTGTTGATTATCTCTAGTAGTTTTCTAATAGTGTCTTTGGGGGTTTTCTATGTATATCATGTTGTCTGCAAATAGAGTTTTACTTCTTCTTTTCCAATCTGGGTTCCTTTGATTTGTTTTTCTTCTCTTATTGCTGTTGCTAGAACTTCCAGGACTATGTTGAATAATAGTGGTGAAAGTGGACACCCCTGTTTTGTTCCTGATCTTAAGAGGGAATACTTTCAGTTTTGGTGACTAGCTGGATTAGTTAGTGAACACCCTCCTTCCCCTACCCCCAGTATGAATCACGTTGTTCCTTAGTGCCCCTGGAGTAACAGTGGTTTGGGTGAGGATTTTCGGGGTGTCTCTTTCCCTGACCACACCCAGCTGTTAAGCTCCACTGACTGGTCTGTTGTTTTTCATAATGCCCTGAAGTATATATTGCTCCACGGACTGATCTGATCAGAGTTTAAATAAAAGGGCAAGCATTAGATCTGTGTATCTGAGATTTATTCTGATCCTGTAGGGCTTCTACCAGCTGCTTCTCACCTCAGTTCTCTCTGGCAACCTAACAGTCTGCAGTTTAGCTTACTTCTCAACAAATCTTTTAGTCTCCTCCCAGTTGTCTTTTGCAACAGTCTCTTCTGTTTTTAAGAGCATCCTTACACTCAGACTGAAGTCCATTTCTTGGGGAGAGATTTGAAGCCTTCTGTTTTATTGGTTGGTCTCTTTCTGGCCAGAATCTGGGGTGGTGGGATGGTGGAGTGTGTCTCCCTCTGCATTCCATGCTCTAGGAGCTGAGCCATTGGGTACAAGGAGATTAGGAGTAGCCTTAGGTTTTATATCTCTCCAGGCTTGAGACCTCAGATTTATGAATTACAAATGAGCTGGGTCTAGGGTAATCTGGTCCTGAGTGTTTTCATTTTGTTTTATCCAAGGCCCAGGGATTGGGATTAGGGTGGAGGAAGGTTGTTCCCCATCTGTCAGGCCCACTCATCTGAAACAGCCTCAGCAACAGGTAGCTGCAGGTAAATAGAGAAACACAGATGTCCTGCACATCTTGGGAAGATAATGTAGCACCTTCTCTTGTTGATTGTACTCATTGGCTGTCAATAAAAGTGGAAGGAGAGACTATTGTTTAAATTTGTTGATTATCTCTAGTAGTTTTCTAATAGTGTCTTTGGGGGTTTTCTATGTATATCATGTTGTCTGCAAATAGAGTTTTACTTCTTCTTTTCCAATCTGGGTTCCTTTGATTTGTTTTTCTTCTCTTATTGCTGTTGCTAGAACTTCCAGGACTATGTTGAATAATAGTGGTGAAAGTGGACACCCCTGTTTTGTTCCTGATCTTAAGAGGGAATACTTTCAGTTTTGGTGACTAGCTGGATTAGTTAGTGAACACCCTCCTTCCCCTACCCCCAGTATGAATCACGTTGTTCCTTAGTGCCCCTGGAGTAACAGTGGTTTGGGTGAGGATTTTCGGGGTGTCTCTTTCCCTGACCACACCCAGCTGTTAAGCTCCACTGACTGGTCTGTTGTTTTTCATAATGCCCTGAAGTATATATTGCTCCACGGACTGATCTGATCAGAGTTTAAATAAAAGGGCAAGCATTAGATCTGTGTATCTGAGATTTATTCTGATCCTGTAGGGCTTCTACCAGCTGCTTCTCACCTCAGTTCTCTCTGGCAACCTAACAGTCTGCAGTTTAGCTTACTTCTCAACAAATCTTTTAGTCTCCTCCCAGTTGTCTTTTGCAACAGTCTCTTCTGTTTTTAAGAGCATCCTTACACTCAGACTGAAGTCCATTTCTTGGGGAGAGATTTGAAGCCTTCTGTTTTATTGGTTGGTCTCTTTCTGGCCAGAATCTGGGGTGGTGGGATGGTGGAGTGTGTCTCCCTCTGCATTCCATGCTCTAGGAGCTGAGCCATTGGGTACAAGGAGATTAGGAGTAGCCTTAGGTTTTATATCTCTCCAGGCTTGAGACCTCAGATTTATGAATTACAAATGAGCTGGGTCTAGGGTAATCTGGTCCTGAGTGTTTTCATTTTGTTTTATCCAAGGCCCAGGGATTGGGATTAGGGTGGAGGAAGGTTGTTCCCCATCTGTCAGGCCCACTCATCTGAAACAGCCTCAGCAACAGGTAGCTGCAGGTAAATAGAGAAACACAGATGTCCTGCACATCTTGGGAAGATAATGTAGCACCTTCTCTTGTTGATTGTACTCATCTGTAATGTTTCTATGTCAATAAAAGTGGAAGGAGAGACAGAGTGGGTATTGGTTCAGATATAGCCAGCTCTCATTCTTCTTTCCCAGTTCTGTTTCGTTTTACTTGCTGTATACTCATAGGGCCATTTCCAGAGATTGCAGATGGTATTTGCTTTGTTATCATTTTCACTAGTTTCACTGGGGAATAGGTCCTTGGAGCTCTTCAGGCTGCTTTTGTTGGAAATGAAACTTATATTTTTAAATGAGTATTGCCATTCTTTGGTATTTTAGAGAAGAATATTCATGTGTCTTGAAAAGCTTAAAGGTTTTTTCCCCAGGGGAGGAAACTAGTAGGAAATGAACAGAAATTCTGTGGCAGAACATAATATTCTGTAAAATTAATGTGTATTTATAGCACCTTTGAGTTTACTCTGTAGCCCTGTTTTTTTTTTTTTAATTGAAAAATTTCTGATTTTTAACAGCAGTTGTGACATCATGATTTTAAAAACCCATTTAGAAAAGCATCATTTAATTACCTTGCTTCCTTTTTCTTTTTTTTTTGAATTATAAGCTTGGCATTTGGGAGTATAATTAATGTTTGGCTTTTGGTTTTGATAGAGGCAGTAATGAACCAGGAAAAAAGAAACAACATATCTGTCATATTGAAGGATGCGGAAAAGTATATGGCAAAACATCTCACCTACGAGCACATCTTCGCTGGCATACTGGAGAAAGACCTTTTATATGTAACTGGATGTTTTGTGGCAAAAGATTTACAAGAAGTGATGAGCTTCAGAGACATAGAAGAACCCATACAGGTTAGTTGATTTTAGGTCTTGTTATTTGTTTTCTTAGTGCTTAGGTGAAACTTTTAGTGATATCATGTGTTAGATACCACATTGGAAATACGAAAATTAAAGAGAGAGAATTCATTTTTGGAAATGTGAAAATTAGAATGCATTTTTGTGATTAAATGAAAGATGTTTAAGATCGAAATTCTTTACTTCATTTGTGAGATATATTTTCTGTGTTTTGCAAACTTTATCAACATAATTGCACAGCTTAGAATTTATTCCATTTGCTTATCTTTTATTCTTAGCATGTCAGCTGACATACATTACTTTTTGTGAGTATTTAAATTAATGAAGAAAGAGTTGAATTATCATTTTATTTGAGACCTTATTAGTTTTTATTTTTTTATAATCCAGATAATTGACTGAAGTATCAAGAATAATACAGCAAATATTTACCTAAACTCTCATTCAAAATTGGAAGCTATTGCTTGCCAGGTGGCTCAGCTTGTAAAATTGGCAGCTATTAGCATGTTATATTATCTTCTGTATTATATTGGAAAAATTATAATAATTTTATGTTATTTTTTTATATTATAGTTTGTTAACAAAACAAATCATATAAACTTGACATCATCTTTTTCCTCCTTCCTCTCAAAGACAACAGCTACCATGAATTTAGAGTATAAGTTTTTAGTACAGTTTTAATATGCTTACATATTTTGTTCATGGCTATTTATGTGAAGTACTATTTTGTGTGTTACATGAAGTTTTATATAAATAATGTTTTACAGTATCATAATTTCACTGATGTTTTACAATCTATGCAAGTTCATATCAAGCACAAATACATATATGTGTTTAAATGCATGTCTATTTCTTTTAACTGCTATGTAGTCTTCTAACACATTACTTAACTACACTGTTAATCCAGTCCCCACCCCGTTTAGATGACTTCAGGGTTTTTTTTGCTGTCACAAACTTTACTACTTTGAACATACAGTGACCATGTAAAAGAAGTAGAACGACTGGATCTTAGAGAGTGGGCATGTTTTATTTTGCTAGATAACCACTAGAGTCTCCAAAGTGGCTGTTACCATCTCTATTTCTCTAGCATTGATCAAGAGTTTTCACTGTGCTCTAAGTTCACCAGTATTCAATAGCATCAGGCTTTGAAAGTTTTTGTCAGATTAAAATGCTTTTTTATTTATTTAAATTGGTGTTTTTCTTAATTACAGTGAGATTAAGCATTTTTTATATGTTTATTTTTTGAATAGTTCAATTCTTTCTTCATTGGTTTTCAGTAGAACTTCTCTCATATATTATTGTCCCTTTTAAGAATAGCTCAGTTTCTGGGTCCTCTGTTTTATGTATTTGTCACTTTTTTTTTTTATAGTACAGCATTACTGTACTGTTTTAATAGAACCATGTATTCAGTTTTGATATCATATAGGGCAATTTTCCTCTTTTTGATATATAACACTGACCTTCTTTATTTAGAATCTATATGGTATATGTATTTGGGATTCTAATTATTGAATAAAGTAATAATTCGGGTGGTATTGTTGAATTAGACATTAAAGTTTAGCTTGAATCAGGGTACATGAAGGACAGAACGGGAATTAGAACTGACATTTATTGATCAGCTACTGAATATTAGGTGTTTCTAATATATTATCTCATTTGATTTTAACAGAAGTATTGTAATCTAGAAATTGACTCTATTTTTATATTAGAAAATAATCTCAGAGAAGAAATAATAGTTGCTAAATCTGTTTAAAGTGATAAATAAAAATTGCTTAGTTTGATGTGTACACAGGTTAGTAACACACATGAGTCTTAGTGTAATAGCTCAATAAGGGAGTTAGCATTATATTAAAAATAAGAATTTTAATTAAAAACATTTAAAACGTTTTCTGTAGTATATTATAGTGGCGTTTCTAATGCCACCTCACCTTTCATATTGACAAATCTGTTGTGATTAAAAATTAAACCCTTAACAGTATTGATGTCTGTTTAGAAAAATACTGTGCCAGTATTATTGGATGCAGTTTTTCCACCCTAGCTTATCAATCGGACATACTAGGGAAGCTGAGAAAGTTTGGAATCTCTCACACTATGATTTCATCATTTTTGGGAAATGATAAGTTTATAAACTCCTTTTTCGGCATACTCATACAGATAACACAAGACTGATAGCATTGATCAAGAGTTTTCACTGTGCTCTAAGTTCACCAGTATTCAATAGCATCAGGCTTTGAAAGTTTTTGTCAGATTAAAATGCTTTTTTATTTATTTAAATTGGTGTTTTTCTTAATTACAGTGAGATTAAGCATTTTTTATATGTTTATTTTTTGAATAGTTCAATTCTTTCTTCATTGGTTTTCAGTAGAACTTCTCTCATATATTATTGTCCCTTTTAAGAATAGCTCAGTTTCTGGGTCCTCTGTTTTATGTATTTGTCACTTTTTTTTTTTATAGTACAGCATTACTGTACTGTTTTAATAGAACCATGTATTCAGTTTTGATATCATATAGGGCAATTTTCCTCTTTTTGATATATAACACTGACCTTCTTTATTTAGAATCTATATGGTATATGTATTTGGGATTCTAATTATTGAATAAAGTAATAATTCGGGTGGTATTGTTGAATTAGACATTAAAGTTTAGCTTGAATCAGGGTACATGAAGGACAGAACGGGAATTAGAACTGACATTTATTGATCAGCTACTGAATATTAGGTGTTTCTAATATATTATCTCATTTGATTTTAACAGAAGTATTGTAATCTAGAAATTGACTCTATTTTTATATTAGAAAATAATCTCAGAGAAGAAATAATAGTTGCTAAATCTGTTTAAAGTGATAAATAAAAATTGCTTAGTTTGATGTGTACACAGGTTAGTAACACACATGAGTCTTAGTGTAATAGCTCAATAAGGGAGTTAGCATTATATTAAAAATAAGAATTTTAATTAAAAACATTTAAAACGTTTTCTGTAGTATATTATAGTGGCGTTTCTAATGCCACCTCACCTTTCATATTGACAAATCTGTTGTGATTAAAAATTAAACCCTTAACAGTATTGATGTCTGTTTAGAAAAATACTGTGCCAGTATTATTGGATGCAGTTTTTCCACCCTAGCTTATCAATCGGACATACTAGGGAAGCTGAGAAAGTTTGGAATCTCTCACACTATGATTTCATCATTTTTGGGAAATGATAAGTTTTTAAAACTCCTTTCTGTTGCAGTGCCATACTCATACAGATAACACAAGACAGCTTTAAGTATTTAAGCATTTACTTCAAAAAGTTTAATGACTTGGAGGCACAGTTTCTTTTTCTGAATGGTCCTCATCATTATCATCTTCTAAAAACTTGAATAATTCAGACTTTAATGTATTTAAGGTTTACTTGCAGTGTTCCAAACATCTTGAATATATCATACATGCAGTTTTTTATTTAAATACGTTACTTTGAAAAATATTCAACTTAGCATGAGATACTTATTACTTTTAAGGGTGTAATGTAAGTAATTTTCATTCTATGTATTTATTAAAGTTGTTGAAAAGAATATGAAACAATTACTTCGAAATAAACTAATATCAATTATGCATTTAATATGTTAAGTTGAAAGCCTTGGCCTTTCATGGCAAGAAATTGTGTTTTATTTTATGCCCAACCACTGTATCAAATAGAAACTCAGTCATCACCTTACTGTAAATGAATAAATGAATTATTTTTTCCACTGCTGATGAAAAGTACAGATTTTTTTTTTGCTTTCTTTAAAGTAAATTAAAATTTTTTCCAAATGATTTCTAAATATGGTATTTAACAGGCCAGGTCATGGGGAGGCAGAATGGATACATATATATTTGTGGCTGAGTCCCTTTGCCATTCATCTGAAACTATCACAGCATTTTTATTTGGCTATATCCGAATACAGAATAAAAAGTTTTAAATCAAGCCATGTATAAGAGCTTAATTGTTAATGGGAGTTTTTGGCCCACTCCCGTTCTCCTTTCCAGAGAAAATCATGTATTTTTACTGTTTATCTATTTTTTAATTAATCCTGTGATGGCTGCATATATCTATAGAATATGCTTATACTGTTATTTATTGTTATATCAGTATTAAATAAACACTTTGGATTCATGTATCAAGAGTTAAGAATTTACCTCATAGATGGCCAAGAGGCACATGAAAAACTGCTCTGCATTGCTAATCATCAGGGAAATGCATATCAAAATCACTTCACACCCTAGCTTATCAATCGGACATACTAGGAAGCTGAGAAAGTTTGGAATCTCTCACACTATGATTTCATCATTTTGGGAAATGATAAGTTTTAAAACTCCTTTCTGTTGCAGTGCCATACTCATACAGATAACACAAGACAGCTTTAAGTATTTAAGCATTTACTTCAAAAAGTTTAATGACTTGGAGGCACAGTTTCTTTTTCTGAATGGTCCTCATCATTATCATCTTCTAAAAACTTGAATAATTCAGACTTTAATGTATTTAAGGTTTACTTGCAGTGTTCCAAACATCTTGAATATATCATACATGCAGTTTTTTATTTAAATACGTTACTTTGAAAAATATTCAACTTAGCATGAGATACTTATTACTTTTAAGGGTGTAATGTAAGTAATTTTCATTCTATGTATTTATTAAAGTTGTTGAAAAGAATATGAAACAATTACTTCGAAATAAACTAATATCAATTATGCATTTAATATGTTAAGTTGAAAGCCTTGGCCTTTCATGGCAAGAAATTGTGTTTTATTTTATGCCCAACCACTGTATCAAATAGAAACTCAGTCATCACCTTACTGTAAATGAATAAATGAATTATTTTTTCCACTGCTGATGAAAAGTACAGATTTTTTTTTTGCTTTCTTTAAAGTAAATTAAAATTTTTTCCAAATGATTTCTAAATATGGTATTTAACAGGCCAGGTCATGGGGAGGCAGAATGGATACATATATATTTGTGGCTGAGTCCCTTTGCCATTCATCTGAAACTATCACAGCATTTTTATTTGGCTATATCCGAATACAGAATAAAAAGTTTTAAATCAAGCCATGTATAAGAGCTTAATTGTTAATGGGAGTTTTTGGCCCACTCCCGTTCTCCTTTCCAGAGAAAATCATGTATTTTTACTGTTTATCTATTTTTTAATTAATCCTGTGATGGCTGCATATATCTATAGAATATGCTTATACTGTTATTTATTGTTATATCAGTATTAAATAAACACTTTGGATTCATGTATCAAGAGTTAAGAATTTACCTCATAGATGGCCAAGAGGCACATGAAAAACTGCTCTGCATTGCTAATCATCAGGGAAATGCATATCAAAATCACTTCACACCATGAGAATTGGCTATTATCAAAAAGAGCACAAGTAGAAAATATTGGTGAGGATGTGGAAAAAAGGGAACCCTTTTGTATACTCCTGGTGGCAGTGTAAATTGGTGCAGCCACTCTGGAAAACACTGTGGAGGTTTCTCAAAAAAGTAGAAATAGAACTACTATGCTATCCAACAAGTCCACTCCTGGGTTTATGTTCAAGGAGTACGGGAAGTACTAATTTAAAAAGATACATGCACCTGTATATTCATATCAGCATGATTTACAGTTACCTAGAAATGGAAGCAGCCTAGGTGTCCATCAATATGTAGAGTGAAATGAGTTAGACCATTACTGTATGATATGACCTATATGTGGAATTTAAAATAAACAACAAACTAGTGAATATTCTTTTAGAAAAGAAACAAACTCAGATACAGAGAACAAACTAGTGATTACAAATAGAGAAATGGGGTAGGTACAGTTTAGGGGTAGGAAATTAATAGGTACAACTGTTAGGTATAAAATAAAATATAGGGATATATTGTATAACACGAGGTGTATCACCAATATTTTGTAGTAACTATAAATGAAATATAAAATAGTGAATAAAAGCAGTGAATCACTATTTGTACTCCTGTAACTTACATAATATTGTGCATCAACATACTTCATTTTAAGAAAATGGACATTAAGGTAAAAACTGACAAATCAACACTCCCCGCAACATGGCTCACCTCACTTTATACTGTCAATGACGTTGCATCCTGTCTTTAACTGTGTACAGACCAGATGTTGTGTCATGACTCTCTGCTCTGTAATACCATGGTGCCATGTCTGTCCTTCGTTTCCATCCCTTTCTTCTTTTTTTAATTAATATTTTTATATTTTTACAGAGCTTTGTTGTTTACAGATATGTATGTTCCCAGGTTAGTCATATGTATATCCCTGGCCCCCTCACTCCTCCACCCCACTCCCAGTCCCTACCCCGTCCCATCCCTCCAGACTGTTGCACAGTGCCCTTGTAGGATCTGCTATTCCCATGGCGCAATGACGGTAGCTGTCTTTTTCACACATGATAGTATAGGTTTCCATGTTACTCCCTCTGTGCCTCGCACCCACTGTTCATGCCCCACCATGTCCATATGTCTGTTCTCTATGTCTGTTTTTCCATCACTTCACTACGTGTGTTATCTTTACCCTCTTACTAGATTTCATATATATATGTGTTAGTATACTGTACTTGTTTTTTGACTTATTTCACTTTTTATGATAGGTTCTAGATCCAGCCACCTCATTAGGACTGATTCGTCTGCATTTCTTTTTACAGCTGAGAAGTACTCCATTGTACATATGTACCAGAGTTTTTTTTATCCATTCGTCGATGGCTATCTAGGTTGCTTCCATGTTCTAGCTATTGTATAGAGAGCTGTAATGAACATTGGGGTACAGGTGCTTCTGTCAGTTTTGATTTCATCAACGTATAAGCCTGAGAGTGGAATTGCTGGGTCGTATGGTGCTCCTATTTGTAGTTTTATAAGGAATCTCCATACTGTCTTCCATAGTGGCTGTATCAATTTACATTCCCACCAGCAATGCAAGAGGGTACCCTTTTCTCTACACCCTCTCCAGCATGTATTGTCTATCGATTTGTTGATGATTGCCATTCTGACAGGTATGAGGTGATATCTCATTGTAGTTTTAATTTGCATTTCTCTAATTATAAGCTAGGTTGATCTTCGTTTCATGTGCTTTTTGGCCATCTGTGTGTTTTCTTTGGTGAGGTGTCTCTTTAGGCCTTTTTCCCATTTTTTGATTGGGTTCGTTTTTCCCGTGCTGAGTTGTCTGAGTTGCTTGTAGATTTTGGAGATTAATTCTTTGTCTGTTATTTCATTTGCTTGGATTTTCTCCCATTCTGTGGGTTGTGTGTTCACCTAGTTTGTAGCTTCTTTTGCTGTACAAAAGCTTCTACGTTTCATTAGGTCTCACACGTTCAATTTTGTTTTTAGTTCTGCTGTTCTAGTAGGCGGGTCATGGAAGATCTTGCTTTATGTCCTTGAGTGTTTTGCCTATATTCTCCAAGAGTTTGATGGTTTCAGGTCTTCCATTTAGGTCTTTAATCCATTGTGAGTTGATCTTTGTGTATGGTGTCAGGGAATGTTCCAACTTCACTTTTTTGCATGTAGCTGTCCCGTTTTCCCAGCACCATTTGTTGAGGAGGCTGTCTTTATCCCATTTTATAATTTCGCCTCCTTTGTCAAAAAGAAGGTACCCATAGGTGCGTGGGTTTATCCCTGGGTTCTCGATCTGGTTCCATTGGTCTATAGTTCTGTGTTTGTGCCAGTACCATACTGCCTTGATAACTGTTGCTTTGTAGTAAAGTCTGAAGTTAGGGAGTCTGACCCCTCCAGCTCCATTTTTCTTTCTCAGGATTGCTTTGGCTATTTGGGGTCCCTTTTAACTTCTCTCACCTAAGCTGTTACTATCTCTTCTCTGTCTCTTAATGTTAAAATGCTTACATTTTCTTTATCAATCACTACCTTTTTTTTTATAACTTAGTTCTTAAAAGTTGAAAATTAGTAAACAAGGAATAATTGCATTATGGTTATGTGATAGACTGTGATTATGTGGTTAACATATACTTTCCTGTGTATTTTTTGTTTGTTTTTCCCCTGAAGTTTCACATTTCCTTCTTGCCCCTTGCATTAGTTAACTTTATCACCTCTTCTGGTTATTTTAACTTTCCAAGAGAAGTATCCATTCCATCCATTTTCTCCTTACTCCTACAGGTCTCCAGCTTTCTGATCAAACACTGATTGATTCCTCCCTAGGGCTGCTGCACTGCTGTACTTGTGAAATCTTTCTTCCTTGTTGGTTTGGATCCAGTGTTCTCAAGATCTCA
Organism: Tragulus kanchil; assembly: GCA_022376925.1. Taxonomy (NCBI): domain Eukaryota; kingdom Metazoa; phylum Chordata; class Mammalia; order Artiodactyla; family Tragulidae; genus Tragulus; species Tragulus kanchil. Next base: position 106,282,166 of record JAIOJX010000030.1, on the reverse strand, counting down.
CATCCTCAGTTTTCTCAATTTATTCCCTTGATTTCTGGAAAACATTCTGAAATGCTTCCTACAAAAAGGCATAGGGAAATAGATTTGTTTGAATATGCCTTTACCTTTTTGCTTTTCAACTTAATTGATAGTTAACGCTAATATGGAATTCTAGGTTGAAAACTATATTCACTTGAAACATTAATGACACTGCTCAGTTGTCTTCTTGTATTTGTTTTACTAATAAGTTTATTGTTACTTATATTTTGTAGGTGTCCTAATTTTTCCCCTTTAGCTTTTTTTTTTTTTTTTTTTGTCACTTCTATTGATCTTTCATGTATTTATCTTTGTTCTTTGGCCTGTGTAGGCCTCCTGTCGCAGTGGCCTCCCTTGTCACAGAGCACCGACTTCAGGAGCATGCGCTCCAGAGCTCCAGCTTGGTAGTTGAACATACCGGTCCAGCCGCTCTGCGGCACGTGGGATCTTCCCAGGCCAGGAATTGAACCGGCACCCCTTACACTGCAAGGCAGTGTCTTTACCCACTGGACCACCAGGGAAGCCCCCCATTAGCTTTTAAGAGGTATTTTATTACTTTATTTTGAAGTGATTTTATACTTACAGAGGAGTTGCAGAGATAGTATAGAGAGTTTGCAGTTACCCCTCATCCAGCTTCCTCTGTTACTAACCTCTACCTTAATACAATGTTAAGCAATTACTGTTGGTACAGTACTACCAATTAAACTACAGGTTTCCTGACGAATATACTTTTTCTGTTCTAGGATTCAGTCCAAAGTTCCACATTGCATTTATTTGTCATGACTCTTTACTCCTGCAGTCTGTGAAATTTCCTCTTTATTTATTCATTTATTTTTTCAGTTTCTTTTTTTTTTTAATTTAATTTTTTAACTGAAGGATAATAGCTTTGCAGAGTTGTGTCGTTTACTCCCAAATATCAATATACATCAGCCACAGGTGTACATACATTCCACCCTCCTGAACTTTGCTCTCATCTCCCTTCCCATCCCACCCCTCTATGTTGTTACAGAGCTCCTGTTTGAATTCCCTTAGTCTTACTGAAATTTCTTCATTTTTTTTCCTGTTCTTTTTCTTACTTTGACACAAACAGGTTAGATATCTTATAGAATATCCGTCAATTTGAGTTTGTCTTATATTTTCTCATGATTGGATTGAGGTTATGAATTGTGTGTCTAATTGCATCATATCAGGGAGTACATGATATCAGTATATCTTATTATTGGTGATGTTAGTGTTAATGAATTAGTTAAGAAAATACTTCCTAGGTCTCTCCACTGGTGAAGTTTTTCTTTTTTCCTTTCCATGTTTTGTTCATTAGAAGCAAGTGACTAAGATCATTCAATAATCAAGGGGAAAATGAATTAAGCTCCATTTCCTGGAGGGAAGAGTATCAAAGAATTTCTGAACTTAAAATAAAAAAGGGTTTCCCTGGTGGTCCAGTGGGTAAAGACACCGCCTTGCAGTGCAAGGGGCGCCGGTTTGAGCCCTGGCCTGGGAAGATCCCGCGTGCTGCAGAGCAGCTGGACCCATGTGTCTGACTACCGAGCTGGAGCTCTGGGGCGCATGCGCCTGGAGCCAGTGTTCTACGATGAGAGAGGCCACTGCGACAGGAGACCCACACAGGCCAAAGAACAAAGATGCAAATAAATGAAAGACCAATAGAAGTGGTCATAAAAAAGAAAACAGCCGTAGTAATTAGTAAATATTTTGGAGGAGATTCTTTGAGGCTGCACAACTATCCTGTTTTCTCTTAAAAAAAAAAAATACTGTTTTCACTTTTAGCATTCCTTGTTGTATCTTACCTGCAGATGTAATGTAATGTTCTGTGTGATGTTACTGTGATATACTAAATATCATTTTCTGTCTCTGTCCCTGTTTGTACAATTTTAGTTCTGACTCTAACATAGATTTATATTTTCTTTCCCAGTTACTTGTTTATTCAGTCATTTATTTTCACCACTCTGGTATGGATTCATGAATATTTATTTTTTGAGTTATGATCCAATTTCATCCTTACAGGCATATCTCAGGGATGTTCCCAGTTTGGTTCCAGGCCACCTCAGTACACTGTGAATATCTCAGTAAAGCCAGTCACACAACTTTATTGGTGTCTTGGTGCTTGTGAAAGTTAGGTTTACACAATACTATACTCATAAGCATACAGTAGTATTACATTTTGGAGACGAAAATGGCAACCCACTCCAATATTCTTGCCTGGGAAATCCCTTGGACAGAGGAATCTGGTGGGCTCCATGGGGTTGCAAGAGAGTCAGACATAATTTAGCAACTAACAAGTTAAGAACAAAAAGTTTAAACATGATACTTCGGTGATGTTAGTGTTAATGAATTAGTTAAGAAAATACTTCCTAGGTCTCTCCACTGGTGAAGTTTTTCTTTTTTCCTTTCCATGTTTTGTTCATTAGAAGCAAGTGACTAAGATCATTCAATAATCAAGGGGAAAATGAATTAAGCTCCATTTCCTGGAGGGAAGAGTATCAAAGAATTTCTGAACTTAAAATAAAAAAGGGTTTCCCTGGTGGTCCAGTGGGTAAAGACACCGCCTTGCAGTGCAAGGGGCGCCGGTTTGAGCCCTGGCCTGGGAAGATCCCGCGTGCTGCAGAGCAGCTGGACCCATGTGTCTGACTACCGAGCTGGAGCTCTGGGGCGCATGCGCCTGGAGCCAGTGTTCTACGATGAGAGAGGCCACTGCGACAGGAGACCCACACAGGCCAAAGAACAAAGATGCAAATAAATGAAAGACCAATAGAAGTGGTCATAAAAAAGAAAACAGCCGTAGTAATTAGTAAATATTTTGGAGGAGATTCTTTGAGGCTGCACAACTATCCTGTTTTCTCTTAAAAAAAAAAAATACTGTTTTCACTTTTAGCATTCCTTGTTGTATCTTACCTGCAGATGTAATGTAATGTTCTGTGTGATGTTACTGTGATATACTAAATATCATTTTCTGTCTCTGTCCCTGTTTGTACAATTTTAGTTCTGACTCTAACATAGATTTATATTTTCTTTCCCAGTTACTTGTTTATTCAGTCATTTATTTTCACCACTCTGGTATGGATTCATGAATATTTATTTTTTGAGTTATGATCCAATTTCATCCTTACAGGCATATCTCAGGGATGTTCCCAGTTTGGTTCCAGGCCACCTCAGTACACTGTGAATATCTCAGTAAAGCCAGTCACACAACTTTATTGGTGTCTTGGTGCTTGTGAAAGTTAGGTTTACACAATACTATACTCATAAGCATACAGTAGTATTACATTTTGGAGACGAAAATGGCAACCCACTCCAATATTCTTGCCTGGGAAATCCCTTGGACAGAGGAATCTGGTGGGCTCCATGGGGGTTGCAAGAGAGTCAGACATAATTTAGCAACTAACAAGTTAAGAACAACAACAGCATTTACATCTAAAAACGCAATGTACATACCTTAATTTAAAAATGCTTTATTGCTTAAAATAATATTAACTGTCATTTGAGCCTTCAGTGAGTTGTGACATGAAAGATCAGTGGACACAGATCAGCCTCATGAACATAATAGAAACATGACACAAAGATAGAAAATGAGCAGATGCTCTTGGTGCTTGTAGACTTGCTGGATACAGGTTACCACATTGAGTTTTTAAAAAACAGTATTTGCAAAGCACAGTAAAACAAAGCATGATAATATAAAACCAGATATTCCTGTTTTCCTTATCTTGATCATTTTGTTCTATTTTTAACCATTGAAAGTTGTTTCAGATTGCCTCCCCTGTCCTTTTGACATATCCTCATCCTGTGTTTTATAACTTTAAGAGCTTTCTTTTAATCTTTGGTATTCTGTTAATTTTATGATTATATATGTAAGTGTAAGTGTTCATATACAGTGTAGTTTTGGTTAGACTTTTTTATTTTTTGCTCATTTTGAACTCTTACTAGATGTATGTTGAACTCCCTATATTGATTTTTTTTCCCACAACTTTTCTCTTTTGTCTTTTTACCTTTTCTTATATTTTCAGTGAGATTCCTTAGTTTTAGCTTCACATCTTTCTGTTGTTGGTGTTTCTTTTCCAAGAGTACCTTTTGTTTCTTTTTTATTGCATCTTGTTTTCACTGTATAAATGCAGGAACTTATTGGAAGTCTCTTGTTTCCTCCATGGTCATTTTTTTTTTTTGTCTGTATCTCACTGTTTCTGAGATTGTAGGTTTGCCTGTATTGTCCAATGATCCCTGGCTTTAATTTGGATAGATGATGATGATGAAAATCACTGATGAATATGTTAAGTGAAAGATTATGAAATCATTGTGAACTGGTGACCTTCTTTTTAGAAAATTGGGTAGGGACCTTGTGTGTTATATTGGAAGATACCTAATTATCAACATATAGTATTACAGTGTGGGGCCATATTTTTTAGATAGAAATTCCAAATATTTTGCTCCAATTTTTATAATAGTGGGACTAATATTCCATGGACAGTCTTCAGTTTACTGTTTTGTGCTCCACATCACGCCACCCGTTATTTTAGTTCCAGGCTTCTACTGAGTTCTACAAAAGACAGATTGATTCTATTCTAGCACATACCCTCTACCTTGATAGTCTCTATTCTGATTTGCAAAAATGTGCTACAGTTAAACTTATGTAGCAATGTGTAACAGAAGTGAGTTTCACGGGACTTTTTTTCCCCCGTTTGTTCTCCCCAGCTTTGGCCCTGTGGGCACTGAATAGCAGGCATAGATAGCAAACACTCTAGGAGAAACCATTTATACCTGGTAAAAATGCTGAGAGAAGGGGCGCTTTATTCCAAGACTAGCCCCATTAGTAGGTTGTACTGTAGTAGTAGCAGCAGGAGCAACTAAAATCTTGAGAAAACACCTATATCTCTGGGTAGAGGAATCAGGAAGTATTGGGCCCTTGTTTTCCAGTGAATGTGAGGGGAATTCCTTTTTTTTTCTGTCTTGTCATTTCACTCTGAAGGTAATGCCAGTCATGATGTACATGCAGAATAATGAAAGAATCCTCAAGAATACTGACTTTCTGTCAAGAGAAACCAGGAAAAAAGATGCCTAGGGATTGGAGAATATGAGGATAAGTTTCTAGAGATCTGTAAATGGTGATTCCCAATTTTGTGTATGGAAAAGAATAAGTTCTAGACTCACCCCTGAACTGCACACGAACAGAGCAATCCCAAAGAACCATAGCCAAGGCCTCAAAGACTGAACTGTATTATGAACTACCACCTAATTTCTGACATGTGCTAGGCATTCCCAAAGAGCATAATAAAATCTTTGAAAATAAATTAATATTGGAACTACTAATGAAGGAATGCAAGCTAGCACTTTCAGTATGAACTTAAAGGGGTTGTTTCACTAAAACAAACCTCTTTTCTAGAGGATTTGTAATAGGACCCAGAGTCGCCATAATATAATATGGAAAATGTCCAGAATACAATCCAGAATTACTCAACATACTATGCATCAACCACGTCATGATGATCCACATTTGTTAGAATTACTAGACAAAAGACGTTAAAGCATATATTGTAACCATCATCCATGGACTAAAGGTAAATATACTTGCAATAAAAGAAAAGTCAGAAGTTTTCAACAGCACAATTAAAACTGTAGGAAAGAACTAATAGTGCAGAAAACAATCCAGTAGTGAAAAAGTAGCATTTTTGTGCAAAAAAGGGATCTTTGACTTACATACCTCCTTTTTTTTTTTTTTTTTTTTAATGAAAAGCTATCTCAGAGTCACTGGGACCTATATCTAAACCTGAAACTATAGAACCTTTTAAGTAAAATATAGGATGAAACCGTTGTGACCTTGAGTTAGACTCAATGTTTAATATATCAAAGTAAAATCCATGGAAGAAGAATTGACAAATTGGACTATATAAAAACTAAATACTTCTGCTCTGTGAGAAAATTCTGAAAACTGTAGTCACAGACTAGAAGAAAATATTTGAAAATCATACATCTGACAGTGTGCTTTCCCTTTGAAAAATAATTATCAAACCTCAACAGTATGTGAACAAGAGCACACTTTTTAAGGATTGGCAGAGGGCTTCCCTGGTAGCTCAGTGGTGAAGAGTTCGCCTGCCAATGCAGGAGACATGGGTTCAATCCCTGATCTGGGAAGATCCCACATGCTGCGGAGCAACTAAGCCTGTGAGCCATAACTTTTTGTGAACAACAAAACTCTGTAAAAAATTTTAAAAGAAGAAAAAAAAAGAAAAGAATTGGCAGAAGCCAAGGAATAAAGATGGATGAATATAAATAAATAAAAAACCAATAAAATAGGCCAAAATTAAAAAGCAAAAAAAAGAATTGGCAGAGATCCAGACACTTAAGAGGATACATATGTGGCAGATAAGTACATGAAAAGATGTTCAGCATGTTCTTGTATTTGTGGAAATGCAAATTAAAGCCACAACAAGATACCTGTCACTTCCTAGAATGGCTAAAATAAAAAACGAGAGTACCAAAATCCTGATAATTACAAGTATTGATAAGATTGCAGAGCAACTGGAACTTCACTGCTGTTGGAAATGCAAAATGACACAGCACCTTTGGAAAACGTTTTGGCATTTCCTTGTAAAAGTTAAACATACGCTTAGCCATCTGAACTTGCATCCACTCTCAAGTATTCATGCCAACTTTGAATATATAATCACCCAAACTAGAAACAACCCAAATGTCCTTCAGCTTGTGAACGGAAGAAATATTGTGGTATGTCAATATGTTGGAGTACTTTACTACTGCACAATGTAGAGGAATGAATTATGAATATACACAGCCACATGGATGAATTTCATGCTAAGTAAAAGCACCCAGCTTCAAAAGGCTATCAGTCGAATGATTCCATGTACATTTACATGATGTAAAGAAGAATAAAAACTGTACAAATGGAGAACAGATCAGTATTTGCTAATGTGTGATGAAGGAGAGTTTGAATGTGAAAAGACAGGAATGAATTTTTAGAAGTGGTAGCAGCTCTTTGTTGGAATTCTGATGATAGCTCCATGATTTAATGTGTTTATCAAAACTCACGGAACTGTGTAACAGAAAGAATGAATTCTGCTATATGCAAAATTTCAAAAGCATGAAAAAGAGGGAGATTTTCTAATTAATTTCTCCTTTTAACAATCCCAAAGAATTTCTTACTTAGCCTCATGCATATGACTTCGTATCATGCAACATGTCTCTTAACTTTACCAAAAATGATAGGAGTTAGAGCCAAAGGAACTCCTGAAAACGACTTTGTGCAATCCACCGTTTTATAAATAAGAACTAAACTTAAGTTTTAAGAGGTTGATTGAGTTTTTTATGAAGGCCTCAGACTTTGTTGAACCAAGTTGAGTTATATAGTGATAGATAGGAATGTGCCATGTAAGCAGTAAATTGAGACAGGCAGTGATTGTTAACATACCTGATCCCATCCAGTGTGCTGTATTTCTGAATGCTCTTTAAAATCCACTTTCTCATTTCATCCTTTGAGCAATAGCATAAAATAGTATTTCTGTCATTCCCAGTTAAAGATGAGAACTGGAGAAACAAGTTGCCCCAAATTATATGACTGTAGGTGGAACAGAGTCAAAATTTTTATCCTGAAGTAGACTAGCTGAGAAAAGAAAGAAAGGATGATGGTGTCAGGTGTACAAGCAGTTCAGTGTTTGGGAACCATGGTATTTTTGGCAATAGATAAAAAAGTTAGGCAGAGGTCAATAGCATGTTACGTATATTAGATTTTGGCTTTTTTTTCCCTGCAGTGATGGAAAATGAGGAACCACTGGAAATTTTCAGCAGATAATCAGATGGTCACCTTTTCATTTTCAACCACTTGATATTTGTATAGAGGATAGATTCATAGGGAAAAACTTTGAGACCAGTTAGCAGAGACAGTAGGAACTTCTGCTAATAGATCCTAATAGAACAGAATTTGTAAGGTGTACTTGGGTCCTGTTTAAGAGATATTTGTGTAATAAAATGGACAGGACTTGGTGACTGATCAGATGTGAGAAAAGAGATGAAAAGAATCAGTGATGACTACTACACTTGAAGTGGAGAATACAGGAAGAGGATAGGTATCCTGTGGAAGTGTCTATCTCCTATTGCCTCTGTTGATTTTGCTTCTTGTGGTTTGAAGCTCTGTTGGTAGATACATACATACTTCTAATGGTTGTTACTTCTTGGTTGACTGATACTTTTACTGTTACAAAGTATCCTTCCTTATCTCTATTAGTAATGTTTATCTTACTAGTCTAGTATTAGTGTAACCATTCCAGCTCTGCTTCTACACTGTATCTGTTTTTTTTTCCATGAGACAATCAAACCTACATAAGAATTTCTTACTTAGCCTCATGCATATGACGTATCATGCAACATGTCTCTTAACTTTACCAAAAATGATAGGAGTTAGAGCCAAAGGAACTCCTGAAAACGACTTTGTGCAATCCACCGTTTTATAAATAAGAACTAAACTTAAGTTTTAAGAGGTTGATTGAGTTTTTTATGAAGGCCTCAGACTTTGTTGAACCAAGTTGAGTTATATAGTGATAGATAGGAATGTGCCATGTAAGCAGTAAATTGAGACAGGCAGTGATTGTTAACATACCTGATCCCATCCAGTGTGCTGTATTTCTGAATGCTCTTTAAAATCCACTTTCTCATTTCATCCTTTGAGCAATAGCATAAAATAGTATTTCTGTCATTCCCAGTTAAAGATGAGAACTGGAGAAACAAGTTGCCCCAAATTATATGACTGTAGGTGGAACAGAGTCAAAATTTTTATCCTGAAGTAGACTAGCTGAGAAAAGAAAGAAAGGATGATGGTGTCAGGTGTACAAGCAGTTCAGTGTTTGGGAACCATGGTATTTTTGGCAATAGATAAAAAAGTTAGGCAGAGGTCAATAGCATGTTACGTATATTAGATTTTGGCTTTTTTTTCCCTGCAGTGATGGAAAATGAGGAACCACTGGAAATTTTCAGCAGATAATCAGATGGTCACCTTTTCATTTTCAACCACTTGATATTTGTATAGAGGATAGATTCATAGGGAAAAACTTTGAGACCAGTTAGCAGAGACAGTAGGAACTTCTGCTAATAGATCCTAATAGAACAGAATTTGTAAGGTGTACTTGGGTCCTGTTTAAGAGATATTTGTGTAATAAAATGGACAGGACTTGGTGACTGATCAGATGTGAGAAAAGAGATGAAAAGAATCAGTGATGACTACTACACTTGAAGTGGAGAATACAGGAAGAGGATAGGTATCCTGTGGAAGTGTCTATCTCCTATTGCCTCTGTTGATTTTGCTTCTTGTGGTTTGAAGCTCTGTTGGTAGATACATACATACTTCTAATGGTTGTTACTTCTTGGTTGACTGATACTTTTACTGTTACAAAGTATCCTTCCTTATCTCTATTAGTAATGTTTATCTTACTAGTCTAGTATTAGTGTAACCATTCCAGCTCTGCTTCTACACTGTATCTGTTTTCCATCCTTTTACTATTAGTCTTCTCATGTCTTTGAATTTAAAGGTAGCTTCTTGTAGATAGCATATAGCGTATAGATGTAGCATTTTGTTTTTAGATGCATCCTGTCAGTTTCTGCCTTTTGATTGGAGAGTTTAATAATGCATATTTAGTGCAGTTACTGATAAGGACTTCTGTTTTAGTATTTATTTTCATGTCTTCTTTTTTGTTCCTTTGTTTTTCCGTTATTGACATTTTGTGTTAAATATTGCTAGTGTTAATTACTTTGTAATTGCTTTGAATACCTGTAGGTATACAGATATATATATTTGTATGTGTCTATAAATACATATATATATATAGAGAAAGAAAGTACAATATATATAGTTATCGTCTTAGTGGTTCCTGCTTTGGTTGATTACAGTTCACATGTTATAGCAGTCTGATTTGGATTAAGACCAACTTTATTTCAGTAGTGTACAGAAACCTTTCTCCACCATAGTTCTGCCCCATTTACGCTGTTACTTTCACTAATTGGATTTTTGTATATTATGTACCCACCAATACGGACTTGTAAGTATTAAACTAATTAGGGAGTAGTAATAAGTAGAGAAAATGCATTTATGCTTTTGTATTTGTCTGTATAGTTCCTTTACCTGGTGTTCTTTATTTCTTCATGTGTATTCTAGCTATCGCTTAGTGTCTTTTCGTTTCAGCCTGAAGGATACCCCCCTACCCCCCTCCTTAATATATATTCTAAGTGAGACATATTCCTTCAGTCATCAGTCTGGTAACTGAATCAATCTTCAGTTCCTCCGTATTTTTGAAAGATAGTTTTGTTGTAAATACAATTCTTGGTTGACAGGATTTTTTTCCTTTCACCTCTTTGAATATATTCCATTGCTTTGAGACCTCCATGATCGCTAATGAGAAATAGCAGCGTTCTTTTTTTTTTTAATGATGATCCCCCTTGTAGATGATGAGTCACTTCTCTCTTGCTGCTTTCTAGATTTCTGTCTTTGTTTTTTGCTTTAAACAATTAGATTATTATGTGTCTCAGTGTGAAGTTCTTTTCTTTTAACCTACTTGAAGTTGCACTTCTTCCCTGTGTATATTAATGTTTTTCAAAAACATCATTTCCCCAGGCTGCTGGGAAATAAAAAAATGGCACTGGCAAGTTAAAACACCACAAAACTAGCTGTTCTTAACAGGGTTTAGCTATTTTCTTTATAAAACACTCTCTGAGTTATAGAAAGCCTTGATATATTTCCAGAGTTGAGTTGGTCTGATCGATTCTTTTCCCCCTGGTTTTCTGATTCCTTTCACAGAGGAGTGAATTTTTGGTCACCATCTTTACTGATATTACCTCTTTCATAATTGGGAGTGGGGTTTTCTCACTTTATTTCTAAGAATTATAAGGATTAGAAAGTTAACGAGTTCTTTTTGTGATACTTTCTATGGCACATCTTAGAGATCGAATTCCTATTTTAAGAATTTGCATCTTTATGTAGCCATCCATTTGTAGATGATAGTTGATACCATTAGAGTAGATAAGATGGAAATGAAAAATTACCCATGATGCAGATTGATGTCTACAAATTTTGTGATCTCAGATCACAGACAGTCTCTCACCACTAATTGGATTTTTGTATATTATGTACCCACCAATACGGACTTGTAAGTATTAAACTAATTAGGGAGTAGTAATAAGTAGAGAAAATGCATTTATGCTTTTGTATTTGTCTGTATAGTTCCTTTACCTGGTGTTCTTTATTTCTTCATGTGTATTCTAGCTATCGCTTAGTGTCTTTTCGTTTCAGCCTGAAGGATACCCCCCTACCCCCCTCCTTAATATATATTCTAAGTGAGACATATTCCTTCAGTCATCAGTCTGGTAACTGAATCAATCTTCAGTTCCTCCGTATTTTTGAAAGATAGTTTTGTTGTAAATACAATTCTTGGTTGACAGGATTTTTTTCCTTTCACCTCTTTGAATATATTCCATTGCTTTGAGACCTCCATGATCGCTAATGAGAAATAGCAGCGTTCTTTTTTTTTTTAATGATGATCCCCCTTGTAGATGATGAGTCACTTCTCTCTTGCTGCTTTCTAGATTTCTGTCTTTGTTTTTTGCTTTAAACAATTAGATTATTATGTGTCTCAGTGTGAAGTTCTTTTCTTTTAACCTACTTGAAGTTGCACTTCTTCCCTGTGTATATTAATGTTTTTCAAAAACATCATTTCCCCAGGCTGCTGGGAAATAAAAAAATGGCACTGGCAAGTTAAAACACCACAAAACTAGCTGTTCTTAACAGGGTTTAGCTATTTTCTTTATAAAACACTCTCTGAGTTATAGAAAGCCTTGATATATTTCCAGAGTTGAGTTGGTCTGATCGATTCTTTTCCCCCTGGTTTTCTGATTCCTTTCACAGAGGAGTGAATTTTTGGTCACCATCTTTACTGATATTACCTCTTTCATAATTGGGAGTGGGGTTTTCTCACTTTATTTCTAAGAATTATAAGGATTAGAAAGTTAACGAGTTCTTTTTGTGATACTTTCTATGGCACATCTTAGAGATCGAATTCCTATTTTAAGAATTTGCATCTTTATGTAGCCATCCATTTGTAGATGATAGTTGATACCATTAGAGTAGATAAGATGGAAATGAAAAATTACCCATGATGCAGATTGATGTCTACAAATTTTGTGATCTCAGATCACAGACAGTCTCTCAGAACAGCCTGTCAATCTTACTCTTTTTTTCAGCTTTCACATTATGTTAATAATTATGTTAAAATTCTCAAATCTTCTTTTTTCTTAAGGACATTATTTAACAGTTTTATTTTGAAAGTAACGTCATTACATTCAGCATCAACAATAATGATAACAGCCATGTGACTCACAGGTTTCTTAATATTTTCACTGTAATACTTTAGCACCCTCAAGTCTTCTTATTTCCCTTTTTATTCCCACTTAACTTTCCCATACTCTGTTTTAAGAAAAGCCACATAACTTCTCGCAAATTATCATTTCTCCCTCTTAATTTCCTTTAATCCACAGGTAATGATAGAGAATTAAGTGTACTTATGAAAGGATTCATTTAGATATTGTAGGCTGAGCAGGTAAGAGAAAGTGTCCAGGAGGGACTGAAGGGACCATCCTAATAGACATTGGAGGGAACCAGGGGTGACAGGTTCCTCAGTTTGAATAATGAGGTTTTTAAGAACAAAGCAAAATATGATTGCTGTATAAAGTGAGCTATATATAAAAGTCTGGTAAGAAATTGTATATACTCTAAAAATGGAAGTTTGATTAAAGTTGTGCATTGAACAAAGGGTATGTTTTTCACTTCGCTATAACAAATGCCAGACATTTAAAAATCCTCCTATTGTGGGTTGAATTGTGTCTCCCAGAAAGAGGCACAAGTCCTAACCCCTGGAATCTGTGAATGTGGCCTTATTGGGAAATAGTTCTTTGCAGATAAGATGAAGTCATATCTATGCCTACAGTCTAGGACTTAGGACCTGGTGGATATTAAATCCATTGACTGGCATCTGTGTAATAAAGGGAGGAGACACAGGAGAAAAAGCCGTGTGAAGACAGAGGGAAAGATTAGAGAGCTGCATCTACAAGCGGATCAATGCCAGGGATTTCCAGAAGTCACCAGCAGCTAGTAAGAGGCAAGGAGGGATCCTTCTCTAGAGCCTTTGAAGGAAGCGTTGTGCTACTGACACCGTGGTTTTGGGCATCTCGCTACTAACATGAGAGGGTGAATATCTGTTGTCTTTAAGCAACACAGTTGGTAGGTTTTGTTTTTTATTTAATACAGCAGCCCTTTGAAACTAATCTCTTAGATCACTCAAAGTTATTTTAATTGGTAAATATACAGATGTGTTGTCAAATGACAAACTTAGAAAAACAGTAATAATTCATAAAATTAATTCATAAAATGTGTTTTTTACATTGTATTAGCTTAGACTAGAGGGTAACTTTTGAAAATGAGATTATAGGTAGGACTCTGGCAACTAGATAATTGGCTGTTTGGTGGGTTACCTCAGATAAGTAAAACTTAAAAGATCTGATTTAGGGCTTCCTGGGTAGTCCAGTGGGTGGGGAGTCTGCCTTGCAGTGCAAGGGGCACTGGTTCTATTCCTGGCCTGGGAAGATCCCATGTGCCGTGGAGTGGCTGAACTGGTGTGTCCAATTGCTAGCCAGCGCTCTGGAGCTCACTCTCCCAGGGCCGGCGCTCTGCGGCAAGAGGGGCCACTGCAGTGGGAGGCCCATACAGGCCAACGATTTAAGATGGATGAAAATAAAGAAAGAACCAAAGAAGGAGGCCAAATTCAAAAAAAAAAAAAAAATCTAATTTATTCCATGTATCCCTTCAAGTCTATGATTCCATTGAAAATCTACGTTATATTCTTTCTAAGAGGAAATACCATTAATACCATGTTAGGAAATAACTACGTAACTTCATTTTTTTTCTTTATTTTTTAAAATTTTTTATTATTTTAAACCTTTATTTTGCTTTTAACTTTTACAGAGTTTTGTTTACAGATATGTATGTTCCCAAATTAGTCATATGTATATTAGTCATATGTATATCCCTCCCTTCCCACCCCTCCCAGCCATCACACAGCACCCCTGAAGGATCCCCTTTTCTCACAGAGTAATGACTATAGCTATTTTCTTCACTTATGACAGTACAGGCCTTCATGCTACTTCCTTTGTGCCTCCCACCCTCTGTTCCTTCCCCACAATATCCATATGTCCACTGTCCATGTCTGTCTTTCCATCGCTTCACTGCGTGTGCCATCATCACCATTCTACTAGATTCCATATATATGTGTTAATATACTGTATTTGTCCTTCTCTTTCTGACTGGCTTCACTTTTTATGATACATTCTAGAGCCAGCCACCTCATTAGGGCTGATTCTTCTGCATTTCTCTTTACACCTGTGTAGTATTCCATTGTATATATGTACCAGAGCTTCTATATCCATTTGTTCGTCGATGGGCATCTAGGTTGCGTCCATGTTCTAGCTATTGTATAGAGAATTGCAATGAACACTGGGGTACAGGTGCTTCTTTCAGATTTGATTTCATCAGGATATAGGCCTAACAGTGGGATTGCTGGGTCATAGGGTGCTTCTATTTTTAGTTTTTTAAGGAATCTCCATACTGTCTTCCATAGAGGCTGTATCAATTTACACTCCCACCAGCAATGTAGGAGTGTTCCATTTTCTCCGCAACCTCTCCAGCATTTATTGTCTGTCAATTTGTGGATGCTGACCATTCTGACGGGTGTGAGGTGATATCTCATTGTAGTTTTGATCTGCATTTCTCTAATTATAAGTGAAGTTGAACATCGTTTCATGTGCTTTTGGGCCATCTGTATGTCCTCTTTGGAGAGGTGTCTGTTTAGGTCCTTTTCCCGTTTTTTCATTGGGTTGTTCGTTTTTCCGGTGCTGAGTTGTCTTGAGTTGCTTGTAGATTTTGGAGATTAATTCTTTGTCTGTTATTTCATTTGCTTGGATTTTCTCCCATTCTGTGGGTTGTCTGTTCAGCTTTTTTGTGATTTCTTTTACTGTACAAAAGCTTTTAAGTTTCATTAGGTCCCACATGTTCATTCATCTTTTGAGTTCTGCTATTCTAGTAGGTGGGTCAGAGAAGATCTTGCTTTGATTGATGTCTTTGAGGGTTTTGCCTATATTTTCCTCTAAGAGTTTGATGGTTTCTGGTCTTCCATTTAGGTCTTCAATCCATTTTGAGTTGATCTTAGTGTATGGTGTCAGGGAATGTTCCAACTTCATTTTTTGGCATGTAGCTGTCCTCCCACCCTCTGTTCCTTCCCCACAATATCCATATGTCCACTGTCCATGTCTGTCTTTCCATCGCTTCACTGCGTGTGCCATCATCACCATTCTACTAGATTCCATATATATGTGTTAATATACTGTATTTGTCCTTCTCTTTCTGACTGGCTTCACTTTTTATGATACATTCTAGAGCCAGCCACCTCATTAGGGCTGATTCTTCTGCATTTCTCTTTACACCTGTGTAGTATTCCATTGTATATATGTACCAGAGCTTCTATATCCATTTGTTCGTCGATGGGCATCTAGGTTGCGTCCATGTTCTAGCTATTGTATAGAGAATTGCAATGAACACTGGGGTACAGGTGCTTCTTTCAGATTTGATTTCATCAGGATATAGGCCTAACAGTGGGATTGCTGGGTCATAGGGTGCTTCTATTTTTAGTTTTTTAAGGAATCTCCATACTGTCTTCCATAGAGGCTGTATCAATTTACACTCCCACCAGCAATGTAGGAGTGTTCCATTTTCTCCGCAACCTCTCCAGCATTTATTGTCTGTCAATTTGTGGATGCTGACCATTCTGACGGGTGTGAGGTGATATCTCATTGTAGTTTTGATCTGCATTTCTCTAATTATAAGTGAAGTTGAACATCGTTTCATGTGCTTTTGGGCCATCTGTATGTCCTCTTTGGAGAGGTGTCTGTTTAGGTCCTTTTCCCGTTTTTTCATTGGGTTGTTCTTTTTTCCGGTGCTGAGTTGTCTTGAGTTGCTTGTAGATTTTGGAGATTAATTCTTTGTCTGTTATTTCATTTGCTTGGATTTTCTCCCATTCTGTGGGTTGTCTGTTCAGCTTTTTTGTGATTTCTTTTACTGTACAAAAGCTTTTAAGTTTCATTAGGTCCCACATGTTCATTCATCTTTTGAGTTCTGCTATTCTAGTAGGTGGGTCAGAGAAGATCTTGCTTTGATTGATGTCTTTGAGGGTTTTGCCTATATTTTCCTCTAAGAGTTTGATGGTTTCTGGTCTTCCATTTAGGTCTTCAATCCATTTTGAGTTGATCTTAGTGTATGGTGTCAGGGAATGTTCCAACTTCATTTTTTGGCATGTAGCTGTCCAATTTTCCCAGCACCACTTGTTGAAGAGGCTGTCTTTGTCCCATTTTATATGCTCGCCTCCTTTGTCAAAAAGAAGGTGCCCATAGGTGCTTGGGTTTATCTCTGGGTTCTCGATCTTGTTCCATTGGTCTATAGTTCTGTGTTTGTGCCAGTACCATACTGTCTTATAACTGTTGCTTTGTAGTAGAGTCTGAAGTTGGGGAGGCTGATCCCTCCAGCTCCATTCTTCTTCCTCAGGATTGCTTTGGCTATCCGAGGTCTTTTGTGTTTCCATATGAACTGTGTTATTCTTTGGTCTAGTTCTGTGAAGAATGTCATTGGAAGTTTGATAGGGATCGCATTGATTCTATAGATGACATTTGGTAGTATGGTCATTTTCACAATATTGATTCTTCTGATCCAGGAACATGGAATATCTCTCCATCTGTTTAAGTCTTCTTTAATGTCTCTCATGAGTGTCTTGTAATTTTCTGTGTACAGTTCTTTTGTTTCTTTGCGTAGGTTTATTCCTAGATACTTGATTCTTTTGTTTGCAGTGGTGGAGGGGATTGCCTCTTTGATTTCGTTTTCTGATTTTTCATTGTTTGTGTATAGGAATGCCAATGATTTCTGTATATTGATTTTGTATCCTGCGACTTTGCTGAATTCATTGATTAGCTCTAGTATCTTTGTAATAGTGTCTTTGGGATTTTCTGTGTATAATATCATGTCGTCTGCAAATAGAGAGAGTTTAACTTCTTCCTTTCCAATCTGGATTCCTTTGATTTCTTTCTCTTCTCTTATTGCTGTTGTTAGAACTTCCAGGACTATGTTGAATAGTAGTGGTGAAAGTGGACACCGCTGTCTTGTTCCTGATCTTAGAGGGAATGCTTTCAGTTTTTCACCATTGAGGATAATGTTCTCTGTGGGCTTCTCATATATGGCTTTCACTATGTTGAGATAGGTTCCTTCTGTGCCCATTTTCTGAAGAGTTTTTATCATAAGTGGATGCTGTACTTTGTCGAAGGCTTTTTCTGCATCTATTGAGATGATCATGTGGTTTTTGTCTCTCAATGTGTTGATACGGTGTATCACATTGATTGATTTGCGGATATTGAAGAATCCTTGCATGCCTGGGATGAGCCCAACTTGATCGTGACGAATGAACTTTTTGATGTGTTGTTGAATTCTGTTTGCTAGGATTTTGTTGAGGATTTTGGCGTCTAGATTCATCAGTGAAATTGGACTACAATTTTCTTTTTTTGTGTTGTCTTTGCCTGGTTTGGGTATCAGGGTGATGGTGGCCTCGTAGAATGTGTTAGGAAGTTTTCCTTCCTATGCAAGTTTTTGAAAGAGTTTTAGAAGGACAGGCATTAGCTCTTCTTTAAATATTTGGTAGAATTCGGCTGTGAAGCCATCTGGCCTTGGGTTTTTATTTTTGGGTAGATTTTTGATCACAAGGTCGATTTCTGAGCTTGTGATTGGCTTGTTCAAAGTTTCTGTTTCTTCCTGGCTCAGTCTAGGGAGATTAATCTTCTCTAAGAAACTGTCCATTTCTTCCAGGTTGTCCAGTTTGTTGCCGTAGAGTTGTTCATAATAGTCTCTTAGAATCCTTTGGATTTCTGCATTATCCGTTGTAATCTCTTCTTTTTCATTTTTGATTTTGTTGATCTGGTTCTTCTCTCTCTTTTTCTTAATGAGTCTGGCCAGTTGCTTGTCAATTTTGTTTACCTTTTCGAAGAACCAGCCTTTTGTTTTATTTATCTGTACTATTGTTTCTTTCATTTCTTTTTCATTTATTTCGGCTCTGATCTTTATGTGTTCTCTTCTTCTGCTGGCTTTGGGGTGTTTTTGTTCTTCTTTCTCCAGTTGTTTTAAGCGTAAGGTTAAGTCGTCCGTTTGAGATTTTCCAAGTTTCTTGAGGTGGAATTGTATTGCTATAAACTTCCCTCTTAGAACTGCTTTGGCAGTATCCCATAGGTTTTGCACTGTCGTGTGTTCATTGTCGTTTTCTTTTAGGAATTGTTTTATTTCTCCTTTGATTTGCTCGGTAATCAGTTGGTTTTTTAGGGATGTGTTGTTTAATCTCCATGTGTTTGTGTTCTCAGCAGTTTTTCTCCTGTAGTTGATCTCTAGTCTCATTGCATTGTGGTCCGAGAGGATGGTTGATATAATTTCAGTTTTCTTGAATTGACTGAGGTTAGATTTGTGGCCCAAGATGTGGTCTATCCTGGAGAATGTTCCGTGAGCACTTGAGAAGAAAGTGTATTCTTCTGCTTTTGGATGGAAGGTCCTAAAGATATCGATGAGGTCCATCTTTTCTAGTGTGGCATTTAAGGCTTGTGTTTCTTTATTAATTTTCTGTTTGGATGATCTGTCCATTGGTGTGAGAGGAGTGTTAAAGTCTCCTACTATGATTGTGTTAGTGTCAATGTCTTCTTTTATGTCTGGAAGTGTTTGTCTTATGTATTGGGGTGCTCCTGTGTTGGGTGCATAGATATTTAGGATTGTTATGTCTTCTTCTTGGATCGATCCCTTGATCATTATGTAGTGTCCTGCCTTGTCTCTTTGAATCTTCTTTATTTTGAGGTCTATTTTGTCTGATATGAGGATTGCTACTGCAGCTTTCTTTTTTTTTTTTTTTTTATTCTTTATTTTAAAGGTTTTACAGAGTTTTGTTGTTCACAGACATGTATGTTCCCAGATCAGTCATATGCAAATCCATGGTCCCCACCCGCCCAGATCCCCCCATCCCACCCCTCCAGACCTGCAGCTTTCTTTTGATGTCCATTTGCATGGAATATCTTTTTCCAGCCTCTCACTTTCAGTCTATGAGGGTCTCTAGGTCTGAAGTGGGTCTCTTGTAAACAGCATATATACAGGTCTTGCTACTGGATCCATTCAGCCAGACTGTGTCATTTGGTTGGGGCATTTAGTCCACTGACATTCAAAGTAATTATTGATACAAATGATCCTGTTGTCATCTTCTTAGATGTTATGATGGCTTTGTTTCATGGATCTTCTCCTTTTTTACTTGTTGTCTATAGAAGTCCCTTTAACACTTGTTGTAAGGCTGGTTTGGTGTGACTAAATTCTTTTAATTTTTGCTTATCTGTAAAGCTTTTGATTTCTCCATCAATTTTGAAGGAGATCTTTGCAGGGTAGAGGATTCTTGGTTGCAGATTATTCTCTTTTAGCCGTTTAAATGTGTGCTGCCACTCCCTTCTGGCCTGCAGAGTTTCTGTTGAAAGATCAACTGTTAAACATATGGGCTTTCCCTTGTATGTCACTAGTTGCTTTTCCCTTGCTGCTTTGAGAATTCTGTCCTTGTGTTTAATTTGTGTTAGCTTCATTAATATGTGTCTTGGTATGTTTCTTCTCAGATTGATTCTGTATGGTACTCTTTGTGCTTCTTGGAGTTGAGTGACTATTTCTTTTCCCATGTTGGGGAAATTTTAACTAGAATCTCTTCAAAAATTTTCTCATAGCCTTTCTTTTTTTCTTCTTCTTCTGGAACCCCTATAATTCGAATATTGATGTGTTTGATATTATCCCAGAGGTCTTGGAGGCTATCCTCTGCTCTTTTCATTCTTTGAGCTAGATTCTGTTTTTCAGCAGTTACTTCCACCATTCTGTCTTCCGGCTCACTTATCCGGTCTTCTGTCTCAGATACTCTGCTCTTGATTCCTTCTACAGTGTTTCTCATTTCAGCAATTGAGTTGTTTGTCTCTGTTACTTTTTTGGTAAGTTCTTGTATTCCTTTATTCAGTGTGTTAGTTGTGTCTTCCAATTTCTCTGAAATTCTGTTTTGTTGTTCACAGACATGTATGTTCCCAGATCAGTCATATGCAAATCCATGGTCCCCATCCACCCAGATCCCCCCATCCCACCCCTCCAGACCTGCAGCTTTCTTTTGATGTCCATTTGCATGGAATATCTTTTTCCAGCCTCTCACTTTCAGTCTATGAGGGTCTCTAGGTCTGAAGTGGGTCTCTTGTAAACAGCATATATACAGGTCTTGCTACTGGATCCATTCAGCCAGACTGTGTCATTTGGTTGGGGCATTTAGTCCACTGACATTCAAAGTAATTATTGATACAAATGATCCTGTTGTCATCTTCTTAGATGTTATGATGGCTTTGTTTCATGGATCTTCTCCTTTTTTACTTGTTGTCTATAGAAGTCCCTTTAACACTTGTTGTAAGGCTGGTTTGGTGTGACTAAATTCTTTTAATTTTTGCTTATCTGTAAAGCTTTTGATTTCTCCATCAATTTTGAAGGAGATCTTTGCAGGGTAGAGGATTCTTGGTTGCAGATTATTCTCTTTTAGCCGTTTAAATGTGTGCTGCCACTCCCTTCTGGCCTGCAGAGTTTCTGTTGAAAGATCAACTGTTAAACATATGGGCTTTCCCTTGTATGTCACTAGTTGC
Organism: Tragulus kanchil; assembly: GCA_022376925.1. Classification (NCBI taxonomy): domain Eukaryota; kingdom Metazoa; phylum Chordata; class Mammalia; order Artiodactyla; family Tragulidae; genus Tragulus; species Tragulus kanchil. Next base: position 106,261,337 of record JAIOJX010000030.1, on the reverse strand, counting down.
TTTTCCCTTGCTGCTTTGAGAATTCTGTCCTTGTGTTTAATTTGTGTTAGCTTCATTAATATGTGTCTTGGTATGTTTCTTCTCAGATTGATTCTGTATGGTACTCTTTGTGCTTCTTGGAGTTGAGTGACTATTTCTTTTCCCATGTTGGGGAAATTTTAACTAGAATCTCTTCAAAAATTTTCTCATAGCCTTTCTTTTTTTCTTCTTCTTCTGGAACCCCTATAATTCGAATATTGATGTGTTTGATATTATCCCAGAGGTCTTGGAGGCTATCCTCTGCTCTTTTCATTCTTTGAGCTAGATTCTGTTTTTCAGCAGTTACTTCCACCATTCTGTCTTCCGGCTCACTTATCCGGTCTTCTGTCTCAGATACTCTGCTCTTGATTCCTTCTACAGTGTTTCTCATTTCAGCAATTGAGTTGTTTGTCTCTGTTACTTTTTTGGTAAGTTCTTGTATTCCTTTATTCAGTGTGTTAGTTGTGTCTTCCAATTTCTCTGAAATTCTGTTTTCAGTGTCTTTGATCATCTTTACTATCATTCTTCTGAAATCACTTTCAGAAAGGTTGTCCAAATCCTCTTCGTTGATTTGATCTTGTGTGTTTGTAGATTGTTCCTTCACTTGTGTGGTATTTCTCTGCCGTTTCATTGTTATTAATTTTTTAACTGACTCTGTTTGGGATTTCCTTTTCCCAGACTTCGAATTACGTCTGCTGGTGTTTGTTGTTTGGATGGGGCTTCTTATTCTGGGTGATGCTGGTGATTGGGCGATGTCAGGACTTGCATACAAGTGATTACCTTTGTTGGAGTTCTCACTTGTATAGTGCTCTCTAGTGTTAGGCGTTCTCTAGTGTTGTAGAGTTTTGGAGTCAGTGGTCCCTCCCTAAAGCCCTGGGGCTTGTTGCTGTCTTGATGGGGCTTCTCCTTTGTTCTTCGATGTGGGGTATCCTCTCTGTGATCAGATCCAACCTCCTGTTGATGGTTTCCCAGGAACTCGTTCCGTAACTTCTATATTTGCATCTTCTTAAGTCCTTTTGAAATATTACTGTATTTGAATAATTGTATCATACTGTATGGCATTTTATTAACAATGCAGGTGAAATAAGCATTTTTTAAAAATTTAGTTTATTAAGCCAAAATTGTTTTGGTTACATCCTTTAGATTTTCTTAGAGAAATAAAATTTGGAATTTCTTCTGATACTTGAAGATATTTTATAAATCTTGATCCATATTACACATCAACTGTAATTTATTTTTGAATTAATCGTTACCTTTTTGTGTTACTGTTGCTATTTCTTTCCCATGTTGGGGAAATTTTAACTAGAATCTCTTCAAAAATTTTCTCATAGCCTTTCTTTTTTTCTTCTTCTTCTGGAACCCCTATAATTCGAATATTGATGTGTTTGATATTATCCCAGAGGTCTTGGAGGCTATCCTCTGCTCTTTTCATTCTTTGAGCTAGATTCTGTTTTTCAGCAGTTACTTCCACCATTCTGTCTTCCGGCTCACTTATCCGGTCTTCTGTCTCAGATACTCTGCTCTTGATTCCTTCTACAGTGTTTCTCATTTCAGCAATTGAGTTGTTTGTCTCTGTTACTTTTTTGGTAAGTTCTTGTATTCCTTTATTCAGTGTGTTAGTTGTGTCTTCCAATTTCTCTGAAATTCTGTTTTCAGTGTCTTTGATCATCTTTACTATCATTCTTCTGAAATCACTTTCAGAAAGGTTGTCCAAATCCTCTTCGTTGATTTGATCTTGTGTGTTTGTAGATTGTTCCTTCACTTGTGTGGTATTTCTCTGCCGTTTCATTGTTATTAATTTTTTAACTGACTCTGTTTGGGATTTCCTTTTCCCAGACTTCGAATTACGTCTGCTGGTGTTTGTTGTTTGGATGGGGCTTCTTATTCTGGGTGATGCTGGTGATTGGGCGATGTCAGGACTTGCATACAAGTGATTACCTTTGTTGGAGTTCTCACTTGTATAGTGCTCTCTAGTGTTAGGCGTTCTCTAGTGTTGTAGAGTTTTGGAGTCAGTGGTCCCTCCCTAAAGCCCTGGGGCTTGTTGCTGTCTTGATGGGGCTTCTCCTTTGTTCTTCGATGTGGGGTATCCTCTCTGTGATCAGATCCAACCTCCTGTTGATGGTTTCCCAGGAACTCGTTCCGTAACTTCTATATTTGCATCTTCTTAAGTCCTTTTGAAATATTACTGTATTTGAATAATTGTATCATACTGTATGGCATTTTATTAACAATGCAGGTGAAATAAGCATTTTTAAAATTCAGTTTATTAAGCCAAAATTGTTTTGGTTACATCCTTTAGATTTTCTTAGAGAAATAAAATTTGGAATTTCTTCTGATACTTGAAGATATTTTATAAATCTTGATCCATATTACACATCAACTGTAATTTATTTTTTGAATTAATCGTTACCTTTTTTGAGATTATACCTTCTATAACTATTAGGTATCTATTGTTCCCAATACAGGCTATCACAAATTTGACAGCTTAAGACAACACACTTTTTTATATCACTGTTTATGGACTCAGCAGGGGTCCTATGCTTAACTTCTCAGGAAGTTGAAATCAAGGTGTTGACTAGGTTGTGTTCCCTACTGAAGTCTCTGGGAAAGTATCTGCTTCCAGACTTAATCACACTGTTAGTGAAATTTAGTGTTTGCTGTTAAGGATGTTGGTCCCTGTTTTCTTGCTGTCTGTCTTGCTGTCTGGTGATATTTGCTCCTGGAAGTGACCCACCTTCCTTATCATACTTTCCATATAGAGGACCCCTCCCCACCAGAGCAACAACAGGTCTAGTTCCTCTTGCACTTCTAATTTCTCCTGCTGCATCTCTCTGACTCCAGCTGAAGAAAGCTGTCTGCTTTCAAGAACTCACGTGATTGGATTGGCCCACCCAGATAATTCACAACAATCTTCCTATTTTAACCTTTTAAAATTTAGTAACGTCCCTTTTGCCATGTAATAAAATGTGTTCACAAGTATCAAGGATTGGCACTACAGGCATCTTTGTGGGAATTGGGGCATTTTGTCCCATAAAGTATTAGTAACTAATATCAACAGTTTTGATCATTTTAAGAATAATGATAGTGTTTGCCAAAGAGGTAGGAAATTCTTACACCACAGAAGACACACTTCTCTGTAGAAAAGGTTAGTAAAGTGAAATGCCATTTCTCTAATGATAGTTAAATTGACAACATAATTTACTTATTTTGAGATTCTAAGTCAATTTGTGTTGCTTGAAATTAATTTGGATACCCACACCACTTAGAAGTAGACTGCAGTGTCCACACACAAACTATGTCTCCTTCATTTTCCATTTATCTTACAGTTTGCTGCTAAGTAGCTGGGCACTTGAATTCCTTTCTCACTTCGTACCAATAGCTTCATGGTACAAAGCTATTGGTGCAAAATGGCTATTGGGATGAAATGACTCTTTCAAGATAATGGACGCTTATTAAAGTCAGAGACTCTGACTTGTTCATTTTTGTATTACCAGTACCTGGCGCATTACAGATGTTCCTCAGAATATTAAGTTGGTGCAAACATAATTGTGGTTTTGGACTGTGAATTTTGAATCATTGTAATTAGACTCAAACATATCTTTATTAGTCAAAGTAGGAGACATTACAATCAACACATTTTTGCCAATGAGAAGTAAGTTTGTTTATTCCTGTAGTGTGAAAATCCGAGCTTCAGGATTCGAGGAACTCTTGGAAAGCATTTTCTGCCACCTGCTGGTTATGGAAGTGTTTTCCCGGCAACGTTGTTGAGATGCTTGAAGAAGTGAGAGCTTAGGTGGAAGTGGCGGATGAGGCAAAGCTTCATATAGCCCAATTCGTTCAAGTTTTGAAGTGTTGCTTGTTTGTACAACATACAGTCAGGTGTTGTCGTGGAGAAGAGTTGGGCCCATTCTATTAACTAGTTCTGGCTGCAGCCATTGCAGTGTTCAGCACGCCCCGTGGATTTACTGAGCATACTTCTTAGATGTAATGGTTTCACCAGAATTCAGAAGGCTGTAGTGGATCAGACAGGCAGCAGACCACCAAACAGTGACCATGATATTTTTTTGGTGCAAATTTGGCCTTGTGAAGTACTTTGAAGCTTCTCAGTGCAACCACTGAACTTGGTGATTGCTGGTTGTAGTATAAAATCCACTTTTTGTCACATGTCACAGTCCAATCAAAAAATGGTCCGTTGTTGTTGTATAGAATAAAAGAAAACAACATCTGAAAGAGACAGTTTTTTATTTTCTTTAAGCTCATGAAGGACCCATTTATCAAGCATTTTCATCTTTCCAGTTTGCTTCAAATGCCAAATAATCATACAATGACTGACACTGAAATCTTCCTCTACTTCTCATGTAGTTATAAGAGAATCAGCTTCGGTGATTGCCCTTTATTGGTCATTATCAACTTCCAATGACCAGTCACTGTGCTCCTCATCTTCAAGGCTGTTGTCTTCTTTGCAAAACTTCTTGAACCACTGCTGCACTGTATGTTCATTAGCAGTTTCTCAGCCAAATGCATTGTTAATGTTGCAAGTTGTCTTCGCTATTTTATGACCGATCTAAACTAGAATAAGAAAATCACTCAAACTTGCTTTTTTGTCTAACATAATTTCTCTAAAGTAAATATAAACAGTAATAAGGCATTAGTAAAAAAACAAAATAAATAAAGCGAGAAATGCTCACTAAAATGATGTATGATGTAACTACATTTATTTAAGAATGTATTCCAGTATCAAATAGCAAAGTTCAGCAGTGTAAAACCACAATTTGCATCAATCTGTAAATGACTGTTTGTTTATTCTGTAGGTGCCGAGCTTCAGGATTCGAGGAACTCTTGAAAGCATTTTCTGCCACCTGCTGGTTATGGAAGTGTTTTCCCGGCAACGTTGTTGAGATGCTTGAAGAAGTGAGAGCTTAGGTGGAAGTGGCGGATGAGGCAAAGCTTCATATAGCCCAATTCGTTCAAGTTTTGAAGTGTTGCTTGTTTGTACAACATACAGTCAGGTGTTGTCGTGGAGAAGAGTTGGGCCCATTCTATTAACTAGTTCTGGCTGCAGCCATTGCAGTGTTCAGCACGTCTCGTGGATTTACTGAGCATACTTCTTAGATGTAATGGTTTCACCAGAATTCAGAAGGCTGTAGTGGATCAGACAGGCAGCAGACCACCAAACAGTGACCATGATATTTTTTTGGTGCAAATTTGGCCTTGTGAAGTACTTTGAAGCTTCTCAGTGCAACCACTGAACTTGGTGATTGCTGGTTGTAGTATAAAATCCACTTTTTGTCACATGTCACAGTCCAATCAAAAAATGGTCCGTTGTTGTTGTATAGAATAAAAGAAAACAACATCTGAAAGAGACAGTTTTTTTTATTTTCTTTAAGCTCATGAAGGACCCATTTATCAAGCATTTTCATCTTTCCAGTTTGCTTCAAATGCCAAATAATCATACAATGACTGACACTGAAATCTTCCTCTACTTCTCATGTAGTTATAAGAGAATCAGCTTCGGTGATTGCCCTTTATTGGTCATTATCAACTTCCAATGACCAGTCACTGTGCTCCTCATCTTCAAGGCTGTTGTCTTCTTTGCAAAACTTCTTGAACCACTGCTGCACTGTATGTTCATTAGCAGTTTCTCAGCCAAATGCATTGTTAATGTTGCAAGTTGTCTTCGCTATTTTATGACCGATCTAAACTAGAATAAGAAAATCACTCAAACTTGCTTTTTTGTCTAACATAATTTCTCTAAAGTAAATATAAACAGTAATAAGGCATTAGTAAAAAAACAAAATAAATAAAGCGAGAAATGCTCACTAAAATGATGTATGATGTAACTACATTTATTTAAGAATGTATTCCAGTATCAAATAGCAAAGTTCAGCAGTGTAAAACCACAATTACTTTTGCACCAATCTAATATCTGTTGAAAAATGACTGAGTTCATGAATACCATGGCTAACATGTTTATTAAACAGCCAGTGTGTACAAATTGATCACACATTGATTCAGTGTTTACTGAATTATCTCGTGCCTTCAAGCCATCACTACCTGATTTCTTTCTGATTTTTCTTGGCCACTGTTGCTCTTAAAGAACACAGATCTCTACTACATGTGATTTAGTATAAAAAATCTGATCTAGGAATCAGGTGCCTAGAATTCTTCTCCGATGTTAATAAACTAGATGATTCCTAAGCAAATTAATTTCTGAGGCTCAATTTATATATAGAATGAAAATGTAAAATCAGATCCTTTGAATTTCTTCCAGCTTTTAAATTTGTACACTTTGCATTCTTCTTTTGAAATAAAATAGGAAATTTGAAAGGTGAAGGAGTTCAAGATTGAGCCTAAACATAAACACTGATTTAATTGTTTTTGTCCTTCTCTGGGTGTTAGCATTCATAAAATGCAAGTCATTTTAGCTTAAAACTTAACTGCCTTTATTTATTCTTTAAGAATTTTGTATAAACCATAAATTTATCCTTTCCTTTAATTTTTCAAGATGAAAAGAGAAAGAAAATATCAATGAAACACTGCAAATGCAATTCTTTTTTAAATAAAAGCAAACACATAAAGATGAGGGGATAATATCTGACACTTGAGCCTACAGATTTTCTGTTGACCAGACAAAAGCAAAGCAAGGTAAAAGAAGTCAGCTGAATTGAATATTCTTATTGAATTTTCTTATTCAAGTTCTACTATCAGACCAGGAAAACATTGCTTAATTACATTAAGTAATAATTTCAGGGGAAGGATTAAAGCTAATAGTTTATCCATTATAAATGTTATGGTATAGCAATTAACTAAACTTTTATATGCCCATTATACATAAAGATGAAATGACTTTTTTCTAATAATACAGAAGTAGTTACTTTCAATAGAACTATTTTACAACTTAGAGAATATTTAAGGATCACTGTGGACCAGAAGCTAACAGTCTTATGCTGCAAGACTTAAAAACTGTATTAAATTTGAAATGTAGTATTTGCCTAACTCCTTTTTTACCTTGTGAAGAAACTCAGTACACTGTAAAATTATTAACTGATTTTATTTTTAGTAGTTCCAAGGTATTTCCTGCCTCTAGGCATTCTATCTGAAATCTTGACAATAGTTTTTAAGGAAGAGTGGATATGAACCTTGACAGTGTTGTAACTGGAAGAGATTTTCAACATCATCTGTTAGAAACCCTCTTAGTTTCTAGATAAGGAAACTGAGGAGACAGTTTTGTTTTCAGTTCTTAGCAGAATCAGTACTTTAACACATTTCTTTTATCCTAGAATTCTTCTCCGATGTTAAAAACTAGTACAAATTAATTTCTGAGGCTCAATTTATATATAGAATGAAAATGTAAAATCAGATCCTTTGAATTTCTTCCAGCTTTTAAATTTGTACACTTTGCATTCTTCTTTTGAAATAAAATAGGAAATTTGAAAGGTGAAGGAGTTCAAGATTGAGCCTAAACATAAACACTGATTTAATTGTTTTTGTCCTTCTCTGGGTGTTAGCATTCATAAAATGCAAGTCATTTTAGCTTAAAACTTAACTGCCTTTATTTATTCTTTAAGAATTTTGTATAAACCATAAATTTATCCTTTCCTTTAATTTTTCAAGATGAAAAGAGAAAGAAAATATCAATGAAACACTGCAAATGCAATTCTTTTTTAAATAAAAGCAAACACATAAAGATGAGGGGATAATATCTGACACTTGAGCCTACAGATTTTCTGTTGACCAGACAAAAGCAAAGCAAGGTAAAAGAAGTCAGCTGAATTGAATATTCTTATTGAATTTTCTTATTCAAGTTCTACTATCAGACCAGGAAAACATTGCTTAATTACATTAAGTAATAATTTCAGGGGAAGGATTAAAGCTAATAGTTTATCCATTATAAATGTTATGGTATAGCAATTAACTAAACTTTTATATGCCCATTATACATAAAGATGAAATGACTTTTTTCTAATAATACAGAAGTAGTTACTTTCAATAGAACTATTTTACAACTTAGAGAATATTTAAGGATCACTGTGGACCAGAAGCTAACAGTCTTATGCTGCAAGACTTAAAAACTGTATTAAATTTGAAATGTAGTATTTGCCTAACTCCTTTTTTACCTTGTGAAGAAACTCAGTACACTGTAAAATTATTAACTGATTTTATTTTTAGTAGTTCCAAGGTATTTCCTGCCTCTAGGCATTCTATCTGAAATCTTGACAATAGTTTTTAAGGAAGAGTGGATATGAACCTTGACAGTGTTGTAACTGGAAGAGATTTTCAACATCATCTGTTAGAAACCCTCTTAGTTTCTAGATAAGGAAACTGAGGAGACAGTTTTGTTTTCAGTTCTTAGCAGAATCAGTACTTTAACACATTTCTTTTATTCCCAGTCACATGGTCTTTCTCCTATACTGCACTCTGTGTTTGATGGTATTTTAAAATAAAAATGAAGTATTTTGCATCTCTTGAAAAGTTAAAAGTATAATATAACCAGAAGGGAAATTATTTTAAATTATAATTTCATTGAGATAAAGTGAATTACTCTTTACTTACTATTTTTCTGTTTAGGTGAAAAGAGATTTGAATGTCCAGAATGTTCTAAAAGATTCATGCGGAGTGATCATCTCTCCAAACATGTCAAAACGCACCAGAATAAGAAGGGTGGTGGGACAGCTCTTGCCATTGTTACCTCCGGAGAACTGGACTCTTCTGTTACAGAGGTGCTTGGCTCCCCAAGAATTGTCACAGTTGCAGCCATTTCTCAAGATTCAAACCCAGCAACTCCCAATGTTTCAACCAACATGGAAGAATTCTGAAGTTATTTATAATAGAGACCTCTAGTGCTGCACTTAAGTTTACACACCTTTGAAAATCTGGAAATGGGCTGGTCAAGTGGATTACAGAGTAGGAAATCATGTTTTCATTCTTGGCTTCTTTAAGTATTCCAAGATTTTGGGTCAGCACATGAAGTGTTGAATTTTTAAAGCTACAAAAAGCAAACTGATGTACTGGAAACAGAAAAGTATTTCCTCCATAGTATACGTTGTACTTCTTTGGAGATATATCACCTAGTCTTTAAACTGAATTTTCCCCTCTCTTAACATCATGTGTTAACATGTTTAAAAAGACAGACCTCAGTAGTTTCCTGGCTGGACCTTAATTTCTTTGAAAGTACTTTGTTATAAATTCAGTCTAATAATTTATGTGGGTTTATTTTTTTCCCCATTATCATAGAAGACAGATAGTTAACTGATAATAGAGATAATACTTTATTTCCTTAGCTTGGTTTTTGGAAAATCAACTGAAAATAGTTTTGGCTGTCTTTTCTAAATATTAAAAATTCTTCAACAGTTGAATTAGGTAAGTTCAAAAAGCATAATCTGAGGGGCATCTCAGATCTTTATTACCACTACATTGTAGTAGTGTGTATGCAGACAATCAGTGAAGTCCAATTACTTTCTCCATTTGGAGACGCAAGGGGAACTTAGAGCTAAACCTTAGGTTAAATTTTAGATTGAAACCTTAGGAAAATACTGGGGGGGAAATGGTTAAAACAAAACTCAAAATAGCTTCAGAAAAATAAAATGAGGCAACTTAACAGGTAAGGTTTGGAAGTTAGGATTGATTAATTTTCCTAACCCTACGTTGAACCACAAAGTTTGTTTTAAATGTTTATATTGGAAATATTTGCATAGAGTTTAAATCATTCTGTAGTATCATATTCTGTAAATATGAGTTATGTTGACAATGTACAAAATTCTTTACGCTTTGACTTGGTAGCCAAAGAAAGAATTATCACACTTTTTTTAAGGTCAGCAGAAAATTATCTTTTAACTACATTACAATTTCTGTTTTCCTCTTTACTAAAAAATAGCCAGTCCTATTTTATTTCTAGCACTGTTTTAGAAACTGGTTAAGAATTTATAACACAGTAATGTCTTTATGTTATGCCAGTAACTGGATTTTCTTTAAGAAGACAGCCTAACAAATGTATAACACATGCGCTACTATGAAACAAAATTATTTTTAAAAAGTAAGAAGAATTTCAGTCATTGATGTGATTAAAGAAGAAAATGTACTTCATTGTTTGTACAAGGGTCTTCATAGGAAAGATGGCCAAAAGTTTCATATAAAAAATTCGGAGTATACAGGTAGCTTAAATATTAGTAAGATATTTCATAGTTAAAAATATATTTACAATGAGTTATATCATGCATTTGGAATTGGCCATTTAAAACAAGTTTTTAACTACTTGGTTAATTGACACCATTAGTTTGGGGACTGTTTGAATATAGGTGTATGTTTTCATGTGCATTCTCTATTATTTCAGGAAAAGTACTACTCAATGCGAAATCTCTTCCGAAATTGTGATGTTTCTTGTATTTTTGATGAAGGAGAAATACTGTAATGATCACTGTTTACACTATGTACACTTTAGGCCAGCCCTTTGTAGCGTTATATAAAACTGAAGGTCTTTTGTGCTTTCAGTTTGTATAAAAAAGCTTTGAGATTAAAGGAAAAAAAAATTTTTACACTGTGGTTATAAATTTCAAGTTTCTTAAAGCTTTTGTAGACTTGTAACAAAGTCTTTAAATTTTAGTTGGATTTTGTAAATTGTTTTGTATATTTTATTTAATGTACTCTTAACAACTGATGTATCTGGCTTTAAAACATCAGAATCAGTTTGTTGTTTTGTTTGGTACAGAGGAGCATTTGGTAGTGTTAATTTTAATTTTATTATATAGGAGCTGAAACATCAAATATATATTTTATCTATCATTATGCTACACAATCAGTGCTATAAATTTTTTTATGCAAAGAAACTTTCCTAATGTTTGAATCATGTTTCCTCAGAGTGACACTTTTTGTTGTTGTTAATACCGAGTGTGAGCTCTCTGCACCATTATTCTATGAACCAGTTTAATGCATACCTATGTATGCGCCTCAGAAATGGAAGTTATTTTTTGATCAACAATGAGGCCTATTATAAATTTTAACAAACTGAATCTGGATAGCTTTATAGCATATAAAATATATTAATTTGTGTTAGCAGGTGCACATTTCACCACTGAAATTAGAAATATTTTGACAGTCTGTTCTGCATACCATTCTGAATTCACTCTTCTGTCTTATAAGAATCGTAAATTTCAGTGTCCTTTATTTGACTCAGTGGGATATAGCTGTTATAAGTAATAGGGCACAGATGTGCAGTAGAGTCTTGTTTAATGACATTTCACTGTTCATTCCCTTTGCCACTGTTATAAAACTTTTCTTTATTGTAATTATCAGTGCAAAGCTATGTATTTATCATGGTAGAACTCCAGTGTTAGAATAGTTTTTTCTTACAGTATGCCTTCTTTGGTTAGGTTTGTGTATGTGTTGCTGATTACATTAGAACTCGATGTTAAGTCATTATTTATCACACTCTCATGAGAGCAGTAATAAAAGTGTGTAATCTAGGAGAAAAAGTTAATTTGTCAAACTTAGATAAGCATGATGTTTAGGTCCTATTTTTCAATTTTATAACTGTTTTATTGCAACAATATTTGTATTTAAGTCTTCATTTTAATGCCTTGTGGTGTTTTTTTATGCATGTCACTAAGTTGTCATCCCACATAAATTGATGTGCAGCATAGGGTATTAAATCTACATAATGATTTTAAAACAGAAATAGTTGATGGTAAAATGTAAATGTTTTGCAAAATTCCTTATAAAAGTTTTGTAGTAACATTTCACTTGTAAATTTTTGTAAAAAAAAAAACAAAACAAAATGAAAAAAAAAAATACAGAAAAACTTGTTTCCCATATCCTAGAATTTAGACAATTATTCTGCCAGCAAAGCCTCTGGGGCTGTAATTGACATTTCCTTAAAAAAAAGTTTCTGTAGTAACATTTAAACTGACACAATCAGTGCTATAAATTTTTTATGCAAAGAAACTTTCCTAATGTTTGAATCATGTTTCCTCAGAGTGACACTTTTTGTTGTTGTTAATACCGAGTGTGAGCTCTCTGCACCATTATTCTATGAACCAGTTTAATGCATACCTATGTATGCGCCTCAGAAATGGAAGTTATTTTTTGATCAACAATGAGGCCTATTATAAATTTTAACAAACTGAATCTGGATAGCTTTATAGCATATAAAATATATTAATTTGTGTTAGCAGGTGCACATTTCACCACTGAAATTAGAAATATTTTGACAGTCTGTTCTGCATACCATTCTGAATTCACTCTTCTGTCTTATAAGAATCGTAAATTTCAGTGTCCTTTATTTGACTCAGTGGGATATAGCTGTTATAAGTAATAGGGCACAGATGTGCAGTAGAGTCTTGTTTAATGACATTTCACTGTTCATTCCCTTTGCCACTGTTATAAAACTTTTCTTTATTGTAATTATCAGTGCAAAGCTATGTATTTATCATGGTAGAACTCCAGTGTTAGAATAGTTTTTTCTTACAGTATGCCTTCTTTGGTTAGGTTTGTGTATGTGTTGCTGATTACATTAGAACTCGATGTTAAGTCATTATTTATCACACTCTCATGAGAGCAGTAATAAAAGTGTGTAATCTAGGAGAAAAAGTTAATTTGTCAAACTTAGATAAGCATGATGTTTAGGTCCTATTTTTCAATTTTATAACTGTTTTATTGCAACAATATTTGTATTTAAGTCTTCATTTTAATGCCTTGTGGTGTTTTTTTATGCATGTCACTAAGTTGTCATCCCACATAAATTGATGTGCAGCATAGGGTATTAAATCTACATAATGATTTTAAAACAGAAATAGTTGATGGTAAAATGTAAATGTTTTGCAAAAATTCCTTATAAAAAGTTTTGTAGTAACATTTCACTTGTAAATTTTTTTTGTAAAAAAAAAAAAAACAAAACAAAATGAAAAAAAAAGAATACAGAAAAAAACTTGTTTCCCATATCCTAGAATTTAGACAATTATTCTGCCAGCAAAGCCTCTGGGGCTGTAATTGACATTTTTACAGTGCTGATTTGTATAAAATTTGTTTTTTGTGGATTTGGAAATAAAATCATGTACAAGTTGTTGCCTGCAATAACAATTGCAAGTAACCTATTAAAAATTCCCTTGAGTTTAACATGTTTCTTCATTTAATTATGTATACTATAAAGCAGCAATAAATTGTTTGAACTATCAACCTTCTTATAACGATGAACACTGGAAAGTAAATGCTTCTCACTAGAGAACCGATTGGCAACTCTTAATAATTCCTGGTATTAAGATCTGGTTACCATTTGTCTGAACATACCACCAGAGAACACCAATTCCAGTTTCATGGTAATTTGTAACCATTGCTCTAGACATAATATGAAAATTAAAATTTGATTTAGGTACATTTTTACTTAAATATTTTTAGCAATAAATGTCAGAAAATTGTAGGAAGAGCTGAAAATGAAAACATAATTAAAATATTATTTAAGCTTACAGAAGTGCTAAAATAAGCCACATAGATGCCACAGTCTAAAAGCAAAATCTGTTTGTTTTCCCTCTTGGGAGACCCCTTCAAATCTTATGCAAAACCTTAACTGATATAATAATAAATGTATTACTATAACAACTTTAGTTATCAGATTTCTAAAGCCAGACCAGATTATATATGGCCACATGCAGGGCAGGGGATGTTCAGCAGCAGGTAAGTATCAATGGTCCACAAGATGCTGAAGATTCTTTTTAAATCTATAGTTATCAGGGCCTACATAGTGTTTGGGTAGATGCCTTCTGTAGTGAAACACTAAGGCAAAGACATGGCCAGTGTAATAATATGTGTTCATTAACAATTTCTAAATCAAATAGTTAATTTTATCCTACCCTGCCAATCAGGACGAGTAATTAAATTTTTCAAAAATTAAAATTTTCAAAAAGTTTGGAGCAAACTAAAAATGTATATTTTAATTATCTGAGAAATTCACATTTGGAAGCATCAGGATGATATTGTATAAAAGAGATAATGCAAGTATAAATTTTTTTTTAAAAGATTTATTTATTTATTTATTTTGATGGGGGTTGGGTGGGGAGGGAGGGGAGCAGGCGGGCCGGCCACTTCTATTGGTCTTTCATTTGTCCATTTTCATCCATCTTCGTTCTTCAGCCTGTGTGGGCCTCCCATCACAGTGGCCTCTGTTGTCGCAGAGCACCGGCTCTGGGCACACGCGCTCCAGAGCTCCGGCTCGGTAATTGGACACATGGGTCCAGCCACTGCGTGGCACGTGGGATCTTCCCAGGCCAGGGATCGAACCGGTGCCCCTTGCCCTGCAAGGCGGTGTCCTTATCCACTGGACCACCAGGGAAGCCCCTAAACTTTTTTTAAATTTATTTCTCATTGTGGTGTTACCAGTTTGATTCTTGGATTTCTAGGAACTTCAAATTCAGCCAGGAACCAGGAACCATGACTGAATCAAAGAAAATACAAGAAAAGTAATGCTTTTTACTTTATCCTAGATTGTTGACCTAAAACTGTTGGTATGATAAGTTAGGAAGGTTGAAGCAGTTCTAAGTGCAACACTAAATAATATGGTAATAGTTTACAATGCTGTTCGTGATAACTTAAAGATACCAAGAGAAAAGGATAGCACAGCTTGCTTTTTTCAATTTAAAAGTTCAGATGCTTAAAGAGTGCAGAGACTTCAGATATGTGCAATAAGTATGGAATGCCTTATTCTTCAGTACATCTGAGTTACATGTTAGTGATTTATTCTCCAGGCAGTAATGTCTGATTTACCACACAACCACTTTTTAATTATGTAGCAGGATTTTTTTTTAGACCAGGAGTCCATTCTCCTAAAAGTTGCCAGTTGGTGTATGTCTTAGGCTGTGTTCTTTATTGCAGGTGGCAATGAAATTATTTTTGAATACCTGAAGGTCATCTCAAGTGCAAATAGAGGGAGAATAGAAAATCGTACAAATTTTTGTTTTTGTCTAAGGTAATAGTTTGGCAAATGCTAGGACAACTTGTCCTGGATGAAAATGTTCCAGTTATTCAGGTTTCAGGATTTCAGAATTTTAATAATCAAGTTTTCAGGTATAAAAAGAAATCAAATGGTATTTATAGTACTTTAGCCCAGAAAGGCAGTTTATGTATGTGTGTACATATATGTAACAGCTATTTACAATAAGGATTTCATTTAGCAAGTGAGTTAGCAAATTACTTATATTGTATTAGACTGTACTGACATAAAATCTATCCTCCTTAAGTAGGAAAGGTATTAAATCATGCATCGCCATGCTGCCTACAGTTAAGTACAGATGCTCAAGCCTTAAATACAATGTACATTTTCTTGTGAAGTCAGCCAGGAAAACTGGTGACAAGTAGGAATTTTCACATGAGTTTGCAGTATTTGAAACGTTTCATGCAAAGAAGAGTATTTTACCACAATTTGGAATTTTCTTTTTCAAAGAAAGAGAAGATGTATTTTCAATTAACAGTAATCCCTTTGCATAATTGTGACTATTTAAATTTTTTCTTCAATGAAAACATAATCCACGGGGGTTTTTGTTTCCCATATGTATTTTAATAAGGTACATACAGAGATAAATACATGTTTAACATTTTAGATATATATTAATATAACATTTGAGTTAGATTAGGAAGTTCAGATGTCCATATAAAACTACTTTGCTTTAAAGCTGCTGAAAGACTGAAATACAGATAGGCCTCAGTATAAAAACCAAAATTTAAAAGTTCAGATGCAAAGAGTAAACTTCAGATATGTGAAAAGTATGGAATGCCTTATTCTTCAGTACATCTGAGTTACATGTTAGTGATTTATTCTCCAGGCAGTAATGTCTGATTTACCACACAACCACTTTTTAATTATGTAGCAGGATTTTTTTTTAGACCAGGAGTCCATTCTCCTAAAAGTTGCCAGTTGGTGTATGTCTTAGGCTGTGTTCTTTATTGCAGGTGGCAATGAAATTATTTTTGAATACCTGAAGGTCATCTCAAGTGCAAATAGAGGGAGAATAGAAAATCGTACAAATTTTTGTTTTTGTCTAAGGTAATAGTTTGGCAAATGCTAGGACAACTTGTCCTGGATGAAAATGTTCCAGTTATTCAGGTTTCAGGATTTCAGAATTTTAATAATCAAGTTTTCAGGTATAAAAAGAAATCAAATGGTATTTATAGTACTTTAGCCCAGAAAGGCAGTTTATGTATGTGTGTACATATATGTAACAGCTATTTACAATAAGGATTTCATTTAGCAAGTGAGTTAGCAAATTACTTATATTGTATTAGACTGTACTGACATAAAATCTATCCTCCTTAAGTAGGAAAGGTATTAAATCATGCATCGCCATGCTGCCTACAGTTAAGTACAGATGCTCAAGCCTTAAATACAATGTACATTTTCTTGTGAAGTCAGCCAGGAAAACTGGTGACAAGTAGGAATTTTCACATGAGTTTGCAGTATTTGAAACGTTTCATGCAAAGAAGAGTATTTTACCACAATTTGGAATTTTCTTTTTCAAAGAAAGAGTAGATGTATTTTCAATTAACAGTAATCCCTTTGCATAATTGTGACTATTTAAATTTTTTCTTCAATGAAAACATAATCCACGGGGCTTTTTGTTTCCCATATGTATTTTAATAAGGTACATACAGAGATAAATACATGTTTAACATTTTAGATATATATTAATATAACATTTGAGTTAGATTAGGAAGTTCAGATGTCCATATAAAACTACTTTGCTTTAAAGCTGCTGAAAGACTGAAATACAGATAGGCCTCAGTATACACACAGTACCCTAAAATTCTAAATATAAGATTTGTACCAATAGTTTCCATAAAACTAACCCTCCTACTTCTGGACATTAATTTGTTTCAGGACTTAATGATAGCAATGAATGATAGGCTTGAATTTTGAGTCTCCACTCATTGGACAAGTACTGAGGGTCTGTTCTGTATCAGGCTCTAATCCAGGTGTCAGATCAAGAATAAGACAAAGAGCCCTATCCCCTGCCTTCCCAGAGTTCACACATTTGGAAGTACTAAGAGCAAGGGGTACACACAAGCTAGAGGTAAGGAGTGCTGGACTGTGTTTATAATTAGGTGGATCAGGAAGCCTTCAGATGTGGTATCTGAGCTGAACTGGAAGTTAGGAAGCAAGCCTTGCTGGTCAGTATCAGGGGAAGCTGCGGCAAGAGGGATCAGCAAAAGGGATGAACCCTGAGCCTAACTCGACCAAAGCTGAAGCACACTAGCCTACAGAGACCAAAAACGAGGCCTGCAGCAGAGAGGTGAGAGATAGCAGTGCATCCTTGCGGTGGGGATAAAGGCCTGCTTACGGTGCACAGGGTAGAGCACCCTGGTGAAAGCAGAACCATATGACAGAACACCCAGTGGGAGACCAAGGAATGAGCTTGATTCCTGGTTCTGCCACTTTACTACACAACCCAGGTAAATTATATGCCATTTCTGCATCATCTTTTCCTCATTTGCAAAATGGGAATAAAACCTCAAAGGTCTATTAAGAGGGTCAAGAAAAGGTAACTCTCAAGCCCCTAACACAGTAGTGTTCAATAGATAGAAGTTGCTATTAATTTTAAATTAACCCAAAACGGGGCAGGAAGAAGGACCTCAAGAGAAAGCTTTGGACATATTAAGTAAATCGGTCCCATTAAAGGTTTTAATAAGGTACATACAGAGATAAATACATGTTTAACATTTTAGATATATATTAATATAACATTTGAGTTAGATTAGGAAGTTCAGATGTCCATATAAAACTACTTTGCTTTAAAGCTGCTGAAAGACTGAAATACAGATAGGCCTCAGTATACACACAGTACCCTAAAATTCTAAATATAAGATTTGTACCAATAGTTTCCATAAAACTAACCCTCCTACTTCTGGACATTAATTTGTTTCAGGACTTAATGATAGCAATGAATGATAGGCTTGAATTTTGAGTCTCCACTCATTGGACAAGTACTGAGGGTCTGTTCTGTATCAGGCTCTAATCCAGGTGTCAGATCAAGAATAAGACAAAGAGCCCTATCCCCTGCCTTCCCAGAGTTCACACATTTGGAAGTACTAAGAGCAAGGGGTACACACAAGCTAGAGGTAAGGAGTGCTGGACTGTGTTTATAATTAGGTGGATCAGGAAGCCTTCAGATGTGGTATCTGAGCTGAACTGGAAGTTAGGAAGCAAGCCTTGCTGGTCAGTATCAGGGGAAGCTGCGGCAAGAGGGATCAGCAAAAGGGATGAACCCTGAGCCTAACTCGACCAAAGCTGAAGCACACTAGCCTACAGAGACCAAAAACGAGGCCTGCAGCAGAGAGGTGAGAGATAGCAGTGCATCCTTGCGGTGGGGATAAAGGCCTGCTTACGGTGCACAGGGTAGAGCACCCTGGTGAAAGCAGAACCATATGACAGAACACCCAGTGGGAGACCAAGGAATGAGCTTGATTCCTGGTTCTGCCACTTTACTACACAACCCAGGTAAATTATATGCCATTTCTGCATCATCTTTTCCTCATTTGCAAAATGGGAATAAAACCTCAAAGGTCTATTAAGAGGGTCAAGAAAAGGTAACTCTCAAGCCCCTAACACAGTAGTGTTCAATAGATAGAAGTTGCTATTAATTTTAAATTAACCCAAAACGGGGCAGGAAGAATGGTGTACTTCTCAGTTGGACTGATTTTGAAATGCTTTGGGGACCAATATGTTGAAAAGTTAAAGCTCGGTATCCCATTAAAGGTTTCAATAAGAATTTGATTCAAGTGTATTTTTTTCAGACTACCTAAGAGCTAGTTTCTGAAAGTTTTATGATGGTCATCTTTTTTCCCAATGGTAAGCACAATTAAAGTTTCAAATCTCAGTTTTTTTCCATTTTTTAAATGTTATTTTCAACTACTTATATACCTAAGTGATAGCAGACAACTGAGTAAGTAAACAAGAAGCAAACCAACTAGTAAAACAGAAATGGCCACTCTTTTTTTTTAATGTATTGTTCAATAACTTTTTTGTGGACATGTGTATGGATAATTCTCTATATCTGAAATCATCATCTTATGTTTAGAGATACACTTGGTAGGAGGCAGGTTCAAGAGGGAGGGAACATAAATACATATCTCTGGCTGATTCATGTTGATCTATGGCAAAACCAACACAATATAAAACAATTATCCTCCAATTAAGTTTTTTTTTTTTTTTTAAGTGGTAACACTAAAAAAGCGAACCTAAGCTTACAGGGCAAAAATGCTCCTAATGCTTTCAGTTCCTATTAAGTTGAAGCCATAAAAATAAAATAGTGAATTCTGTGTCCAAAGCTTCTCTTACCCTAGACAACTTCCTGTCAGACCTGGTTCAAGAAAGAATATAGCGCTCTACATTTATAAGCTGTAAGGTACCCTCACTTAGCTTTTCAGATTCTCTGTGGAATAAAATAAGATATAAACAAATATGCTGTCCAAACTGACCTCGTTCCCTGCCAGGCTCAGGCCCCTCCACCAGCTCCTGCGCCCACCTCATCCGTTTCACTACCTTAACTGGGCTTCATATCCTGTTCTTGCCTCCGACTTGCCCCTTTCATTTCCAGGCTAATCAGTAGAGATGCTTTTCCTCACTTAGATCAGAAGTTGCCCCTCAAAAAAAACAGTATTAAGAGGGTCAAGAAAAGGTAACTCTCAAGCCCCTAACACAGTAGTGTTCAATAGATAGAAGTTGCTATTAATTTTAAATTAACCCAAAACGGGGCAGGAAGAATGGTGTACTTCTCAGTTGGACTGATTTTGAAATGCTTTGGGGACCAATATGTTGAAAAGTTAAAGCTCGGTATCCCATTAAAGGTTTCAATAAGAATTTGATTCAAGTGTATTTTTTTCAGACTACCTAAGAGCTAGTTTCTGAAAGTTTTATGATGGTCATCTTTTTTTTCCCAATGGTAAGCACAATTAAAGTTTCAAATCTCAGTTTTTTTCCATTTTTTAAATGTTATTTTCAACTACTTATATACCTAAGTGATAGCAGACAACTGAGTAAGTAAACAAGAAGCAAACCAACTAGTAAAACAGAAATGGCCACTCTTTTTTTTTAATGTATTGTTCAATAACTTTTTTGTGGACATGTGTATGGATAATTCTCTATATCTGAAATCATCATCTTATGTTTAGAGATACACTTGGTAGGAGGCAGGTTCAAGAGGGAGGGAACATAAATACATATCTCTGGCTGATTCATGTTGATCTATGGCAAAACCAACACAATATAAAACAATTATCCTCCAATTAAGTTTTTTTTTTTTTTTTAAGTGGTAACACTAAAAAAGCGAACCTAAGCTTACAGGGCAAAAATGCTCCTAATGCTTTCAGTTCCTATTAAGTTGAAGCCATAAAAATAAAATAGTGAATTCTGTGTCCAAAGCTTCTCTTACCCTAGACAACTTCCTGTCAGACCTGGTTCAAGAAAGAATATAGCGCTCTACATTTATAAGCTGTAAGGTACCCTCACTTAGCTTTTCAGATTCTCTGTGGAATAAAATAAGATATAAACAAATATGCTGTCCAAACTGACCTCGTTCCCTGCCAGGCTCAGGCCCCTCCACCAGCTCCTGCGCCCCACCTCATCCGTTTCACTACCTTAACTGGGCTTCATATCCTGTTCTTGCCTCCGACTTGCCCCTTTCATTTCCAGGCTAATCAGTAGAGATGCTTTTTCCAATCAGCCAGTACCCTTAGCAGCCATGTGTCACCAGGTTCAGACTCAGGCAGCTGTTTTTCTTTTTCTGGACTAGACCTGCCTCCTCACATCTCTCCCTTGGCTGGATTTCTTGAGCGCCACAGAAGATCCTCCTCCCCTGCTCCTAGGTTGGGCTGGTCAGCACTTACAGAGATGGGAGTGCAGTAAGCCTGCATGTATGGAAAGGAACCAAGGCTCAGATCATGTTGGGCCAGGATAACATGAACCAGTCTCGAGTCAAGAAGTCAGACCCTGGGACCTAAACTCAGACAAAACCAAATTACAGGGAAGAGGAGGGAGTTAAATTTGAGCAGTTGTCTCACACACTCATTTGTCTTTGAATCGTCTTTTCTATGTGGTTGGCTTGGCTCAAATTGTGTTATATCTTGCTATGAAATGTGGTTTAATAAATATTTTATTATTAATATTATTTTTGAAATGTGGGAGTCATAGTAAAGTTATATTTTCTGCTGGTAAAATCATTCCTAGCCTGTATAATTTTATGTTGGAATTAAATACATCAGTAATTCATGGTGCTGTGTAAAGGGCATCATGGCTTTGAAGTGTTTGTCAGCCTAACAAGTTTGGAAACCACCATTAAGGAAAACAGTATAAAGGCAAAGAGGAAGCTGAGTAATGATTCCAACACAGTTCAACCATATTATAAATGGTTACAGCTTTAACCTAACTATTTTGTCTTTGAAGCTTTTATAAAAGTTAGCTTATTCTTTGTCAGATTTTTATATGTATATGTGATGAGTATGTGTGTGCATGTTTGGTAAAGCATCATATTAATATATATTTCTTATTACAGTTTATAAGTCAGAATCAAGTTTATAAGTTACTGTGGTTTTGTATTATAGTTGCTTCTTTCACTTTCTGTAATTATATGGACAGAAAGATAATATTGTTAGGAAATTAAGCCCTATTCTGATAATGATATATGTAACCTTCGGTTCTCACTTTTATGGAGTAAATCGTGACTAGAACAGAGTTGTGAGTCCTATGGAAAGAGCCTCAGGTTTTCATTTGTTTTTCTGTTTTGCAAACAGAACTACAGGGGATGTCAGTTTGTATTAAAAATCTAAGTGGTGGGCTTCCCTGGTGGTCCAGTGGGTGGGGAGTCTGCCTTGCAGTGCAAGGGGCGCCATTTCGATCCCTGGCCTGGGAGGTTTCCTTGTGCCACAGAGTGGCTGGACCAGTGTGTCCAGTTATAGGCCAGCGCTCTGGAGCGCATGTGCCCAGGGCCAGCACTCTGTGGCGGGAGAGGCCACTGCAGTGGGAGGCCCATACAGGCCAGAAGAATAAAGATGGATGAAAATAAATAAATAAAAAAACAATAAAAGAGGCCAAAATTAAAAAAAAAAAAAAAAAAAAACTAAGTGGTGATCTTTTTTTACATACAGAAATACCGAATCTGTGTTTTGTGCACATAGAACTAACATAGTGTTGAAATCATTTATGCTTAAAAAGTGCATCAAACAAACTAATAAAAGGGGAAGAACAGTCTGTGTATGTGTGTCCACCAATTACATAGTAATTGGGAGTACTTATATTCCTGTGTCCAGTTGTAAATGTAGACTTTGACATAAAATAGGAAAAGAAAAAAGGGTGAGCCTATGTCAGTAATTTTATTAAATTAATCATTTTACAAATCTAAGATATATTCTATATTTTTAGGAGAATTATTACCTTGTTTACAAAATGTTTTTTAAAATATTTTCTTTTAAATACGCTTCTTACTCAGCTCCATGATCTCAACAAATTCTCTAAAGAATTAATGCAATGAGAAAAGAGGTGGTAATCACTAGAGAATATATTCAAATAAAATATCTGTATTTAGGTTATACATTTTGTTCTAATAGAAATACTGATAATACTTGTGATTTAAGTATTTATGCCTCTCACTAAATATAAAATGTCTTTTAATTCTGGCATTGTTGAGAATACCCTCAAAGTAATTATGATCTCTAAAAAAATCAAATAACTCTGGTTTTGTTTTTGCTTTGTAGATGAGCTATAACTTGGTCTAAAATACATCAAGCTTGTGAATCCACAGGACATTGCTTTGTTCTCAAGAATCTACAACACCCAATCAAAATTTAGACATTATTTAGATATTAAAATAAGTTACCCTATTCCAAACCCAGTTCATTCCCCTTAACCAAAGCAATATAACAATAATTACTGTTTCTGATTATTACACAGAGATGACAGTCAAACATTGTGGGGATGTCAGTTTGTATTAAAAATCTAAGTGGTGGGCTTCCCTGGTGGTCCAGTGGGTGGGGAGTCTGCCTTGCAGTGCAAGGGGCGCCATTTCGATCCCTGGCCTGGGAGGTTTCCTTGTGCCACAGAGTGGCTGGACCAGTGTGTCCAGTTATAGGCCAGCGCTCTGGAGCGCATGTGCCCAGGGCCAGCACTCTGTGGCGGGAGAGGCCACTGCAGTGGGAGGCCCATACAGGCCAGAAGAATAAAGATGGATGAAAATAAATAAATAAAAAAACAATAAAAGAGGCCAAAATTAAAAAAAAAAAAAAAAAAAAAACTAAGTGGTGATCTTTTTTTACATACAGAAATACCGAATCTGTGTTTTGTGCACATAGAACTAACATAGTGTTGAAATCATTTATGCTTAAAAAGTGCATCAAACAAACTAATAAAAGGGGAAGAACAGTCTGTGTATGTGTGTCCACCAATTACATAGTAATTGGGAGTACTTATATTCCTGTGTCCAGTTGTAAATGTAGACTTTGACATAAAATAGGAAAAGAAAAAAGGGTGAGCCTATGTCAGTAATTTTATTAAATTAATCATTTTACAAATCTAAGATATATTCTATATTTTTAGGAGAATTATTACCTTGTTTACAAAATGTTTTTTAAAATATTTTCTTTTAAATACGCTTCTTACTCAGCTCCATGATCTCAACAAATTCTCTAAAGAATTAATGCAATGAGAAAAGAGGTGGTAATCACTAGAGAATATATTCAAATAAAATATCTGTATTTAGGTTATACATTTTGTTCTAATAGAAATACTGATAATACTTGTGATTTAAGTATTTATGCCTCTCACTAAATATAAAATGTCTTTTAATTCTGGCATTGTTGAGAATACCCTCAAAGTAATTATGATCTCTAAAAAAATCAAATAACTCTGGTTTTGTTTTTGCTTTGTAGATGAGCTATAACTTGGTCTAAAATACATCAAGCTTGTGAATCCACAGGACATTGCTTTGTTCTCAAGAATCTACAACACCCAATCAAAATTTAGACATTATTTAGATATTAAAATAAGTTACCCTATTCCAAACCCAGTTCATTCCCCTTAACCAAAGCAATATAACAATAATTACTGTTTCTGATTATTACACAGAGATGACAGTCAAACATTTTAATCACAGGCATGGTATAGCACCCATCAGTCAGAAAGGATGTTAGGCATAAAATTGGAGGAAGGTCCTGGAGCCCCTCCCTGTTTCTCCATCCCACACCCCGCACTCCAACACATCTCAATCCCACCCCCTTGGCATTACCCTTTAAGTTGCTAGATACTGGGGATAATGGGTTGGGGAGCCAGAGTGGCTATTTATCTTCCAACATGGAATTAGTATTTTAATGACCAGTGTGGCTATACTGGTGTCCTAGCTGAATATGAACACTATTCAGGTAGGCTTCTACTGTGGCATGAAGAGAATTAATGATGCAGCATTTCTTAATGGTCTACAGTTGTCTCCAAGAATTTCTTTTGTGCTGACAATATTCCATTGTGCAAGTCTTATTGCAGATGTATGGGCAGTAGTAACAGCAATAGATATGCCTCTTGGTGGACCACAAATGTAGGACAGACTCCGACTACAGAGATGTTAAAATGTGAAAAAAGGTGCATTGCAGAATCAATGAACTACACTTTAAGATATGTTTATTTCTTTTCTGCTTCCACCAGTCTCTTTTCCCCCAAACCTTGCTCTTGCCAGTTGTAGATTTGTTGACCATTTCAGAACCAAACTCTTGAGGTTCACAGGAGATTATTTGTATCCTCTGTTTGGACAGATTTGGGTGGCTGCAGGTAAAGATCTCTTGGTGTACACTGAAAGGATGTTTTATTAATTCTAAGCCTTCACAGCCCAAGCAACCTCATTGTGTCACAGAGGGCCCTCTTTCTACGGGGCCAGAATTGCTAGGGAAGTGGTAGGGGCTTCTTGGTGCTGGCAGAAATGGGGCATCAAATTAGGGTAGGGGTTGATCCTTAGAGATTTGGAGATATTACCAGTTATACGTGATCTTCTGTGTCCTGGAATGGTTCACTACTAGCATATTAGTAATACAGATTATATTTAGGGAGAAAAGCAAGGATGCAGATAGTGTCTTACTGGTTTGGAAAGAAAGCTTTAGCAGCATTACAGTGGGCACATGAGAGAAGAAGGGAGATTTACCTGATATAAACACACTATTGTCCTCAAATATCTCTCCACTAAATACCACCCATGAAAGGGCTATTTAAGATGTGGCACACTAGACAAATGTAAGATTATGAGTGTGCTGCCTCCACAGGGACAGGATCACAAATCTTTTGATCTCCATCTATGCCCAATTCTGGACACATTCTCTGAGCTGCCTTCTGATTTCAAAGAAAGGTTTAACAAACAGGAGTAGGAATAATAATGTGCTTGATATGATGTAGGAGATACTCAGAAATAGTTGTGCTTATACTCCCCACAATTTAACTCTCATATTTTTCTTGAGTTTATTTAATCTCTAAATCCTCTTCCTCCTGTGGAACTAGTGCTGCTAAAGTAAAACTTATTTCTTGTTCTCAATTAAATGCATTAATCTCTTTATAAATCTCTTTTATTTTTCCCATCTCCCTTCAGAGGCTCTCACCTTTTACCTGACTGAATTTTTTTGGCTTATTTTGCTGGCATTTTATTTTGTATGGGCAGTAGTAACAGCAATAGATATGCCTCTTGGTGGACCACAAATGTAGGACAGACTCCGACTACAGAGATGTTAAAATGTGAAAAAAGGTGCATTGCAGAATCAATGAACTACACTTTAAGATATGTTTATTTCTTTTCTGCTTCCACCAGTCTCTTTTCCCCCAAACCTTGCTCTTGCCAGTTGTAGATTTGTTGACCATTTCAGAACCAAACTCTTGAGGTTCACAGGAGATTATTTGTATCCTCTGTTTGGACAGATTTGGGTGGCTGCAGGTAAAGATCTCTTGGTGTACACTGAAAGGATGTTTTATTAATTCTAAGCCTTCACAGCCCAAGCAACCTCATTGTGTCACAGAGGGCCCTCTTTCTACGGGGCCAGAATTGCTAGGGAAGTGGTAGGGGCTTCTTGGTGCTGGCAGAAATGGGGCATCAAATTAGGGTAGGGGTTGATCCTTAGAGATTTGGAGATATTACCAGTTATACGTGATCTTCTGTGTCCTGGAATGGTTCACTACTAGCATATTAGTAATACAGATTATATTTAGGGAGAAAAGCAAGGATGCAGATAGTGTCTTACTGGTTTGGAAAGAAAGCTTTAGCAGCATTACAGTGGGCACATGAGAGAAGAAGGGAGATTTACCTGATATAAACACACTATTGTCCTCAAATATCTCTCCACTAAATACCACCCATGAAAGGGCTATTTAAGATGTGGCACACTAGACAAATGTAAGATTATGAGTGTGCTGCCTCCACAGGGACAGGATCACAAATCTTTTGATCTCCATCTATGCCCAATTCTGGACACATTCTCTGAGCTGCCTTCTGATTTCAAAGAAAGGTTTAACAAACAGGAGTAGGAATAATAATGTGCTTGATATGATGTAGGAGATACTCAGAAATAGTTGTGCTTATACTCCCCACAATTTAACTCTCATATTTTTCTTGAGTTTATTTAATCTCTAAATCCTCTTCCTCCTGTGGAACTAGTGCTGCTAAAGTAAAACTTATTTCTTGTTCTCAATTAAATGCATTAATCTCTTTATAAATCTCTTTTATTTTTCCCATCTCCCTTCAGAGGCTCTCACCTTTTACCTGACTGAATTTTTTTGGCTTATTTTGCTGGCATTTTATTTTGAAGTGCTCATTTCTATTCAACAAATATTTGAACAGAGGAGGGAGAAGGGGACGACAGAGGATGAGATGGTGAGATGGCATCATCGACTCAATGGACATGAGTTTGAGCAATCTCAGAGAGATGGGGTCACAAAAAGTTGGACACAACTCAGCAGCCTGAACAACAACAAATGCTGGAGGACCTGTGCTAGATGCTACAAAGGGTAAAATAGATAAACGGCACAGTCCCTGAGAGTACCTACCTCCAAAGGGCTTACTTCTACTAAGGAACATTAAGAAAGCTGCACAAATAACCCTAAGGCAAGGGAGAGTACTTCTCCAGGTACAGGAAGAGGATTTCCTCACCAGAGAGCCTTGTGGTCCTGGTTGGTTGCTTGCTTGCTTCTGTCAGTCATTTCTAGGACACCTCAGAATTTTCTTTATAAATGTTACAAAATTATTCTTTCCTGAAAATCTGCTGGTTTCTGCTACATTTCCCCCTTTCACTCCTGAATTCATGCTTAGACCTGCAAAGATGCTTTAGATTTTTTGTTTGTTTTTAAATCAAAATGAGCAGTGGTAAGAAAATAACTCACCTATTGCTTTTCTTTTTTTTTTTTATCTGTTTTGAATTGCCTTGACCTTATGACTTGACATTTCTGCCTGGGATTTGCATGTCTCTTCACTGAGTGTCTAACCTCTGCCCCACCTTGAGCATGGCACACATCTGGTGGCCTCAACAACAGCTCCCCGTTTTATTTGTCTTTTCCTCACTTGTTTCTGTCTTATTATCCCTGAAAATTACAGACAGTCAAATTCCTCAAGTCATATGGTTTTTTTCAGTTTTTATCTTGTTTTCTTTTATCTCCTTCCAAAATCTCAGGTTTACCTAAGTCACAGCCTTCTCCAAGAATGAAGTTCTTTTAATATTTAACCACTCTATTTTCCTTAGAAGGAAAATAGTAAAAAAACAAAACAAAAAAGTCTTGGTAATTCTTGAGGAACTGTGTTAAACTGATACTTCCGTGATGTTATATGTATCTGAGGGCATCTGAGAAAAAAAGCTCATTCATTCCTCTCTTGGTTGACTACCAAATGGGCACTTTTTTCTTTTTTTTTTTCACTTGCAGAAGCCAGGTTTTGCTCAGGCTCCTCCTAGTGGACACAGCCTTAAGAGGAGGTTGGAGCTGAATCTTGATCTCATTTCTCGTGACCTATGCAAGGTTTAGGTATGGACATGATGGAATAGTGACAAATCAGATGAAAGGGACCATCTTCTGGAGGGCTTCAGAAAGTTTTCTTTACTCAAAAAGAAAGATGCTCTGTTTTCTTGCTTCTGAACATTGTCACCTAACAAGGAATGCTAGAAAGCATCACTACCACTTAGCAGTCATGACAAGAGAATACCTCACCTGGTGGACACCACAGAAAAGAGACAGCAGTTTCATCCCAGAGTCAGCCCATGGCTCTTCTACACCCGGACTTTTTGGGTGAGATTGTAAATGTTCTTATTGTATGCCACTGTTACTTGGGTTTTCTGTTAAATGCAATTAACCATGGATTGTTGTTCACTACAGATGTAAATTATTTCTGAAATACACAAATTATTTTTTAAAAAACCTCAAATAAAAGCCAAGATTATATTGCCATACGGGATGTTGAGGGGTACTGTCTTTAACCTAGCAAACTTATT
This sequence comes from Tragulus kanchil, assembly GCA_022376925.1. Classification (NCBI taxonomy): domain Eukaryota; kingdom Metazoa; phylum Chordata; class Mammalia; order Artiodactyla; family Tragulidae; genus Tragulus; species Tragulus kanchil. The sequence continues at coordinate 106,232,858 of JAIOJX010000030.1, read as the reverse complement.
TCAGCAGTCTTTCTCCACTGTCTGTGAATCATTTCTTTTATTCACCTGGGACCAACTTCAGCATCTTGTTGATTTCCTCATTAATGAGTTAATCCATTTTTGACATGTTTTTATTTTATAAGTTACATATGTACCTTTTTAAAAATTGTAGTTAAGTAACATTATGATTTAACATCTCCTGAGGCTTCCCTCGTGGTCCAGTGGGTAAAGAGTCTGCCTTGCAGTGCAAAGGGCGCTGTTTTGATCCCTGGCCCAGGAAGATTCCATGTGCCACGGAGCGGCTGAATCGGTGTGTCCAATTAGCAGCCAGAGCTCTGGAGTGTATGCGCCCAGAGCCGGTCCTCAGCAGCGGGAGATGCCACTGCAATGCGAGGCCCACACAGGCCAAGGAATGAAGGTGGATGAAAATAAATAAATAAACAATAAAAGAGGCCAAAATTTAAAAAAAAAAATCTGCTGCTGGATTTTAAAGTGGTTTTTCGCTTGAGTTTAATTCACCTCTTCTATTTAAAGAATTCATGTTTCCCTGAGGTAGAGGATGCAAAGGTGGAACATAGGGATGAGAGGAGAGAAAAAAGAAGCATCATACGGTATTTGCAGTGATTTCCAAGATCACTTAGTAGCTACTGGGTGCCCCAAGGATTGCCCCGGACAATCCTTGGAGTTTCAAGTCATTATAAACAATTTCCAGGAGCTTGTATTCATTCAAGATTCTGAAGATATAACTAGAAAAGCCTACAGTAGTTATCAGACACAGCAGATTTCCTGAAAAAAAAGGGGGGGGGGGGTTGTTGAGGCACCAAGTCTTGCTGGAAACAACCGATTTATCAATAATCAGTTATTACAATGGATTATTGAAGGCAACACTCCCTCAAGGTTCCTGTAGGAAACATGGGGTTTTAAGTTTTCATTTTACAATGAACAATTAACAAGTGGAAAGGACTAAAAAAAATTGAATGTTGAGGACTGCTCCTTAAAATTTTGGCTACTCTAGTCTCAATAAATGTCACTAACAGACCGTACTGATGTTGGAGGCATTTCAACATCACGGAGACTGTTATTGATCTGGGAACTTTTCTCCTGTGACCTTTTACTCTTGAATTGAATAATTCTCTCTGTATATATTTCAGAGCACTTTGATATTTACAAAGAGTGTCATGCATTCTTTCACTGGGTGTATTAACATCCTTGTACGAGGCAGGTGAAGTTCGGAATCAGGATTCTGAATAGCTAGTTGGAGTCCCTCTACTAGGAAAGTTGAATTGCAGTGTTGGCTCTTCCCCGGAATTATCTAACCACTATGAGCGAGGTGAATTAAAAGCCCTCAGCGCCAATCCTGAATCCACTATCTCCTTGCTGCTTAGTCACATCGTGACTTAGTTTCTTTTGCTTATTAGATATGCTGACTAGTCGAAGTCCTGCCTTTTTAGGTCTTAAAATAACCAAGAGGATGGGTTTAGCATGGAGCTCAGCACAGGAGCATCCAATCCAGCAGCGGAGATGCCACTGCAATGCGAGGCCCACAAAGGCCAAGGAATGAAGGTGGATGAAAAAAAAAATCTGCTGCTGGATTTTAAAGTGGTTTTTCGCTTGAGTTTAATTCACCTCTTCTATTTAAAGAATTCATGTTTCCCTGAGGTAGAGGATGCAAAGGTGGAACATAGGGATGAGAGGAGAGAAAAAAGAAGCATCATACGGTATTTGCAGTGATTTCCAAGATCACTTAGTAGCTACTGGGTGCCCCAAGGATTGCCCCGGACAATCCTTGGAGTTTCAAGTCATTATAAACAATTTCCAGGAGCTTGTATTCATTCAAGATTCTGAAGATATAACTAGAAAAGCCTACAGTAGTTATCAGACACAGCAGATTTCCTGAAAAAAAAGGGGGGGGGGGTTGTTGAGGCACCAAGTCTTGCTGGAAACAACCGATTTATCAATAATCAGTTATTACAATGGATTATTGAAGGCAACACTCCCTCAAGGTTCCTGTAGGAAACATGGGGTTTTAAGTTTTCATTTTACAATGAACAATTAACAAGTGGAAAGGACTAAAAAAAATTGAATGTTGAGGACTGCTCCTTAAAATTTTGGCTACTCTAGTCTCAATAAATGTCACTAACAGACCGTACTGATGTTGGAGGCATTTCAACATCACGGAGACTGTTATTGATCTGGGAACTTTTCTCCTGTGACCTTTTACTCTTGAATTGAATAATTCTCTCTGTATATATTTCAGAGCACTTTGATATTTACAAAGAGTGTCATGCATTCTTTCACTGGGTGTATTAACATCCTTGTACGAGGCAGGTGAAGTTCGGAATCAGGATTCTGAATAGCTAGTTGGAGTCCCTCTACTAGGAAAGTTGAATTGCAGTGTTGGCTCTTCCCCGGAATTATCTAACCACTATGAGCGAGGTGAATTAAAAGCCCTCAGCGCCAATCCTGAATCCACTATCTCCTTGCTGCTTAGTCACATCGTGACTTAGTTTCTTTTGCTTATTAGATATGCTGACTAGTCGAAGTCCTGCCTTTTTAGGTCTTAAAATAACCAAGAGGATGGGTTTAGCATGGAGCTCAGCACAGGACAGCATCGCTCAAAACACAGCAGCTAATCAATACCGGCCGGGAGCCCCACGAAGATGTCCAGCGTGCCAGGAAGCGCCTCTCCCGGGTCAGAGGCACGCTCCTCCCCGCCGGAAAGCCGCTCCCCTCGGCGCTCACTCCGCCCCCAGCGGGCCGGGGCGGGGACGCCGTTGCCCTGGGAAACGGGACGCGCAGCCAAACACCCTTCAGAGGCTCGTCCGGCTGCGCTAGCTCTGAGCGCGCGGACACGGACGACCAAGTGGGAGCAGGTGTGGGGCAAGCGGGCGCGCGCCCAGGGACCGCTGGAGGAGGTGGGCGCCTCCCGGAGCGCGCGTGTGGAGGTGGCCTGGTCTACCCGAGGCTGGCCAGGGCCGCGGGCGAGGAGCCGGCCAGTCCGGCGCCCACTCGGACGTCCCCTATGGCAGCCCAGGTGGCACCCCGAGAAGCCCCGACCCTTCGCCTAACCCCGGGCACAGGCCCGGAGGCGGCAGGCCTGCTGGAGTTGGAGGAGGAGGACGAAGACGAAGAAGTGGAGGCAGCCAGGAGAGCGCGGAGTTTCGTCCAGGACGCGCGGGTGCGCTTCGTCGGCTCCCGTCTGGAGCAGATGCTGGGGCTCTCGGGGGAGAAATGGAGCCAGCATTTGGAGAGCGAGGATAACCGGCAGGTCCTGGGGGTGTTTCTGGAGAGCCCCAGCCCAGCTTGCCTTGTGTTCGGCGTCGCCGCCGCAGGGCGGCTCTCAGCGTCCCAACAGGTAAGGGGGCGACAGGACCCGGCCACGCCCCTCGTCCAGCCAGACGGGACCGGTGGGTTCTTAAGGGACAAGTTTTCAAGTTCTTAAAAAAAAAAAAAAGAAAGAAAAAAAACCCTTAATATTATCAAGTGTCTGACGTTTGCCAGGGAGGCCGCAGAATCCCCCAGGTGCGTCCGCTTTACTGTTGAGGGGCTCTGGGTTAGTTTTCTAGAAGGTAAGCCTTTGAACCTTGCTCCGCCCGGATGAAGCAGGAAAAACAGCTCTTTCTTCAGCTGCCTGGGTGTTAGGGGCAAGGTGAGTTCTCTGTGCTAGATAACTTTCCTCAAATCGCTTTTGGGTCACTCTGGAGCCACATGTGGTGTTTGGCAAAGCCCAGATAACTTGTCATGGCTCAGGCTGCCTGTCACAGCCGCACTTCATCCCAGGAAATAATACGGATATTCAGTTGTTTATTTATTAAAGAACTGCTGGAAGTCTGCGTTCAGGATAGTGCTTTTTTTTTTTTCCTCAATTTTTCTTTTTCAATTTTGACTTCTAGTACACTTGAACGCTAATGTAGCACCTACGAGTAGAGCATTTGGATTTACAGAGTTTGAAGAGTTTGGAGCAAGATTTCTAATCTTGAAATGCTTCGTTGTATTGTTGTAATGTGGTGTAATCGTCACTAGATACTGTCCTTAAAATGGCGCGGAAACAGGACCCCACAGAAGAGAGTAGCCGGAGTTTGCCTTAGGGTTTTATGAATTTTTGTTTTGTTTTGCTACTTTAATTTCATTTTTAAATGTTTTTCAGAGTGGACAAGGAGAACACACTAATATTAAGTTCAATAATTGTGGAATCTGAAGAAATGACTTGGTAGTCATGAAAATGCTAGATTATCTTGATTAAATACGTCTGTGCTTTGCTTTGAGGATAGTGATAAAATTTAGCCTCTTGGTCTTTATCTCAGTTTGACTTATTTCTAAATAAGAAACGGTTACACAAAAGAATAACCTTTGGTAAGATGGAAACATGCTGATTTTCCGTGTCCTTGTTTTTGATTATGAGACTGTGGTATGACCTGATGTAATAGACATACTTTTGAAAGGTGATATTCCACACCAGTAATACTGTGAAATTAGTATTATAAAAGAACAAAGAAAATTGTATACGCTTTGCAGAAGAGCAGTGGAACAATCTTATTTATAAAGGTAGGCAAGATGCCAGATTTTGTTTCTCATGCTTGCAATTCACTTATAAGTTAGATATAGTAAATCTTGCTTGTTAACATGGAGGCTACATTGTGGTCTTAAAATAATTATATTGCTCTTGTTTCAGATTCCAAGAGATGTAAGACATAAACTTGTTTATATTGCCAAGAAGATTACTGAAAACATTGGAGCAAACGACTTCTCTCAAACAGTTTTATTTGGACAGTTACCTGCCTCATCTCTTGGACATGTAACTGCTTTCCTAGATGAGGTACTCCTCTGTCTTTGGTGTTGTAATCTTTCATTTATCTTCATGAGACTTGAAACTTGTTCAGGACAGCTCGGTATTAAAGAAAATGTAGAAACCAGTCATCTCATTAGCCAGATTGATGGAAAATGATAGCATCTGGACTGTTCCTGAAATGAGCTGATACTGATTGTAACATTCCACAGGTGGTAATATTTGTAGCATCATCCTTTGCCTTTTTCCATCTAAATAAAAGGAGGAAACAAAAAAGCAGCTTAAACAGGCTCCTGTACTTAGCTATAGTAGTACACTTCTTGTTCACAGTAGAGACAGATACTCTTTGGAAAGGTATATTATCAGTTTTTAAGATTCCTGTTTGTTTCTAAGTGCACTCATGTCAGTTAAGGGGAAAAGGTAACAGAAACAAAGTATTAGGAATGTGTGCCTAAGAATTTCTCTACTCCCCTTCAGTCAGCAAAATGCTGTCCAAACCTATGTTACTGGCAGTCTAATGTGGGGATTCTGTTTAAGGCCAACTGATGCCGTAGGTCTGGAGTAGAGCCCATAGTCTGCATTTCTAACCTGGTTCTAATGCTGTTTGTTCATGAACAATCTTTGAGGAACAACAGACCAAATGACTAGATTTGGAAGAATCAGAGCAGTGGTCTTCAAACTTTGAACATTAGAATCACCTGGGGAGCTTACAGAACGGCCCAGGTCACACCTGATGCCAGTTAAATCAGAATGTGTCGGGGTGGGAGCCAGGCTGCAGTAGTGGTTAAAGAAAGATTCCCATGTGATTCTAATGCACTCCAAATTTGGGGAAACGTTGTGTTAGTATCCCTAAACCAGATCTCAGTAGTCAAAGTGGTCTTGCCGAGATTATTATTTAACACAGGAGTAATTGCCAACGTATTTATTATGAAAGATTTGTCAGACTCCATCTTTCATATCTTATCTACTTCCTGAGTCTCTTCTAATGTCTCCTTGAAAAGAGGCTTTTTCTTGTCTTCTCTGGACTAGCTAAAGCTTCTCTCCCTCAACCTCAGTTTCTACCTTGGTTTCCCTCCCCTTTTGTTGAGTTTCTGTGGTTTTAGTTGATTTCCAGGAGACACTGGGAAGAGAGTTTTCTGTATTCAGACTAAATGTTAGGTAGCTCCTCTTTTTTCTTTGGTGTTTTTTAATTTCTTTCATTTTTTTCTTCATGAGACTTGAAACTTGTTCAGGACAGCTCGGTATTAAAGAAAATGTAGAAACCAGTCATCTCATTAGCCAGATTGATGGAAAATGATAGCATCTGGACTGTTCCTGAAATGAGCTGATACTGATTGTAACATTCCACAGGTGGTAATATTTGTAGCATCATCCTTTCCCTTTTTTCCATCTAAATAAAAGGAGGAAACAAAAAAGCAGCTTAAACAGGCTCCTGTACTTAGCTATAGTAGTACACTTCTTGTTCACAGTAGAGACAGATACTCTTTGGAAAGGTATATTATCAGTTTTTAAGATTCCTGTTTGTTTCTAAGTGCACTCATGTCAGTTAAGGGGAAAAGGTAACAGAAACAAAGTATTAGGAATGTGTGCCTAAGAATTTCTCTACTCCCCTTCAGTCAGCAAAATGCTGTCCAAACCTATGTTACTGGCAGTCTAATGTGGGGATTCTGTTTAAGGCCAACTGATGCCGTAGGGTCTGGAGTAGAGCCCATAGTCTGCATTTCTAACCTGGTTCTAATGCTGTTTGTTCATGAACAATCTTTGAGGAACAACAGACCAAATGACTAGATTTGGAAGAATCAGAGCAGTGGTCTTCAAACTTTGAACATTAGAATCACCTGGGGAGCTTACAGAACGGCCCAGGTCACACCTGATGCCAGTTAAATCAGAATGTGTCGGGGTGGGAGCCAGGCTGCAGTAGTGGTTAAAGAAAGATTCCCATGTGATTCTAATGCACTCCAAATTTGGGGAAACGTTGTGTTAGTATCCCTAAACCAGATCTCAGTAGTCAAAGTGGTCTTGCCGAGATTATTATTTAACACAGGAGTAATTGCCAACGTATTTATTATGAAAGATTTGTCAGACTCCATCTTTCATATCTTATCTACTTCCTGAGTCTCTTCTAATGTCTCCTTGAAAAGAGGCTTTTTCTTGTCTTCTCTGGACTAGCTAAAGCTTCTCTCCCTCAACCTCAGTTTCTACCTTGGTTTCCCTCCCCTTTTGTTGAGTTTCTGTGGTTTTAGTTGATTTCCAGGAGACACTGGGAAGAGAGTTTTCTGTATTCAGCACTCAAGGGAATTGTTGGTATGTAGCCAGTATTCAGGAGATTTTTATTGAACTGAATCTGATGAAAAGATTTCACATGGAGTGGGAATGACCTTTGGTCATGAGAATCCAGGCTGCCATCAACCGGGCTTAGAAAGGCAGGGCTGTACTCCTCATTGGAATTCTTACTCTACGTCTGTGCAGACAGAAGATATAAAACTCTTTCAGGTTCCTCTGACCTTTCTCTGACTTGACCTCAAAATCAGGGTCTGCATAACCCTCTGAAAAGTTTAAATGAAAGAGTAAGCTATCCATGAGTATATCAATAGAAGGCACAAAACTTTCAGAAACCTCATGGGTTTAGGTGGTTTTGTAAGATTCTCATTTATTTAATTATGCGTAAGAATTTGAGCACTGGGACAGAACAAGTGAGGACATCACACTTATCATGTCACCTTGGTTTCTTTGTGGACCAGAATGAAATTCAGAATAAAGGGGCCCTATACTTGGTCTCTTGCGGTCTGACCTCCTCGTGACCTCTCAGCTCATCTCAGTTGCTAACTCCTGGCTTCCTTGCAGTGGTTTCTTAATTGTTTCAGGCTCACTGTTGCCCCAGGGCCTTGGCTCTAGCAGTTTCTTCATCTTCCTGGGAAGATTGAGTCTTTTGACTCAAATAGCTCTTTTCTGTGAAGCCACCCTTCAGGTGAGTCCAAATCTTAAAGCCCAGGATTTAGGGTCAGGCAAGTGAGGCACCCACTTCAAGAGGAGAACTTCAGGCAGGTGGGGAGAAACTGAAACAACCCAGTAATCAAGATAAGTAACAGTTTAGGGCAGTTCTTTTTTTTTTTTTTGCTGTACCACAAAGCTTACAAGATCTTAGTTCCCTACCCAGGGGTTTAACCCAGGTCCTAACAGTGAAAGCATGGAGTCTTGACCGCTGACTAGCAGGGGATTTCCAAAGGCAGTATTTACAAAATAATTTTAATGCAAATAATTAACTTTAAGACCAGGATCACTAACAGTGCCACGCCAAGTTGTATTGGAGCCTAAGGCAAAAGGTCAATAATACTTGTCTTTAATGCAAAATGTCTTTTTATCAGTTTTTGGATTACTTTTTATTTAAAGAATATTTTAAAATAGGATTCATCTCATTGAGTCGTTGGGCTTCCCTGGTAGCTCAAGGGTGAAGAATCCATTTGCAGTGCAGGAAACTCAGATTTGATTCCTGCATTGGAAAGATCCCCTGGAGGAGGAAATGGCAACCCATTCTAGTATTCTTGCTTGGAAAATCCCATGGGCAGAGGAGCCTGGCCGACTACAGTCCATGAGGTTGCAAAAAGTCAGACATGTCTTAGTGACTAAACAACAAATTGAGTTGTTGTTGTTGCTTGTGTGTGTGTGTGTGTGTGGTGGGATCAGGGGAAGGGGGTTGATGTCCTTTTATATTTTGTTCCATAGTGAGTGCCTTACTTGCCTTACCCTTGCCCCAGTTCTTAATCTCTTTGCTCTGCTCACTACATGTGTGTGTACTCAGTCGTGTCTGACTCTGCGACCCCATGGACTGTGGCCCACCAACTCCTCTGTCCATGGAATTCTCCAGGCAGAAATACTGCAGTGGGTTGCCATTTCCTTCTCCAGGGAATCTTCCTGATCCAGGGATTGAACCCGTGTCTCTTGTGTCTCCTGTATTGGCAGGCAGGTTCTTTACCTGTGAGTCAAATGGGAAGCCCTTAAAATAATGTTAGATAGCTCTTGAAGTAATTCCCAAAACCTTCAAAGACATTTTTTTTGGTGTTGTCTGAGTTGCTTGTATATTTTGGAAATTAATTTGTCGGTTATTTCATTTGCTGTTATTTTCTGCCATTCTGAAGGTTGTCTTTTCGTCTTGTTTATGGTTTATTTTGCTGTGCAAAAGCTTTTAGGCTTCAGTAGGTCCCACTAATCTGTTTGACTGGGCTGAGAAGTACTGAGAGAGTTTTTCAGTATTGTGGTTCTTAACACTTGACTGGAATAAGGAAGGGGCAGGCCAAGTATTTGAATGGAAGATGGGGAAAGTCATTTGTGACTTTGTATTTATTTTTTCACATTTAATAACCTAATATACTCTCACTTGTATGTCAGTGTTGTATAGTCTCTGAAGTTTGATTCAGATATACACTGATTAATAGTAATTTATGTTCATATGCTGGTGTCTCCCGGACTTCTGTCTCCAGCCTTGATCTCTCTCCTGAACTTCACAATCAGACTTCCACACCCCTGTTGGCACTTGCTGTGTAATAGACATCTGAGATCAAATGCGTGCATAGTTTTATTCCTGATCCTCTGCTCAACATTATTATGTGTCCTTATATGCAATTGTTTGTAACTATATTATGTAATTTAGCAAAAGTATTGAAAATGTCATGCAGTTTTTCTTTAAATATTATGTTGACCCAAATCCTAAAAAAAACAATAACTGTGAATGCTTATCAAGCCAAGAATGAAAGTATGATTTGGTTCTTGTATTCAGTGTCTGGACCACATTCCTATACATTTCAATTTAAGAAGTCTAGCAGAGGCCTGGGCTCCTGTCTTTTGAAAGTGTTGATCAAGTTATAGTCTTTGCCTTACCCTTGCCCCAGTTCTTAATCTCTTTGCTCTGCTCACTACATGTGTGTGTACTCAGTCGTGTCTGACTCTGCGACCCCATGGACTGTGGCCCACCAACTCCTCTGTCCATGGAATTCTCCAGGCAGAAATACTGCAGTGGGTTGCCATTTCCTTCTCCAGGGAATCTTCCTGATCCAGGGATTGAACCCGTGTCTCTTGTGTCTCCTGTATTGGCAGGCAGGTTCTTTACCTGTGAGTCAAATGGGAAGCCCTTAAAATAATGTTAGATAGCTCTTGAAGTAATTCCCAAAACCTTCAAAGACATTTTTTTTGGTGTTGTCTGAGTTGCTTGTATATTTTGGAAATTAATTTGTCGGTTATTTCATTTGCTGTTATTTTCTGCCATTCTGAAGGTTGTCTTTTCGTCTTGTTTATGGTTTATTTTGCTGTGCAAAAGCTTTTAGGCTTCAGTAGGTCCCACTAATCTGTTTGACTGGGCTGAGAAGTACTGAGAGAGTTTTTCAGTATTGTGGTTCTTAACACTTGACTGGAATAAGGAAGGGGCAGGCCAAGTATTTGAATGGAAGATGGGGAAAGTCATTTGTGACTTTGTATTTATTTTTTCACATTTAATAACCTAATATACTCTCACTTGTATGTCAGTGTTGTATAGTCTCTGAAGTTTGATTCAGATATACACTGATTAATAGTAATTTATGTTCATATGCTGGTGTCTCCCGGACTTCTGTCTCCAGCCTTGATCTCTCTCCTGAACTTCACAATCAGACTTCCACACCCCTGTTGGCACTTGCTGTGTAATAGACATCTGAGATCAAATGCGTGCATAGTTTTATTCCTGATCCTCTGCTCAACATTATTATGTGTCCTTATATGCAATTGTTTGTAACTATATTATGTAATTTAGCAAAAGTATTGAAAATGTCATGCAGTTTTTCTTTAAATATTATGTTGACCCAAATCCTAAAAAAAACAATAACTGTGAATGCTTATCAAGCCAAGAATGAAAGTATGATTTGGTTCTTGTATTCAGTGTCTGGACCACATTCCTATACATTTCAATTTAAGAAGTCTAGCAGAGGCCTGGGCTCCTGTCTTTTGAAAGTGTTGATCAAGTTATAGTCTTTTTTTAAAGATTTATTTATTTGGGGGCCGGTGTCGGGTTGGGGAGAGGGGAGCGGGCGGGCCACTTCTTTTGGTCTTTCCTTTCTCCATTTTCATCCGTCTTTGTTTCTTTGGCTCCTGTGGGCCTTCCATCGCGGTGGTGTCTGTCGTTGCAGAGTGCCGGCTCTGGGCGCATGCGCTCCAGAGCTCCGGCTCGGTAATTGGACACATCGGTCCAGCTGCTCCGCGGCACGTGGGATCTTCCCAGGCCAGGGATCGAACCGGCGCCCCTTGCACTGCAAGGCGGTGTCCTTACCCACTGGACCACCAGGGGAAGCCCCAAGTTATAGTCTTTACTGATCTGAGAATTTTTGGATAAAGAAACATGCCAGTTTCAAAAAAATACAAAGAACGTGATTGAAGAGCAAAGGTCCCATGGCTCTTTTATCTGTAGTTGTGTATCTCCTAGTAAACATGTCCAAGTTATTTTGGTTCAGAGAAAGTTTGGGGATTTTTCTTATAAACTGTAAAACCTAGACAAAAAATTTCCAGTTAAAAACAGAACGCCAGATTAATTGAATTCCTCTATAGATAGCTTGTTGACAGTAAGATTTATTTTCACTAAAGAGCACCTTCCAGGTCAGTTGGTTTTAAACGATGTTCACAGAGATACACTAGCTGTCTGCTAATTGCTCTACAAAGCATGTGGCTCAGACTTTCATAGCAGTTTTATCAACAGCTTTATCTACAGTGACACAAACATTTAAATTTAAAAGAAGTTGGTCTTGTCACAGAACAGTAGAGTGTAAGTTTGAAACAGTATCCCATACAACGCTGAAGAACCAGAATTATCCTCGCCCCTGACTTGTAGAAAAAGCTGTTGATCCTGGGAATTTAACCTAGAAAGGGTTTTTCAGTGGGCCAGTGCACATGCAGCCCACAAGCCTCCAGCTTCAACTTGTTTCCAGAGCTCTTGATGAACTTCACCTGCCTTTCTCACAGCCCCCTTCTTAAAGGTGCTGGCTCCAGCTTCAGGCAGGCCAGACTGGAACTTTCTCAGAAGCACTGTACTCCTTTAGCCTTCAGTAAGTTTACATCAGTGTTTAGGTTTCTGCCTGCCCTGCTTGTTCATCTTTAGCGTTTAAACCAAGTAGCAAACTTTCCTGGTGAGTCTTCCCCAGTACTTCCCTCCCAGTCAGAGATGGGTGTTTCTCCTTTGTTTGCACATGACAGGAAAATTTGCCTATTGTGGCAGTTCTGATATCAAGGGACCTAATCCACAGAGCTCACACTAGACTTTTTTGGTTTTGTTTTTATTAAAGTATAGTTGATTAACAATGCTGCGTTAACTTCTGCTATAGACCTAAGTGATTCAGTATAAATATATATATATATATATATATATATGTATTTATATATAACTGAATATATAAAAATACATTCTTTTCCATTCTAGTTTATCACAGGACGTTGAATATAGTTTCCTGTGCTATACAGTAGGATCTTGTTGTTTAGCTATCCTATATATAATAGTCTGCATCTGCTAATCCCACATTCCTAATACATTTTTTTCCGTAGATCTGTAGTTGTGTACCCGCTCAGTTTTTTTAAATGGGGAATAAACTGTAAAACCTAGACAAAAAATTTCCAGTTAAAAACAGAACGCCAGATTAATTGAATTCCTCTATAGATAGCTTGTTGACAGTAAGATTTATTTTCACTAAAGAGCACCTTCCAGGTCAGTTGGTTTTAAACGATGTTCACAGAGATACACTAGCTGTCTGCTAATTGCTCTACAAAGCATGTGGCTCAGACTTTCATAGCAGTTTTATCAACAGCTTTATCTACAGTGACACAAACATTTAAATTTAAAAGAAGTTGGTCTTGTCACAGAACAGTAGAGTGTAAGTTTGAAACAGTATCCCATACAACGCTGAAGAACCAGAATTATCCTCGCCCCTGACTTGTAGAAAAAGCTGTTGATCCTGGGAATTTAACCTAGAAAGGGTTTTTCAGTGGGCCAGTGCACATGCAGCCCACAAGCCTCCAGCTTCAACTTGTTTCCAGAGCTCTTGATGAACTTCACCTGCCTTTCTCACAGCCCCCTTCTTAAAGGTGCTGGCTCCAGCTTCAGGCAGGCCAGACTGGAACTTTCTCAGAAGCACTGTACTCCTTTAGCCTTCAGTAAGTTTACATCAGTGTTTAGGTTTCTGCCTGCCCTGCTTGTTCATCTTTAGCGTTTAAACCAAGTAGCAAACTTTCCTGGTGAGTCTTCCCCAGTACTTCCCTCCCAGTCAGAGATGGGTGTTTCTCCTTTGTTTGCACATGACAGGAAAATTTGCCTATTGTGGCAGTTCTGATATCAAGGGACCTAATCCACAGAGCTCACACTAGACTTTTTTGGTTTTGTTTTTATTAAAGTATAGTTGATTAACAATGCTGCGTTAACTTCTGCTATAGACCTAAGTGATTCAGTATAAATATATATATATATATATATATATATGTATTTATATATAACTGAATATATAAAAATACATTCTTTTCCATTATGGTTTATCTCAGGATATTGAATATAATTCCCTGTGCTATACAGTAGGACCTTACTGTTATCCATTCTATATATAATAGTCTGCATCTGCTAATCCCACATTCCTAATACATTTCTCCCTCCCCCTCCCCCCCATTGGCAACCACAAGTCTGTTCTCTTTGCCTGAGAGTCCATTTCTGTTTCACAGATCAGTTCGTACATGTTATATTTTGGATTCCATATATAAGTAATACCATATGGCATTTGTCTTTCTCTTTCTGACTTCAGCTAATATGATAATCTCTAGGTTCATCCATGTTGCTGTAAATGGCATTATTTCATTCTTTTTATGACTGAAATGTATTCCATTATATATACATACCACATCTTCTTTATCCATTCATCTGTTGATGGGCATTTAGGTTGTTTCCATGAAATACACACTGTTTCCTACTAAATCTCCTAGATCAACAAGTAGTGGGTACAAAGCAGGAAAATATAATAAAAATGTAATTTGGACATTTTTGTTTTATTCCTTCTGCAAAATAAAAATGAATTTCTGGTTTTTAGTTAACCAGAAGATTTTGTTCTCAAAATCAACTTTAAAAAGGTAGACTATTTTCTAAGCATTTTAGCTAGTGGAAATTTTATAATTAATGCTGAAAGTCTAGACAGATTGTGTCAGAAAAAAATATGTTTATAAATAGTACATATTGGAAAGAAAGGAGTGAGGAAGCAAGAAGAGACCAACTTCATTAGCTCAACAGAGTCTTAATTTCTTAACATATGCTGGGCTTTGGGAACACAAAGATTTTGGAGGGTTTCACACACATAGTTTCATTGATATTCCCAACTTAATGGTGGACAGAGTTCCAAAAAAAGGTTCATGTTTTAATAACATCTTTCTATCAAAATTGAATCCACTAGGATGTTACCCAGAGCTGGAGTAGATTAATTTACGCTTGCCTGCGTGCAATTCAAGAAGATTTTTTCCTTTAATATACCTGCCAATGTGTTCAGTTTGCATTAAGAAAGCAGTTTACTTACTTGACATGATTTTGTTCATTTCATACAGAGATTGAGTTATTGGGAGCCTCCATAAATATTTGATAAATGAGTAAATGAAAGAACAAGCAGTACAGTATTTCTACTTCGAGAGAATTTATGTCTAATTGATTAAGTCTAAATGGGTCACTGACTCTGTCATTTCTTTGTAGATTTCATGTCACAGGAGGATGTTTATGAAATTGAAATTGAGTGGTTTTGTTGCTGATCTTGTTTGACAAGAAAATCTTTGCAGGAATACATTGTCTGTAAAGTAATTTCACTGGTTTTTAAAATGTTTTTCTTTCTCTAGATTTTAGTGCCAATTATTTCTAATAGGAGCAACCATAAATCCTGGTCCTGTTTTATTTCACAAGACATGGAACATCATATAGAAGACATGAAAAATAAGATGCATATTTTTAAGGGCAAAATGTTAAGAAGAACTCTTCTACCAATTCCCACTATTGCAGGAAACATGGACCTGGATCAGAAATATTCAGAGACCAAGTACGTAATGATATTGTTTATACAACGTATCAAAATGAAGAGCTGATATACCAATTTAATATCACAACCCCAGCAAACTGCTAACAAAATAGCAACCTCATTTTAACTACAGCATACTTTAAAAATAATGTGCAGAAACACTATGTATATTTCCTTTCCAAAGTATACCTTTTAAAAGCAGGCTATACAAAAAGTACGTGTTGCTCAGTTGTTTCAGGATTGTGTAACTCTTTGCAACCCTGTGGTGGTAGCCTGCCAGGCTCCTCTGTCCAAGGGATTTTCCAGACAAGCGTGCTTGGGTGGGTTTTCATGCCCTCCTCCAGAGGATCGTCCCAAGCCAGAGATCAAACACCTGTCTCTTATGTACAAATAGTAAGTGGTTCCAGTTGCCATAATGTCAGTAATATTCTTCTAGTAAAATCGTTTTGAGAACATGAATTAGCACTTTTTAGATGCACACACATAGTTTCATTGATATTCCCAACTTAATGGTGGACAGAGTTCCAAAAAAAGGTTCATGTTTTAATAACATCTTTCTATCAAAATTGAATCCACTAGGATGTTACCCAGAGCTGGAGTAGATTAATTTACGCTTGCCTGCGTGCAATTCAAGAAGATTTTTTCCTTTAATATACCTGCCAATGTGTTCAGTTTGCATTAAGAAAGCAGTTTACTTACTTGACATGATTTTGTTCATTTCATACAGAGATTGAGTTATTGGGAGCCTCCATAAATATTTGATAAATGAGTAAATGAAAGAACAAGCAGTACAGTATTTCTACTTCGAGAGAATTTATGTCTAATTGATTAAGTCTAAATGGGTCACTGACTCTGTCATTTCTTTGTAGATTTCATGTCACAGGAGGATGTTTATGAAATTGAAATTGAGTGGTTTTGTTGCTGATCTTGTTTGACAAGAAAATCTTTGCAGGAATACATTGTCTGTAAAGTAATTTCACTGGTTTTTAAAATGTTTTTCTTTCTCTAGATTTTAGTGCCAATTATTTCTAATAGGAGCAACCATAAATCCTGGTCCTGTTTTATTTCACAAGACATGGAACATCATATAGAAGACATGAAAAATAAGATGCATATTTTTAAGGGCAAAATGTTAAGAAGAACTCTTCTACCAATTCCCACTATTGCAGGAAACATGGACCTGGATCAGAAATATTCAGAGACCAAGTACGTAATGATATTGTTTATACAACGTATCAAAATGAAGAGCTGATATACCAATTTAATATCACAACCCCAGCAAACTGCTAACAAAATAGCAACCTCATTTTAACTACAGCATACTTTAAAAATAATGTGCAGAAACACTATGTATATTTCCTTTCCAAAGTATACCTTTTAAAAGCAGGCTATACAAAAAGTACGTGTTGCTCAGTTGTTTCAGGATTGTGTAACTCTTTGCAACCCTGTGGTGGTAGCCTGCCAGGCTCCTCTGTCCAAGGGATTTTCCAGACAAGCGTGCTTGGGTGGGTTTTCATGCCCTCCTCCAGAGGATCGTCCCAAGCCAGAGATCAAACACCTGTCTCTTATGTACAAATAGTAAGTGGTTCCAGTTGCCATAATGTCAGTAATATTCTTCTAGTAAAATCGTTTTGAGAACATGATGATTTTAATTTAGCACTTTTTTTTAATTGTTAGAGATGTACCTGTGACAGGATAACAGTGTCACCTCTCAAATTTGATGCTATAAAACCGTGGATCTGACTTTGAGATTTTTATATTTAGAAAACTAGTTTATGGATTCAGTAAAATACTTATTAAGTATTTTACTTAAGTCCTATCATTAGCCCAATGAAATGACTCATTTTTGTATTATTAATCACTTCATTGTTTCTAGGTTGGAGCTGAAGGAAAGGGCAATACTTCATGCAATTGAGTCAGTGGTTATTAAATGGTCACATCAAATCCAAGAAATTGTAGAAAAAGATTCAGTGCAGCCTTTGCTGAATGGTCTTCACTCAAATCCTCAGACTGAACTGGATTTCTGGACAATGAGGAGAGAGAACCTATCATACATTCATGATCAAGTAAGTAGAGAACTCTGAAAATTGCTTGTCAGTTGAGTTAGCAAGCTCACTTGTAGAATTTGGTCTCCAAAGCAATGGTTTCCAATAACTTTAAACGTCTAGCACATTGTCTTTGAGTGACTTACTTGCTTCTTATTCTCAAATTCTCTATAGTATGCCTTCTTAAAATGAATGGGTATTAAAAGTGATTTTGACTTTTTGAGAGTATTTTGACAGGATGTGGGTAATTGGAAACACTTTGTGGCATAGAAAGTATAGTTCCTAAGGGAAATGTTGAAGATTTTTAAGATTTAATTAATCTAGTTGACACAATTGACTTGGGAAAGGAATAGGCTTTGCCTAGTGCAGAGATGCAACTTCGGAAGAACTAACTGGTTCGTTTGCCTTAGAAGTTAGCTACTTTAATATTCTAAATTCTAAGACGTTCATTCACATGTTCATTTTTCTGAAACAGGTTTTATATAGAAAATTTAATATTTTACATATATAATAAAATATGAATTAACAGGTATTTTTAAAAGGCAAATTAAGACCTATAAATATACAACAAGCTTAAAGAAAAATTAATTTCAAAAATATTTTCAACACAATGCCAGGTATTTCTTTGAGTATTAAATACTGTATATTGTGCATAAATGGAATATAATTTAAATATTTGTTGCAGAATGCATTTATTCAGTTATTAATCTAGGTTATATATGTATATTTCAATTTAGCTTCAGGCTCCTATTATCCTCAAAATGGTTAAGATCCTGAAAAATAAGCAAAGCAGCTATTTTCCAACTTTGAAGGACATTTTCATGGCTGTGAAAAATGGTAAGACTCGTGTTCCGTGGCCTGGATCAGTGGTCCCTCCTGATCTGACTCCTGCTTGTTTGCTCAGCCCCTCCTACCTTTAGCATGTTCATGAAATGATTGCACTAGACTCTTCTAATGATAAATCTGTCTTAATTGTATGCAATTTATTTTTCAGCTATTAGTAAACCATTTAAGTACCCACCACAGAGGATCTGGATTGAACTTTCAGTGTGAATGCCTAGGGGGAGGGGAGAGAGCTTTGGTATTGATCAGGAGGTCGTTGAATGCCCAGCATGGAGATTTTCTAATCAACAGTTAGGCTGCAATTAGTCCAGTTAGTCATCAGTAGAACCTCTGAATTTGCTTAAGATGCATCATGTATTTAACTTGTAAGAATTCAAAGTCCTCATTGATGTTTTGGTGAAGATTTAACATGTGGAGAGGAGGGTTGGTTTGTTGAATTTCAAATAGGTAACACATGTATTTTGTTTAAAACCAAAAATTATAAAAATGTATTTTGAATTTAAAATAAATTATAAAAGTGCAAATTCTCCTAATCTTTTTGAAAAGTACCTGTTTTCAGTTTTGCCCAGGAGTAGCACCCGTCCATAATTTTTTAAATTTCTGTTTATGTTTCTTTAGGCATGTATAAGGAATTTTTTTTTTTTGATAGGTAAGAAATGGATTTATTCAGATTCAGAGGAAGCACACTCCACGGACAGAGTGTGGGCCATGGCAGAGCAAATCCAGTGGCCAGGAATTTTGTTTTTTGACTATGTGCACAGCTTGTGGGATCTTAATTCCCTGACCAGAGATTTAACTGTAGCCGAGGGGCAAGGAAGCACAGAGTCCTAACCTCTGAATTGCCATGGAACTCCAGTTTAGGTTTCTAACATTAGAAAATTATTTTAAAATATTTTCCTGTGTAATACATGGAAGGTTAGGAAATACTTAAAAATCTACTTTACTTAAAATCTACTTTGAGGGCTTCTCTGGTGGTCCATTGGGTAAGGACACCGCCTTGCAGTACAAGGGGTGCCCGTTCGATCCCTGGCCTGGGAAGATCCCATGTGCCACAGAACGGCTGGAC
The DNA here is from genome assembly GCA_022376925.1 of Tragulus kanchil. Taxonomy (NCBI): domain Eukaryota; kingdom Metazoa; phylum Chordata; class Mammalia; order Artiodactyla; family Tragulidae; genus Tragulus; species Tragulus kanchil. Next base: position 106,214,099 of record JAIOJX010000030.1, on the reverse strand, counting down.
AGGTGTGTCCAACTACCGCGCCGGAACTCTGGAGCACATGCGCCTAGAGCCAGTGCTCTGCAACGAGAGAGGCCACTGCGATGGGAAGTCCACACAAGCCAAAGAACAAAAATGGAGATAAATGAAAGACCAATAGAAGTGGCCAAAAAGAAAAAAAAAAAAAACCTTTGAAAATATTCTGCTGTCTCTTTAGGCTTTTCTCCATGAACTCTTGTCTTAAGACCTTTTTTTTTTTTCAAGCAGAGGGAATTAGATCTGAGTTTCTGTCCCACATGCACTCAGATTATCTTAAATTTGCTGAGGCTCTGGTTTCTGTTGGCCAAATTGGCATATTAACACTTTGCTTGCAGAATTGTTGCACGAATTGGAACATTGTATATACATCGTATCTCAACCTTGTCAGCACTGACACTTTGAGTGTGCCATAATTCTGTTGTGGGAACTGCCTTGTGTATTGCAGCATATTTAATTAGCACTGCTGGCTCTCCCCACTCCCCTATGCCCGCTGTGACAATGCAGATGTCTTAGGGCATTAACAGATGACTCTCGGTGAGGAAGACCTCCTGGCTGAGAACTACTGGGATGAAGATTTAACATACAGTGCACAAAGCACTGAGCTTCCCTGGTGGTTCAGTGGTAAAGAATCTGCCTGCAATGAAGGAAGCCTGAGTTTGACCCCTGGGTTGGGAACATCCCCTGGGGAAGGAAATAGCAACCCACTCCAGTATACTTGCCTGGGAAATCCCATGGACAGAGGAGCCTGGTGGGCTACAGTCCATGGGTCGCAGGAATTTTGTTTTTGACTATGTGCACAGCTTGTGGGATCTTAATTCCCTGACCAGAGATTTAACTGTAGCCGAGGGGCAAGGAAGCACAGAGTCCTAACCTCTGAATTGCCATGGAACTCCAGTTTAGGTTTCTAACATTAGAAAATTATTTTAAAATATTTTCCTGTGTAATACATGGAAGGTTAGGAAATACTTAAAAATCTACTTTACTTAAAATCTACTTTGAGGGCTTCTCTGGTGGTCCATTGGGTAAGGACACCGCCTTGCAGTACAAGGGGTGCCCGTTCGATCCCTGGCCTGGGAAGATCCCATGTGCCACAGAACGGCTGGACAGGTGTGTCCAACTACCGCGCCGGAACTCTGGAGCACATGCGCCTAGAGCCAGTGCTCTGCAACGAGAGAGGCCACTGCGATGGGAAGTCCACACAAGCCAAAGAACAAAAATGGAGATAAATGAAAGACCAATAGAAGTGGCCAAAAAGAAAAAAAAAAAAAAACCTTTGAAAATATTCTGCTGTCTCTTTAGGCTTTTCTCCATGAACTCTTGTCTTAAGACCTTTTTTTTTTTTCAAGCAGAGGGAATTAGATCTGAGTTTCTGTCCCACATGCACTCAGATTATCTTAAATTTGCTGAGGCTCTGGTTTCTGTTGGCCAAATTGGCATATTAACACTTTGCTTGCAGAATTGTTGCACGAATTGGAACATTGTATATACATCGTATCTCAACCTTGTCAGCACTGACACTTTGAGTGTGCCATAATTCTGTTGTGGGAACTGCCTTGTGTATTGCAGCATATTTAATTAGCACTGCTGGCTCTCCCCACTCCCCTATGCCCGCTGTGACAATGCAGATGTCTTAGGGCATTAACAGATGACTCTCGGTGAGGAAGACCTCCCCTGGCTGAGAACTACTGGGATGAAGATTTAACATACAGTGCACAAAGCACTGAGCTTCCCTGGTGGTTCAGTGGTAAAGAATCTGCCTGCAATGAAGGAAGCCTGAGTTTGACCCCTGGGTTGGGAACATCCCCTGGGGAAGGAAATAGCAACCCACTCCAGTATACTTGCCTGGGAAATCCCATGGACAGAGGAGCCTGGTGGGCTACAGTCCATGGGGTCGCAGAAAAGTTAAATAGGACTTCGTGACTAAACAGCAAGCAGAGAGTACTGGGGACACAGTAAGTGTACTCACTAAATAGAAGCTGCTCATGTTTTTTCTGTTAGTAAGATTTAACATTTTCTGTGGATATGATGTCTACAGGAATGAATCCCAGGGGTCCTCAGAGCCTTATGAGCATATACCCTGGACAAAAACACTTTCAGTAGAGAAAGTGGCCAAAACGCATTGTCTGTTAGAGGTGGAAGGTCCTCCCAGAGACTAAGTGGGGGCTCTGTAAAATCACTGGCTGTGCTTATTGCACTCTTTAAGGGCACTTCACCTGGTATACACAGTTATTTGATTTTGAACTTAACACTGATGAAAACGTATTTCACAGCATGAGTGTGTCTGAGGTAAGAATGGTTCCTGGCCCTTCTCTTTCTTCCCAGGTCTGTATTATTAGGTAGACAGATTAATTGGTTACTTGTCAGGTAGAGTACCACAGGTGGGTATGTATCTGACTCCGACAGCCAAACACAAATGTGTGGTAATTCGTTCTGCTTTTAATCTCTTACTGGAGTATTTTGGGATACACAGAAAATAAGAATTTACTTTCGTTCCTTTTCTACCTTCATAAATAAAGCCCATTTTCATTTAATCAGAAGTATTTGTAGCCTCAGGAGTTAAGTGGAGTCTGATGGAGATCCATTTAGCGTACATTAAAAAAGACCAGTTTTAAGAGAAAATTTGAATTAGATTAAGTAGTAATTAATAATAGTTAACTTTTTTGGGGGGGGGGCGGGTTGGAGAGGGAGGAGGATGGGCGGGCCACTTCCATTGGTCTTTCATTTATCTATTTTCATCCATCTTTGTTCTTTGGCCCGCGTGGGCCTCCCATTGCAGTGGCCTCTGTTGTCGCAGAGCACCAGCTCTGGGTGCACGCATCCCAGAGCTCCAACTGGGTAATTGGACATATTGGTCCAGCCGCTCCGCGGCACGTGGGATCTTCCCAGGCCAGGGATCAAACCGGAGCCCCTTGCACTGCAAGGCGGTGTCCTTACCCACTGGACCACCAGGGAAGCCCAATAGTTAACTATTTAAACTTTTTTCATATATGGCTTTTAAGAAAGTACTCCTTATTCCTACCATGTTTAACAATTTTTAAATTTGAGGTGAGATTCACATAACATAAAATCTTAAAATGTACAGTTCAGTGGCATTTAGTGTATTTACAATATCCTATAACTGTTGCCTCTGTCTAGATCCAAAATATTTTTCATCACCCATGCTTAAAAATTTCAGTGGTTATATTTTTGGAATAATAGAAAAAATTTCAGTGTATAAGTTGCTCTCCTGGGATACTAGACTGATGCAATAAGTGATTAAATTGTGTTAGTAGCAAGTACTAGGAGGAATTTATATTTTGCTAATGAAGCTTGTGCATCTTTTGCCATGCTTGTGCTGTGTGAATAGCTATGCCCAGGCTGTCTAGAAGGGTTCTTACAGCCAGACAGTAAGCCTTTCCTAACCTGTCATGTGTCAGTTGTAGGATAAATGATCTAAAGGGAGGCAACATTTAAGTACAGCCATGTTGTTTTACATTGTTCTCGTGAACTTGTGAAGTGAATTTAGATAGAAGAGACTGCCTCACGTTACCAGTGGTTTCCTTTCAGCTCTTCTCGAAGCCCAAGACGTGGAACTTTACCTGAGACCCCTGAGGAGACACATTCAGTGTCTCCAGGAGACGGAATTCCCACAGACTGGTGTATTAATTGCCCCGTTATTTCATACCATCTGTCTGATCTGGACTCACTCCAAGTTTTATAATAGCCCTTCTCGGGTTATTGTTTTATTGCAAGAGTTTTGTAATCTCTTCGTTGACCAGGTATGTAACATGAAAAAATAGGAACAGTAAGAATTATTGCCATGTGGTAGATTTTACTGGGGCTCAGATGGTAGAGAATCTGCCTGCAAGGTAGAAAACCTGGGCTCAGTCCCTCTTGGGAAGACCCCCTGGAGAAGAGAATGGCTGCCCACTCCAGTATTCTTGCCTAGAGAATTCCATGGACAGAGAAGCCTGGCTGGATACAGTCCATGGGGTTGCAAAGAGTCAGACACGACTGAAGAACTAACGCTTGCACTTTTCAGGTTTTGTTAGATCAATGAGGAATGAGTAAATTCAACCTATAGATTGCCATTTTTCCTTTTTCTTTTTTTGGAGAGGACTTTTATGGTAACAAAGGTCAGGTGACTTTCTGTCCTAAATGGCAAAGGAGCTCTGGAAATAAGTCAAATACAGTCAAAGGACAGGTTGTTACTGAATTCTGTTTAATAACCTACCCTTCTTCAAAGAGGTTCAGGGCAGCTTCTAATATAAGACATACATGTATAATACTTCTTTTGTAGCTTTTCCTTTGGTTTCCACGGGAACACAGGCTGAGGAAAGGCTTTTGGAAAGTGAAGTAAGAGAACCTCGTGGAAATGAGAATGATCCTCAAAACATAGTCGAATTAAAAGAATTTGATTTATGGGTGATCTTTAAAATTTTCTTGTTTATAATTGTTTCTCTACTCTTCACTTAAGTTGCAAAATGTTTTTAGAAAATTGGACAGCTTCCTCATCCTGTGGAAACTTTTAATTCCTCTTGTGTCCCTAATATCAGAGAATATTTCATAATTTTAGAGCTATATGGTACTGGCAGGGCATATCATATGGTGATTCTTTAAGGGGTGTGTGTGTGTGTGTTAGTCTGCTTGAGTTCCCATAATAAAGTGCCACAGGCTGGTGTCTTTATTTTCAGAAATTGCTTTCTCCCAATTTTGGAGGCTAGGAGACCAGATCTGGACTTCACATGTGGCACTAGTGGCAAGAGCCCACGTGCTGATGCAGGAGACCTAAGAGACATGGGTTCAATCCCTGTGTTTGAAAGATCCCCTGCAGAAGGACATGGCAATCCACTCCAGTATTCTTTCCTGGAGAATCCCATGGACTGAGGAGCCTGGTGGGCTACAGTCCATAGTGTCCCAAAGAGTCGGACACAACCTAGCAGATGAACTACAGACCAGATTCAGGTGCCAGCATTGTTGTGTTCTGATCAGAGCATTCTTTCTGGATTGTAGATAGCTGCCTTCTCTCTGCCCTTACACAGTGGAGAGAAAGATCTGCCTCTTCCTCCTCTTACATAACTACAGCCCTGTCAGCTGAGGCCCTCCACGCTCATGTCCTTATTTAGCCTGAATTACCTCCCAAGACTCTTGTGCAGTCACATTAGTGGTTAGGGCTTCAACTCAGGCACTGTTTCACAGGGTGTGGCACAATCCAGTCCACATCAGGGTCTGATTCAAGGTGTGTGTCTGTACCCCTAAGAAGTTTTTGTAAAACAGATGCCAGAGAATCAGAATCTGTGAATGTGACTTAGCTTTTGAATTACTAAGAACACTTCATTTGAGAATCAGATCACCTCTAGCTGCAGCTGGCAAACTGACAGAGATGTGTCTAAGTTCATGTGAACTGGAATGTCTAAGCATGCAAAGACATGAGGATCAGCTTTTTCCAAAGATCATGCCAAAGCTCCATTTTGCTCATTTGTGTTTGACTTCATTCTCCCCTCATCACATGTTAAGTAAGGTAGCTTTTGGTAGCACCAAATAGATTTCCTACTAGTAAAGGAACTTCCCTGAAAAGAGACTGACTTTGTTTTTAGTTCTAGACTCTAGTGGGTTTTATTTTCAGTCCTGAAACAACCCTGTGGCCAGGGAGATAAGAAAGTTTGAACAGGCCTGGATCACCACTTCGAAGAAGGGTGGATAAGATAGTTTGAACAGGCCTGAATCACCAGTTCAGAAAAGCGTGGACAACTATGGTTGACCTAAATCCCTGATGAAGTCTAGTACTTCTCATTGGTTTTCTTCATATTGGAAATCAAAAGTTTTTATTGCACACTGGAGTAAATTGGAGGGGATTGGGAATCCTGAAAGTCTGTTCATAGTCCAGGCAAGCAGCTCGGAGCCTCTGCTGGCCCGGGCCAAGGACCTTGCTGTGTTAAACATTCAAGAGAACCATGTTGTAGAAGGAACTGGTTGTGAAGCTAGGTTCCATTCTAGTCTCGGACACTTTTTCAAATGAATTAATTGGAACTTGAAAAATATCATTTGCTCAATTTCCTTGAGAATTTAAGGGGAAATCCATAGTGTCCCAAAGAGTCGGACACAACCTAGCAGATGAACTACAGACCAGATTCAGGTGCCAGCATTGTTGTGTTCTGATCAGAGCATTCTTTCTGGATTGTAGATAGCTGCCTTCTCTCTGCCCTTACACAGTGGAGAGAAAGATCTGCCTCTTCCTCCTCTTACATAACTACAGCCCTGTCAGCTGAGGCCCTCCACGCTCATGTCCTTATTTAGCCTGAATTACCTCCCAAGACTCTTGTGCAGTCACATTAGTGGTTAGGGCTTCAACTCAGGCACTGTTTCACAGGGTGTGGCACAATCCAGTCCACATCAGGGTCTGATTCAAGGTGTGTGTCTGTACCCCTAAGAAGTTTTTGTAAAACAGATGCCAGAGAATCAGAATCTGTGAATGTGACTTAGCTTTTGAATTACTAAGAACACTTCATTTGAGAATCAGATCACCTCTAGCTGCAGCTGGCAAACTGACAGAGATGTGTCTAAGTTCATGTGAACTGGAATGTCTAAGCATGCAAAGACATGAGGATCAGCTTTTTCCAAAGATCATGCCAAAGCTCCATTTTGCTCATTTGTGTTTGACTTCATTCTCCGCCCCTCATCACATGTTAAGTAAGGTAGCTTTTGGTAGCACCAAATAGATTTCCTACTAGTAAAGGAACTTCCCTGAAAAGAGACTGACTTTGTTTTTAGTTCTAGACTCTAGTGGGTTTTATTTTCAGTCCTGAAACAACCCTGTGGCCAGGGAGATAAGAAAGTTTGAACAGGCCTGGATCACCACTTCGAAGAAGGGTGGATAAGATAGTTTGAACAGGCCTGAATCACCAGTTCAGAAAAGCGTGGACAACTATGGTTGACCTAAATCCCTGATGAAGTCTAGTACTTCTCATTGGTTTTCTTCATATTGGAAATCAAAAGTTTTTATTGCACACTGGAGTAAATTGGAGGGGATTGGGAATCCTGAAAGTCTGTTCATAGTCCAGGCAAGCAGCTCGGAGCCTCTGCTGGCCCGGGCCAAGGACCTTGCTGTGTTAAACATTCAAGAGAACCATGTTGTAGAAGGAACTGGTTGTGAAGCTAGGTTCCATTCTAGTCTCGGACACTTTTTCAAATGAATTAATTGGAACTTGAAAAATATCATTTGCTCAATTTCCTTGAGAATTTAAGGGGAAATCCAAATTAAAGTACAGGTCTCCCGACTTGCAGTTTAGAGTTTTTGGAGGATGAGATTGAGGGGTAGTGTGTATGTGTGTTCTCTCTGCTTCTGACAAGACCAAGACCAACTATCCTTCAGGTGACTGTGTTAAGCCCAATGACTTTCGTTACATTCTCCATTGAGATCTGTGACAACTTTCTAAACAACTGGAGAATTAAAGGCATGCAATTTAAACCAGGAATTATATGAGGTGAAGATGCATTGGGATTAAAATTTATAGGTTCTTGAGGTTCCTAAACAGGGAAATTATGAAAATTCATAACAAATAGGGGAAAGGGAAGGACTGAATGATGGTTCTGTGGGAGTTGCTACACAAATCTGTCGGCTTTTCTTTAATCTTTCTCACCTTTGCATTTCCACTATTCAAAACTAGTTTGTGTTGCTCTATCTCAGCTAGATTTTATGTCCTATAATAAGCATAAGCCTCTCCACAGGAGAAGTGTACTAACCTACAAGAATTGCCAGGGGTATAATTACCTACGGGAGCTCTTCCTCACCTTCACAAGTGACCCTGTGCTGCCAGGTGACACTTTTTAAGAATTGATCTGATAGGCTTCCCCTCCTAGCTGATACATTTTTTATATGGAAAAAAACTGTGCAGAATATTTCCTGCCCCAAATAGCCATGCAAATTCGGATTACACAGTTGTATTTTTGAAGCTTAGCAAAAATGCAGCCATGGTCAAATGTTTAATTCCAGAAATCACAGCATCTCCTATAGGTTTTCTAAAATATGTACATGTATGTCATTGAAACCTAGTCACCTGAATTTCTAGAATTTGTGTCTTCTGTCTCTCAACATTGGTGGCTCAATTCTAGACTTTATCTTTGAAAATTACTCACTGAAAAATAAGACAGTTCATTGAAACATATTTTCAGTAAAACTATTAAGTATGTTTTCATATCATTGTTTCCTTTCTTTGAACTCTAGGCAATAGCTTATCTTTCACCTGAAGATCTCTTGAAAGGAGAAATAGAAGACTCTCTGGAAAAGGTGCAGGTGGCCATTAACATCTTCAAGACCTTCCAAAATTGTTTTTTCAACTCTAGAAGAAGATTGGCAAGCTATTTTATGGGAAATAAGGAACTGAAACCTTGGGATTTCCAGCCTCATCTAGTGTTTCATAGATTTGACAAATTTCTTGATCGTTTCACGAAAATAGAGGTATTTATTTATTGGCTTATAATTGATTCCTATTGGAGGGTAGTTCAAAAATCTTATACCTTTCTCTATGATACAGGGAACAGTTTATTCCACTAAACTGTGAGAAATCTGCTTTTTTGGTGATTCTCATGAGATTACAAAGCCAGTGCTACCAAGATAAAGTAAAAGCTTTAGTTTTAGTTTCAAAGCTTTGTTTACTTTCAAAGCGTTTGCTTCTTTTTTCAAAAATTCATTTTTTATTATTCATTACACTGAGTATAAGTGTATCTCTTTGTGTACCTTGCCCTACAACTTAATAAGTTCCTAGAAGACAATTGTAAATCAGGAAGCTATGCAATTACATCTTTTTTTCTTCACATGTTTGATGTTTTTTATTGGTATTCCATATCTGAAAAGCCACTTGATAATCTAAAATATTATAACTTTCAGTATATAAACATGTATGTTATACTATTAAAATTTCACAAAAATTGATGAAAAGAACATGAAAATATGTGCTCTGTATAAATGTTTTAAATACAAAAAAGTCAGACATTGAATGGATACATACATGTAAGCACATTTACACACAAATATGTATGGAGCCAACAGGCTAAGGTTTTTTCTTTTTTTTTTTGGAACTGCCTTGTTTTCTTTGTGAAACTCTACCAAGTTCGAGCTTTTTTGTTGACAAATTTGTCAAATTCCATTCAAAATCAGAGCTTCATGTTGTCTAAATTTTCATCATTTAAGCCTGCATGCCTTTTATGTTTTGGCTGCACCATGTAGTATGTGGGATCTTAATTGCCTGATCAGCAATCTAATCCATGCCCCCTGCCTTGGGAGCACAGAGTCTTAACCCCACAGTTCATTGAAACATATTTTCAGTAAAACTATTAAGTATGTTTTCATATCATTGTTTCCTTTCTTTGAACTCTAGGCAATAGCTTATCTTTCACCTGAAGATCTCTTGAAAGGAGAAATAGAAGACTCTCTGGAAAAGGTGCAGGTGGCCATTAACATCTTCAAGACCTTCCAAAATTGTTTTTTCAACTCTAGAAGAAGATTGGCAAGCTATTTTATGGGAAATAAGGAACTGAAACCTTGGGATTTCCAGCCTCATCTAGTGTTTCATAGATTTGACAAATTTCTTGATCGTTTCACGAAAATAGAGGTATTTATTTATTGGCTTATAATTGATTCCTATTGGAGGGTAGTTCAAAAATCTTATACCTTTCTCTATGATACAGGGAACAGTTTATTCCACTAAACTGTGAGAAATCTGCTTTTTTGGTGATTCTCATGAGATTACAAAGCCAGTGCTACCAAGATAAAGTAAAAGCTTTAGTTTTAGTTTCAAAGCTTTGTTTACTTTCAAAGCGTTTGCTTCTTTTTTCAAAAATTCATTTTTTATTATTCATTACACTGAGTATAAGTGTATCTCTTTGTGTACCTTGCCCTACAACTTAATAAGTTCCTAGAAGACAATTGTAAATCAGGAAGCTATGCAATTACATCTTTTTTTCTTCACATGTTTGATGTTTTTTATTGGTATTCCATATCTGAAAAGCCACTTGATAATCTAAAATATTATAACTTTCAGTATATAAACATGTATGTTATACTATTAAAATTTCACAAAAATTGATGAAAAGAACATGAAAATATGTGCTCTGTATAAATGTTTTAAATACAAAAAAGTCAGACATTGAATGGATACATACATGTAAGCACATTTACACACAAATATGTATGGAGCCAACAGGCTAAGGTTTTTTCTTTTTTTTTTTGGAACTGCCTTGTTTTCTTTGTGAAACTCTACCAAGTTCGAGCTTTTTTGTTGACAAATTTGTCAAATTCCATTCAAAATCAGAGCTTCATGTTGTCTAAATTTTCATCATTTAAGCCTGCATGCCTTTTATGTTTTGGCTGCACCATGTAGTATGTGGGATCTTAATTGCCTGATCAGCAATCTAATCCATGCCCCCTGCCTTGGGAGCACAGAGTCTTAACCCCTGAAGCACCAGAGAAGTCCCTCAGAATGTGTCTTAAACTTTGAGTGCCAAATGCCCAACCCTGGGCAACTGGCACCACCCTCTCTTCACAGTGTCGTCAGCTCCCTCTCCCCAAGGGAGCCCATCACCACAGTGCGGGTGGATGTCACCTGGGCGTCTGGTCAGAAGGATAGGAAACAAGGGAGTCAGATGTTGAGCTGTGGTTAGCTGTTGCCTGTACTGCTCAATAATTTTCAGTCCACCTGAAACTGGGAGTATGATTTTAAAAGTAGGCAGATACTTTGTTGAGTTAAATCATAATAATTATATCTGTCATGTAAATACCTATTGACTCACCAATTTTGAATGTTGGAAAATTTCTTCCATTGAAACTTCAAAATGTTCTTTTCCTGCTCAAGAGAGTAGAAGGATCTTGACTGTACTATGTTTTTTTCAAAGGATATATTTGTCACCATATTGGAATTTGAAAAGCTGGAAAGACTTGAGTTTGGCGGTACCAAGGGAGCAATTTTAAATGGACAGATCCACGAGATGAGTGAAGAATTTATGGAGCTCTGGAAGATTTTTAAACGGAGCACGTATGATCCATCTGATTACAATAACATGGTAATGTATCCTTGGCTTTGCCTTTCATAGACGCTTATTTTAAAGCTGGGAAGGGCAGTGGGTCACAGTGTTAACAAGTCCTTTCCAGTCCAACCTCTCCGGGATGAAAGAGGCAAAATGACTTGCTGGAGTCTCCCATGTACTTTGTGGTAGATCAGGGACCAGAGTTAGGCCTTTGCATTTTCAGTTTGGAATATTTTAAACTATGTCTAATAATGTAGCAGTGGGCCTCAGTCTGGTATTTGTTTCATATGTATGATGTGTATTGAAAACTTTCCATATTAACTCATTGTCATCTGATTATCTGGTATCCGTGTAATGTGTGTGTTTTATTTTAGCCTTTTCTTGAATCATTGAGTACATTTTTCATCTACTTGAGTATTTAGTGTTGCCTCATTTATTGCATGTATTATTAACATGTCTCTTTTTTGTTATTCTTAAGAGCTATTTATAATTTCATATTTGTAATCTTACAAAAAGGAGGGAAGCTTTCAGGTTTGAGCTGCTTCTGCTTTCTGTCACTGCCAGCAGGTTAGGAGCCAGGGAGTTCCCTGTGATTTTTACCCCAGAGCTCCCTGAAGCTCTGGGACAAAAATAGCTTCATTTTAATGGTTTGCCATGACAGTGGAACCAAAATAATATAAAGATTAGCTCTCACTCTCATTATTTTTTGTTGCATGTGAATTTATTCACTAGTGAAGGACAGGGAAGCCTGGTGTGCTGCAGTCCATGGGGGCGCAAAGAGTCAGACAGGACTGAGTGACTGAACTGATGTTTATATTTGGTCAAAGAATTGACTCTTTTGAAATGTTAGCTTTGTAAGGACATGGTCTGCAAACTTAATCCCTCTGAACTGTTGACAGCTTTTGAGAAGTGGAGTTAATGGTTAAAAAGATATGGCCATTGTGTGTCCTGCTAATTTGTGAAAAAGTAAGAGAATCCCAGATCCGTGGTAATGAGTAGCCTGAGCTCCTCCCCAGAGCCTGGTCAGGTGTCTGGCACGTGGCACTCATTCAGGGAATGCAGGCAGAGTGGGACTTTTGTGGAGGTGATATCTCATTGTAGTTTTTTTTTTTTTAAAGATTTATTTATTTATTTATTTTTGGGGTGGGGGTTGGGGAGGGAGGGGAGCGGGTGGGCCACTTCTCTTGGTCTTTCATTTCTCCATTTTCATCCGTCTTTGTTCTTTGGCTCCTGTGGGCCTCCCATCGCGGTGGCATCTGTCGCTGCAGAGCGCCGGCCCTGGGCACATGCGCTCCAGAGCTCCGGCTCGGTAATTGGACACATGGGTCCAGCCGCTGCGCGGCACGTGGGATCTTCCCAGGCCAGGGACTGAACCGGCACCCCTTGCACTGCAAGGCAGTGTCCTTACCCACTGGACCACCAGGGGAAGCCCCCTGGGGCTTTTTTTATAGTCATTTTTAAAATTTATCATTTTTATTTTCATGCATTTTTATTATTTGGCATGTGTGGGACTCCCACTGCAGTGGCCCCTCTTGCTGCAGAGCACTGGCTCTGGGCGCATGTGCCAGAGTGCTGGCTTGCAACTGGACACACTGCCCAGCCTCTCCATGGCACATGGGATCCTTCCGGGCCAGGGATTGAACTGGTGCCCCTTGCACTGCAAGACGGACTCCCCACCCACTGGGCCACCAGGGAAGCCTCTCTCCGGGGACTTTTTAGTTGTGTTCGTTGTGCTCTGGTTTTCATGATGAAACCATTGGTAATTTTCAGGAGACAGTACTTCAGCAAACTAACTCTCTCTAGTCTCACACATTCATACTGGTGTATTCCTGACATGGGCATGTGTGTGTGTGTATTTTGCTGTACTGTGTCAGCTCTTTAGTAGTTGTCTCCCTCATTGCATCCTCGTAGAAGCAAAGTTAATACATTCATCTGGGGCAATTGGGGCAACTCACCTGAGGCCCTGTGTCCAGAGGTGGAGGAATCCAAGATGCTATAGTTATTTTCCTTTTGCCTGCCAGTTTGTAGTAGGAAGGTTGATCCAGATACCTAGCCCATCATGACTCCAGGATCTAAGATTTACTTTGAAAGTAGTTATTATCTATATTAACTTGTGTCCCAGTTTCTATAATTCTTAAATTTCTCTAGTCTCCTCTTTACTTTTTTGCTATTACAGTATGTAGCATTTTAAAAATTTAGCTTCATAAACTTCTTCTTAGTCTACAGGATTTTCATGTCCTGACTGCTGGACCAGTCAGCCACAATAGGAGCTCCCCACAGTAACAGATTTCTTATTATACTAAGTACCAGGAAGAGCTCAACCTCAAAGCAAAAGGGATACGCGTGGCATCTGTCGCTGCAGAGCGCGCCCTGGGCACATGCGCTCCAGAGCTCCGGCTCGGTAATTGGACACATCGGTCCAGCCGCTCCGCGGCACGTGGGATCTTCCCAGGCCAGGGACTGAATCGGCGCCCCTTGCACTGCAAGGCAGTGTCCTTCCCCACTGAACCACCAGGAAGCCCCTGGGGCTTTTTATAGTCTTTTTTAAAATTTATCATTTTTATTTTCATGCATTTTTATTATTTGGCATGTGTGGGACTCCCACTGCAGTGGCCCCTCTTGCTGCAGAGCACTGGCTCTGGGCGCATGTGCCAGAGTGCTGGCTTGCAACTGGACACACTGCCCAGCCTCTCCATGGCACATGGGATCCTTCCGGGCCAGGGATTGAACTGGTGCCCCTTGCACTGCAAGACGGACTCCCCACCCACTGGGCCACCAGGGAAGCCTCTCTCCGGGGACTTTTTAGTTGTGTTCGTTGTGCTCTGGTTTTCATGATGAAACCATTGGTAATTTTCAGGAGACAGTACTTCAGCAAACTAACTCCCTCTAGTCTCACACATTCATACTGGTGTATTCCTGACATGGGCATGTGTGTGTGTGTATTTTGCTGTACTGTGTCAGCTCTTTAGTAGTTGTCTCCCTCATTGCATCCTCGTAGAAGCAAAGTTAATACATTCATCTGGGGCAATTGGGGCAACTCACCTGAGGCCCTGTGTCCAGAGGTGGAGGAATCCAAGATGCTATAGTTATTTTCCTTTTGCCTGCCAGTTTGTAGTAGGAAGGTTGATCCAGATACCTAGCCCATCATGACTCCAGGATCTAAGATTTACTTTGAAAGTAGTTATTATCTATATTAACTTGTGTCCCAGTTTCTATAATTCTTAAATTTCTCTAGTCTCCTCTTTACTTTTTTGCTATTACAGTATGTAGCATTTTAAAAATTTAGCTTCATAAACTTCTTCTTAGTCTACAGGATTTTCATGTCCTGACTGCTGGACCAGTCAGCCACAATAGGAGCTCCCCACAGTAACAGATTTCTTATTATACTAAGTACCAGGAAGAGCTCAACTCAGCAAAAAGAGACAATACATGCCAACATTGAGCTAAGGCATGTCAGAATTATTGAAAAAGATTTTATAGAGCCGTGCTAAAAATGCTTCAATAGGTAGTAATCAGCAGAGTATTAGTCACTCAGTCGTGTCCGACTCTTTGTGACCCCATGGACTGTAATACTCCAGGCTCCTCTGTCTATGGAATTCTCCAGTCAAGAATACTGGAGTTGGGGACTTCCTTGGTGGTCCAGTGGATACCATGAATCCACCTTGCGGTGTAAGGTTTGATCCCTGGCCCAGGAAGATCCCACGTGCTGGGAGTGGCTGTGTCCAGTTATGAGCCAGTGCTCTGGAGCGCATGCACCCAGAGCCAGTGCTCTGCAGTGAGAGAGGCCACTGTGATGGGAGGCCCACACAGGCCGAAGAATAAAGATGGATGAAAATAAATAAAAACAATAAAAAAGAGGCCCAAATTAAAAAAAAAATGCAGGAGTGAATTGCTATTCCCTTCTCTTGACTCTGCAATGAATCTCACAGTCTTCTACATTGCAGGCAGATTCTTTACCTTCTGAGCCACCAGGGAAGCCTCAGTAATCAGCATAATGAAACAAAAAATAACTTCAGTAAAGAAAGAGATTCTCGCCATAGAAATAGAAGATATTAAAAAAATTTGGGGATTTTAGAGCTGAAAATAAGTTCAAAGAATACTGGACATTGATCCTTTATCCCATTTATAATTTGAAAATACTTTCTTCCATTCCATGGGTTATTTTTCACGCCCATGATGCTTTTCCTTTAATGCACAAAATTTTTAATTTTCATGAAGTCAAATTTACATTTTGTTGTCTGTGCTTTCAGTTTCTTATCTAAGAAATAATTATCAAATCCACTGATACGAATTTCTCTGTTATTCTAAGAGTTTTATGCTTTTAGCTCTTACATTTAAGTATTTGATAAGCATTGAGTTAGTTTTTGTGTATCTTCCAAGGTAAAACCCAGCTTCATTGTTCATAACTAATGTATAAAAGTTGCAACTGATATTTGCATGTTGACTTTGCACTTGATGGGTTTGCTGATTACCTTTGTATGTGTGGTGCAAAATCTTTGGAGTTTTCTACATGTCACATCATGTCATCTCTTACCAGAGATAATTTTACTTATTCCTTTTCAGTTCTTTTCATTTAGTGCTTCCCATGGTCTGTTGAGTAAAATTTTATAGAGCCGTGCTAAAAATGCTTCAATAGGTAGTAATCAGCAGAGTATTAGTCACTCAGTCGTGTCCGACTCTTTGTGACCCCATGGACTGTAATACTCCAGGCTCCTCTGTCTATGGAATTCTCCAGTCAAGAATACTGGAGTTGGGGACTTCCTTGGTGGTCCAGTGGATACCATGAATCCACCTTGCGGTGTAAGGTTTGATCCCTGGCCCAGGAAGATCCCACGTGCTGGGAGTGGCTGTGTCCAGTTATGAGCCAGTGCTCTGGAGCGCATGCACCCAGAGCCAGTGCTCTGCAGTGAGAGAGGCCACTGTGATGGGAGGCCCACACAGGCCGAAGAATAAAGATGGATGAAAATAAATAAAAACAATAAAAAAGAGGCCCAAATTAAAAAAAAAATGCAGGAGTGAATTGCTATTCCCTTCTCTTGACTCTGCAATGAATCTCACAGTCTTCTACATTGCAGGCAGATTCTTTACCTTCTGAGCCACCAGGGAAGCCTCAGTAATCAGCATAATGAAACAAAAAATAACTTCAGTAAAGAAAGAGATTCTCGCCATAGAAATAGAAGATATTAAAAAAATTTGGGGATTTTAGAGCTGAAAATAAGTTCAAAGAATACTGGACATTGATCCTTTATCCCATTTATAATTTGAAAATACTTTCTTCCATTCCATGGGTTATTTTTCACACCCATGATGCTGTCCTTTAATGCACAAAATTTTTAATTTTCATGAAGTCAAATTTACATTTTGTTGTCTGTGCTTTCAGTTTCTTATCTAAGAAATAATTATCAAATCCACTGATACGAATTTCTCTGTTATTCTAAGAGTTTTATGCTTTTAGCTCTTACATTTAAGTATTTGATAAGCATTGAGTTAGTTTTTGTGTATCTTCCAAGGTAAAAACCCAGCTTCATTGTTCATAACTAATGTATAAAAGTTGCAACTGATATTTGCATGTTGACTTTGCACTTGATGGGTTTGCTGATTACCTTTGTATGTGTGGTGCAAAATCTTTGGAGTTTTCTACATGTCACATCATGTCATCTCTTACCAGAGATAATTTTACTTATTCCTTTTCAGTTCTTTTCATTTAGTGCTTCCCATGGTCTGTTGAGTAGAACTGGTAGAAATGGAGCATCCTCATTCCTGATTGTAGGAGGAAAACTTTCAGTCTTTCTCACTGAATATGATGTTGGCTGTGGATTCTTTTGTTTGTTTGTTTTTTAACATTTATTTATTCTTTTATTTTTTCATCCATCTTTGTTCTTTGGCCTGTGTAGGCCTCCTATTGCAGTGGCCTCTCTCACTGTAGACCACTGGCTCTGGGTGCATGTGCTCCAGAGTACTGGCTCTTAATTGGGCGCACCTTCCCAGCTGCTCCCCGACCAGTGAGATCTTCCCGGGCCGGGAATCCAACCAGTGCCCTTTGCACTGCAAGGTGGACTCTACCCACTGAACTGCCAGGGAAGCCCTGACTGTGGGTTCTTCATAGATGGCATTTATCACGTTGATGACCTTCAGCATTTCTAGTTTGTTGAGTGTTTTTATCATTAAAGGTTGTTGAATTTTGTCATTTTTTTCCTGCATCATTTGAGATGATCATATGGCCCTTTTCCATCCTTTTATTAATGTGGTCTGTTACTGACTTTTATTTGCCATCTTTGCATTCTGGGAATAAGTCCACTTGGTCATGGTGTGTGATCCTTTTCATGTGCTGCTGGGTTCTGTTTGCTAGCTTTTGTTCAGAGTGTTTATTATTTATAAGGGATACCGGTCTGCAGTATTCTTGTCATGTCTTTTGGCTTTGGTATCTCGGCAGTATTTGTGTCATAAGATGAGTTCCCTCTTCAGTTTTTTTGGAAGAGTTTGAGAAAGATAGGTGTTAATATTTCTTAAATGTTTGCGGTTTACCAGTAAGCTCTCTGGTCCTAGGCTTTTGTTGTTGTTGCTGAAAGTCTTTTGATGACTGATTAAGTCGCCATCATAGTTATAGGCGTATTTAGTTTTTCTGTTCCTTTATGATTCAGCCATGGGAGGTTATGTGTTTCTATGTATTTGTCCATTTCATCTGTGTTATACAATTTGTTATAAATAATTATTCATAGAACATTTTTATAAATGTTCTGTAAAATTCTGTAAAATTGGTATTGATTACCCATATTTCATTTTAGTATTTGAGTTTCTGTCTTTATTCTTTAGTCAGTCTAAATGTCAATTTCATTATTTTCGAAGAATAAACTTTTTGGTTTTGCTGACTTTCTCTGTTTTTCTGCTCTTCATTTATCTCCACTCTAATCTTGATTTTTACCCCTTCCCTCTGCTGGCTTTGTTATTAGTTTGCTCTTTTTCAATTCATGTCAGGTGTAAAGTTAGGTTATTCAATTAAGATCCTACTTTTTTAATGTATGTGCTTACAGTGATAAATTTTCCCTCTTGAAGTGCTTCTGATGTATTCCCCAAGTTTGGGTACGTTGGGATATTTTTCCCCATTTATGTCAAGATATTCTTTTTTTTTTTTTTTTTTAAAACTTTATTTATTTTTGGCTGTGCTGGGTCTTTGTTGATGTGTGAGTTCAGCTGCTTTGCAGTATGTGGGATCTTCCCAGATCAGAGCTCGAACCTGTGTCTCCTGCATTGGCAGATGGGTTCTTATCCACTGAGCCACAAGGGAAGCCCTGTCAAGATATTCTTAATTTCTCAGGTGATTTCTTTCTTGATTCATCACTGGTGGGAGATATGAAATCATATGGAGGGTAGACTTTCATGACATGAAATCATACAGACTATATACTTTGATGACACTAATATCAAAAAAAAAGACAAAAAAAGATCTGCTGGGTTCTGTTTGCTAGCTTTTGTTCAGAGTGTTTATTATTTATAAGGGATACCGGTCTGCAGTATTCTTGTCATGTCTTTTGGCTTTGGTATCTCGGCAGTATTTGTGTCATAAGATGAGTTCCCTCTTCAGTTTTTTTGGAAGAGTTTGAGAAAGATAGGTGTTAATATTTCTTAAATGTTTGCGGTTTACCAGTAAGCTCTCTGGTCCTAGGCTTTTGTTGTTGTTGCTGAAAGTCTTTTGATGACTGATTAAGTCGCCATCATAGTTATAGGCGTATTTAGTTTTTCTGTTCCTTTATGATTCAGCCATGGGAGGTTATGTGTTTCTATGTATTTGTCCATTTCATCTGTGTTATACAATTTGTTATAAATAATTATTCATAGAACATTTTTATAAATGTTCTGTAAAATTCTGTAAAATTGGTATTGATTACCCATATTTCATTTTAGTATTTGAGTTTCTGTCTTTATTCTTTAGTCAGTCTAAATGTCAATTTCATTATTTTCGAAGAATAAACTTTTTGGTTTTGCTGACTTTCTCTGTTTTTCTGCTCTTCATTTATCTCCACTCTAATCTTGATTTTTACCCCTTCCCTCTGCTGGCTTTGTTATTAGTTTGCTCTTTTTCAATTCATGTCAGGTGTAAAGTTAGGTTATTCAATTAAGATCCTACTTTTTTAATGTATGTGCTTACAGTGATAAATTTTCCCTCTTGAAGTGCTTCTGATGTATTCCCCAAGTTTGGGTACGTTGGGATATTTTTCCCCATTTATGTCAAGATATTCTTTTTTTTTTTTTTTTTTTAAAACTTTATTTATTTTTGGCTGTGCTGGGTCTTTGTTGATGTGTGAGTTCAGCTGCTTTGCAGTATGTGGGATCTTCCCAGATCAGAGCTCGAACCTGTGTCTCCTGCATTGGCAGATGGGTTCTTATCCACTGAGCCACAAGGGAAGCCCTGTCAAGATATTCTTAATTTCTCAGGTGATTTCTTTCTTGATTCATCACTGGTGGGAGATATGAAATCATATGGAGGGTAGACTTTCATGACATGAAATCATACAGACTATATACTTTGATGACACTAATATCAAAGTAGAAATTGGTAATAGAAACTTAACAGGAAAATCCCTAAACACTAAGAAACTAAAGATCACATTTCTAAATATCCCATGAATCAAAGAAGTAGTCTCAAGGGAAATAAAACAGAACTGAATGATAATGAAAATACAGTATATCAAAATTTGTGCTAACAGCTAAAGCAGTTATGAGATAAATTTATAGCACCACATACATATATTCAAAAGAGGAAAATCTTAAATCAATAATGTTTCCACCCTAAGAATCTAGAAAAAAATGAGAGCAAATAGATACAAATCAGAAAGAAGGGAAAAATCAGGAAAGAGCAGAAATCAATGAAATTTAAAGCAAATAATAAGGTCTATGAAACTAAGAATTTGTTCTTTCAAAAGACAAAACTGTAGCATGACTACAAGGAAAAAGAGAATTAGCAATATCAGGAGTGAAAAGAGCTACCAGTGCATGGTCTACAGATACCAAAGCAACAATGCAGTATGCTTAAAAACGAACAAAAGAATAACCTCCATACATAAATTCAGTAACTTAGATTAAATGAAATAATTCCTCAAAAAATTAGAACCACCACAACTCACCCAATACAAACTATTGAAAATTGAGATATGACATGTTACATTGTATTAGTTTTAGGCATATAACATAATAATTTGATAAATGTATATATTGTGAAATGATTATCACAGTAAGTTTACTTAGCATCTGTCATTGCATATACTGAATTTTTTTTCTTGTGAGGATGAAATAAATTGGATCTGTATTTTCAAATTTCTCCCAAAGAAAATGTTCATGCCTAGGATGTAATCACTGGAGAATTCCACCAAATATTTAAGAATTACAGGCACACTTCATGAACCAGTGCCATTTGCAGCAACGTGGATAGACCTGGGTGTCATCATACAAAGTGAAGTCAGCCAGAGAAAGACAAAATTATGTGGTATCACTTATATGTGGAATCTAATTTTTAAAATGATACAAATGAGGACTTCACTGGTGGTCCACTGAAAATATATCCAGATCGCATCTCTGACCCAGCTTACTGCCTTTGCACCTACCCCTCCTTCAGCCCCTGTCTTGACTCCATCGGAGTCTGTGTTCACACAGCAACTTAATTGGCTGTGAGGAGATAAATAAGACTTGGTGTTTCTCTAGCTAAAACTTCAAAATTTCCCGTGTCACTGGTATGTAAAAAAAATGGTTTTGAGTAGCACCAGTATTGTTCAGTAAGTGTTGAGAAACAGCTATATGCTAGGAACATTAAACCTTGGCACTATCACTTTGGGAAGAAACCTAGCTACTGTCCTCATAGATTAAAGCCCAGTGGGAGAATCCAGGTAGGAAATTACACAGTGTGCTCAGTGCTAGGATGTGAGAAGTGCAGTGTCTTATGGGAGCATTTGTGAACACTGGGCCCTGGGCCCCTTTTGAAGGGAGGTGAAAGGGAAATGGAGACCATGCCTGAAAGATACAAATCAGAAAGAAGGGAAAAATCAGGAAAGAGCAGAAATCAATGAAATTTAAAGCAAATAATAAGGTCTATGAAACTAAGAATTTGTTCTTTCAAAAGACAAAACTGTAGCATGACTACAAGGAAAAAGAGAATTAGCAATATCAGGAGTGAAAAGAGCTACCAGTGCATGGTCTACAGATACCAAAGCAACAATGCAGTATGCTTAAAAACGAACAAAAGAATAACCTCCATACATAAATTCAGTAACTTAGATTAAATGAAATAATTCCTCAAAAAATTAGAACCACCACAACTCACCCAATACAAACTATTGAAAATTGAGATATGACATGTTACATTGTATTAGTTTTAGGCATATAACATAATAATTTGATAAATGTATATATTGTGAAATGATTATCACAGTAAGTTTACTTAGCATCTGTCATTGCATATACTGAATTTTTTTTTTCTTGTGAGGATGAAATAAATTGGATCTGTATTTTCAAATTTCTCCCAAAGAAAATGTTCATGCCTAGGATGTAATCACTGGAGAATTCCACCAAATATTTAAGAATTACAGGCACACTTCATGAACCAGTGCCATTTGCAGCAACGTGGATAGACCTGGGTGTCATCATACAAAGTGAAGTCAGCCAGAGAAAGACAAAATTATGTGGTATCACTTATATGTGGAATCTAATTTTTAAAATGATACAAATGAGGACTTCACTGGTGGTCCACTGAAAATATATCCAGATCGCATCTCTGACCCAGCTTACTGCCTTTGCACCTACCCCTCCTTCAGCCCCTGTCTTGACTCCATCGGAGTCTGTGTTCACACAGCAACTTAATTGGCTGTGAGGAGATAAATAAGACTTGGTGTTTCTCTAGCTAAAACTTCAAAATTTCCCGTGTCACTGGTATGTAAAAAAAATGGTTTTGAGTAGCACCAGTATTGTTCAGTAAGTGTTGAGAAACAGCTATATGCTAGGAACATTAAACCTTGGCACTATCACTTTGGGAAGAAACCTAGCTACTGTCCTCATAGATTAAAGCCCAGTGGGAGAATCCAGGTAGGAAATTACACAGTGTGCTCAGTGCTAGGATGTGAGAAGTGCAGTGTCTTATGGGAGCATTTGTGAACACTGGGCCCTGGGCCCCTTTTGAAGGGAGGTGAAAGGGAAATGGAGACCATGCCTGAAAGATAAATGGAACTGAAAAATTAAATAGAAATGAAGCAGGTGAGGAGTAGGTGTAAAGGAAGTGATTAGCAGAAGACTGTTTTACATACAGAACATGAGTGTGACAAGGCAGGCGTGACTAGATCCTGGAGTGTGAAGGAGGAGAGGCACTGGAATAGACGGGCAGTAAGTAGGGTCCACGTCACCTAAGGCCTTGTAGACGAGGCTGAGACTGGGGCAGTACCTGAAGAAGTTAAGGATTCTGTGTTGAAACATGGGGAATTGTGAGTTCGAGAGTGACATAGGATTTCGAGACAGCTCGTTTAGATTGCAATTTGGAGAACGATGGGAGGGAGAGATGAGATTAAAGGCAAAGAGAGCTGTTCAAAAATGGTTAACTGAAATCCTGCCAAGTGGTAATGGTGAACCGGCCGAGGGTGATGCTCAGATGAATGGAGAATGCAGAGTTAGAGGTGAGACTGATAGCACTTGACTGAGAGAGGAAGAAGTTAAAGAGATTACCAGAGTTTTTGTTAGATTTATAGAATAAGGAGTAGATTTATAGAGAGGTGGATGAGTTCTGACATGGTGACCTGACATGGTATTTTCCCGGAAAGCATACTGGAGTGGATAGCCTTTCCCTTCTCCAGGGGTCTTCCTGACCCAAGGATCAAACCCAGGTCTCCCTCACTGTTGGCAGATTCTTTACCCTCTGAACCACCAGGGAAGTCCTTGTGAATGAGTTAGTCCTTGTGAATAAATAAATTTGATTTATCTGGGAGGACTTCCTAGGTGAGAAGTCCCATCAACAGTTGTGAGTTCATGTTGAGCTGACTGAAGAGAGCTTAGGAGAGGCATCAGTTACGGAAATGCTTCCTCCTTGAGGAGTTACTTATTTGCTAATTATTCAAGTAATGTTTGTGGATCTTAAGTTGTATGTTCTTTGTTGCCACATGGAGAAGAGGGGCAAGTTAGGCTTGTTACAACTTGTTGAGTCTTTGTGTTTGTTTTTAAAAATCAGTAATCCTTGAATGAAGGGACTGGCCCTAATTTAAAAGTAGAGATTTCCTCTTGATGCTAAATATGACATTGCTGTATATGATATATGCCAATACACTGTTTTATAGTGTGTATCAAATTTAGCATAAGGCACATTCTTCAGAGAAACATCCAAAATCATGGTTGGAGTGTGGGATTTTGGCTTAAAATTCTGACCCTGCTGTTTACTAGTGATATGATTAAGGGTATTAAACTTCTTAGTATTTATTTAGTTGCCTATAAAAGGGAAAAAGTATTACCTACATTATATATTGTTAGAATTGAATTCATAATGTAAAGCACTTAAAGTAGAATTGAACAAATGTCACTATTAGTCACTATCGGTACTATTATTATTATTGATAGATAAAGCTCTGTTCACGGAGGTAACAGAGGACTTCCATTATGGTAAGAGTGTGGCGTGCACTCCTGGGGTGGTTTGACCAGGAAGCCCAAAGTGTTCCTGAATTTCTGTGGTTTCACTGAAGACTGACTTGGAATGCTACGCAGATGATGGTTACCCTGTCATTGTTTCATTCTTTGTAATTAGGAGAGTGGGTGATTACGTATTAGGAGGAAACTGGGGCGTGTTAGCTGTGTGTAAATGAGAAACTGGGGCACTGGGAAGAGTCTGACATTGTGTCTGTATCCCTATCAATGCTTTCTTACAGACACGCCTGTGGATTTCGGTTCTCACTTAAAGAAACCGTTTCCTGGCAGGTTTTGTGCTCCATAAAAAAAATAAACAAATGAAACATAATAAAATCTTCGTGTTTAGGGCTTCCCTGGTGGTCCAGTGGGTAAAGAGTCTGCCTTGCAGTGCAAGGGGCGCCGGTTCGATCTCTGGCCCAGGAAGATCCCATGTGCCACAGAGCGACTGGACTGGTGTGTCCAATTAGGAGCCAGTGCTCTGGAGCACATGCTCCCAGAGCTGGTGCTCTGCCACAAGACAGGCCACTGCAATGGGAGGCCCACACAGGCCAAAGAGTAAAGATGGATGAAAATAAATGGATGAAAAAGATCAATAAAAGAGGCCAAAGAAAATTGTAAAACAACTTTTGTGTTTAAACTGTAGATGTACTGAAGTTATAATGAGGCAAGGCTATTTTTCTATTTTCTTTTTTGAAAATCTTTGCTTTTTTATTTTGTAATCAGAACAAGGTAGACTGATAGGCCAAAGTGCTGATGCTGGGGCTCTGAGCCAGAGGAAGGGACTGTGGAAACTGGGGCCCTTTGCTGTATATGATATATGCCAATACACTGTTTTATAGTGTGTATCAAATTTAGCATAAGGCACATTCTTCAGAGAAACATCCAAAATCATGGTTGGAGTGTGGGATTTTGGCTTAAAATTCTGACCCTGCTGTTTACTAGTGATATGATTAAGGGTATTAAACTTCTTAGTATTTATTTAGTTGCCTATAAAAGGGAAAAGTATTACCTACATTATATATTGTTAGAATTGAATTCATAATGTAAAGCACTTAAAGTAGAATTGAACAAATGTCACTATTAGTCACTATCGGTACTATTATTATTATTGATAGATAAAGCTCTGTTCACGGAGGTAACAGAGGACTTCCATTATGGTAAGAGTGTGGCGTGCACTCCTGGGGTGGTTTGACCAGGAAGCCCAAAGTGTTCCTGAATTTCTGTGGTTTCACTGAAGACTGACTTGGAATGCTACGCAGATGATGGTTACCCTGTCATTGTTTCATTCTTTGTAATTAGGAGAGTGGGTGATTACGTATTAGGAGGAAACTGGGGCGTGTTAGCTGTGTGTAAATGAGAAACTGGGGCACTGGGAAGAGTCTGACATTGTGTCTGTATCCCTATCAATGCTTTCTTACAGACACGCCTGTGGATTTCGGTTCTCACTTAAAGAAACCGTTTCCTGGCAGGTTTTGTGCTCCATAAAAAAAATAAACAAATGAAACATAATAAAATCTTCGTGTTTAGGGCTTCCCTGGTGGTCCAGTGGGTAAAGAGTCTGCCTTGCAGTGCAAGGGGCGCCGGTTCGATCTCTGGCCCAGGAAGATCCCATGTGCCACAGAGCGACTGGACTGGTGTGTCCAATTAGGAGCCAGTGCTCTGGAGCACATGCTCCCAGAGCTGGTGCTCTGCCACAAGACAGGCCACTGCAATGGGAGGCCCACACAGGCCAAAGAGTAAAGATGGATGAAAATAAATGGATGAAAAAGATCAATAAAAGAGGCCAAAGAAAATTGTAAAACAACTTTTGTGTTTAAACTGTAGATGTACTGAAGTTATAATGAGGCAAGGCTATTTTTCTATTTTCTTTTTTGAAAATCTTTGCTTTTTTATTTTGTAATCAGAACAAGGTAGACTGATAGGCCAAAGTGCTGATGCTGGGGCTCTGAGCCAGAGGAAGGGACTGTGGAAACATGAGCGGACACTGTTGAGTGCCCAGTGCTCCTATAAGGTGGTCACTGGAACACTTAGCCTTTCTTTCCTGGAATCCTACTATGAAAAATAAACTCACTCAGAGACAGAGAAAATGATAGAGGTGTCACACTACTGTGATTGATGTTTTTTCACTGTTGGATTTTTCCTATAAACTAATATTGTATTTTGAATTTTATAGGAGTTTGAAAGTGATTATGTTGTATTTAAGTCCAAAACTTTGGATTTTGACAGAAGACTTGGAACAGTTCTTTGTGAAGCTTTCTTGAACTGCAGTGGTCTGGAAGCTGTGTTTAAGGTTAGTTCTGAAGAAGTTATCAGAAAAAAAAGATTTACTAATGAATATTTTAAGACTATTCAATGAAAAGAGGGGATATATTCCTTTCTGGTCTAGATAAACTGTGAACTAGTCACATCCTTTTCATAGTCAGCTCACTGAATTATAAACTTTGAATAATACACTAATCAATAACGATGGTTACCTTGGACAAGGTCAGTTTTAGGACATTTGACTCTTGATCTTTGCTTGAATTCATTTTTCTTTCATTACCTTTAGAGCAAGTTTGGCAAGACCTGTGAAGCACTGATTCAAAATTAAGCTGCAGTGAAAATTAAAACAAAACAAAACAAAAAATGATTAATTCAAGAATTTCTTTCCTTTACCATTGTTCACATAGGTTCAGTTCAGCTGCCCACTTTATTAATTTGATTAAAGTGAATAGTAATTTATGCACTATTTTTCGTTAAGCAAAACACATCAATTATCAGACACACCATTGTTTATCAACAAAATTCTACCTCCAAATTACAGTGCGATTGATTATATAATACTCTAGTTTCAGATGTGTTAGAACACGAAAGGGTGTTTAGGGTAAAACTGATGAAGTAAGGAACAGCTGTATAAATAGCTGAGGGAAAGAAAAGCATCTCCAGAATCCTCCCAGAAGGAAAGCTGCTAACGTGGGGACTCGGGGCCCCGGGTGCCACATGCCTGTCAAAGAAGAGAACCTCAAGTCAAGTGAGAACTCAGATGACATCCCGAGAGAGGAGTGAGGCCTCAGTGTCAGCATAAACACAGCTAGAGAATCAAGGACCCAATTCAGTGAAGAAGGCAGGGCAAAACGAAGTGACAGACACAGACCTTGGCAGTGATACTGGCTCGATCTTAAAATGCAAGCAAACCGGTCAGAGGGTGGCTAAGAGGCTAGTGTCTTCTACCATCGTCAGGCATTTCCAGCCAGAGAAGTCAAAAGGCTCAAACAGTTGTCTTAAGAGCTGTTGGGTGAAACGGAGGTGCTGCCAGGTGAAATACATAGCCTGTTGTTAGAAATTACACCACATGTCGTCCCACCTCTTAGAAGTTACTGCTGTATTGAATACTGCCAGTTCTTTTCTTTGACTAGATATGCATACGTATTTCTCTTTTCGAAAAATGACATATTCTGATCTTTGTAGTCTTTTTGTAGTCTTTTCAGGGAGCAATGAATCATAAATATTTCCCTTTAATAAAAGAGTTCAGCAATATCATTTTTAGTGGATAGGTAGCAGTCTATCATATTCTCTTGTTACTGGACCTTTTATACTTTTATGAAAAACAGCAAGAAGGAATGTAGGAAATCGCAATTACAGAGGTTCCTACCTTGTCTAATTCCAATAGTATTCCAATAGTAGTATTCCATTGTATATATGTACCAGGGCTTCTGTACCCATTCGTTCGTCGATGGACAAGGAAGGAATGCTAAAGGAAATTTTTTTGGGTTTCATCAGGATATAGGCCTAATAGTGGGATTGCTGGGTCATAGGTTCAGTTCAGCTGCCCACTTTATTAATTTGATTAAAGTGAATAGTAATTTATGCACTATTTTCGTTAAGCAAAACACATCAATTATCAGACACACCATTGTTTATCAACAAAATTCTACCTCCAAATTACAGTGCGATTGATTATATAATACTCTAGTTTCAGATGTGTTAGAACACGAAAGGGTGTTTAGGGTAAAACTGATGAAGTAAGGAACAGCTGTATAAATAGCTGAGGGAAAGAAAAGCATCTCCAGAATCCTCCCAGAAGGAAAGCTGCTAACGTGGGGACTCGGGGCCCCGGGTGCCACATGCCTGTCAAAGAAGAGAACCTCAAGTCAAGTGAGAACTCAGATGACATCCCGAGAGAGGAGTGAGGCCTCAGTGTCAGCATAAACACAGCTAGAGAATCAAGGACCCAATTCAGTGAAGAAGGCAGGGCAAAACGAAGTGACAGACACAGACCTTGGCAGTGATACTGGCTCGATCTTAAAATGCAAGCAAACCGGTCAGAGGGTGGCTAAGAGGCTAGTGTCTTCTACCATCGTCAGGCATTTCCAGCCAGAGAAGTCAAAAGGCTCAAACAGTTGTCTTAAGAGCTGTTGGGTGAAACGGAGGTGCTGCCAGGTGAAATACATAGCCTGTTGTTAGAAATTACACCACATGTCGTCCCACCTCTTAGAAGTTACTGCTGTATTGAATACTGCCAGTTCTTTTCTTTGACTAGATATGCATACGTATTTCTCTTTTCGAAAAATGACATATTCTGATCTTTGTAGTCTTTTTGTAGTCTTTTCAGGGAGCAATGAATCATAAATATTTCCCTTTAATAAAAGAGTTCAGCAATATCATTTTTAGTGGATAGGTAGCAGTCTATCATATTCTCTTGTTACTGGACCTTTTATACTTTTATGAAAAACAGCAAGAAGGAATGTAGGAAATCGCAATTACAGAGGTTCCTACCTTGTCTAATTCCAATAGTATTCCAATAGTAGTATTCCATTGTATATATGTACCAGGGCTTCTGTACCCATTCATTCGTCGATGGACATCTAGGTTGCTTCCATGTTCTGGCTAGTGTATAGAGAGCTGCAATAAACATTGGGACACAGGTGCTTCTTTCAGTTTTGATTTCATCAGGATATAGGCCTAATAGTGGGATTGCTGGGTCATAGGGTGCTTCTATTTTTAGTTTTTGAAGGAATCTCCATACTGTCTTCCATAGAGGCTGTATCAATTGACATTCCCACCAGCAATGCAAGAGGGTTCCCTTTTCTCCACACCCTCTCCAGCATTTATTGTCTGCAGATTTTTTGAAGATGGCCATTCTGACGGGTGTGAGGTGGTATCTCATTGTAGTTTTAATTTGCATTTCTCTAATAATAAGCGAGGTTGAGCATCGTTTCATGTGCTTTTGGGCCATCTGTATGTCCTCTTTGGAGAGGTGTCTCTTTAGATCTTTTTCCCATTTTTTGATTGGGTTGTTTGTTTTTCCTGTGCTGAGTTGTCTGAATTGCTTGTAGAGAGAGTTTGGATATTCTTTGTCTGTTGTTTCATTTGCTATGATTTTCTCTCACTCTGTGGGGTGGCTGTTCAGCTTTTTTGTAATTTCTTTTTCTGTACAAAAGCTTTTAAGTTTCATGAGGTCTCACATGTTCATTTTTCTTTTTAGTTCTGCTCTTTCAGTAGGTGGGTCAGAGAAGATCTTGCTTTGATTGATGTCCTTGAGGGTTTTGCCTATATTCTCCTCTAAGAGTTTGATGGTTTCTGGTCTTCCATCTAGGTCTTTAATCCATTTTGAGTTGATCTTTGTGTATGGGGTCAGGGAATGTTCCAACTTCATTTTTTGGCATGTAGCTGTCCAATTTTCCCAGCACCATTTGTTGAAGAGGCTGTCTTTGTCCCATTTTAGAGTTTTGCCTCCTTTGTCAAAAAGAAGGTACCCATAGGTGCGTGGGTTTTTCTCTGGGTTCTCAATCTTGTTCCATTGATCTATACTTTTATGAAAAACAGCAAGAAGGAATGTAGGAAATCGCAATTACAGAGGTTCCTACCTTGTCTAATTCCAATAGTATTCCAATAGTAGTATTCCATTGTATATATGTACCAGGGCTTCTGTACCCATTCATTCGTCGATGGACATCTAGGTTGCTTCCATGTTCTGGCTAGTGTATAGAGAGCTGCAATAAACATTGGGACACAGGTGCTTCTTTCAGTTTTGATTTCATCAGGATATAGGCCTAATAGTGGGATTGCTGGGTCATAGGGTGCTTCTATTTTTAGTTTTTTAAGAAATCTCCAGACTGTCTTCCATAGAGGCTGTATCAATTGACATTCCCACCAGCAATGCAAGAGGGTTCCCTTTTCTCCACACCCTCTCCAGCATTTATTGTCTGCAGATTTTTTGAAGATGGCCATTCTGACGGGTGTGAGGTGGTATCTCATTGTAGTTTTAATTTGCATTTCTCTAATAATAAGCGAGGTTGAGCATCGTTTCATGTGCTTTTGGGCCATCTGTATGTCCTCTTTGGAGAGGTGTCTCTTTAGATCTTTTTCCCATTTTTTGATTGGGTTGTTTGTTTTTCCTGTGCTGAGTTGTCTGAATTGCTTGTAGAGAGAGTTTGGATATTCTTTGTCTGTTGTTTCATTTGCTATGATTTTCTCTCACTCTGTGGGGTGGCTGTTCAGCTTTTTTGTAATTTCTTTTTCTGTACAAAAGCTTTTAAGTTTCATGAGGTCTCACATGTTCATTTTTCTTTTTAGTTCTGCTCTTTCAGTAGGTGGGTCAGAGAAGATCTTGCTTTGATTGATGTCCTTGAGGGTTTTGCCTATATTCTCCTCTAAGAGTTTGATGGTTTCTGGTCTTCCATCTAGGTCTTTAATCCATTTTGAGTTGATCTTTGTGTATGGGGTCAGGGAATGTTCCAACTTCATTTTTTGGCATGTAGCTGTCCAATTTTCCCAGCACCATTTGTTGAAGAGGCTGTCTTTGTCCCATTTTAGAGTTTTGCCTCCTTTGTCAAAAAGAAGGTACCCATAGGTGCGTGGGTTTTTCTCTGGGTTCTCAATCTTGTTCCATTGATCTATAGTTCTGTTTTTGTGCCAGTACCATACTGTCTTGATGACTGTTGCTTTGTAGTAGAGTCCGCAGTTAGGGAGGCTGATTCCTCCAACTCTGTTTTTCTTTCTCAGGATTGCTTTGGCTATTCGAGGTCTTTTGTGTTTCCATATGAACTGTGTTATTCGTTGGTCTAGTTCTGTGAAAAATGTCACTGGTAGTTGAATAGATATTGCATTGAATCTGTAGGTGATATTTGGCAGTATGGTCATTTTCACAATATTGATTCTTCCGACCCAGGAACATGGAATCTCTCTCCATCTGTTTAAGTCTTCTTTAATTTCTTTCATGAGTGTCTTGTAACGGGGCTGGAGGCAGGGACGGCGGCTCCTCGGGGCTCGCGGGTTCCTCCGTCCCGCCGCCGAGTGCGGGTCCTCCCCGCACCTCCTCCATCGCTCGTGTCTGGATGACTGTCTCATGTGCTTTTTGAGCCATGCTTTCTCCAGGTATTTGCTGAGGAGTGGAATGACTGGGTCACATGATAGCTGCAGTTTTAGTTTTTTAAAGGTATCTCCACACTGTTCTCCATAGCGACTGCACCGATTTCATTCCCCAAAACAGTTATATTACATTAATTATAATTGATATTACTAGAAAAAAAAAGCCAGCTTGTATTTATCTAGATTGCCCTAGGATATGGTTAGATTTACATTTCTGTTTGTATAATTTTTCCTTGTGTTGATGTTTTTGCAATGAGTGTCATTTTTGTAAATGTTTACAGAATGCTTACAATGATGCTTTTTTTTTTTCTTAATAAAAACAAATTTGGGGGAACAGCCATTAGTTTCCTAAGAGGAAGAACAGAGCTCTGTCTCTTGCCATGTCACATCTCTAACAAGGCATGAAACTTGGTATGTAATTTTTGCCACCTTGATGGTATTTTGTTATTTTGAGGAGATAATTCCTTTTATTTCAAAGAACATATCTATAGAATGGGCCTAATGACTGCCATTTTCTGAAGTCAACACAGAAAGAGTAATTAACAAAATAACTCTTTTAAATGGCACCTCGACTGATGAGCAGCCACACAGCAGAGGCTGCCCTGGTGTGACTGCTCGGTGTCAATGTCGGATGAGCACTCTGCATTCGCTGTGAAAATTTGGGCAAGTTCTCCCTGCCCACAACTCAGTTTCCTTATCTGGAGCACGTGATAAATGCATTTTAAAGTCCCTTAAAATATAGTGCCTGGGCACCTAGTCAGCATTCTATAAACATGGCTGTTAACAAAAATATGTCATGTTATTACATTATTTTGCTTGCAAAGAAAGCATATTTTTATCAAACAATTTTGCTCGCAAAGAAAGCTGTCTCACACAGATGCACAGAAGAATCTCCACAGAGTAGAAAATAAGACAGGAGGGCAATAGAAAACCAGAGTTAGCCTTGCCAGACAGATAAGCTTTGGGAAAACTGGTGATTGAGATTATTTTGAGATCCAGGGGCTCTGTGACTGAGCCAGGGGAGTTGTGGGCTTACAGTCTTCAGCTCGCTGGTTGTCTGGTGGTGTTCTAGTGCACGTGTCTGCTTTTTCTCTCCCCTCACTCATCAGCTTACCCTGCTTGCTAGGCCAGTTGACCCTTGAACATTGCTGACCCCTTGTGTTTCAACTTTTGGTTTTCTGCAAACTGAACTAACAGTAACCTAGTGTTGACTGGAAAGTGTTGCCAGTAATGAGTGCTCAACGAGCACACTTTTTGAATATGTATTGTGTAATATATTCTCACGATAAAGTAAGCTAGATAAAGGAAAGTGTTATCGAGACAAACTCTAAGGAAGTAAAAGCACATTCACAGGACTGTGTTCTGTTTATATTGTGAGTTTATGTCATCTCTTTACAGGATGAATAATCTATCAATACCTGCATTGGTATTGTGTACCTGTATCAGTAGTGTCTTACATGATACAAGGTTCATGTATTACCAACACTAGCCATAAAAAAAAGATAATGTGAAAAAGAAATTCATATTTCTTTATAGTTGTAATAATACATGCATTGATATAATCAGCAACATGCTTGGTTTATGGTAGCCTAGAACAGTCGACAGAATTGTTCCACTATAGCCTAGCATATAATAAATGAATCGTTATAAAATTTTTACAGTATAAAGTATTAAAGTCATACTGATAATATGATGTTAAAAACATTGTTACTTAAAAAAATGTACATGTGATGAGAGACTGATATGCAGTTTCTTCAGTTACGAGATAGATACACTGTTTGGTAGTATAATGTATTGAAAGCAAAGTTATAAAACAGTAAGAAAATAACACATTATTTTGTATTGACTAACACCTTATATCGATGTAAGGAGAAGCTAATATCTACATATATTTCATGCATTCGTGACACATCTTAAATTTTTGATATTTCTTGGCAGCACAGTTCATCTGAGAGTCTTTTCATATTGCTGCAAGTCTCCAAAAATTTTTTCCTATGTATTCATTGAAAAAAATTTGTGTAAAAGAAGACCCACATAGTTGAACTCATTTTGTTCAAGGATCTGCTGTAGTTTGTTTTCACTTATAATTTTACGGGCATAGGTTCAGCCTGCCGTGCCCTGATTCTTTTTCTGACCAGGAATCTCTCTCAAGGCCTAGGTTTCAATCAGGACTCTGACAGTGAAGGAAGTCCGCCTGTGGAGTGTGTGTCATTGGAGCGGGGCGCCACTGCGGCTCCCGCTTCTGGGCTGGAGTGACCAGGTCCTGTGCTACGGAACGTGATGGCCGTGGGCAGGACAGTCACTGTGACCAATGCTTCTGGCATAACAACTTTTTAATTTATTTCACTGAAATATAGTTGATTTACAACGTTGGTTAATTTCTGCTGTACAACAGAGTGATTCATTTATACATATACATATATACATACATATATATATTTATACACATACACACACATAATCTTTTCATCTTCTTTACATTTATCTTTTACCAGTGGATAACAGGATTATTATTATGATGTGACCTTGAGGTCCTCTTAATCCAAAGGGTACATGTGTCGGTGGTTGTTGTTCAGTTGCTAAGTCATGTCTGACTCTTTGTGACCCGTGCACTGCAGCACGCCAGGCTCCCCTGTCCTTCACAGTCTCCCTGAATTTGGTCAAATTCATATTCATTGAGTCAGTGATGCCATCCAGCATCTCATTCTTTGACCCCCTTCTTCTTCTGCCCTCTATTTTCCCCAGCATTTAGGGTCTTTTCCCATGAGTCAGCTCCTCTTCATGTCAGGTGGCCAAAGTACTGGAGCTTCAGCTTCAGCCTTAGTCCTTCCAGTGAATATTCAGGGTTGGTTTCCTTTAGGGTTGACTGGATTATCCTCTTTGCAGTCCAGTGTATAGGAGCAAAGAGCAAATAACAAGGACACAGTCATGCTTCTGTTCTTAAGTCTGCAAAACATATTCTATGTTTCCTGATGCCCAACAGAAAGTAATTGTGTCAGCCATGATCAGAGATTGCTAATAGACACTGGTTCATTCCTGCCTCCTAAGTTTCCTCTGGGGAAGGAAAACT
Organism: Tragulus kanchil; assembly: GCA_022376925.1. Lineage (NCBI taxonomy): Eukaryota > Metazoa > Chordata > Mammalia > Artiodactyla > Tragulidae > Tragulus > Tragulus kanchil. The sequence continues at coordinate 106,180,015 of JAIOJX010000030.1, read as the reverse complement.
GCTTTATGTTTAGAATTTCCTTTATTGGATGTGTAGAAATTTTAGCGAGAGGCTAATATGTGTTTTCAGTTTGGAGACATTGCAAGATACTTTTGTATCTATAGTCAGGGAAGTTTAATGAGGGAAATAGTGAACTGAGTATTAGTATTAAGAACTCATGGCAATTAACCTTTCTTTCACTTTAATTTTTATAGCTTTTGACTATATTTGGGAATTTTCTTGAGAAGCCAGTTGTCATGGAAATGTTCAGCCCACATTACAGCACACTTGTGCACATGTTCAGTGCCGAGTTGGATATGTGCAAGCAATTGTATAATGAACACGTGAGACAGGTGAGTGGGGAATAAAGTCTGTCACATCCACATCATCATATTGTGGGTCAGTGTACCAAGCAGAGCTACAGTGATTGATACCTAAAGCTGAAATGCACACACTAAAATTGTTATGCTTTTATTTAACTGGTGTCCTTATGGATATGAATGACCTGCTTTAGAATCATAACTGTTCTGCTAACCAAGTTACCTGGTGCATGTGTTTTAGCTGTACTGTAAGCATATCAAAATGAGCAGTTTCTCACAAGGTTGGAGTGTGCTCTGATTAAATGTTCCCCCCCTTTTTTCCTCTTCACCAAAATATCAATTTGAAGATTGAGCAAGGAAATGTAGTACTTCACAAGAATATGCCATTTACCTCTGGAAATATCAAATGGGCTAAAGAGGTTCTTGACCGACTTCAAGTGTTCTGGTCAAACTTCACATCTCTTCATTATCTGTAAGTAGCTAGGCTTCCATAGTATCATTATCCCTGTGACTCAGGCAGATTTTCTATAGTGCGATGTACTCTTCATTTTAGCACTTACTGCCTTATTTAACTCTTAGTATTGACTGCGCTCATTGAGAGGGACATATGTTCAATAGGACTTAGAACTTCATATATTTCCATGTTTTTAGCTCTTTTTCCATGTTTCCATTTCACCAACAATACTTTAGTAGGTTCTTAATGTTTTTCTTTCTCCGATAACGAGCATTCCTTTTACTTTGCAGATTTTTGCATTCTTCTCTTCTCTTTGTAGGAATCAATAACCTGTTGCTGTTTGCATTTAATAAAATGTGTGCCATTCCATTTACTTTATAACTATCTTTTAAACAGAGACTAGGCAGAAGTGTTGTCTGATCTTGATTGGTTTTCTTCTTGGTATTTATAGTTATTTTATTATGTTTTCTATTGTGTATTATTGTAAAGTAGTTAAGCTGAAACCTATCTAATATATAGAAAAAAAAAAACAGAAAAGAACACATTCCTACAGATTCTTGGAAAGTCCTGATGATGCCTTGGTCTACCAGAAGTATGTTGAGATGACAACTTTGCTAAACCAGTTTGAAGATCATGTCTATAATGAATGGAAAAGTAATGTGGATGAAATCTGTACATTCAATTTGAATCAACCCTTGGTTAAGTTCAGTGCCACCAGTGGTCTTCTCAGTGTCAACTTTGACCCAAAGGTAGGGGTTCAGTGTCTTAATAGATGTCATTTTTATTTTAAGTATATTCCTGATACCTCCAGTCACTTATAATTTTATTTGGAGAAAATATTAGTGCTATGAGAACTGTAACTTAGAACAGCTTCTAATGTATCTTTTTTAAGCATTGGCTTACCAAATTCTATACTAGTTATTCTTTCTTATTTTGTCTTGTAATTATTTATTTGCCATGCCTACTTGACTAGATAATGAGTTACTTATATTTAATCTTTGTGTTTTATGTGTCTAACCTAGTGTCTGGCACTTGGTAACTTTTAATAGATGTAAATTTAATTAAACAGTATTTTTAGTCTTTGATCAGTTGTTTTCTGATCTAGGTTTTCTTGCCCTGTCTCATGGCAGTCCCCCTGTATGCTTAGGAAGTGGGAATGGTAGCCTCACTGACTTTAATAGTCACAGTCTGTACCCGAGTTCTGATTCATTTCCCTGAAATATGACAAAGAATAGCATCACCTAATTTTCCTTATTAACCTCAGGACTTGTATATAAATGTATGACCTGGAGAACTGAGGATTTAGTCTACCTTCTGATTGCATAAAACCAATTTATAAAAATTAATTTCTGAGATGTTTTAGGGATAATCCCTACAGTTCTACCACAAGTGGTTAGAAACACACAGAATATATTACACTAGTTAGCTTATGGAGTGACAAGCCAAGGAAGTCAACTGCTTTACCTTCTAAATCATGTCGTGTGTCTTTTCTTCAGAATCTTGATTTAGGGGTACAGTCAGTTCTGTTATAACATGACATACACATTCCTAAAATCACTTCCTACTTAAAGATTGCATGTAATAAGTACAGGACTGATGGGGAAAGTGAAGGTTAGAGTACAGTGCTCAAAAACTTTGTCAGTGATACTAAAAAATGTCAGAAAGACAAATATCATATGAGATATCACTTGTATCAGGAGTCTAAAGAAATACAACAAACTAGTGAATATAACTAAAGGAAGCCAACTGATAGGAAACAAACTGGTGGTTACTCCTAGGGAGAAGGAAGGGGAGGGACAACACAGGATAGGGGATTGAGAGAAACGATTAGGTATAGCATAAGCTCTCAGGTATATTAGACATTATGGGGAATATAGCAAATAATTCTATAACAACTATGATGGCATATATAACCTTTAAAAATTGTGGGTATACTGTACATCTGTAACTTATACAGCATTGTAAAGCAACTACAATTTTAAAAAAACAACAGAAAAATGAACAAAAAAAGAACCTAAGAAAAAGGGTGGCATACTTTTGAACGTTTTAAATGGTTAAATAATAGATAAATACTCCTGTGAATATGACACTTGCTCTTGACAAAGGTGTGAAATCTGCTCAGGGAAGTAGGTTGCAATTCGTGTGTTACTGTGAAGTGGTCGAAGGAGGGTCATTTAAAACCAGACAAAAGTTGTGCTAGCAGAACTGTACAAATGTAGTTATCACACAACTGTCAGTGGATGGGGATGTTTGTGATGTGTGCATGTGAAAGTTTTCCATCTTTCTAAAACTTTCAGTTCAATTTTTAGCATTTAGCATTTCTTGTGGATGAATAAAACCTGTGGCATGCTCAGGTTCCGGTCTGGTATGTAATCATGCTGGGTTTTCAAAATAAGCATGATAATAGAACAACCAGCCTTGTGGCCTTCCACTTCAGGTATTGGTGTGTCTATACGACTGCCTTTTGCTTGAATTCTTTCTCTTCCGGTGGGCCATAGTCAATGATTTCTGCCTTTATTATTATTTTCTCAACTTTTCTTTTTCTACCCAATTAGCAATGTTGTGATAGTTTCAGGTGAACAGCCAAGGGACTCCACCATACATATACATGTATCCAGTTCAGTTCAGCCACTCAGTGTGTCTGATTCTTTGGACCCCATGAACTACAGGATACGTGTATCCATTCCCCGCCAAATACCCTTCCCATCCAGGCTGGCACGTAACTCTGAGAAGAGTTTCATGTGCTATACAGCAAGTCTTTCCTTGTTAGTTATCCATTGTAAATATAGCAATGTGTACATGACCTTTCCAAACTCCCTATCTGGCCCTTCCCCCCTGGCAATCATGAGTTTATTTTCTAAGCCTATGGGTCTCTTTCCGTTGTGTAAGGAACTTGCCTACCTTTATTGTTTATACTTCTGCATCATATTGAATGTATAATTGTTACTTTGAAAAAGCATAGCAAAAGCCTCTCTCCCTTGACAGTTTGAAAACACAATAATTGCTGATGAAATTTAAAGTGTTTCGATTTTAACTTGTGTTAAAATAGGATGATATCCTTAATGTACATAATAATCCTTGCTCTTCTTCTAACAGCTAGTGGCTGTATTAAGAGAAGTGAAATACCTTTTGATGTTAGAAAAATCAGACATACCAGATTCAGCCTTGGTGATCTTCAAAAAAAGAAACACTCTCTTAAAGGTCTGTGTTTTCAGTTACTAGGGCAGATTTTGAAAAGAAATAGTTTGAATTTTAATTATTAACATGTTGACCTATGATACTTTAATGCCTCCAAGAGAAAGCAGCTATAACATATGTGTCTCTTTTTGTTTTGGGCTTTTCTTTGCTCAGTACGTTGGAAATCTTGAACTTCTTGTGCAAGGATATAATAAGCTGAAACAGACTCTTCTGGAAGTTGAGTACCCCATGATTGAGGGCGAGCTGAGGGCTATCGATGAGGCACTGCAGGCAGCCGCCACATCGCTGACCTGGCAGGAAGACTGCTGGGGGAACGTTGAGAGGGTGAAGACAGCCACCTTGGAACTGGAGCGCAGAGTGGAGCAGGCGCAGAACAACGTCAGAGTGATCCAGCAGACGATGCAGACTTGGGCGGGGTGCCCGCTCCTACCCCGGAGAGAACATAGGCGGGAGACTGCCTTCACATGGGAGGACAAGGGTGAATTATTTACGAAAAAATACAAGCGAATCCAAGAAGATGGCTTCAAGATACACAACTTGGTCGAGGCACGTGCCTTTTTATCATTATTTATTTATGTCTACGGCTGCTCCAGGTCTTAGTTTCAGCATGTGCAATCTTTCTTGCAGCATGTGGGCCTCTCCCCACTAGTATTTTCCCAGTGCCAGAGCCTGCAGGCTCCATAGTTAGTGTGCAGCCTCGGTCGTTGCTCTGAGGCACCTGTGATCTTAGTTCCCTGACCATGGATGGAGCCTGCGTCCCCTGCACTGGAAAGTGAATTGTTAATCTCTGAACCAACAGGGAAGTTACCCAACTCTGTGAGAGGGCTGGCTTTTAAGACTTCAAACTTTATAGCAGCCCCTTTCACTAAGTTTGTTGTTACTGTTCAGTCACTAAGTCGTGTCCGACTCCTTGCAACCCCACGAACTGCAGCACGCCAGGCTTCCCTGTCTTCCACTTTCTCCCGGAGTTTGCTCAAACTCATGTCCGTTGAGTTGGTGATGCCATCCAAGCATCTCATCCTCTGTTGCCCTCTTCTCCTCCTACCTTCCATCTTCCCCAGCATCAGGGTCTTTTCTAGTGATGGGCTGTTCACAGCAGGTGGCCAAAGGATTGGAGCTTCAACATCAGTCCATCCAATGAATATTCAAGGTTGATTTCCCACTGATTTGATCTCCTTGCTTCCAGAGGGCTTTCAGGAGTCTTCTCCAGCACCACAATTCAAAAGCATCAGTTCTTCGGGCGCTCAGTCTACTTTATCGTGCAGCTCTCACATTCCACACGTGACTACGGGAAAAAGGTAGCTTTGACCGTGTGTACAGATCTTTGTCAGGCAAATGATGCCTCTGCTTTTTAATAGGCTTTCTGGGTTTGTCATGACTTTCCTTCCAAGGACTAAGTGTCTTTGAATTTCATGCCTCCAGTCACCATCTGCAGTGATTTTGGAGCCCCCCAAAATATAAAATCTGTCACTATTTCCATTTTTTCCTCATCTATTTGCCATGCAGTGATGGGACTAGCCAAGATCTTAGTTTTCTTCTTGAGATTCAGACCAGCTTTTTTACTCTCCTCTTTCATCTTGATCAAGAGGCTCTTTAGTTCCCCTTCACCTCTGCCATTAGAGTGGTGTCATCTCCTTTATCTGATGTTGTTTATATTTCTTCAACTTGTGCTTGATTCCAGCTTATGCTTCCTCCAGCCCAGCATTTTGCATGATGTACCCTGCATATAAGTTAAATAAACAGGGTGGCAATATACAGCTTTGACATACTCATTTCCAAATTTTGAACCAGTCCGTTGTTTCACATCCAGTACTAAATGTAGCTTCTTGATCCACATACAGGTTTCTGAGGAGATAGGTAAGATGCTCTGGTATTCCCATCTCTAAGAATTTTCCCATTTGTTGTGATCCACGCAGTCAAAGCCTTTAGCATGGTCAATGAAATAGAAGTAAAAGTTTCTCTGGAATTCCATCGCTTTCTTCATGATCCAAGTAATGTTGGCAGCTTGATCTCAGGTTCCTCTGCCTCTTCAAAACTCAGTTTGTACATCTGGAAGTTCTCTGTTCACATACTGCTGAAGCCCTGTTGAAAGGATCTGAGCGTAACCCTGGAACCAGCCTTACTGCTCACTTGACCTTTCCACATCTCTGCCCTAGGCCTGCCATGCTGTGCTCAGCCTCTAGCAGTCCTTAACCATGTCTGTGTCTGGGCCTTTCACGCCCGTTGCCCCACCCATGAGGGACAGGCTGAGGTTGAAGAATTTCATCTTGTTGATACACAAAGGGAGCTTAGACTTCACCAGGCCTGTTTCCTAAACTGAGTTACTATTGTTCCAAAGCTGCTCTTTTAGCAAAATATTTTCCACACGTGACTACGGGAAAAAGGTAGCTTTGACCGTGTGTACAGATCTTTGTCAGGCAAATGATGCCTCTGCTTTTTAATAGGCTTTCTGGGTTTGTCATGACTTTCCTTCCAAGGACTAAGTGTCTTTGAATTTCATGCCTCCAGTCACCATCTGCAGTGATTTTGGAGCCCCCCAAAATATAAAATCTGTCACTATTTCCATTTTTTCCTCATCTATTTGCCATGCAGTGATGGGACTAGCCAAGATCTTAGTTTTCTTCTTGAGATTCAGACCAGCTTTTTTACTCTCCTCTTTCATCTTGATCAAGAGGCTCTTTAGTTCCCCTTCACCTCTGCCATTAGAGTGGTGTCATCTCCTTTATCTGATGTTGTTTATATTTCTTCAACTTGTGCTTGATTCCAGCTTATGCTTCCTCCAGCCCAGCATTTTGCATGATGTACCCTGCATATAAGTTAAATAAACAGGGTGGCAATATACAGCTTTGACATACTCATTTCCAAATTTTGAACCAGTCCGTTGTTTCACATCCAGTACTAAATGTAGCTTCTTGATCCACATACAGGTTTCTGAGGAGATAGGTAAGATGCTCTGGTATTCCCATCTCTAAGAATTTTCCCATTTGTTGTGATCCACGCAGTCAAAGCCTTTAGCATGGTCAATGAAATAGAAGTAAAAGTTTCTCTGGAATTCCATCGCTTTCTTCATGATCCAAGTAATGTTGGCAGCTTGATCTCAGGTTCCTCTGCCTCTTCAAAACTCAGTTTGTACATCTGGAAGTTCTCTGTTCACATACTGCTGAAGCCCTGTTGAAAGGATCTGAGCGTAACCCTGGAACCAGCCTTACTGCTCACTTGACCTTTCCACATCTCTGCCCTAGGCCTGCCATGCTGTGCTCAGCCTCTAGCAGTCCTTAACCATGTCTGTGTCTGGGCCTTTCACGCCCGTTGCCCCACCCATGAGGGACAGGCTGAGGTTGAAGAATTTCATCTTGTTGATACACAAAGGGAGCTTAGACTTCACCAGGCCTGTTTCCTAAACTGAGTTACTATTGTTCCACAAGCTGCTCTTTAGGTGGTCAGCACAAAAATATTTTTGTGTTTGGAAACAATTGGGTAAAGCAGATTAAATGAACTTTGACCTAACAGGTACAGTGCAGTCTCCAAGAATGGCTGAGAGTGCGTTGGGTTTTTTATTTATTTTTTTTGGCTGACTTAGTGATCTCTGGCTATCCCAGGACAGTGTTCTTGAGAGGACCCTGGTTGGGGGAACCTCATTTACAGGTGAGGCCCTGTCAGGGTAAGTCCAGGTCACAGGTCCAAAGACAGAGCCTAGTCCCCATATTATATATAGGATGCTTTGGGAACTAGTGTAGTTCTTGTGTGTATTTTAAGACAGCAGTCTTCGTAATGATTTCTCCTTTAAAGAATGAGTTTTGAATGTATTCTGTAAACAAACTAAATGTTACAAAGTCCTGTTTAGATCATTGTCATCTAGCTTAAGATTCTACAGTCCAACATACACACAAAGGAGTATTACTCAACCCTAAAAAGGAATGCATTTAAATCAGTTTAATGCGGTAGATGCACCTACAGCCTATTATACAGAGTGAAGTAAGTCAGAAAGACATATACTGTGTATTAATGCACATCTGTGGCATTTAGAAAGATGGTACGGATGATCCTATATACAAGGCAGCAAAAGAGACAGAGACATAAAGAACAGACTTTTGTACTCAATGGGAGCTAGAGAGGGTGGGATGATTTGAGAGACTAGCATTGAAACATATGTGTTAATTATCATGTGTAAAATAGATGACCAGTGTGAGTTTGATGCATGAAGCAGAGTGTTCCGGGACAACCTAAAGGGGTAAAGTGGGGAAGTAGGAGGAGGTTCAGGATAGGGGAGACAAGTGCATACCTATGACCAATTCATGCTGATGTGTGGTGAAAACCATCACATTGTTGCAAAGTAATTACCCTCCAATTAAAATAAAGTGATTTTTTTAAAAAAAGATCCTACAACCAAGAATTTGAATGTTTCTGTCTTGTGTCCCCAAACGCAGCCCCTCTGACACACGATTTAAACAAACAGCTTTCATGTTTATACTCACTGTTCTCCATGCTGATCTATTAATACTTGTTTGTAGGAAAATAGGGAACTATTCAGAGCCAGTCCTTCTCTGGATGCCTGGAAGATTTATGTAGAATTCGTTGATGACATTGTGGTGGAAGGCTTTTTTCAAGCGATCATGCATGACTTAGACTTCTTTCTCAAGAACACTGAGAAACAGTTGAAGCCTGCACCGTTTTTTCAAGCACAAATGATCTTATTGCCCCCAGAGATTCTGTTTAAACCATCTTTAGAAAGGGAGGCTGGAGATGGCGTGTATGATCTGGTGGAAGAAATGCTGTGCAGCAGTTTCAGAATGTCTGCCCAGATGAAGCGGGTAGCAGCACATCTGGGAGCGGCCAGTTACCAGGTTTGTTCTTTGTGAATGGGCGTTACCTTTATTGTTAGTTGCTTGCATATTAATAGGTTGAATTCATAAATACATTTATTAGCAGGATTATGGAATACTGAATACAGAGAAGAGAATACAAAGGAATCAGCACTTAAAAGGAATCATGACTCTTTAAAAGTTCAGTATATATTTTTTTAAAAGTTCCATATATTTACATATATATAAACCAATTTTGCACGTTTGTTGAACATTAGAAATGCAAAGCTGATTCCAGAGCTTTTATTCTGAACATACTTGAATTTTGAGTTCTAGTGTTCTCTAATATTCACTCTTTTGTGCTCTGTTTATACCAAGTATGAATCATTTTATTTGTAACTAACCTAAAAGCATGATGCTGTGAGCTGACCCTGAGGCAACCAGGAAAATCAGGAATTTTAGGACAGCTTTTTCAAACAGGATAAAGCCACTTGAAAGAAAATGCCTCACTCCTAGATCTATAAATACAAAAGAGAAAATATTAAAAAGCAGTATTTCAAATGAAAAGAAAAGAAAGATATGGAGGATTACAGCTTAACTGGATTCAAAACAAATGCCCTTACTCAACTACCCAGACATCTGAATGTTTAATGTCCATACATATACATATATATTAATAAGATTAGCTTTCATATTAATGATTCAAAAATTAATTGGGATAATGAGCACAAGGAAAGGAGAAGTTGAGAAAATAACACAATTTTTGATCTTATCAACTGTTCTTTTGAAGAATGGCCTCATAGAATGTTAGGTTGCACGTAATTGAGAGAGCACAGTTGGTTTTACTAAGTGTGCTGCTGTCCCAACCTTTAGAGTGACGTGGACAGCATGCTGGGCTTGGCAGAGGGCAGGCAGGAGATCATGAGGAGAGTCGCAGATGTCATCAGCAAAGTCTTGCTAGAATTCTGGAGGGATTTGGCGTGTATTTAAAATCTGGTGGAAGAAATGCTATTGCCCCAGAGTTTGCCATCTTTAGAAAGGGAGGCTGGAGATGGCGTGTATGATCTGGTGGAAGAAATGCTGTGCAGCAGTTTCAGAATGTCTGCCCAGATGAAGCGGGTAGCAGCACATCTGGGAGCGGCCAGTTACCAGGTTTGTTCTTTGTGAATGGGCGTTACCTTTATTGTTAGTTGCTTGCATATTAATAGGTTGAATTCATAAATACATTTATTAGCAGGATTATGGAATACTGAATACAGAGAAGAGAATACAAAGGAATCAGCACTTAAAAGGAATCATGACTCTTTAAAAGTTCAGTATATATTTTTTTAAAAGTTCCATATATTTACATATATATAAACCAATTTTGCACGTTTGTTGAACATTAGAAATGCAAAGCTGATTCCAGAGCTTTTATTCTGAACATACTTGAATTTTGAGTTCTAGTGTTCTCTAATATTCACTCTTTTGTGCTCTGTTTATACCAAGTATGAATCATTTTATTTGTAACTAACCTAAAAGCATGATGCTGTGAGCTGACCCTGAGGCAACCAGGAAAATCAGGAATTTTAGGACAGCTTTTTCAAACAGGATAAAGCCACTTGAAAGAAAATGCCTCACTCCTAGATCTATAAATACAAAAGAGAAAATATTAAAAAGCAGTATTTCAAATGAAAAGAAAAGAAAGATATGGAGGATTACAGCTTAACTGGATTCAAAACAAATGCCCTTACTCAACTACCCAGACATCTGAATGTTTAATGTCCATACATATACATATATATTAATAAGATTAGCTTTCATATTAATGATTCAAAAATTAATTGGGATAATGAGCACAAGGAAAGGAGAAGTTGAGAAAATAACACAATTTTTGATCTTATCAACTGTTCTTTTGAAGAATGGCCTCATAGAATGTTAGGTTGCACGTAATTGAGAGAGCACAGTTGGTTTTACTAAGTGTGCTGCTGTCCCAACCTTTAGAGTGACGTGGACAGCATGCTGGGCTTGGCAGAGGGCAGGCAGGAGATCATGAGGAGAGTCGCAGATGTCATCAGCAAAGTCTTGGACTTCAGAAACTCCCTGGATACGTATGCTTACCTCTGGGTAGAAGACCGAGCCGAGTTTATGAAGCACTTCCTCCGGTTTGGCCCTAGTGGATCATCCGAGGAGACAGAGCCTCACATGAATGACCATGCGCCAGAACAATCACCAACTCTTGAGCAGTTCAAAGAACAGGCAAGGAGAACCCTAAGTCATTAATGTAGTTTCTCACTGTTGACTGAGATGTTATATAGTGGCTATGTTTTTTTTCTAATTATAGATTGACATTTATGAGGCTCTGTTCATTCAGATGAACAAGTTTGATGACTTCAGAGTGTTTGACAGTTGGTTCAAGGTGGACATGAGACCTTTTAAAGTGAGCTTGCTAAACATAATCAGGAAATGGAGCTGGATGTTTCAGGAGCATCTTTTGAGATTTGTCATCAACAGGTAGCCCTTTGTGCTTTGATACTTGGAGTTATAACTTTTCATACCTGACTGCTTCTTAAAACTGATACATCAATTTTTTAAAGAGCATTAAAAATGTCAGTTTTATCATTGAGACAACAAGTAAATAGACAAATAGTGAAAATAAGAATCAGGAGTCTTGTGCTTTTAAATGTTTCCATGAGCTTAATTTGTGTTTGTATGTGTACATGTATGTTTTATAGCCTGAATGAGCTACAAGAATTTATAAAGGAGACAGATGCTGGACTCCAGAGAGAATTAAGTGAAGGTGATCACGATGGTTTAGTTGACATTATGGGGCATCTTCTGGCTGTAAGAAGCCGACAAAGAGCTACTGATGAACTCTTTGAACCACTAAAAGCATCCACCTGAAGGAAATTAATTGATATTTTGAAAAGGGCACAAGGAAAGGAGAAGTTGAGAAAATAACACAATTTTTGATCTTATCAACTGTTCTTTTGAAGAATGGCCTCATAGAATGTTAGGTTGCACGTAATTGAGAGAGCACAGTTGGTTTTACTAAGTGTGCTGCTGTCCCAACCTTTAGAGTGACGTGGACAGCATGCTGGGCTTGGCAGAGGGCAGGCAGGAGATCATGAGGAGAGTCGCAGATGTCATCAGCAAAGTCTTGGACTTCAGAAACTCCCTGGATACGTATGCTTACCTCTGGGTAGAAGACCGAGCCGAGTTTATGAAGCACTTCCTCCGGTTTGGCCCTAGTGGATCATCCGAGGAGACAGAGCCTCACATGAATGACCATGCGCCAGAACAATCACCAACTCTTGAGCAGTTCAAAGAACAGGCAAGGAGAACCCTAAGTCATTAATGTAGTTTCTCACTGTTGACTGAGATGTTATATAGTGGCTATGTTTTTTTTCTAATTATAGATTGACATTTATGAGGCTCTGTTCATTCAGATGAACAAGTTTGATGACTTCAGAGTGTTTGACAGTTGGTTCAAGGTGGACATGAGACCTTTTAAAGTGAGCTTGCTAAACATAATCAGGAAATGGAGCTGGATGTTTCAGGAGCATCTTTTGAGATTTGTCATCAACAGGTAGCCCTTTGTGCTTTGATACTTGGAGTTATAACTTTTCATACCTGACTGCTTCTTAAAACTGATACATCAATTTTTTAAAGAGCATTAAAAATGTCAGTTTTATCATTGAGACAACAAGTAAATAGACAAATAGTGAAAATAAGAATCAGGAGTCTTGTGCTTTTAAATGTTTCCATGAGCTTAATTTGTGTTTGTATGTGTACATGTATGTTTTTATAGCCTGAATGAGCTACAAGAATTTATAAAGGAGACAGATGCTGGACTCCAGAGAGAATTAAGTGAAGGTGATCACGATGGTTTAGTTGACATTATGGGGCATCTTCTGGCTGTAAGAAGCCGACAAAGAGCTACTGATGAACTCTTTGAACCACTAAAAGAAACCATCACACTCTTGGAAACGTATGGCCAGAAGATGCCTGAGCAAGTCTATGCTCAGCTAGAGGTCAGTGTAGTAGTAAACTAGTCATAATTACCATAAACTGAGCGTCTCTTGAAGACACATTCTTCACATGTGCTCTCTGACTCCTCTTGACAGCATATACTGTAGATACTAATGTTTTCATTTTGCAGCTTAGGAATCTGACACTTAAAGGGATTTAGTGATTTTCTCAGGCTCACACACATAGTGAAGCCAGGCCATAGGAATCTAGGACTCTTTGATGCCCACGTCCCTCCTTTGCACTGCTGTGCTCCATGGCCTTCAGGTTAGAAGGTAATAGAGAATCTCTAAGTTATTTTGGGGGGGTTCCTCTTATATCATCACTTTCACACATGAAGTGAATTTCAGCTATCTCTCATCTAAAACTGCCTGTCAGTTGAGAAGTTTCCTAGTCTTTGGAAATATATCATGGACATATTAATAAAGAATAAATAAGGCCCTGCTTGGATGGAGAAATCTTTTTCCTAAACAGAATTTTTGTGCCACCCTCCTCTTTCTTCCGTGTTCTGAATGACTTGGGGGCTGCTGTGGACCAAATGATGGACAGCACCTTTGTGGCTACAGATGAATCCATGAGTAAAAGTCTCTCTGTTGAGGCTCTGTTCCCATGTTCATGCTGAAGTTCTATATCTACATCGTCCACGAGCTTCCAGGATGGGCTTATGTTTAACCTTGCTATGTGATCAGTGAAAGCATTAAGTTAAAAAAAAAAAAAAAAACTTTTTTATGGAATTCTTTCTAGTTCAGTGATGAGAGCTTGGAACTCAAACCCATTTTTCTGCAAGCCTATCTCATCTGTTTGCCTGAGAGCATGCTTCCTCTTTAGTAAAATACGCCTCAAGAGCCCTCACTTTTATTATATCTACACATTTAAATGTGTCTACACTGTCTCTGATTTCCCATTTTTAAAATACTGAGGTGAAATTCACAGTTCACATAACATAAAAGTGACCACTTCAAAGTGGTCATGCATTCACATATGTGTGACCACTGCCTCTATCTGTTAGTTTCACAATATTTTCATCATCTCCAGAGAAACTCCATACCCATGAGTTGTCATTCCCCACTGCTCCCCTGCTACCCGCCATCTGTCTGGGGCTACTACGGTCTTCTCCTGTCTTTATGGGTTTGCTTATTGTAGAAATTTCATGTAGGTGGCATTATACAATATGTGACCTATTGTGTCTGGCTTCTTGCTTGGCCTGATGTTTTTGAGGTTCACAAACGTTGTAGCGTATATTATTACTTCATTCTTCTTTGTGACTGAATAATGTTCCATGTGAGAAAGAGAGTGTGTGTGTGTAGGTACCAGTTTGTTTAGCCTTTTACCCATTGAGAAATATTAGGGCTATTTTCATCTTCTGGCTATTGTGATAACATTGCTGTGGAAATCAGTGCACAAGTATTTGAGTACCCGTTTTCAATTCTTTTAGGGAAAAAATTAGGAGTAGACTTGCTGGATCATGCAGTTTCTAAGTTTAACTTTTCTAAGTTTGATTTTTTGAGAAACTGCCAAAATGTTTTCCACAGCAGCTGCTCCGTTTTATAGTCCTCACTTTGTTTTGTGAGAACTCAGGGCAACAGAGAATTTGCAAGAGCTCTATTGACTACAAAGAATTATTGTGTATGAATTATTAAATTCTGTTTAAGTAAAATCTGTCTTTAAAAGAAAATCTAGTTATACTTGGAGTGAAAGGCAGTGTGCATAGATAATGTAAGTAGGAATGAGAGATGAAATAGTTATAGTAAAATACACCAGAAGTGTTTGTTTTTGAGGAAGATGGGGATATTCTTAGAGTCAGATCTTGAACCTGAAAATATGTAATACAGAGAAACCAGTCCTACAAGGAGTGACTGACAGGGGAATTTGGGCCACAGCTTCCAGAATTTGTACTATAAAAGCTTGGCTAATACTTCACTCGAGCTAGGTGCCAGTTATTTCTATTGTCCAGTTTTAAGTCTTTCACAAATTTTCCTGACACATATGACTCCTGTGTATATTCTGTTCGATGATAAGCTAATTAGGAGAGTGTAAGTGGTAATCCCATGTTCAATCAGGTCTCTTAGTTCTGACTTTTCTTAGTTTTCTATGAAAATGGAAGTACATATATTCAATTTTAGTGTTGTAGTCAGGTGGCAGATTTAAAAATCTTTTATGCGTTTCTTAGTTTACCTGCTTTCTAATGGACTCTTATGTTTCCAAGATGAATAAGAGCAAATGTGGTATTCTGCTTTTTTTTCTATAAAAATAAGTTTGGCTCACTACTTATGGTTTTGGCAATATTGAAAGTATTAGGCTTCTCAAGATTTCAAAAGTGAACCACACTTTTAGCTCTGTGTGTGTCTCGGGGCTGGTAATTCATACTGGTAAGGAAGAAAAATAAGATTTATAGGCAGGTCAGATTGCTTATTGAGGACAGCAATGTCCTGATTTTGTTTTAATTTAAGCAGTTTGTCAGAGTTACTGTCTCTCCTTCATAGTCATTAGCAGTCATAACAGTCCCCCAAACGTGCCGTTGCTCAGTTCAATACTAAAGAGCCCTAGGCATGGCTGGGTCCTTGTGCCCTGCCTATAGTATACTCTGAAGCTGGATGACACCTCTGATCTATAGATTTTAAGCTCCTTCCTGTTAAGAAACCTTCATTGACTGCACCTAGCCTCAGCATCCTGTCCAGTGTAGGTCGAGCCCATACTCTCCCCTCATCCTGCATTGGAAATCTCACCTCACAGGATATTGAGAGACCTCACCCTCAGTTTCCCCTATTGAAATCCAGCCATTGTTTTGAGCCTCCAGTGCAGTGTTACCTCCTTGAGTGGGCCAATAATAGCTAGACTTTGGAGGTCATCTGACCTTTCGGTTTTCAACGAAAGTTTATTTTATTTTTATCCAGCAGAAGCTTCTTTGGTATCCCCAAATACAAAGCAGATAATGACAGGTCTGATGTAGTCAAATAAGGTTAAGCAACTTGAACCCACCAATGTGCCTTCTTCACATCCTCTCTCCCACGGCCCTGAAGGGACTCCATGAAACATTTAGGTTCCATGGGGTCAACTGGAACTCACAGTGAGACTGTGTATAGATGAGGATGCAGATTTTTGATGAGAAGTGTGGAAGAACAAGATGAAAAACAAGCAATGTTAGAGCCCAGGTCTCTTAGCTCCTGGACAGGTTGGGTATTTCTGTCATGACACCTTGCTGTATTTTAATTCCATAACATAAGGCCTCCTGATCGAAGTTACCACAGTCTGTCCTGTCGTTATTTTGTATGCCATCACACTGACAGATGATACAACAGTTCTGTCTAAAGAATATGTTGTATCTTTGTAGCCCTGCTCCATCACTCAGGTATAATTTATGCTTAGCACAGCACACTTTTCATAATTGGCAGCTACTGAATTGTTTATCAAATATTTATCAGGGGTTCCAAAATAGCTTTTAGAATCTTTGATTTTTGAACTTCAGAGTCCCACCACCATGGGTGGTTTTGTGTGACAAAACGATTTCAGTGTCCTGGGAGATGACCCAGACAAACAATGCTTTCTTAGTGTGGAATGCTTTTCAATAGCAATTACACAGAAGGGCTCTTCACAGGAAGTGAGTTGCTGTTGCCATTTGCCTTGTAGTCAGGGACAGCGGAGTTGAGTTGCTACCTGAGCAATTCATGACTGCTTTGTCCTCCATCAGACAGGAATTGACTTTCTCTTCCCTTGGCCTCATCTTACTTTGAAAGTCCTAGTCATTTAAAATTAGCCCAGATGTTTAAACTGTCCAGATCACAAACATACCATTGGGCGATCACAAACACAGCATTGGACATCAGAGGAAAATGAAGATAAGATTGATCCACATTTTCATCACTGCCCCACCAGATTCAAAACAACTTGTTTTCACTTACTAAACATGGTTCCATTTCTAGTTGTTAGATTGGCCAAGTCATTTCCAGGGCACTTAATTTTGTTCCCTCAGTAGCAAAATAGTTTGTTTATTTTGAGAAGATTTTCATTTACACTGGGATTAATCTCAAAGCAGAGGTCAAATATTACTTGAACCCACCAATGTGCCTTCTTCACATCCTCTCCCACGGCCCTGAAGGGACTCCATGAAACATTTAGGTTCCATGGGGTCAACTGGAACTCACAGTGAGACTGTGTATAGATGAGGATGCAGATTTTTGATGAGAAGTGTGGAAGAACAAGATGAAAAACAAGCAATGTTAGAGCCCAGGTCTCTTAGCTCCTGGACAGGTTGGGTATTTCTGTCATGACACCTTGCTGTATTTTAATTCCATAACATAAGGCCTCCTGATCGAAGTTACCACAGTCTGTCCTGTCGTTATTTTGTATGCCATCACACTGACAGATGATACAACAGTTCTGTCTAAAGAATATGTTGTATCTTTGTAGCCCTGCTCCATCACTCAGGTATAATTTATGCTTAGCACAGCACACTTTTCATAATTGGCAGCTACTGAATTGTTTATCAAATATTTATCAGGGGTTCCAAAATAGCTTTTAGAATCTTTGATTTTTGAACTTCAGAGTCCCACCACCATGGGTGGTTTTGTGTGACAAAACGATTTCAGTGTCCTGGGAGATGACCCAGACAAACAATGCTTTCTTAGTGTGGAATGCTTTTCAATAGCAATTACACAGAAGGGCTCTTCACAGGAAGTGAGTTGCTGTTGCCATTTGCCTTGTAGTCAGGGACAGCGGAGTTGAGTTGCTACCTGAGCAATTCATGACTGCTTTGTCCTCCATCAGACAGGAATTGACTTTCTCTTCCCTTGGCCTCATCTTACTTTGAAAGTCCTAGTCATTTAAAATTAGCCCAGATGTTTAAACTGTCCAGATCACAAACATACCATTGGGCGATCACAAACACAGCATTGGACATCAGAGGAAAATGAAGATAAGATTGATCCACATTTTCATCACTGCCCCACCAGATTCAAAACAACTTGTTTTCACTTACTAAACATGGTTCCATTTCTAGTTGTTAGATTGGCCAAGTCATTTCCAGGGCACTTAATTTTGTTCCCTCAGTAGCAAAATAGTTTGTTTATTTTGAGAAGATTTTCATTTACACTGGGATTAATCTCAAAGCAGAGGGCAGCTCTGTTTTGTGCTTGGAAGATGTGACTCCTGAGGCGCCAATGGGTCAGCCTGGGGTTCAAACTGACTCTGAGCCTTTTAGTCACTTTAATCTTTTTTGAGATAGACTCCTTTTCTTATGCAAGAATGGAAGGGTGCCACAGGTTAGTGGAAAGAGATCACATGGAGGGACTTTGTTTTAGATACTGCAGTAACTTCCCACTTGTACTTTGTCTTTGTAGGAATTACCTGAAAGATGGGAAACTACCAAAAAGATTGCAGCAACTGTCAGACATGAAGTTTCACCTCTCCAAAATGCAGAAGTCACCCTCCTAAGGAAAAAATGTATTTTGTTTGATGTAAGCTAGCTAACAAGCTTTTGTGGGGCTTCCCCTGGTGGTCCAGTGGGTGTGGGTTTGTTTTTAAGAAATTTTTTATAAGGCTAGTTGAAGTTGTTTGCTTGAAATTCATGTTCAGTTATTTTCTACGTTGATCAGGAGAAACAGGCGGAGTTCAGAGAGAGATTCCAATTCTACGCTCCTCTTCGTTTTAATGCAGAAAATCCGTATACAGTACTCGATAAGGTAATGCTGATCTCTATGACCTTGTGTGTTACAATAGCGATTTTAAAAAGTAAATGTGAACACTGAAACACTACTATATTTTATCTGAGTTCTGCAGTTAGTTAAAGATTGAGAATTAACTATTTAAAATCCATTTATGGGCCATCCTGGTGGTCCAGTGGGTAGAGAGTCCACCTTGTAGTACAGGGGACAACAATTTGATCCCTGGCCTGGGAAGATCCCACTTGCAGTGGAGCAGCTGGACCAGTGTGTCCAATTAGGAGTCAGTGCTCTGGAGCACATGCACCTGGAGCTGGTACTCTGAGGTAAGAGAGGCCATTGCAATGGGAGGCCCACGCAGGTCAAAGAATAAAAGATGGATGAAAATAAATATAAAAATAAAGGGGCATGATGGGGAAAAAATTAAAAAAAAACAACCAGTTATAAACCACTTTCCCCTAGTAAATTATATTGTAATTTAAATCATGTTTCCCTAGAACACTGTTACCATCAAAGTATTCATACTGGTGAAACTAATATCTACTATTACTTTTTTTTTTTTTTGGCCACTTCTATTGGTCTTTCATTTATTTCCATTTTTGTTCTTTGGCCTGTGTGGGCCTCCCATTGCAGTGGCCTCTCTCATTGCACAGCACAGGCTCTGGGTGCATGTGCTCCAGAGCTCCAGCTCAGTAATTGGACACATTTGTCCAGCCGCTCCACAGCACGTGGGATCTTCCCAGTCCAGGGATTGAACCAGCGCCTCTTGCACTGCAAGGCGGTGTCTTTACCCACTGGACCACCAGGGAAGCCCCTACTATTACTTTTTAAACACTTTATAGGTCAAGGACTTTGTTATGCATGTTACTTACATTTTTTTCTTTCATTTCTTGTAGTATGCCTATGAAATAGCTTGTATTCTCCCTTTTTTTCAGATAAACAACCATGTATAATTGGGTAATTTGTTAGAGATAACACAGTGACAGAATCGGTACTAACGTTCTAGGTGTCTGCTTTTTAAAAACATGAGGAATATTGACCGTTATACTGCTTCTGATGTGATGCTTTATTTGTAACTCTTAATCACACTAAGTCCATAGCTTACTATGGACTTTCCCCTTGATTTATGTCTATTGCTTCATCCTATACTTTCTTCTTCAGACCTGAGTCCATGCCCCCGCTTTCACTCCCACACACACTGTATCAGCCGTCAGGCCCACTCCCCAGTACATGTTATGTTGTTTTCTGGAGGTGGCTAGTATTTCAGAGCATTTCAAATGAATGCCCATAACTTAATTGTGGCTACAAATATTACTGAGTCATTCAGTTCTAGTTCATAGTGAGTTATCACTGTTGGTATAAAAGTAAACATGACAGGCAAATAATCCAAAATGGTGAGTAATTCATGAGGCCTGAAAAAAATGTTTTAAACTTTTATTAGAAAAATAATATCTTAGCTTCTCTAAGAATTCTTAACCTAATAGCCAAAGTGAGAAAATGACCTCGAAACTTAGATTCAGGGGCCTGGAGGTCTCCTGTGTTCATCTAGGTTTCCATCCTGGCTTGACTTCATGCTGGAGATAGTCTTTACTCCTTTGACTGCTGTAAAACTTGGAGCTCAAGCAGTTTTTACTTCTCTTTCCAAATTTTGGTTTGAATTTAGTTTTAACTGCTTTCAGCCATTCAGTAAATACCATTTCTATAGCATGAAGTCTTTTCTTTCACTTGGCTGAAGAAAAGTGGCTAATATATTCACTGAAAAGGAAGTAGGTTAGAATATGCTAATAGTGTTTTGTGTTTTTTTTAAAAGATTATATCTTGATTGCAGGTGGTCTGAACAGATTGCTAAGGAGGAGACATTTTTTCTAACCAATGTGCTGTGTGTAAACATTTCCTACAGTTACCTTTTATTGAGTCCTACCATGTGCATGCTATACTATAACACCATATAGCTACATATTTAAAAGTCAGATGTTTATCTTTGCACCTACAGAATATGTCAAAGATATTTTGAATAGAGTAGGACTAGGTTACTTTTATTTTGAAGTCATTTTCTTATGTGTTTGTGCAGCTAGCATATCTAATGTTTATCTAAGTAAGCTTCACCCAAGTCACGTATATGCTTGTTCTGGGCTAGCATGGCAGGTCCCAGTACTCAAGGCACTTCATCCGAAAGATGGAAACCATTGACCCACCAGGAACAAGGGGAGTGGTATGGTGAACCTCTCCCTTTATAACCGATTCCTTGGTAAATTTGTGTTGTGTGCTATTGTTTCTTCATAGCCAAAGATACGGTGAACAATTGAACTAAATTGACTAGATTTATATTTCTAGGAATAATTGAATTAGTATAATTAGTAGGAAAATAATTTAAAATAAATAAACGGCTGTTGACTCTGGGGAATGTTGACTAGACATTTTGAAAATCTCTCTTTTGTAAAACAGATACTGAAATGTGTTCACAAATATGTCATTGTGAGTCTATTGCTGAGCTCCCAAGAAAACAAGAGAAACTTCTAAAGGGCAGGCAAGTAGAGTGGCTGAAACAAGGCTAGAAAGCAGAGGGGAACATAAATGCCTGTGTTGCTGTAGGGACAAATCAGAATACCAGAGGTCTAGAATTTTGGGATTTGCCCTTTCAGGGCAAAGGAGGAGAAGCTTTTAAGATTACACCTTCCTTGAGAGGGTTGGCTGGGAAAAATCTGCAGCCTGCAAGAAGCCTATGAGATGACCCGTCAGGCTTTACTATGAATAGGGAGGAAAAAAGGAGAAAAGGATCCTTTGGGAATTGGTAAACATATGCCTGCTCTCCCAGGAGTCATGGTTCAATTTTTTTTTTTTTAATTTTTTTTGGGGGGGTGTTGGGGAGGGAGGGGGGCAGGCGGGCCACTTCTATTAGTCTTTCATTTATCTATTTTCATTCATCTATTTTTTTTTTTTTTTTTGCCCCTTGTGGGCCTCACATCGCAGTGGCCTCTCTTGCTGCAGAGCACTGGTTCTGGACACATGTGCTCCAGAGCTCTGGCTCGGTAATTGGACACATTGGTCCAGCCGTTCCGCGGCACATGGGATCTTCCCAGGCCAGGGATCGAACCGGTGCCCCTTGCACTGCAAGGTGGTGTCCTTACCCACTGGACCACCAGGGAAGCCCCATGGTTCAGTTTTATACTATCCTTATGGTTAAGGAATTTCCATGCCAGGAAATCAAAGTGATCACCAGCAGGTTTTCTTAGCACCCTGTAGAGAGAAAGGAGCTCTTAGGAGAGAATAAGGTGTTCTTATTCTCATCTCTTCAGGGGGTCCAACAGACTACATTTAGTTAAATTTTGAGTTTACAGTGAAACACACCATCATGCATAAGGAGCAACAGAAAGAGCGAACCACAGAAACAGACCTATATAAAATATCACATATTAGAAAACATTTATTGTGACTTCCCTGGCAGCCCAGTGTTTAAGACTCTGCTTTGTCTATAGGGAACATGGGTTTGATCCCTGGTCAGGGAACAAAGATCATACGTGTGGAGCAGCCAAGAAAAAAAAGTCAACATTTATTAAGGAAATAAAAGATAATGTTGAAAAAACATGAGTAGGTTCTCAGTTTTGAGACTATAAAAAAGTGATCAACCAAGTATGAAATAGGACCAGAGGCTTATGGAAATGAAAAATAAGATTATCTTAAAAGATACAGCTCAGGGCTTCCCTGGTGGTCCAGTGAGTAAAGAGGCCACCTTGCAGTGCAAGGGGCACCTGTTCCCTGGCCTAGGAATATCCCACATACCAGGGAGTGGCTAGCCTGGTGTGTCCAATTTTGAGCCAGCGCTCTGGAGTGCATGTGCCCAGAGCCTGTGCTCTGCAGCTAGGGAGGCCACTGCAATGGGAGGCCCACACAGGCCAAAGAATAAAGATGGATGAAAATAAATAAATAAATAAAGAGGCTAAAATTAAAAAAAAAAAAAGATACAGCTCAGCAAGGCTTAAAGAATTAGGTGAGAAGAAGGTTAGTGAAATGCAGACGACATAGGAAGAAATCACCTAGAAGGCAGCACATCCATGAAAGGCAGTGCCAAATACAGAAGAGATTAGGAAGTAGAGTAAGAATTTAAATTAAGACTTACTCTTCTTCTCAGACGTCCTGGAAGAGGATAAGCAGAGTATTAGACAAGCAATAGAGATACAGTCGCTGAGATTTTTTTCTAGACCTTGTCAAAACATGTATTATTCGACTGAGGAAAATCACTGACAAAGGGTAAATATGGAGTCAAAATCCAGACACATTACAATGAACCAGACTACCAGTGGCAGGAGACCTTTAAAGCATCCAAATAGAAGAGACAGATTATTAGGAATGATACCTCGGCTAACAGCATATTGTCATGAGCAACAGTGAAAGCTGGAAGATAGTGGATTTCTTTTTCCCTAACACTTTTGTGTAAATATTTCTTCAACAAGAGTATATTTCAGATCAACAAAAACAGAATGCATTAACCATCAGCAAATCATTGCTGAAATGACTTACAGTGTGTGCTTCAAGAAAAGTGAGGACAAACAAAGCCTAATTTGATTCTCAGAAAAGACTAATTATATTGACAAATCTCTGATGGAATGAACAAAGGTAAAAAAGAAAAATCGACACTCTAAGGAATAAATAGGAACATGAGTAGGTTCTCAGTTTTGAGACTATAAAAAAGTGATCAACCAAGTATGAAATAGGACCAGAGGCTTATGGAAATGAAAAATAAGATTATCTTAAAAGATACAGCTCAGGGCTTCCCTGGTGGTCCAGTGAGTAAAGAGGCCACCTTGCAGTGCAAGGGGCACCTGTTCCCTGGCCTAGGAATATCCCACATACCAGGGAGTGGCTAGCCTGGTGTGTCCAATTTTGAGCCAGCGCTCTGGAGTGCATGTGCCCAGAGCCTGTGCTCTGCAGCTAGGGAGGCCACTGCAATGGGAGGCCCACACAGGCCAAAGAATAAAGATGGATGAAAATAAATAAATAAATAAAGAGGCTAAAATTAAAAAAAAAAAAAGATACAGCTCAGCAAGGCTTAAAGAATTAGGTGAGAAGAAGGTTAGTGAAATGCAGACGACATAGGAAGAAATCACCTAGAAGGCAGCACATCCATGAAAGGCAGTGCCAAATACAGAAGAGATTAGGAAGTAGAGTAAGAATTTAAATTAAGACTTACTCTTCTTCTCAGACGTCCTGGAAGAGGATAAGCAGAGTATTAGACAAGCAATAGAGATACAGTCGCTGAGATTTTTTTCTAGACCTTGTCAAAACATGTATTATTCGACTGAGGAAAATCACTGACAAAGGGTAAATATGGAGTCAAAATCCAGACACATTACAATGAACCAGACTACCAGTGGCAGGAGACCTTTAAAGCATCCAAATAGAAGAGACAGATTATTAGGAATGATACCTCGGCTAACAGCATATTGTCATGAGCAACAGTGAAAGCTGGAAGATAGTGGATTTCTTTTTCCCTAACACTTTTGTGTAAATATTTCTTCAACAAGAGTATATTTCAGATCAACAAAAACAGAATGCATTAACCATCAGCAAATCATTGCTGAAATGACTTACAGTGTGTGCTTCAAGAAAAGTGAGGACAAACAAAGCCTAATTTGATTCTCAGAAAAGACTAATTATATTGACAAATCTCTGATGGAATGAACAAAGGTAAAAAAGAAAAATCGACACTCTAAGGAATAAATAGGGAACAAGAGTACAGAAAGCAGAAATCCAAAAGATCATAGAATACAATTAATAAGAAATTTAAAATTTTGGCAAAATAGGTACATTTTTGTAAAAATATAGTTTACTAAAATACTATCTCAAGAAATAATACACCTGAATAGTCCTATACTGTGAGAAATTAGCCAGTAGGAAAGTGAAAAGGTAAACCATTAGTTTAAAACAGAATAACAGGCTCTGATGGCATTGCAGGTTAATTCCAAGGAGCTTTCTGGAAACAGACCTCATTCATATGGTTCCAGAGACCAGAAGAAGAGCAAACAGTCAACAATAGCTCTGTGAAGCATGTCTTACTTTTGGGAAAGGATGGTATGAGAAAGGAACAATAATAAGCCATTCTTTTTTTGTACACATGGATGCAAACAGACTAAATGACACCTAATCAAATAACCCCGTTTATAAACAGGTTGGGTTCATTCCAAGAAAATGTTTAACATTAGAAAATTAGTATAATTCATCATATTAATAGATTAAGAGAAAAGTCATAGAACCATCCTAAGAAATGCTAAAAGATCTTTAGATATCATTTAACATTCATTCATGATAGAAACTCTTGGAAGGCATTTTTAACCCATTAAAATAGAAAACAGAATTCTATTTAAAGCATTTGTACCAGGGTGCATAAAAATCCTAGTAGCATTAGTACTAATGGTGAAATACTGGAAAACCCCAAATGACCATTAGCAGTAGAATAAATTAATCATAGCGCATTCATACTGGGTAGTAATATAAAGTAGTAGAAATGAACTTCATACATACTCTTCATGAATGTGTAGATACACCTCAAAAATATTAAAATGTCTTAATATATGGTATTCATGTGAATTTCAAGACATAAATCCTAATAGGTTAGCATTTTGCAGTATAAACACGTATGGTGAAAATATAATAAAGTCAGTTATATTAAATAAAAATGTAGTGATTTTGTTAATCATGGGAAGGAAAGGGAATTAAAATTAAGAAGATAGTTAAAAGTTATTAGTTATAAGTATTTCCTAAGCTGGATGGTGTGTATGCTCATAGCCTCATGCTTTTTTATGTGTGTGGAATTTTTCTAACATTTTTATAGTAACTAAGAGAATTTCAGTTAATGTTTATAAAGGAATGACATGTAAAAATGGAGCATAACTTGTATCGTGAAAGAATGTTAGAGTGGTAATATTCTAATTTGCATAGCGAGAAATTAAGATAGTTGAGAGTTGATAAATGATTAACTGTGGACATTCAGAGTTAAGAAACCCAAAAGAACTAAAGTAATACAATTGTCAGATATTGAGAGGAGGTTGGGAGAAAATAAGAAGAAAAGCAAAGTTAAAACCTTCATTCGCAAAGCCAGTAAATTTGTAATGTCTCAACTTGATAAATCCAGAAGCAGCAACTGTACAGAAGCTCCACCCACAGAGAAAGCCAAGAATGTAACTAAATCAGACTAAACTTCTAGGTGTGGTTCTTTTTTTTTTATATATATTATTATTCTTTATTTTAAAGATTTTACAGAGTTTTGTTGTTCACCGACATGTATGTTCCCAGATTAGTCATATGCATATCCCTGGACCCTCCCCCCACCCAGTTCCCCCACCCTCCAGACCATCACCCCGAGTGATTGTTGGTACTCCTATTCCCTTAGCACAATGACAATAGCTGTCTTTTCCACACGTGCCAGTATAGGTTTCAATGTTACTTCCTCTATGCCTCCCTCTCACTGTTCGGTCTCCACAATGTCCTTATGTCTATTCTCTGTTTTTCATGTGTTCACTGCATGTGTTATCATGACCATCTTACTAGATCCCATATATATGAGTTAGAATACTGTACTTGTCTTTCTCTTTTTGACTTACTTCACTTTTTATGATAGGTTCTAGAGCCAGCCACCTCATTAGGACAGAGTCTTCTGCATTTCTTTTAACAGCTGAGTAGTATTCCATTGTGTATATGTACCAGGGCTTCTATATCCATTCATTCGTTGATGGACATCTAGGTTGCTTCCATGTTCTGGCTAGTGTATAGAGAGCTGCAATGAACATTGGGGTACAGGTACTTCTTTCAGTTTTGATTTCATCAGGATATAAGCCTAAGAGTGGGATTGCTGGGTCATAGGGTGCTTCTATTTTTAGTTTTTGAAGGAATCTCCATATTGTCTTCCATAGAGGCTGTATCAGTTTACATTCCCACCAGCAATGCAAGAGGGTTCCCTTTTCTCCACACCCTCTCCAGCATTTATTGTCTGTCGATTTGTTGATGATGGCCATTCGGATGGGTGTGAGGTGGTATCTCATTGTGGTTTTAATTTGCATTTCTCTAATGATAAGCGAGGTTGAGCATCGTTTCATGTGCGTTTGGGCCATCTGTATGTCCTCTTTGGAGAGGCGTCTCTTTAGATCTTTTTCCCATTTTTTGATTGGGTTGTTCGTTTTCCCTGTGCTGAGTTGTCTGAGTTGCTTGTAGATTTTGGAGATTAATTCTCTGTCTGTTGTTTCATTTGCTATGATTGTCTCCCACTCTGTGGGGTGTCTGTTCAGCTTTTTTGTAATTTCTTTTGCTGTACAAAAGCAAAAGGAAGAAGTAAAGCTCTCTCTTTTTGCAGACGACATGATATTATACATAGACAATCCCAAAGACATGGTTACAAAGCTACTAAAGCTAATCGATGAATTCAGCAAAGCCACAGGACACAAAGTCAACACACTAAAATCAGTGGCATTCCTATACACAAACAATGAAAAATCAGAAAACGAAATCAAAGAGGCAATCCCCTTCACCATTGCAACCAAAAGAATCAAATATCTAGGAATAAACCTACCCAAAGAAACAAAAGAATTGTACACAGAAAATCACAAGACACTCATCAGAGAAATTAAAGAAGACTTAAACAGATGGAGAGATATTCCATGTTCCTGGATCGGAAGAATCAATATTGTGAAAATGACCATACTACCAAATATCACCTACAGATTCAATGCAATACCTATCCAACTACCATTGACATTTTTCACAGAACTAGACCAAAAAATAGCACAGTTCATATGGAAACACAAAAGACCTCGAATAGCCAAAGCAATCCTGAGAAAGAAAAACGGAGCTGGAGGGATCAGCCTCCCTAACTTCAGACTCTACTACAAAGCAACAGTCATCAAGACAGTATGGTACTGGCACAAAAACAGAATTATAGATCAATGGAACAAGATCGAGGATCCAGAGATAAACCCACGCACCTATGGGTACCTTATTTTTTGACAAAGGAAGTGAAACTCTCAAATGGGACAAAGACAGCCTCTTCAACAGGAGGTGCTGGGAAAATTGGACAGCTACATGTCAAAAAATGAAGTTGGAACATTCCGTGACACCATACACAAAGATCAACTCAAAATGGATTAAAGACCTAAATGGAAGACCAGAAACCATCAAACTCCTAGAGGAGAATATAGGCAAAACCCTCAAGGACATCAATCAAAGCAAGATCTTCTCTGACCCACCTACTGAAAGAGCGGAACTGAAAAGAAAAGTGAACACGTGGGACTTCATGAAACTTAAAAGCTTTTGTACAGCAAAAGAAATTACAAAATAACCAGGTGTGGTTCTTAAGGGGGACGATGAGTGTGAAATCACCCACAGAATGCAGTAGAGCCAATTTTTCTGTGCATTGTCATTTTTACTCTGATAGGAATTTTTGTTGCTTAACTCTCTGCATGACTTATTTAATATACTGTGTAAATGAACCCAAACTGTTAAATATGTATTTAGTTTGTTCTACTTAAAGTAGTCAAGAAAAAGGCTATACTCCTTTTCTGAAAAAAAAAAAAAAAGAAGTAGCAACTTGTGCACAGAACTGAGAGAGAAACAGCCCCTAGAAGAACGGGAAGGGGCCTGAGGCTTCCAGCTTTTCCAGCACTGCAAGCTCTTTTGTACTCTTTGCATTTGACCGTATTAATACACTGCAATGTTAATAAAAACTAAAGTCAACAATTGGCTTATCAAGAAAGAAAAAGAGCTTACCTTTGGTGTAATGCATGAACTATTGTATATTGATGAAATGGTAGAGGAGCCAAATAAACTCATATGGTGAAATTTCTCATGTGTGTGCTAAGCCACTTCAGTCGTGTTCGACTCTTTGTGACTTAAGCCTGCCAGGCTTCTCTGTTCGTTGGTTTTCTGAGGCAAGAATACTGGAGTGGGTTGCCATGCCCTCCTCCAGGGGATGTTCCAGACCCAAGGATAGAACGTGTGTCTCATGTGTCTCCTACGTTGGAAGGTAGATTCTTTACCACTAGCACCACCTGAGAATGGTTTGTATATTGATAATCTCTTGGGAATTTTTTAAATCCGAAGGTCCTTTTTTTGTCTTTTTTAAAAGTGATTTATTCTTCAATGGAAGTTTCTAGCACCTTATCTTTTGCTCCCGAGCAAAGTCCCAAGCTTGAGGAAAATCAAGAGGAAATTTTGTATTCATGGCAATTTGATACCAGAGCCTATTTTGCTGAAATAACGTATAGGAGGGTATTGATAAAATTGTATTTATGACAATCTAACTTTTCTGAGTACCTGTGAGTTTGCTCATCTGAAACCTTCTATATTTTACTAATAATTATACCTCAGATTTCTGTTTATTTTCTTTTAAAATTGAAGTTGTAATGTACAGCAAAAGAAAAATTACAAAATAACCAGGTGTGGTTCTTAAGGGGGACGATGAGTGTGAAATCACCCACAGAATGCAGTAGAGCCAATTTTTCTGTGCATTGTCATTTTTACTCTGATAGGAATTTTTGTTGCTTAACTCTCTGCATGACTTATTTAATATACTGTGTAAATGAACCCAAACTGTTAAATATGTATTTAGTTTGTTCTACTTAAAGTAGTCAAGAAAAAGGCTATACTCCTTTTCTGAAAAAAAAAAAAAAAGAAGTAGCAACTTGTGCACAGAACTGAGAGAGAAACAGCCCCTAGAAGAACGGGAAGGGGCCTGAGGCTTCCAGCTTTTCCAGCACTGCAAGCTCTTTTGTACTCTTTGCATTTGACCGTATTAATACACTGCAATGTTAATAAAAACTAAAGTCAACAATTGGCTTATCAAGAAAGAAAAAGAGCTTACCTTTGGTGTAATGCATGAACTATTGTATATTGATGAAATGGTAGAGGAGCCAAATAAACTCATATGGTGAAATTTCTCATGTGTGTGCTAAGCCACTTCAGTCGTGTTCGACTCTTTGTGACTTAAGCCTGCCAGGCTTCTCTGTTCGTTGGTTTTCTGAGGCAAGAATACTGGAGTGGGTTGCCATGCCCTCCTCCAGGGGATGTTCCAGACCCAAGGATAGAACGTGTGTCTCATGTGTCTCCTACGTTGGAAGGTAGATTCTTTACCACTAGCACCACCTGAGAATGGTTTGTATATTGATAATCTCTTGGGAATTTTTTAAATCCGAAGGTCCTTTTTTTGTCTTTTTTAAAAGTGATTTATTCTTCAATGGAAGTTTCTAGCACCTTATCTTTTGCTCCCGAGCAAAGTCCCAAGCTTGAGGAAAATCAAGAGGAAATTTTGTATTCATGGCAATTTGATACCAGAGCCTATTTTGCTGAAATAACGTATAGGGAGGGTATTGATAAAATTGTATTTATGACAATCTAACTTTTCTGAGTACCTGTGAGTTTGCTCATCTGAAACCTTCTATATTTTACTAATAATTATACCTCAGATTTCTGTTTATTTTCTTTTAAAAATTGAAGTTGTAATGTAACCAGAGCCACAGAATGCTGTGGCTTCTCTTCTCTGACAGTTTGTTAGATATTAAGTGTGTTTATGTGTGTGTTTCTGCTTTCTCCTTAGGCAAATCAAGAGCTTGAGGCATTAGAAGAAGAAATGTTGCAAATGCAAGAGTCTACTCATCTTTTTGAAGTGGCTCTTCCAGAGTACAAACAAATGAAGCAATGTCGCAGAGAGATAAAATTGCTCAAGGGGCTCTGGGATGTCATTATTTATGTTAGAGTAAGGCGCTGCTTGTTGAACCCCTGCTTTTTTATCTTTTAGTATTTTAGTATTTTTTTTGTACAAGCATGCAATTTTTAGGGTCTGCGTCATTTTATAATGTCTGAAAATATGTCAGTATTTAACCTTTTCCCAGAACTGGAGTTCCTATATCTTGTTAGTTGAAGATTCTTCTCTGAATTATCTGAATTATCTGTGACTTCAGTTTTCAGTTTTCATTTCTCAGCAAAACTTGGTATGAGTCCAAATCTTTCTGGAGAGTTCTGTAGGATATTAGTAAAAATTAATTCATATTACACACATGTGGCTATCTTTGCATACAAACTCATGTATACACCTGTGCATATGTAAACAGGCATGAGTAAAAATAATGTATATATTGCTAGTCAAGTTACAAACTTAAGTGTAAAAATAAGTTCTAGGAAACTGGGCATATTGCAATATGTGTTATACACTATTTTTTTGAAGTTTAAAGCCATATAGTAATATATTTTCAAGACATAAATCAAAAAACTCATGAGATTAAATCCGAAGGTCCTTTTTTTGTCTTTTTTAAAAGTGATTTATTCTTCAATGGAAGTTTCTAGCACCTTATCTTTTGCTCCCGAGCAAAGTCCCAAGCTTGAGGAAAATCAAGAGGAAATTTTGTATTCATGGCAATTTGATACCAGAGCCTATTTTGCTGAAATAACGTATAGGGAGGGTATTGATAAAATTGTATTTATGACAATCTAACTTTTCTGAGTACCTGTGAGTTTGCTCATCTGAAACCTTCTATATTTTACTAATAATTATACCTCAGATTTCTGTTTATTTTCTTTTAAAAATTGAAGTTGTAATGTAACCAGAGCCACAGAATGCTGTGGCTTCTCTTCTCTGACAGTTTGTTAGATATTAAGTGTGTTTATGTGTGTGTTTCTGCTTTCTCCTTAGGCAAATCAAGAGCTTGAGGCATTAGAAGAAGAAATGTTGCAAATGCAAGAGTCTACTCATCTTTTGAAGTGGCTCTTCCAGAGTACAAACAAATGAAGCAATGTCGCAGAGAGATAAAATTGCTCAAGGGGCTCTGGGATGTCATTATTTATGTTAGAGTAAGGCGCTGCTTGTTGAACCCCTGCTTTTTTATCTTTTAGTATTTTAGTATTTTTTTTGTACAAGCATGCAATTTTTAGGGTCTGCGTCATTTTATAATGTCTGAAAATATGTCAGTATTTAACCTTTTCCCAGAACTGGAGTTCCTATATCTTGTTAGTTGAAGATTCTTCTCTGAATTATCTGAATTATCTGTGACTTCAGTTTTCAGTTTTCATTTCTCAGCAAAACTTGGTATGAGTCCAAATCTTTCTGGAGAGTTCTGTAGGATATTAGTAAAAATTAATTCATATTACACACATGTGGCTATCTTTGCATACAAACTCATGTATACACCTGTGCATATGTAAACAGGCATGAGTAAAAATAATGTATATATTGCTAGTCAAGTTACAAACTTAAGTGTAAAAATAAGTTCTAGGAAACTGGGCATATTGCAATATGTGTTATACACTATTTTTTTGAAGTTTAAAGCCATATAGTAATATATTTTCAAGACATAAATCAAAAAACTCATGAGATTTTTGTCTATAGTGGTTGAAGGTTTTCTTCCAAAAGTTTATCTTATATGTAGAATTATAAAAATATGGTATTTAATAGTAAAATTGCTTATTAATTCATTCAGAATATTCAGAATTAAATGATAATGGTGGTATGTGTGTGGAATTTGTCATTGCTTCTAGAAATTAATATATTGCAATGTTTTAGCCTTAAATTTGACATGTTCTGATGACTCTTTTGTGTTGGTAGTAGGGATGTTTTGACAGGTGCAGTTAATAGTTAAATAACTGGCTTTCCCCTGGATGGTGGAGTCACTGTGTATCATCAGTTTATATATTTTGCTGTGAAGACTAGCTTTCACCAAATGTTGTTGACACTTTTATCTGCTTGTGCGTTTTCAGAGAAGCATTGATAATTGGACTAAAACCCAGTGGAGACAGATTAATGTGGAACAGATGGACGTGGAACTCCGAAGGTTTGCCAAGGCAAGTTCCATAACTGTCTGCGGTGACGATTTATCTTCCTCAGCACCATCTCGTTCCATCTTCCCTAGTGTGGAGTCGGCTGTGTTGGGCTGCATGCATGGTCTGACACAGGAGTTTTTTCACACTCAGCCAGTTGCACTTGGTATCAAGCCTGCCTTCTGTGACTGAGTGGGTAAAAGCACATTAGGGCTAATGAACTGGTGAGCAGTGGCTATAGTCAGGCACTCTCTATGTCTAAAATGAAGAAGGGACAAAGAGCAGGGCTGAGGAGTAGGCTGATGAAAGCTGTTGAATTCTATCCTTAGCAGCTGTAAGCATATTGTATCTTCAAAGGTACCTTTTGGCTGTGGGCTTTGGGGCAGCTAGTTGGGGCAATTTGGGGAAGTATATGAAATGTTATATAATCTTTGTTCTTCTCATCACCTACGCCGATATCACAAGAGGAATCAGTACAGCAGATCTGAACTTTTTTGAATTTTGTATTTTGATATCATGTGCTCTGAAGAGAGTAAAGCCTCTGTGGATAAAACCACATGCCTAGCAGTGAGATACCTGGCCTTTTGCTCTCTTCTTGCCCCAGAACATCCTTGCCTACCCTCAGTCCTATGCTGCACTCCACCCGGCTCTTCCCATCTTTTTCTCCCATTTATCCTGTCCAGGAGCCCTAACTAAAACATCCCAAGATTCTTTTGGATGTCATGGGATGACTGCCTCATTTCTGTGGTCACTTCCCTGCCTGTCTCCTCTACCACTGGACTCTCTCACCCCACTCTGCACCAAAGCTCTTTTTACTTTTCCTTTAAAATAAGTAGCACTGTCCTTTGGTGCTGAGATTGCTACCTTATTATATGTTTTCTCATTCACAATTGTTGATACTGTCTCATGAGCCAAGAAGATAATTCAGTCTAGGGCCCTATATGACATGTTTTAAAATTGTGAGTATTTGAGTTTCAAGGAATAAACACTCAAAGGTAACCAGCATTGCAGGACTTCTGTTTAAAATAGTCAGGTTGTTGGAGGAAGGTCTTAGCAATCCAGGTAACAGTCTCAGTTTCCTTTGTATCTATGTTTTGAGAGGAGGCTCTCAAAACATTCATATATCCTGTAGACTGTTACTTCCCTACACTTAATGACCCATGGGTTTCCTCATGGATAATCAGTTAGAGCCTGTGAATAAGAAACCAGCCTGGGGGCTTCCTTGATGGTCCAGTGGGTAAAGAGTCCGCCTTGCAGTGCAAGGGGCACCAGTTCCATACCTGGCCTGGGAAGATCTCACGTGACTGATGAGTCCAGTTACAAGCCAGCACTCTGGGCGCATGTGGCTATAGTCAGGCACTCTCTATGTCTAAAATGAAGAAGGGACAAAGAGCAGGGCTGAGGGTAGGCAGATGAAAGCTGTTGAATTCTATCCTTGGCAGCTGTAAGCATATTGTATCTTCAAAGGTACCTTTTGGCTGTGGGCTTTGGGGCAGCTAGTTGGGGCAATTTGGGGAAGTATATGAAATGTTATATAATCTTTGTTCTTCTCATCACCTACGCCGATATCACAAGAGGAATCAGTACAGCAGATCTGAACTTTTTTGAATTTTGTATTTTGATATCATGTGCTCTGAAGAGAGTAAAGCCTCTGTGGATAAAACCACATGCCTAGCAGTGAGATACCTGGCCTTTTGCTCTCTTCTTGCCCCAGAACATCCTTGCCTACCCTCAGTCCTATGCTGCACTCCACCCGGCTCTTCCCATCTTTTCTCCCATTTATCCTGTCCAGGAGCCCTAACTAAAACATCCCAAGATTCTTTTGGATGTCATGGGATGACTGCCTCATTTCTGTGGTCACTTCCCTGCCTGTCTCCTCTACCACTGGACTCTCTCACCCCACTCTGCACCAAAGCTCTTTTTACTTTTCCTTTAAAATAAGTAGCACTGTCCTTTGGTGCTGAGATTGCTACCTTATTATATGTTTTCTCATTCACAATTGTTGATACTGTCTCATGAGCCAAGAAGATAATTCAGTCTAGGGCCCTATATGACATGTTTTAAAATTGTGAGTATTTGAGTTTCAAGGAATAAACACTCAAAGGTAACCAGCATTGCAGGACTTCTGTTTAAAATAGTCAGGTTGTTGGAGGAAGGTCTTAGCAATCCAGGTAACAGTCTCAGTTTCCTTTGTATCTATGTTTTGAGAGGAGGCTCTCAAAACATTCATATATCCTGTAGACTGTTACTTCCCTACACTTAATGACCCATGGGTTTCCTCATGGATAATCAGTTAGAGCCTGTGAATAAGAAACCAGCCTGGGGGCTTCCTTGATGGTCCAGTGGGTAAAGAGTCCGCCTTGCAGTGCAAGGGGCACCAGTTCCATACCTGGCCTGGGAAGATCTCACGTGACTGATGTGTCCAGTTACAAGCCAGCACTCTGGAGCGCATGTGCCCAGAGCCAGAGCTCTCCAGTGAGAGAGGCCACTGCAATGGGAGGTCCACACATGCCAAAGAATAAAAAGATGGATGAAAATAAATATAAATAAAAGAGGCATGAGGGGAAAAAGAAAGAAAAAAATAAAGAATCTTAGAAAAAAAGAAGCTAAAAAAAGAAGAAAAGAAACCAGCGTGTATCCAAGTGTCTTCTACACAGTGGACCCATACATGTGTGAGTGGGTCTTTTTCTCTGGCTCTAGTCCTTGACCTATAGGCTTAAATGCTTTTACTCCCTCCATAATCCAAGAAAAAGTATATTTTTTTATAGGAAGCAATTTGTAAAGTATATTACTGTATGTAGGAGCTGTTTTTT
Source organism: Tragulus kanchil (assembly GCA_022376925.1). Lineage (NCBI taxonomy): Eukaryota > Metazoa > Chordata > Mammalia > Artiodactyla > Tragulidae > Tragulus > Tragulus kanchil. The sequence continues at coordinate 106,144,993 of JAIOJX010000030.1, read as the reverse complement.
CTCTTTCCTTTAGGAGATCTGGTCTCTGGATAAGGAGGTTCGCGTGTGGGATGCCTACTCGGGCCTGGAAGGCACAGTGAAGGACACACTGAGCTCCCTGAGAGCCATAGCTGAGTTACAGAGCCCTGCCCTCAGGGAGAGGCATTGGCACCAGCTGATGACAGCCATTGGGGTCAGTGTCCTGGGTCTCATTGAATATTTTGTGACTGTGAAGTGTTATTTCTTGGTTTAGATCATTCATCTGGAATGAAAGTGGGATTTGGGGAAAGGTCTCTGATGAGATTCAAGAGGTCAAGTTCCTTGAGATGTGACCGAGGACTGGACATGCAGAGATTCTAGTTTTAGCTTCTGCTGCTAAAGACTGAATGTGCCTCCCACCACCTGCAACCTGAGCCTAACTTCCATGTAGAGAGTTCAATAAACACTCAAAGGTAACCAGCATTGAAATTTTAAAATAGTCAGGTTGTTGGAGGAAGGTCTTAGCAATCCAGGTAACAGTCTCAGTTTCCTTTGTATCTATGGTTTGAGAGGAGGCTCGCAAAACATTCATATATCCTGTAGACTGTTACTTCCCTACACTTAATGACCCATGGGTTTCCTCATGGATAATCAGTTAGAGCCTGTGAATAAGAAACCAGCCTGGGGGCTTCCTTGATGGTCCAGTGGGTAAAGAGTCCGCCTTGCAGTGCAAGGGGCACCAGTTCCATACCTGGCCTGGGAAGATCTCACGTGACTGATGTGTCCAGTTACAAGCCAGCACTCTGGAGCGCATGTGCCCAGAGCCAGAGCTCTCCAGTGAGAGAGGCCACTGCAATGGGAGGTCCACACATGCCAAAGAACAAAGATGGATGAAAATAAATATAAATAAAAGAGGCATGAGGGGAAAAAGAAAGAAAAAAATAAAGAATCTTAGAAAAAAAGAAGCTAAAAAAAGAAGAAAAGAAACCAGCGTGTATCCAAGTGTCTTCTACACAGTGGACCCATACATGTGTGAGTGGGTCTTTTTCTCTGGCTCTAGTCCTTGACCTATAGGCTTAAATGCTTTTACTCCCTCCATAATCCAAGAAAAAGTATATTTTTTTATAGGAAGCAATTTGTAAAGTATATTACTGTATGTAGGAGCTGTTTTTTCTCTTTCCTTTAGGAGATCTGGTCTCTGGATAAGGAGGTTCGCGTGTGGGATGCCTACTCGGGCCTGGAAGGCACAGTGAAGGACACACTGAGCTCCCTGAGAGCCATAGCTGAGTTACAGAGCCCTGCCCTCAGGGAGAGGCATTGGCACCAGCTGATGACAGCCATTGGGGTCAGTGTCCTGGGTCTCATTGAATATTTTGTGACTGTGAAGTGTTATTTCTTGGTTTAGATCATTCATCTGGAATGAAAGTGGGATTTGGGGAAAGGTCTCTGATGAGATTCAAGAGGTCAAGTTCCTTGAGATGTGACCGAGGACTGGACATGCAGAGATTCTAGTTTTAGCTTCTGCTGCTAAAGACTGAATGTGCCTCCCCACCCACCTGCCAACCTGCCCAATTCATGTGCTGGAGCCTAACTTCCCAGTGTGATGGTATTTAGAGATGGGATCTTTGGGGGATGATTAGGTCATGAGCGTAGAACCCTCATGAATGAGGTCAGTGCCTTTGTAAGGGAATAAAGACCCCAGGGCTTTCTACTCTCTGCCATGTGAAAATAAACAAGACAGATAACTGTTAACTTAGGGAGAGACCTTCACCAAGAACCCAACCAGGCTGGCACCCTGATCTTAGACTTCTAGCCTTTGGAACTGTCAGAAATAAATGTTTGTCGTTTGAACCCCAGAGTCTATAGTTTCATTAGAGCAGACACAAGTAACAAGGATACCCCCACAACCACCACCACTTCTGTCTCTTGCTGGCTGTATGACCCAACACATGATACCTATCCTTTCTGTGCTGAGTTTTTTATTTTTTATTAATAAAATGAGATGAATGCTATCTACTCTCATATATCATAGATATCTCGGAAGGATCGAGCCAGATAATAGGAAAGCATTATAAAGGGCATGACATTGCTACAAAAAATCTTATATTTTGTGGAGAGGATGAAAGAGCACAGTGAATTTAGAGGGAGAGAGAATTTGGAAATAGTGATCCTCTCCCACAGTTCACATAAGAATAGTGTCATCCCTTTTTCTTTTTTTTCCTTTATTTTAAAGATTTTACAGAGTTTTGTTGTTCACCGACATGTATGTTCCCAGTCAGTCATATGCATATCCCTGGACCGCCCCACCCCCTCAGTTCCCCCCTCCCACTCCTCCAGACCATCGCCCCAAGTGATTGTAGGCACTCCTATTCCCTTAGCACAATGACAATAGCTGTCTTTTCCACACGTGCCAGTATAGGTTTCAATGTTACTTCCTCTATGCCTCCCTCTCACTGTTCGGTCTCCACAATGTCCTTATGTCTATTCTCTGTTTTTCATGTGTTCACTGCATGTGTTATCATGACCATCTTACTAGATCCCATATATATGAGTTAGAATACTGTACTTGTCTTTCTCTTTTTGACTTACTTCACTTTTTATGATAGGTTCTAGAGCCAGCCACCTCATTAGGACAGAGTCTTCTGCATTTCTTTTAACAGCTGAGTAGTATTCCATTGTGTATATATGTACCAGGGCTTCTGTATCCGTTCATTCGTTGATGGACATCTAGGTTGCTTCCATGTTCTGGCTAGTGTATAGAGAGCTGCAATGAACATTGGGGTACAGGTACTTCTTTCAGTTTTGATTTCATCAGGATATAAGCCTAAGAGTGGGATTGCTGGGTCATATGGTGCTTCTAATTTTAGTTTTTGAAGGAATCTCCATATTGTCTTCCATAGAGGCTGTATCAGTTTACATTCCCACCAGCAATGCAAGAGGGTTCCCTTTTCTCCACACCCTCTCCAGCATTTATTGTCTGTCGATTTGTTGATGATGGCCATTTGGATGGGTGTGAGGTGGTATCTCATTGTGGTTTTAATTTGCATTTCTCTAATGATAAGCGAGGTTGAGCGTCGTTTCATGTGCGTTTGGGCCATCTGTATGTCCTCTTTGGAGAGGCGTCTCTTTAGATCTTTTTCCCATTTTTTGATTGGGTTGTTCGTTTTCCCTGTGCTGAGTTGTCTGAGTTGCTTGTAGATTTTGGAGATTAGTTCCTTGTCTGTTGTTTCATTTGCTATGATTGTCTCCCACTCTGTGGGGTGTCTGTTCAACTTTTTGGTGATTTCTTTTGCTGTACAAAAGCTTTTAAGTTTCATGAGGTCCCACGTGTTGACTTTTCTTTTCAGTTCCACTATTTTAGTAGGTGGGTCAGAGAAGATCTTGCTTTGATTGATGTCCTTGAGGGTTTTGCCTATATTCTCCTCTAAGAGTTTGATGGTTTCTGGTCTTCCATTTAGGTCTTTAATCCATTTTGAGTTGATCTTTGTGTATGGTGTCACGGAATGTTCCAACTTCATTTTTTTGCATGTAGCTGTCCAATTTTCCCAGCACCACTTGTTGAAGAGGCTGTCTTTGTCCCATTTTAGAGTTTCACCTCCTTTGTCAAAAAGAAGGTACCCATAGGTGCGTGGGTTTATCTCTGGGTTCTCAATCTTGTTCCATTGATCTATAGTTCTGTGTTTGTGCCAGTACCATACTGTCTTGATAACTGTTGCCTTGTAGTAGAGTCTGAAGTTAGGGAGACTGATCGCTCCAGCTCCATTCTTCTTCCTCAGGATTGCTTTGGCTATTCGAGGTCTTCTGTGTTTCCATATGAACTGTGTTATTATTTGCTCTAGTTCTGTGAAAAATGTCAATGGTAGTTGGATACGTATTGCATTGAATCTGTAGATAATATTTGGTAGTATGGTCATTTTCACAATATTGATTCTTCCGATCCAGGAACATGGAATCTCTTTCCAGGATATAAGCCTAAGAGTGGGATTGCTGGGTCATATGGTGCTTCTAATTTTAGTTTTTGAAGGAATCTCCATATTGTCTTCCATAGAGGCTGTATCAGTTTACATTCCCACCAGCAATGCAAGAGGGTTCCCTTTTCTCCACACCCTCTCCAGCATTTATTGTCTGTCGATTTGTTGATGATGGCCATTTGGATGGGTGTGAGGTGGTATCTCATTGTGGTTTTAATTTGCATTTCTCTAATGATAAGCGAGGTTGAGCGTCGTTTCATGTGCGTTTGGGCCATCTGTATGTCCTCTTTGGAGAGGCGTCTCTTTAGATCTTTTTCCCATTTTTTGATTGGGTTGTTCGTTTTCCCTGTGCTGAGTTGTCTGAGTTGCTTGTAGATTTTGGAGATTAGTTCCTTGTCTGTTGTTTCATTTGCTATGATTGTCTCCCACTCTGTGGGGTGTCTGTTCAACTTTTTGGTGATTTCTTTTGCTGTACAAAAGCTTTTAAGTTTCATGAGGTCCCACGTGTTGACTTTTCTTTTCAGTTCCACTATTTTAGTAGGTGGGTCAGAGAAGATCTTGCTTTGATTGATGTCCTTGAGGGTTTTGCCTATATTCTCCTCTAAGAGTTTGATGGTTTCTGGTCTTCCATTTAGGTCTTTAATCCATTTTGAGTTGATCTTTGTGTATGGTGTCACGGAATGTTCCAACTTCATTTTTTTGCATGTAGCTGTCCAATTTTCCCAGCACCACTTGTTGAAGAGGCTGTCTTTGTCCCATTTTAGAGTTTCACCTCCTTTGTCAAAAAGAAGGTACCCATAGGTGCGTGGGTTTATCTCTGGGTTCTCAATCTTGTTCCATTGATCTATAGTTCTGTGTTTGTGCCAGTACCATACTGTCTTGATAACTGTTGCCTTGTAGTAGAGTCTGAAGTTAGGGAGACTGATCGCTCCAGCTCCATTCTTCTTCCTCAGGATTGCTTTGGCTATTCGAGGTCTTCTGTGTTTCCATATGAACTGTGTTATTATTTGCTCTAGTTCTGTGAAAAATGTCAATGGTAGTTGGATACGTATTGCATTGAATCTGTAGATAATATTTGGTAGTATGGTCATTTTCACAATATTGATTCTTCCGATCCAGGAACATGGAATCTCTTTCCATCTGTTTAAGTCGTCTTTAATTTCTCTCATGAGTGTCTTGTAATTTTCTGTGTACAATTCTTTTGTTTCTTTGGGCAAGTTTATTCCTAGATATTTGATTCTTTTGGTTGCAATGGTGAAGGGGATTGCCCAGGGAAAGCCCTGGGCTTTTATTTTTGGGTAGATTTTTAATCACAAATTTGATTTCTGAGCTTGTGATTGGGTTGTTCAAAGTTTCTGTTTCTTCTTGGCTCAGTCTTGGGAGATTAATCCTCTCCAAGAAACTGTCCATTTCTTCCAGGTTGTCCAGTTTGTTGCCATAGAGTTGCTCATAATAGTCTCTTATAATCCTTTGGATTTCTGCATTATCTGTTGTAATCTCTCCTTTTTCATTTTTGATTTTGTTGATCTGGTTCTTCTCTCTTTTTCTTAATGAGTCTGGCCAGTGGCTTGTCAATTTTACCTTTTCAAAGACCCAGCTTTTTGTTTTATTTATCTTTACTATTGTTTCTTTTGTTTCTTTCTCATTTATTTCTGCTCTGATCTTTATGATTTCTCTTCTGCTGGCTTTGGGATGTTTCTGTTCTTCTTTCTCCAACTGTTTTAAGCGGAGGGTTAGGTCATCTGCTTCATATTTTCCTAGTTTCTTGAGGTGGGATTGTATTGCTATAAACTTCCCTCTTAGAACTGCTTTTGCAGTGTCCCATAGGTTTTGCACTATCGTGTGTTCATTGTCATTTTCTTCTAGGAATTGTCTAATTTCTGCTTTGATTTCCTCAATGATCAGTTGGTTTTTTAGGTATGTATTGTTTAATCTCCCTGTGTTTGTGTTTTTAGGGTTTTTTTTCTGGTAGTTGATCTCTAGTCTCATTGCATTGTGGTCCGAGAAGATGGTTGATATAATTTCGGTTTTCTTGAACTGACTGAGGTTAGATTTGTGGCCCAAGATGTGGTCTATCCTGGAGAATGTTCCGTGAGCACTTGAGAAGAAAGTGTATTCTTCTGGTCTAGTTCTGTGAAAAATGTCAATGGTAGTTGGATAGGTATTGCATTGAATCTGTAGATGATATTTGGTAGTATGGTCATTTTCACAATATTGATTCTTCCGATCCAGGAACATGGAATATCTCTCCATCTGTTTAAGTCTTCTTTAATGTCTCTCATGAGTGTCTTGTAATTTTCTGTGTACAATTCTTTTGTTTCTTTGGGTAGGTTTATTCCTAGATATTTGATTCTTTTGGTTGCAATGGTGAAGGGGATTGCCCAGGGAAAGCCCTGGGCTTTTATTTTTGGGTAGATTTTTAATCACAAATTTGATTTCTGAGCTTGTGATTGGGTTGTTCAAAGTTTCTGTTTCTTCTTGGCTCAGTCTTGGGAGATTAATCCTCTCCAAGAAACTGTCCATTTCTTCCAGGTTGTCCAGTTTGTTGCCATAGAGTTGCTCATAATAGTCTCTTATAATCCTTTGGATTTCTGCATTATCTGTTGTAATCTCTCCTTTTTCATTTTTGATTTTGTTGATCTGGTTCTTCTCTCTTTTTCTTAATGAGTCTGGCCAGTGGCTTGTCAATTTTACCTTTTCAAAGACCCAGCTTTTTGTTTTATTTATCTTTACTATTGTTTCTTTTGTTTCTTTCTCATTTATTTCTGCTCTGATCTTTATGATTTCTCTTCTGCTGGCTTTGGGATGTTTCTGTTCTTCTTTCTCCAACTGTTTTAAGCGGAGGGTTAGGTCATCTGCTTCATATTTTCCTAGTTTCTTGAGGTGGGATTGTATTGCTATAAACTTCCCTCTTAGAACTGCTTTTGCAGTGTCCCATAGGTTTTGCACTATCGTGTGTTCATTGTCATTTTCTTCTAGGAATTGTCTAATTTCTGCTTTGATTTCCTCAATGATCAGTTGGTTTTTTAGGTATGTATTGTTTAATCTCCCTGTGTTTGTGTTTTTAGGGTTTTTTTTCTGGTAGTTGATCTCTAGTCTCATTGCATTGTGGTCCGAGAAGATGGTTGATATAATTTCGGTTTTCTTGAACTGACTGAGGTTAGATTTGTGGCCCAAGATGTGGTCTATCCTGGAGAATGTTCCGTGAGCACTTGAGAAGAAAGTGTATTCTTCTGCTTTTGGATGGAAGGTCCTAAAGATATCGATGAGGTCCATCTTTTCTAGTGTGGCATTTAAGGCTTGTGTTTCTTTATTAATTTTCTGTTTGGATGATCTGTCCATTGGCGTGAGAGGAGTGTTAAAGTCTCCTACTACTATTGTGTTATTGTTGATTTCTTCTTTTATGTCTGAAAGTACCTGTCTTATGTATTGAGGTGTCCCTGTGTTGGGTGCGTAGATATTCATGACTGCTATGTCTTCCTCTTGGATGGATCCCTTAATCATGATGTAGTGACCTGCCTTGTCTCTTAGAATCTTCTTTACTTTAAAGTTTATTTTGTCTGATATGAAGATTGCTACTCCAGTTTTCTTTTGATGTCCATTTGCATGGAATATCTTTTTCCAGCCTTTCACTTTCAGTCTATGAGTGTCTCTAGGTCTGAAGTGGGTCTCTTGTAAGCAGCATATGTATGGGTCTTGTTTTTGAATCCATTCAGCCAGCCTGTCTTGTTTGGTTGGAGCACTGAGTCCATTTACATTCAAAGTAATTATTGATACGAATGTTCCTATTGTCATCTTCTTAGAAGTTTGGGGTTTGATTTGTAGGACTTCTCCTACTCTTGTATTTATTGGCTATATCAGGCCCTTTAACACTTGTTGTGGGGCTGGTTTTGTGGTACAGAATTCTTTTAGTTTTCGCTTGTCTGTGAAGCTTTTGACTTCACCATCAATTCTGAATGAGATTCTTGCTGGGTAGAGAATTCTTGGTTGGAGGTTATTCTCTTTTAGCCGTTTAAATGTGTCTTGCCATTCTCTTCTGGCCTGCAGGGTTTCTGTTGAAAGATCTACAGTTAGACGTGTGGGGTTTCCTTTATATGTTGTTTGTTGTTTGCTCCTAGCTGCTTTTAGTAATCTGTCTTTAAATTTAGTCTGCATTAGTTTGATTAGAATGTGCCTTGGTGTGTTTCTTCTGGGGTTTCTCCTGTATGGAACTCTTTGTGCTTCTTGGACTTGGTTGACTATTTCCTTTCTCATGCTGGGGAAGTTTTCAACTATAACCTCTTCAAGAATTTTGTCAGAGCCTTTCTTCCCCTCTTCTTCTTCTAGAACTCCTATAATTCTAACGGTGGTGCGTTTGATATGGTCCCATAGGTCTCTGAGGCTATCCTCAGTTCTTTTAATTCTTTGGGCTTTGTTCTGTTCTTCAGCACTTATTTCCACCATTCTGTCTTCCAGCTCACTTACCCGTTCTTCAGCCTCTGATACTCTACTGTTGAGACCTTCTATAGTATTTTTCAGTTCAGCAATTGAGTTAGTGGTCTCTATTTGCTTATTTTTCATTTCTTGCATGTCTCTTCTCAATGCACTAATTTCCTCTAATATTCTGTTTTCGGTGTTTTGCATCCTCATTAGTATAGCTTTTCTGAATTCTCTTTCAGATAGTTTGTCTATCTCCTCCTCTGTCATTTGAAGTGGTGTTTCTCTAGCTTGGTCCTTCATTTGTACAGTGTTTCTCTGACGTTTCATTATCAGGTTAATTTTTGTTTCTTTGTGTGTGTCTGTGTGTATGGAGTTCTTATTCCCACCAGGCTTCTTGGTTGAATTCTCCCTTCCTTTGGGTTTCTGTCCTTGTAGAGGGGTTCAGTGGTTTGTGTCTTGGGTGGTGTTAGACCTTGTTTACAGGTGAATATTCTGTAGTGTTGTATGTTCTTTGATAGTGTGGGGTCTTGGAATCAGGGCTTCCGCTCCGAGGATCCTTGGTTTGATGATTGGTCAGGGGGTGTAGGTTCTATGTCTGGTTTGCTATGGTGTTCCGTGATACTAGTTCACATACTAGCATCTGAGGAGCAAGAGGTGCATCCCTGATGGGTGACAGTCATAAAAGCATGCAGATGTTTTCTAACATAATCGTAAGATATACATATATATACAGCAATCCCCACAACTGACCAGTTTTACAGAGATAAGGCACAGGAAATCTTTCTGGCAATTCGTGCAATCACAGATGATACTTGCCCGTTAAGCTTTGAATTAACTGAAATAGTGCCTGTATAATAGATCTAGCACAAGGTCCTGACTTGGATAATTACAATGAGAGCAATTTTAAATTAGGACGTATGTTGGGGGTGACAAGGAGGAGAGTCTATAGGTAATATAAAGGAAAAGATTCGTCTTGGAAGTATTTTATAGGATTAGGTAGCAAAGATTAGTGTGTGTATTGTTTAGTGTATTTGGAAGTGAATAGTGGAGACAAAGGAAATAATTTATCTAGAGGATATTGGTTGATAGGAAAAGGTTTTACATTTAGAATCTTCAGCACTTATTTCCACCATTCTGTCTTCCAGCTCACTTACCCGTTCTTCAGCCTCTGATACTCTACTGTTGAGACCTTCTATAGTATTTTTCAGTTCAGCAATTGAGTTAGTGGTCTCTATTTGCTTATTTTTCATTTCTTGCATGTCTCTTCTCAATGCACTAATTTCCTCTAATATTCTGTTTTCGGTGTTTTGCATCCTCATTAGTATAGCTTTTCTGAATTCTCTTTCAGATAGTTTGTCTATCTCCTCCTCTGTCATTTGAAGTGGTGTTTCTCTAGCTTGGTCCTTCATTTGTACAGTGTTTCTCTGACGTTTCATTATCAGGTTAATTTTTGTTTCTTTGTGTGTGTCTGTGTGTATGGAGTTCTTATTCCCACCAGGCTTCTTGGTTGAATTCTCCCTTCCTTTGGGTTTCTGTCCTTGTAGAGGGGTTCAGTGGTTTGTGTCTTGGGTGGTGTTAGACCTTGTTTACAGGTGAATATTCTGTAGTGTTGTATGTTCTTTGATAGTGTGGGGTCTTGGAATCAGGGCTTCCGCTCCGAGGATCCTTGGTTTGATGATTGGTCAGGGGGTGTAGGTTCTATGTCTGGTTTGCTATGGTGTTCCGTGATACTAGTTCACATACTAGCATCTGAGGAGCAAGAGGTGCATCCCTGATGGGTGACAGTCATAAAAGCATGCAGATGTTTTCTAACATAATCGTAAGATATACATATATATACAGCAATCCCCACAACTGACCAGTTTTACAGAGATAAGGCACAGGAAATCTTTCTGGCAATTCGTGCAATCACAGATGATACTTGCCCGTTAAGCTTTGAATTAACTGAAATAGTGCCTGTATAATAGATCTAGCACAAGGTCCTGACTTGGATAATTACAATGAGAGCAATTTTAAATTAGGACGTATGTTGGGGGTGACAAGGAGGAGAGTCTATAGGTAATATAAAGGAAAAGATTCGTCTTGGAAGTATTTTATAGGATTAGGTAGCAAAGATTAGTGTGTGTATTGTTTAGTGTATTTGGAAGTGAATAGTGGAGACAGGAAGATAGGAAATAATTTATCTAGAGGATATTGGTTGATAGGAAAAGGTTTTACATTTAGAACATAGAGGGAGAAAGCAGTGTCAAAGAGGAAAGAGAATTAGAGGTTTCCAAGAATTAAAATTAAAAAAAATACAATAAAATAAAAGTCAAAAAAAGAAATTAAAAAGAGCAGAAAAAATTAATAAGAGAGCAAAAAACAAACAAAAAAGCACAAAAAACAAAACAAAAAAGAAAAACAAACCAACAAAAAACCCCAAACGAACAAAAACAAACAAACGAAAAAAACTAAACAGAATAAACAAACAAACAAATAAACCCCAAACCAGACCAGTCCATCGAATAAACAAAATAGTCCACAACAAATAAACAAGCAAAAAAAAAAAAAAAAAAGCTGAATACTGTGCCTGGTTTTTATCTTCTCATCTGCCTGTTGGAAACCAATCTTCTCTTGATGGTGGTGTCTTGATGGCATAGTCTTTCCCTTATAGCGCCGGTTGCTATGTTTTCTGTTTTTGTTTACAGCAAAACGAAGGCTTTGCTGTGAGCTTGGGTGCTGGCCGTGGCGGTGGGCTGATACCAGTCCGTCAGGCGGGGGCCGCGACGTGCACAGTCCCATGTTGGAGGGTGGCGCCCCGGCTCTACCGCACACCCGCCAATAGTCTCCAGTTTCTGCTCTTTCCCCGGCTCCTCTACTGCTGCTGCAGCTCTAGGGGTGCGCAGGCTCCTCCGCCGCTGGCACACGCACACTGCCGGTTACGCGTCTAAGTCCCAAAGGCGGGCACAAGCCTTCCCGTCCAGCTCGTGCCTGGTCCCTGGTCAGCAACCCGTGGGTGACTTCCCCTCTCCGTTCAGTGGTTGAACTTACCCTCGGCAGGCGGCACGACTTCTCTGTCTGGTGTGTCCGCGCGGCTCCTCAGTCCGGCGGGTCCACGTGACTTCTCCTCATCCCTTTTTCTTGATGGTCTCTTGATAATTTTGATTTTATTGCAAACTACAGAATTATTTCTTATGTATCCATGTCACTTGAGATTCTGTGTTCCCCTTCCAAAACTTTTTAACAGTAAATAGAGCAACCTTACATTTTATTTTCTAGGGAAGGTGACTTTCATGAATTTAAAATATATTATAGGCAACCTATGTGCATGTTTTCTACTAGGTGCACACTGTGAAAAAAGACTTTCATGGTTCGAAGACAGAATTTGCAGAGTGGGAAACCTGAGGAGAGGCTCAGTCAGGCGAAGTGGGGACGGCCTAGACTTTGTTGGTCCAGCCCTAACACTTAGCATCTCTGGGGTCCTGGGCAAGTTACTTGCTCTCTGTACCTCAGTTGCCCCTCATAATATGCAAGTAATGCTGTAGTGCTCCTGGACAGACTTGGTGAATGCACATGAGGTGAGATTACAAATAGACCTAGCATGTAACAAACCCTCAATAAATGGTCCCTGAATCTGTGACTATTATACTATTTTCTATAGAGTCTTTTAGACAATGCATATGTAGACCTTGTAGTTTATTCATGTATTCTTTCAGAAAATCTCTACTGAGTCACCCACATGGAATGTAGACTATATGCCCCGCTTCTTTCCCCCCTCTTAACGTTTTTCCCAGTGCGCTTTCTTCTTGTCACAGGCTCTTACCTGTAAAATGCCTTCCTGCAAGCTAGGAAAAGGTATCTTCTCTGGCAGACAGTTTAGAAAAAGGCATCTTCCTCCAGGCTGATTTGGGGCATCAAAGTCACGACTGGATCCAACTTCCAGTTGTCACCTGGGCAGGGAATCCATATTCACTGCAGAAACCATGCAACTACTCGGGGGGATCCTGTTGTGCATCACTGCTCATTCCTTCTCTAAGACCTGACTCGCATCAGTTCTGGTATGAGGTCAGAAGTGACGTAGAGATAAGGTGACTAACTCCTCTGGTTTGCTCAGGACGTTCTAGGTTTTGTCCTGGCAGCACCTGTTCCTGGGCACACAGGGCTGTTTAGTTATCCTGTGCAAATAGGCAGATGGTGATGAGCAGTGTTACCGACTGGGGACAGCCAGAGAAGACTGCAGCTTCCAGGAGGAAGGGGGTGGATATTCTCAGCAGGAGCAGGGAAAGAAACCATGTGGAGGGGTCAGCTCTTGATCTATGAGGGATGTGGGTGACTCTGGGCACTTAGGAAGAGCTGAGAGCTTCTTAACAAATACTGGGGTGGGGAACTCAACAGATAATGAGGAAACAGGAGTGACTTTTTCACATGGTAAATATGAATAATGACAGTATGAGTAAGAATAATTATTTTTTGCCAAGGAACTAAGATTAAGTCAATGATGAAACTAGGTTAAATCATGGAAGCAACTGGAAATTTTGTTCAGGGAATAGAATACTTAATAGAAGACAGAATTTGCAGAGTGGGAAACCTGAGGAGAGGCTCAGTCAGGCGAAGTGGGACGGCCTAGACTTTGTTGGTCCAGCCCTAACACTTAGCATCTCTGGGGTCCTGGGCAAGTTACTTGCTCTCTGTACCTCAGTTGCCCCTCATAATATGCAAGTAATGCTGTAGTGCTCCTGGACAGACTTGGTGAATGCACATGAGGTGAGATTACAAATAGACCTAGCATGTAACAAACCCTCAATAAATGGTCCCTGAATCTGTGACTATTATACTATTTTCTATAGAGTCTTTTAGACAATGCATATGTAGACCTTGTAGTTTATTCATGTATTCTTTCAGAAAATCTCTACTGAGTCACCCACATGGAATGTAGACTATATGCCCCGCTTCTTTCCCCCCTCTTAACGTTTTTCCCAGTGCGCTTTCTTCTTGTCACAGGCTCTTACCTGTAAAATGCCTTCCTGCAAGCTAGGAAAAGGTATCTTCTCTGGCAGACAGTTTAGAAAAAGGCATCTTCCTCCAGGCTGATTTGGGGCATCAAAGTCACGACTGGATCCAACTTCCAGTTGTCACCTGGGCAGGGAATCCATATTCACTGCAGAAACCATGCAACTACTCGGGGGGATCCTGTTGTGCATCACTGCTCATTCCTTCTCTAAGACCTGACTCGCATCAGTTCTGGTATGAGGTCAGAAGTGACGTAGAGATAAGGTGACTAACTCCTCTGGTTTGCTCAGGACGTTCTAGGTTTTGTCCTGGCAGCACCTGTTCCTGGGCACACAGGGCTGTTTAGTTATCCTGTGCAAATAGGCAGATGGTGATGAGCAGTGTTACCGACTGGGGACAGCCAGAGAAGACTGCAGCTTCCAGGAGGAAGGGGGTGGATATTCTCAGCAGGAGCAGGGAAAGAAACCATGTGGAGGGGTCAGCTCTTGATCTATGAGGGATGTGGGTGACTCTGGGCACTTAGGAAGAGCTGAGAGCTTCTTAACAAATACTGGGGTGGGGAACTCAACAGATAATGAGGAAACAGGAGTGACTTTTTCACATGGTAAATATGAATAATGACAGTATGAGTAAGAATAATTATTTTTTGCCAAGGAACTAAGATTAAGTCAATGATGAAACTAGGTTAAATCATGGAAGCAACTGGAAATTTTGTTCAGGGAATAGAATACTTAATAGAAGACAAATGAGCTGCTACTGGATTCCTGGGATTTCTACCAAATTATAAATAATGAACAACGTGATTCTCTTTAAAATTGGGTTTTGTGGTGAAGGAGATAAGAAATGACCTGACAAGGGAAGGTTATAAAACAAGAGAGAGTAGTGTGAACGTGGCCTAAACTTCAACTCTTGCTTCCAGTGGGTGATGCCTCCATAACTGTGAGTTAAAACGCAATGTCTGAGTTAAAAGGCTGTCCACACATCTCAGAACTCAACCTGTACTCAGTCGCTGACTTGTGTATATTTCTTTGATTCAGTCCTCTGGCCATTAGGTAAACTCAGCCATTAATATTTGTGGAAAGTAAGTTCTGCTATTTTTTTCTTCCCAACCAGGTCAAGTTTTCCATAAACGAAGCCACAACTTTGGCAGATCTTTTAGCCTTGCAGTTATACCAAGTGGAAGAGGCTGTTCGAAGCGTCGTGGATAAAGCAGTGAAAGAGCTAGGCACTGAGAAGGTTGGGTCCTTAGGTTGTGTCTCTTAACTTAGGCTGATTCACTGACTGGCCTGTGAGCAGACTAGGGAGAAGGCCTCGGGCCATGGTTGTGTGGAGACATGTGCCCCTGGGCAGGAAGCAGATTTCCTTCTCAACCACAGTCAATGTGTGAAACAAAGGAGTTGACCCCCTTGATGATGACGATTGTAGCGGAAAACGCTTATGTATCATTTACTTGGTAGCAAGTGAGCCTCTCCATGCTTTATGCTAATTCATTTAATCTTTAAGATTATGCCTGTTCTATCCCGGTTCGATTCCCCGGTCAGGAAGATCCCTGGAGATCTTCCTGTGGACAGGCTACCTACTTCATTATTCTTGGGCTTGCTTGGTGGCTCAGATGGTAAAGAATCCATCTGCAAAGCAGGAGACCTGGACTCGATCCTTGGGTTGTAAAGATCCCCTAGAGAAGGGCATGGCAACCCACTCCAGTATTCTTGCTTGGAGAATTCCATAGATAGAGGAGCTTTGTCCATTGGGTCACGAAGAATCGAACATGACTGAGTGACGTTCAGTTCTCAGATGAGGAAACTGAGGTATAGGGAAACAGTTAGCTTACCCAGGTTCAGCAAGAAATCTGGTATTCACATGCTGGCACTCAGAGCACTCCCTGTCCTTTGCTGCCTGATTTGTACATAATATCTATCAGAACTTTAAGATAACTGTTTTAAGTGCCATCTTGCTCTAACATTCTCTTTCAGTAAAGGATATAAAATTCAGATCCAGTAAAAATGGGACATTGGTGGGATGCTTGTTTCTTTTGTGTGATGGAATTCATTCTTGAAACCTCATCACCATGAATTATTTGGAGGCAAGAAAATTGAGGCCAATGATATATAATGTGCCTCTGTTTTTTTAAATTGTAAAAACAGTTTTAAAATTTTCATATGATAGCCTAGGTATTGGTCCCAAATTAAACTTTTATGCATGTAACTAAATCCTGTTTGTCTAGATTATTACTGAAATCAGCGAGACCTGGGCAGCCATGGACCCCTTAGTTGCAGAAGCCCGCTCGTGGATAAAGCAGTGAAAGAGCTAGGCACTGAGAAGGTTGGGTCCTTAGGTTGTGTCTCTTAACTTAGGCTGATTCACTGACTGGCCTGTGAGCAGACTAGGGAGAAGGCCTCGGGCCATGGTTGTGTGGAGACATGTGCCCCTGGGCAGGAAGCAGATTTCCTTCTCAACCACAGTCAATGTGTGAAACAAAGGAGTTGACCCCCTTGATGATGACGATTGTAGCGGAAAACGCTTATGTATCATTTACTTGGTAGCAAGTGAGCCTCTCCATGCTTTATGCTAATTCATTTAATCTTTAAGATTATGCCTGTTCTATCCCGGTTCGATTCCTCGGTCAGGAAGATCCCCTGGAGATCTTCCTGTGGACAGGCTACCTACTTCATTATTCTTGGGCTTGCTTGGTGGCTCAGATGGTAAAGAATCCATCTGCAAAGCAGGAGACCTGGACTCGATCCTTGGGTTGTAAAGATCCCCTAGAGAAGGGCATGGCAACCCACTCCAGTATTCTTGCTTGGAGAATTCCATAGATAGAGGAGCTTTGTCCATTGGGTCACGAAGAATCGAACATGACTGAGTGACGTTCAGTTCTCAGATGAGGAAACTGAGGTATAGGGAAACAGTTAGCTTACCCAGGTTCAGCAAGAAATCTGGTATTCACATGCTGGCACTCAGAGCACTCCCTGTCCTTTGCTGCCTGATTTGTACATAATATCTATCAGAACTTTAAGATAACTGTTTTAAGTGCCATCTTGCTCTAACATTCTCTTTCAGTAAAGGATATAAAATTCAGATCCAGTAAAAATGGGACATTGGTGGGATGCTTGTTTCTTTTGTGTGATGGAATTCATTCTTGAAACCTCATCACCATGAATTATTTGGAGGCAAGAAAATTGAGGCCAATGATATATAATGTGCCTCTGTTTTTTTAAATTGTAAAAACAGTTTTAAAATTTTCATATGATAGCCTAGGTATTGGTCCCAAATTAAACTTTTATGCATGTAACTAAATCCTGTTTGTCTAGATTATTACTGAAATCAGCGAGACCTGGGCAGCCATGGAGTTCTCCTATGAAGTTCACTATCGAACAGGCATTCTGTTACTGAAATTTGATGAACAACTGTTTGAAACTCTAGAGCACAACCAAGTAAGATGAATTTTTTTCTTAACAGATCTTTCTTTTAAATTATGATTTGAAGTTTTCCCAAAGTTCCGGTCCTCCACATCTCTTTCTTTGTTCATTGGGCATCTGCTTGTACTAGGCTTTAGGCATAGTACCTAGAACGCTTATTCTCAAGGAGCTTGCCCTTGAGTTGAGAGACAGAAAAGGGTTCCAAGGAGTCTTGTAAGATGGTGCTACTTGTGCTGAACCTTGAAAGATGGGCTGGTATTCAACAAAAGAATGGTGATCAGGGAAAGGTGATAAAGGCTAACAGGACAATGTCCTCTTTTAATGGTATCTTGGAATACCAAAAAGTACCTGACATTCAGAGGTTAATGTAAAGAATTTGGTTTCCTTAGAATACAGATTTTCTTGATAGGAGTAATGAAAAATAGGGCTGGATAGACAGTGCAGAGTGCTGCCTCTGTGGTCTTGAGTTCTAAGGGTATGAGTTGACATCTCTTTGGGTATGAGAGCTAAGAAAGGTGACAGAGACAAATTATTCAGAGGAAATAGGAACATTGTTGTTACTATTATTAGACATGGGCCCTTAGGAAAGAACCTGTTCTAGGGGTTGATGATCTGTTATTTTTGGTGTATTAAATGAGGGACGAGCTTCCTGGTAGTCCAGTGGCTAAGGACATCGCCTTGCAGTGCAAGTGCTGGTTCGATCCCTGGGGACATGCTGTGGAGCACTGCTGTGTCACCAGTGTGATCCTTGGCACTCAGAGCACTCCCTGTCCTTTGCTGCCTGATTTGTACATAATATCTATCAGAACTTTAAGATAACTGTTTTAAGTGCCATCTTGCTCTAACATTCTCTTTCAGTAAAGGATATAAAATTCAGATCCAGTAAAAATGGGACATTGGTGGGATGCTTGTTTCTTTTGTGTGATGGAATTCATTCTTGAAACCTCATCACCATGAATTATTTGGAGGCAAGAAAATTGAGGCCAATGATATATAATGTGCCTCTGTTTTTTTAAATTGTAAAAACAGTTTTAAAATTTTCATATGATAGCCTAGGTATTGGTCCCAAATTAAACTTTTATGCATGTAACTAAATCCTGTTTGTCTAGATTATTACTGAAATCAGCGAGACCTGGGCAGCCATGGAGTTCTCCTATGAAGTTCACTATCGAACAGGCATTCTGTTACTGAAATTTGATGAACAACTGTTTGAAACTCTAGAGCACAACCAAGTAAGATGAATTTTTTTCTTAACAGATCTTTCTTTTAAATTATGATTTGAAGTTTTCCCAAAGTTCCGGTCCTCCACATCTCTTTCTTTGTTCATTGGGCATCTGCTTGTACTAGGCTTTAGGCATAGTACCTAGAACGCTTATTCTCAAGGAGCTTGCCCTTGAGTTGAGAGACAGAAAAGGGTTCCAAGGAGTCTTGTAAGATGGTGCTACTTGTGCTGAACCTTGAAAGATGGGCTGGTATTCAACAAAAGAATGGTGATCAGGGAAAGGTGATAAAGGCTAACAGGACAATGTCCTCTTTTAATGGTATCTTGGAATACCAAAAAGTACCTGACATTCAGAGGTTAATGTAAAGAATTTGGTTTCCTTAGAATACAGATTTTCTTGATAGGAGTAATGAAAAATAGGGCTGGATAGACAGTGCAGAGTGCTGCCTCTGTGGTCTTGAGTTCTAAGGGTATGAGTTGACATCTCTTTGGGTATGAGAGCTAAGAAAGGTGACAGAGACAAATTATTCAGAGGAAATAGGAACATTGTTGTTACTATTATTAGACATGGGCCCTTAGGAAAGAACCTGTTCTAGGGGTTGATGATCTGTTATTTTTGGTGTATTAAAAATGAGGGACGAGCTTCCCTGGTAGTCCAGTGGCTAAGGACATCGCCTTGCAGTGCAAGGGGTGCTGGTTCGATCCCTGGCCTGGGAAGATCCCACATGCTGTGGAGCAGCTGGACCAATGTGTCCAACTACTGAACTGGAGCTCTGAAGCACATGCGTCCAGAGCCGGTGCTCCGCAGTGAGAGAGGCCACTGCAATGGGAGGCCCACAGAGGTCAGAGAGCAAAGATGGATGAAAATGAATAAATGAAAGACCAATAGAGGTGGCCAAAGAAAAAAGTGAGGGAGATTGATGGAAAGATGGAAAGTCAGACCCAGAGCTCAACACAGAGGTTCGGTCTAGAGCTGTACGTTGGGAAGTCATTGTTGGTATCATGAGAATTGATGAGCTAGATAATGAGAGGACAACAAGATATGCTAGCCAAGAATAGAGCTTTGGGGAGGGCTGCATTTGGTAAATGGGAGGAGGAAACATGAAGGAGGTAGAGAGAGTGATCAGAGACAGAAGGAAAAGGATACTGAAGTGTCATAACAATCATGGGGTACATTTTTCCATCAAAAAAATGAGTCAATGTTACCAAAACAAACTAAATGTCCATTGGTGGATGAATGAATAATGGATTATATATACACATACATATATATATATATAATGTATTAATAATGAGTGTATGTATATAATATGTGTGTCTGTATATATATATGATTGAATATTTAGCTGTTTGAAAAAGAAATCCTGCTGTTTCTGGCAACATGAATAGTTTGAGGTAAGTGAGGCAGCTCAGTTAGACAGCAAATGATGTATGTTCTGTCTTATATGTGAAATCTAAAAAGCCGAAATCATAGAAAACACTATAGATACGTGGTTACCAGTGCCAGGATTGGGGAGTTGATTGTGAGAGCTAGAAATGGTGATCAGAGTTTTCAAATTTTTTGGGGAGTTCTAAGGGTATGAGTTGACATCTCTTTGGGTATGAGAGCTAAGAAAGGTGACAGAGACAAATTATTCAGAGGAAATAGGAACATTGTTGTTACTATTATTAGACATGGGCCCTTAGGAAAGAACCTGTTCTAGGGGTTGATGATCTGTTATTTTTGGTGTATTAAAATGAGGGACGAGCTTCCCTGGTAGTCCAGTGGCTAAGGACATCGCCTTGCAGTGCAAGGGGTGCTGGTTCGATCCCTGGCCTGGGAAGATCCCACATGCTGTGGAGCAGCTGGACCAATGTGTCCAACTACTGAACTGGAGCTCTGAAGCACATGCGTCCAGAGCCGGTGCTCCGCAGTGAGAGAGGCCACTGCAATGGGAGGCCCACAGAGGTCAGAGAGCAAAGATGGATGAAAATGAATAAATGAAAGACCAATAGAGGTGGCCAAAGAAAAAAGTGAGGGAGATTGATGGAAAGATGGAAAGTCAGACCCAGAGCTCAACACAGAGGTTCGGTCTAGAGCTGTACGTTGGGAAGTCATTGTTGGTATCATGAGAATTGATGAGCTAGATAATGAGAGGACAACAAGATATGCTAGCCAAGAATAGAGCTTTGGGGAGGGCTGCATTTGGTAAATGGGAGGAGGAAACATGAAGGAGGTAGAGAGAGTGATCAGAGACAGAAGGAAAAGGATACTGAAGTGTCATAACAATCATGGGGTACATTTTTCCATCAAAAAAATGAGTCAATGTTACCAAAACAAACTAAATGTCCATTGGTGGATGAATGAATAATGGATTATATATACACATACATATATATATATATAATGTATTAATAATGAGTGTATGTATATAATATGTGTGTCTGTATATATATATGATTGAATATTTAGCTGTTTGAAAAAAAAAGAAATCCTGCTGTTTCTGGCAACATGAATAGTTTGAGGTAAGTGAGGCAGCTCAGTTAGAGACAGCAAATGATGTATGTTCTGTCTTATATGTGAAATCTAAAAAAGCCGAAATCATAGAAACACACTATAGAATACTGGTGGTTACCAGTGCCAGGGCTTTGGGGAAGTGAGGAGATGTCCGTCAAAGGGTACAGACCCCCAGATATAGCATTAATAAGTTCTGGGCATCTAATATATAGCATGGTGACTATATTATATATTTGAAAGTTATTAAGGAGTAGATCTTAAACGTTATTAACACACATAACATGCTCATGCACAAAAGGTAACTATGTGGTGGATGGGGTATTAACATTATTGTGGTAACCATTTCACAATATATACATACATGTATCTAATCATCATATTGTGTACTTTAAACTTATGCAGCATGTCAGTAATGTCTCAATAAAGCTGGGGGGAGGAAAGAATCAGCTGTATTACATATTTAGTGGTGAAGGAGCACGAGAAGGGGCTGTGCTACTCAGTGGCTTTCAGAGATTTCAGGGTCGAAGAATCGCGGGAGATGATTGCCGGTGTGCATAGTGTTAAAATAAGGCTTGGGGTTAGGGGGGCTGTAAAGTCTGCTAGTAAAATCAAAGGGGAGGAAAACAGAAGGTTGAGAGCTCAGTGAGCCAGAGGGAAGTTTGTTTTATAGTTTCAATATTGAAAAAAAAAAAAAAGACCCATAACCTTGGAATGATTAGTAGGCAGGGACCATGGGGAGAGGATGAAAGAATGATGTTCCAATTCCTAAAGCTGCACCCTGGTACACAATATTTTTTCCTGGCTACAAAGAGATCCATGATCTTCTTGTAGAAGGCATGTTACATATACTTGCTGATATTTATCATTTTCCTTTTGGAAAAAACATGTTAGTATGAATACTTAATGCCATTACTGTACTAATTTAGCAAATCTTTAACTGAGTGCTTGTTACACATTTAGCTTGTTAGGCCTGGGAATCCAGCAGTAAAAAGAAGAGATATGGTCCCTCCCTCACTTAGACCACGAATTTAGATGTTACTTCACATTCTTTGCCTTTCACTTAGGTTCAGTTACAGACTCTGCTTCAAAGCAAGTATGTGGAATATTTCATTGAGCAAGTCATAAGCTGGCAAAACAAATTAAACACAGCAGACTCCGTCATCTTTACTTGGATGGAAGTCCAGTGCACTTGGTCTCACCTGGAAAGTATCTTTGTTTGTTCAGAAGATATTCGAGTCCAGCTTGGGAAAGATGCCCAGAGATTTGACAAAGTAGATGTTGAATTTAAGGTTTGTGGAAGAATGTTTTCTATCCCAATGACTTTTCCCAAATAAAATAAAAGTCTAACAGGGAAACATAATTTGGGAGATTGAATTTATGAACTATATCATCAATATTTGCATTTCAAGAGACAGAGGTCAAGAAACTTTTCTGTGAAGGGTAAAATAGTCAATATTTTAGGCTTTGTGGTTGTATATCTCTGGTGACTCAGATGGTAGAGAATCTGCCTGCAGTGAAGGAGACTTGGGTTCGATCCCTGGGTTGGGAAGATCCCCAGGTGAAGGGAATGGCCACCCATTCCAGTATTCTTGCCTAGAGAATTCCATGGACAGAGGAGCCTGGTGATCTACAGTCCATGGGGTTGCAAAGAGTCGGACATGACCACTTGACTAACACACACACAGAGACACACACACACACACACACATACACACACAGTCTATGTCACAGCTCCTCAGGGCTGTTGTTATTGTGTGAGAGGAAGCGTCAACGTTCCATGGACAGATGAGTGTGGCTGGCACCAGTTAAACTTTAATAGACACTGAAAAGTGACTTCCAAGTTATTTTTGAATGTCACAAAGTATTAGATTTGGATTTTTCAAAACTAGTTAAAAATGTAAAACCCTCTTAGGTTTGTGCCATACAAAACCAGGCAGATGACCTGATGCTTCCCAGGGGACCGCAAAAGGAGTTGGAATTTATCATTTTCCTTTTGGAAAAAACATGTTAGTATGAATACTTAATGCCATTACTGTACTAATTTAGCAAATCTTTAACTGAGTGCTTGTTACACATTTAGCTTGTTAGGCCTGGGAATCCAGCAGTAAAAAGAAGAGATATGGTCCCTCCCTCACTTAGACCACGAATTTAGATGTTACTTCACATTCTTTGCCTTTCACTTAGGTTCAGTTACAGACTCTGCTTCAAAGCAAGTATGTGGAATATTTCATTGAGCAAGTCATAAGCTGGCAAAACAAATTAAACACAGCAGACTCCGTCATCTTTACTTGGATGGAAGTCCAGTGCACTTGGTCTCACCTGGAAAGTATCTTTGTTTGTTCAGAAGATATTCGAGTCCAGCTTGGGAAAGATGCCCAGAGATTTGACAAAGTAGATGTTGAATTTAAGGTTTGTGGAAGAATGTTTTCTATCCCAATGACTTTTCCCAAATAAAATAAAAGTCTAACAGGGAAACATAATTTGGGAGATTGAATTTATGAACTATATCATCAATATTTGCATTTCAAGAGACAGAGGTCAAGAAACTTTTCTGTGAAGGGTAAAATAGTCAATATTTTAGGCTTTGTGGTTGTATATCTCTGGTGACTCAGATGGTAGAGAATCTGCCTGCAGTGAAGGAGACTTGGGTTCGATCCCTGGGTTGGGAAGATCCCCAGGTGAAGGGAATGGCCACCCATTCCAGTATTCTTGCCTAGAGAATTCCATGGACAGAGGAGCCTGGTGATCTACAGTCCATGGGGTTGCAAAGAGTCGGACATGACCACTTGACTAACACACACACAGAGACACACACACACACACACACATACACACACAGTCTATGTCACAGCTCCTCAGGGCTGTTGTTATTGTGTGAGAGGAAGCGTCAACGTTCCATGGACAGATGAGTGTGGCTGGCACCAGTTAAACTTTAATAGACACTGAAAAGTGACTTCCAAGTTATTTTTGAATGTCACAAAGTATTAGATTTGGATTTTTCAAAACTAGTTAAAAAATGTAAAAACCCCTCTTAGGTTTGTGCCATACAAAACCAGGCAGATGACCTGATGCTTCCCAGAGACCAGGGACTGCCCACCCTGCAATAAGGCCTGGAGAACAGATTCACCTTCATGAAGTAAAGACTGAGGAGGGGAAGCCAATAAAAAAGTTGTACTATCAGTTATTGGTTTGTTTCATAATGGTCACCGAGAATACATGGAGTTCTAAATATGATGATAAATGATTTGAGAGACTTTAAGTAGAGAATAATGCTTTTACCTTTTTATATAGAAAAGGGGATGAATTATTTTCTTCTTGCTAGCTAAAGCAGAACACCTGAGAAATTCTATTTTGTCCAATTTTTAATGAGGAAAGAATAGGTATAGATTGTTTAGTATTTATCTTATTTTCAAATATGAATATATTCTTTAAGTTTCTGGTTCTCTTTCTCTCTGTGTTTTCATTCCTTTGATTTAGAAGAGAGAAAGTCTCCATGGACCCAGAGTGGTGGTATTGCTTATCAAATTTATATTGATAGAAAGTGTGCAATTACGCTTTGTTTCTGATATTCATCTAGATTTAATAGCAAAACACACATGGTGTTAGTCTGTTAACCTTGCTTTCTCATAGTTAGTTCTTTACTTTTTAATTCCTCAAATGGATGAAAAATTTAGAACAGTAATTTCTAATACCGATGGTTTCATGTTGTACTTTCACACAGGAATTAATGTTAAGGACAGCTAAAATAAAAAATGTTTTAGAAGCAACATGTGAATCTAATCTCTATGAAAAACTTAAAGATTTACAGTACAGGTAAGAATACAAGTACAAAGTGATAAATTTGTTATACTTTAGAGATTTCCTTTGAACATCTAATAGTATTTAACGTCATGTTATTGTAGATACAACCTCTACTAAATTATTCTGTGATTTTGCTTAGCGTAGTCTAGTTGCCATATACATAGTAGGTGGTACATATGTATATAGTGAGTTAATGTGAATAGATCCAAATATATTTGTTTTCCAAAAGGAATATCTTAATAGTAATATAGAATATTATCAAGAGAATCCACATGATAGAAAAGAGAATCTAACATGATTGCTTGATCAGTTCTTTTATCAAAGTTTTCTGAAAATATTTATTAAATATATACTTCTAGGAATTGTGAATGCACTCATTTAAGTCCTTTATTTTGTATATAGTTAAATTATACTAGAAATTATCCTTAGAAAGTTTGTTAGTACTTTTGAAATCCTTGTCCTAGAGGACATTCTATTCATACAAAATTATGCAACAGCTAGAGGTCACAAGAAAAGAAGTGACATTTTTTACAGATACTGATAATGATGATAAATGATTTGAGAGACTTTAAGTAGAGAATAATGCTTTTACCTTTTATATAGAAAAGGGATGAATTATTTTCTTCTTGCTAGCTAAAGCAGAACACCTGAGAAATTCTATTTTGTCCAATTTTTAATGAGGAAAGAATAGGTATAGATTGTTTAGTATTTATCTTATTTTCAAATATGAATATATTCTTTAAGTTTCTGGTTCTCTTTCTCTGTGTTTTCATTCCTTTGATTTAGAAGAGAGAAAGTCTCCATGGACCCAGAGTGGTGGTATTGCTTATCAAATTTATATTGATAGAAAGTGTGCAATTACGCTTTGTTTCTGATATTCATCTAGATTTAATAGCAAAACACACATGGTGTTAGTCTGTTAACCTTGCTTTCTCATAGTTAGTTCTTTACTTTTTAATTCCTCAAATGGATGAAAAATTTAGAACAGTAATTTCTAATACCGATGGTTTCATGTTGTACTTTCACACAGGAATTAATGTTAAGGACAGCTAAAATAAAAAATGTTTTAGAAGCAACATGTGAATCTAATCTCTATGAAAAACTTAAAGATTTACAGTACAGGTAAGAATACAAGTACAAAGTGATAAATTTGTTATACTTTAGAGATTTCCTTTGAACATCTAATAGTATTTAACGTCATGTTATTGTAGATACAACCTCTACTAAATTATTCTGTGATTTTGCTTAGCGTAGTCTAGTTGCCATATACATAGTAGGTGGTACATATGTATATAGTGAGTTAATGTGAATAGATCCAAATATATTTGTTTTCCAAAAGGAATATCTTAATAGTAATATAGAATATTATCAAGAGAATCCACATGATAGAAAAGAGAATCTAACATGATTGCTTGATCAGTTCTTTTATCAAAGTTTTCTGAAAATATTTATTAAATATATACTTCTAGGAATTGTGAATGCACTCATTTAAGTCCTTTATTTTGTATATAGTTAAATTATACTAGAAATTATCCTTAGAAAGTTTGTTAGTACTTTTGAAATCCTTGTCCTAGAGGACATTCTATTCATACAAAATTATGCAACAGCTAGAGGTCACAAGAAAAAGATAATTGTGATCATTTTTTTATTGCAAAGTAGAGGAGCCCTCTAGATAAAAATATGTATTACCTACAATTTCATAATCTGAAAGCTTTTTAGGTGTAAACTTGGCCAAAATTTTAGAAGTATTGATTTCCGCAAAAGTTAATTATTTCTTTGTCAGTAATTTTTGAGAGTTTGGAGCTATGCCTCTGGGTCTTCTCTGCTCTGTAAGTGGAAATGATTGTGGGTGCTAAGATTTCTGGAAACCAGAGAGAGGTGAATTCACCTGTGTTTCATCAACACTGAGTGGGAAAAGGAAGACGAGTTCATGTTAGCAAAAGCACTTTGTGCTCAGGGGGAGTGATGCCAGACCCAGTCTTCTCTCCTGCTGATGAGAAATATCACTAAGACAAGTGACAACACACAGCACTTGAGAACATATAGTTGTTTTCAAATACCTTTTTATAATTGATTTCTAACGTAATTCCACAGTGATAAGAGAACAGACTCTGCATTATTTTGATATCTTTAGACCACGAGATTTTTTGCACCATGTTTTATGTCCCTGGTTATCGTCTAGTGTCTCCTAGTTTATAGTCTGTGGGAACTTGAATAGAATTTGTATCCTACTATTGTGTGGAAATTGTGTAAATCTTCATTATGTTGAATTGGTTCCTGGTGCTTTTCAGGTATGTTATATCCTTCTCCTTTTCTGTCTGTTCATGTAATTAATTTTGGGGAGTTGGATATTAAAACTCCCAACTAAAAAATCTACTAAATTATTCTGTGATTTTGTTAGTTGCAAAAAGTAGGTGGTACATATGTATATAGTGAGTTAATGTGAATAGATCCAAATATATTTGTTTTCCAAAAGGAATATCTTAATAGTAATATAGAATATTATCAAGAGAATCCACATGATAGAAAAGAGAATCTAACATGATTGCTTGATCAGTTCTTTTATCAAAGTTTTCTGAAAATATTTATTAAATATATACTTCTAGGAATTGTGAATGCACTCATTTAAGTCCTTTATTTTGTATATAGTTAAATTATACTAGAAATTATCCTTAGAAAGTTTGTTAGTACTTTTGAAATCCTTGTCCTAGAGGACATTCTATTCATACAAAATTATGCAACAGCTAGAGGTCACAAGAAAAAGATAATTGTGATCATTTTTTTATTGCAAAGTAGAGGAGCCCTCTAGATAAAAATATGTATTACCTACAATTTCATAATCTGAAAGCTTTTTAGGTGTAAACTTGGCCAAAATTTTAGAAGTATTGATTTCCGCAAAAGTTAATTATTTCTTTGTCAGTAATTTTTGAGAGTTTGGAGCTATGCCTCTGGGTCTTCTCTGCTCTGTAAGTGGAAATGATTGTGGGTGCTAAGATTTCTGGAAACCAGAGAGAGGTGAATTCACCTGTGTTTCATCAACACTGAGTGGGAAAAGGAAGACGAGTTCATGTTAGCAAAAGCACTTTGTGCTCAGGGGGAGTGATGCCAGACCCAGTCTTCTCTCCTGCTGATGAGAAATATCACTAAGACAAGTGACAACACACAGCACTTGAGAACATATAGTTGTTTTCAAATACCTTTTTATAATTGATTTCTAACGTAATTCCACAGTGATAAGAGAACAGACTCTGCATTATTTTGATATCTTTAGACCACGAGATTTTTTGCACCATGTTTTATGTCCCTGGTTATCGTCTAGTGTCTCCTAGTTTATAGTCTGTGGGAACTTGAATAGAATTTGTATCCTACTATTGTGTGGAAATTGTGTAAATCTTCATTATGTTGAATTGGTTCCTGGTGCTTTTCAGGTATGTTATATCCTTCTCCTTTTCTGTCTGTTCATGTAATTAATTTTGGGGAGTTGGATATTAAAACTCCCAACTAAAAAATCTTAATTTATCTATTTAAAATAATTGTAATATATAGTGGAACTGTAAAAAAGACAAGTGACAACAGGTAACATCAACTTAAATTTGATCTCTGTGTAGTCTCCACTAATGGTGTGTGTGTGTGTGTGTGTGTGTGTATCTCTTCCTACTTGACACGACTTTAACATTCAGTCACAAATAAGATGATGATGATGTAAGAGAAAGAGGTAGGCACTGTGTTAAACAGTGAATTTATTGAGATGAATGGACAGATTGAGAGGCTCTGGGTTTGGTTGATCTTTCAGTAACTGAATGAGCCAAGTGTGCTTACAGTGATTTTTCATTCATACAGGCTTTCTCTTTGTGAAAAAGCTCTTGCTCAGTACCTGGAAACCAAGCGTTTGGCTTTTCCACGCTTCTATTTCATCTCTTTCGCAGACTTGCTTGACATTCTCTCAAAGGGAGCTCAACCCACACAGGTAATGTTTATTCTTGAAAGTCTCATATTATCCTGTGTTAGCTGAAGAATGTCAGTTTCTCTGTCATTGTCAAATGCTACCCAGCATGTCACACATACCAAGAGCCAGAAAAATTCTTAATGCAGCAGGAAATGATTGTTGAAGGAACTAGGAAAGGTGACTACCTTGTCCCCACTGAAGGGAAGGGAGAACAAATGTACAAGGCTTAGGCTCTGCAAGAAGTTAATGGAAGAAACACTTGCTGCAAAGCCCCAGAATACTGGGACAAGGCCTGGGGCTCCATTCCCTGGTTTACAACTTTCCTCAGGGGAAGACTGAGTCAGAGGGAACCTTTCAAAGGTGTAACCCTCCAGGGTAACCTTCGTAATTACTAAGCTGGTTGGGCTTCACTGCTGTCAGAGGTGTATTCGTATAATTTCAGGCTCATCCTCTACCTGTCCCTCTAATTGTCTCCTATCCATTCAGAAACAATGGAGCACCCATGACAGTATGTAAAGCAAGTAAAAGCAGCTGTTACCTTTTGTAATCTGAGAGTGCATATCAGAGGCAAACCTGTGCAAGTTCCAAAGCGCTCCTTCCTCTAAACTTTTAGATGCTGCCTTTTATTATGTCTGTTCAGTTGGTCACATCCATTTAGATCTTAGAATTGTTACAGCTGACAGAGGTAAAATTTGGGGAGTTGGATATTAAAACTCCCAACTAAAAAATCTTAATTTATCTATTTAAAATAATTGTAATATATAGTGGAACTGTAAAAAAGACAAGTGACAACAGGTAACATCAACTTAAATTTGATCTCTGTGTAGTCTCCACTAATGGTGTGTGTGTGTGTGTGTGTGTGTATCTCTTCCTACTTGACACGACTTTAACATTCAGTCACAAATAAGATGATGATGATGTAAGAGAAAGAGGTAGGCACTGTGTTAAACAGTGAATTTATTGAGATGAATGGACAGATTGAGAGGCTCTGGGTTTGGTTGATCTTTCAGTAACTGAATGAGCCAAGTGTGCTTACAGTGATTTTTCATTCATACAGGCTTTCTCTTTGTGAAAAAGCTCTTGCTCAGTACCTGGAAACCAAGCGTTTGGCTTTTCCACGCTTCTATTTCATCTCTTTCGCAGACTTGCTTGACATTCTCTCAAAGGGAGCTCAACCCACACAGGTAATGTTTATTCTTGAAAGTCTCATATTATCCTGTGTTAGCTGAAGAATGTCAGTTTCTCTGTCATTGTCAAATGCTACCCAGCATGTCACACATACCAAGAGCCAGAAAAATTCTTAATGCAGCAGGAAATGATTGTTGAAGGAACTAGGAAAGGTGACTACCTTGTCCCCACTGAAGGGAAGGGAGAACAAATGTACAAGGCTTAGGCTCTGCAAGAAGTTAATGGAAGAAACACTTGCTGCAAAGCCCCAGAATACTGGGACAAGGCCTGGGGCTCCATTCCCTGGTTTACAACTTTCCTCGGGGGAAGTCTGAGTCAGAGGGAACCTTTCAAAGGTGTAACCCTCCAGGGTAACCGTCGTAATTACTAAGCTGGTTGGGCTTCACTGCTGTCAGAGGTGTATTCGTATAATTTCAGGCTCATCCTCTACCTGTCCCTCTAATTGTCTCCTATCCATTCAGAAACAATGGAGCACCCATGACAGTATGTAAAGCAAGTAAAAGCAGCTGTTACCTTTTGTAATCTGAGAGTGCATATCAGAGGCAAACCTGTGCAAGTTCCAAAGCGCTCCTTCCTCTAAACTTTTAGGGGATGCTGCCTTTTATTATGTCTGTTCAGTTGGTCACATCCATTTAGATCTTAGAATTGTTACAGCTGACAGAGGTAGTTACTCCAGACTTGACCATATATCACAGACTGTTTTGAAGCCAAAGGTTGTGCTTTATTTTTAATAGATTCGTCTTCATGTTCTTTCTCTAGAAAATTTTCTGCCATTTGCTTTGAAGCATGTGTCACCTCACACTACAGTTTCCTGCATTCTCATGTTCTATGGACTCAGTATTTATCTTGATTATTTCTCTCTCATTCATCATTTCTCTTTCTCTTTTTTTGAAGTTTAATTGCTTTGCAATGTTTTAGTTTCTTCTCTACAACAAAGTGGATCAGCTATAAGTATGCATACATCCCTTCCCTCTTGGACCTCTCTCCTACCTCACCCCTACTCTCACCCATCTTGGTCATCTCAGAGCACTGGCCTGAGCTCTCTGTGCTATATAGCTCCCCAGTAGCTATTTAACACATTGTGGTGTATATATGTCAATCCTAATCTCCCAGTTTGTCTCACCTCCCACGTGTGTCTGTGTGACTCTTCTCTTCATCTGCATCTGTATTCCTGCTCTACAATAGATTCTTATGTATCATTGTTTAAGATTCTACTTACATATGTTAATAAACAATATTTATTTTTCTACTTCTGACTTCACTATGACAGTCTCTAGATCCATCCACATTTCTACAAATGACCCAATTCCATTCCTTTTTATGATTGAGTAATATTCCATTGTACATATGTATCACCTCTTCCTTTATCTATTCCTCTGTTGTTGAGCATTTAGTTACTTCCATGTCCTGGCTTTGGCAAATGAGCTTTGAGGTCCAGGTGTCCTTTTGAATTATGGTTTTTCTCAGGGTATATATCCACTAGTGGATTTACTGGGTCATATGGTCGTTCTGTTTTTAGTTATTTTAAGAAACATCCATACTATTCTCCATAGTGTCTGTGTCAATTTACATTCCCACCAACAGTGCAGGAAGGTTCTTTCTATACTTTCTCCAGCATTTGTTGATTGTACACATTTTGGTCATGATGGTGTCCTTTTGTAGTTTTTAAATAAACTTTTAGGATGCTGCCTTTTATTATGTCTGTTCAGTTGGTCAAAGATCTTAGAATTGTTACAGCTGACAGAGGTAGTTACTCCAGACTTGACCATATATCACAGACTGTTTTGAAGCCAAAGGTTGTGCTTTATTTTTAATAGATTCGTCTTCATGTTCTTTCTCTAGAAAATTTTCTGCCATTTGCTTTGAAGCATGTGTCACCTCACACTACAGTTTCCTGCATTCTCATGTTCTATGGACTCAGTATTTATCTTGATTATTTCTCTCTCATTCATCATTTCTCTTTCTCTTTTTTTGAAGTTTAATTGCTTTGCAATGTTTTAGTTTCTTCTCTACAACAAAGTGGATCAGCTATAAGTATGCATACATCCCTTCCCTCTTGGACCTCTCTCCTACCTCACCCCTACTCTCACCCATCTTGGTCATCTCAGAGCACTGGCCTGAGCTCTCTGTGCTATATAGCTCCCCAGTAGCTATTTAACACATTGTGGTGTATATATGTCAATCCTAATCTCCCAGTTTGTCTCACCTCCCCACGTGTGTCTGTGTGACTCTTCTCTTCATCTGCATCTGTATTCCTGCTCTACAATAGATTCTTATGTATCATTGTTTAAGATTCTACTTACATATGTTAATAAACAATATTTATTTTTCTACTTCTGACTTCACTATGACAGTCTCTAGATCCATCCACATTTCTACAAATGACCCAATTCCATTCCTTTTTATGATTGAGTAATATTCCATTGTACATATGTATCACCTCTTCCTTTATCTATTCCTCTGTTGTTGAGCATTTAGTTACTTCCATGTCCTGGCTTTGGCAAATGAGCTTTGAGGTCCAGGTGTCCTTTTGAATTATGGTTTTTCTCAGGGTATATATCCACTAGTGGATTTACTGGGTCATATGGTCGTTCTGTTTTTAGTTATTTTAAGAAACATCCATACTATTCTCCATAGTGTCTGTGTCAATTTACATTCCCACCAACAGTGCAGGAAGGTTCCCTTTTCTCTATACTTTCTCCAGCATTTGTTGATTGTACACATTTTGATGATGGCCACTGTGACCCACCTGAGGTGATACCTTATTATAGTAGTTTTTTAAATAAATTTTTGAATTTTGTATTATTATTTTTTTCCTTTAAGTCATTTATCTTTCGTGCATCTTTATTCTTTGGCATGTGTGGGCCTCCTATTGCAGTGGCGTCTCTCACTGCAGAGCACTGACTCTGGGCACATGCACTCCAGAGCGCTGGTTCATAAATGGACACACCAGCCCAGCCGTCCCTCAGCGTGTGGGATCTTCCCAGGTCAGGAATCGAACCGGTGCCCCTTGCACTGAAAGGCGGACTCTCTACCCACTGGATCACCAGGGAAGCCCATTATTGTAGTTTTGATTACAAGTTTCTAATGATTAGTGATGTTGAACATCTTTTCATGTGCCTCTTGGCCATCTGTATGTCTTTGAAGAAATGTACTTTTAGAGCTTCTGCTGATTTTTTTCTTTTGAAGGAATTGTCTGGGTATTGAGCTGCATGAGCTGTTTATATATTTTGGAGATTAATCTTTTGTCAGTTGCTTTATTTGGGCATATTTTCTCCTATTCTGAGTGTTGTCTTTTTGTTTATGGTTTCCTTTGCTATGCAGAAGCTTTTAAGTTTAGTCAGGTTTAATTGAGTTTCATTATTGTTTTTAATTTTCGTTTCTCTTTGAGGTAGGGTTAAAAGGTCTTGCTCTCATTTATGTCAGAGTGTCCAGTCTTAGAGTTAGGTCTTTAATTGGTTTTGAGTTTATGTCTCTGTATGATGTTAGGTAGTATTCTAATTTCATTATTTTACATGTGGCTGTCCCGGTTTCCCAGCACCACCTATTGAAGAGACTGTCTTTTCTCCATTGTATATTCTTGCCTTCTTTGTCATAGATTAGGTAACCATAGGTGTGTGGATTTATTTTTGGACTTTCTGTGTTATACCACTGATCTCCCAGGGTGATTATATGAGATAGAAGTTGTCATATTACAGGTACACGTTCCTGAACACTTGCTGATTTGAAATACTTAGAATTTTGAATTTTCACTATGTAAATTAGATGCATGTATCTGTAAGTAGGAACCTGCTTTTTCTTTTATATTCTTTAGACATAATATGTGACATTTTATGGAACAGTATCACTTACCCAGTGTATAGACATAAAACAGTTATGTTTTTCTACAATTACTGATCTCAAATCTGCCCTGCAGAATCTCTTTACACTAAGAATCAGATCCCTTTCTAACACCCTGCATAGGTATTGTAACGCTCCAATCTCTTTTTCTTATTAAAAATTAAAGAAACCCAAAGCAATTCAGCAAGATCTCATGAAAAATCCCAATCTCACCTCTGTGTAAAGACCTGTCTTTTACATAATGAACTTAGAGTTGAGATCTTTCATTTCTCCTTCCTAGCAGTTTACCTTGGGGGTGGGGGGAAGGGGTGTCATCTGTCTGTCATTACTCTTTCTTAATGCATATTCCTGCTTTTCTGTCCAACAGTGACTGTCGACCTTGCCCCTCAACAGCCAGTACCCACTTCTAGGTCTCTCGTGGAACAGGAGCCAGTCCTTGGGGCAGGGGGAGCCTCCCAGGGGTATACACTGCAGAGCTGAGTCCACCTTAGCACTTCCAGTTCTTGCCCTTGGCAGTGTAATCAGTCATTAGTTACATCTTCTTCCTCCTTTTCTACCTAAACAGGTGTGCAAAGTAGGGACATGTCACAGATTCACTTGCTGCAGGCCCACCCATAGATTCTGTGAGTGGTTCTCCAAGCCCACTCACTGGACAAGTTAAAGGGTAAAGACTCGGGAAACAGTCCTTCACCTTGAAGCCCCATGAGAAGTGCGGAAAAGTCAGATCCCCTCTGGGCGGATAACTCACAGGTGTGAGCATGGCCACCGCTCCCTTCCTTCCTGCTGTACTTTGCCAGAAGGGGTGGAGGCAGATGGTGGTAAGGCGTTGAGATGTGTCTGGTCAAGCCTTGGAGGGACTAGTTTGTCCTAGCCCCTGTCTGCCATCTTCAGAGCGTGTATGTGCCCCACACCTCTGTCCTTAACTGACGCTCCTCGGCAGGTGCATTTTTTGGAAGATGGGGAAGTTTGTCATATTACAGGTACACGTTCCTGAACACTTGCTGATTTGAAATACTTAGAATTTTGAATTTTCACTATGTAAATTAGATGCATGTATCTGTAAGTAGGAACCTGCTTTTTCTTTTATATTCTTTAGACATAATATGTGACATTTTATGGAACAGTATCACTTACCCAGTGTATAGACATAAAACAGTTATGTTTTTCTACAATTACTGATCTCAAATCTGCCCTGCAGAATCTCTTTACACTAAGAATCAGATCCCTTTCTAACACCCTGCATAGGTATTGTAACGCTCCAATCTCTTTTTCTTATTAAAAATTAAAGAAACCCAAAGCAATTCAGCAAGATCTCATGAAAAATCCCAATCTCACCTCTGTGTAAAGACCTGTCTTTTACATAATGAACTTAGAGTTGAGATCTTTCATTTCTCCTTCCTAGCAGTTTACCTTGGGGGTGGGGGGAAGGGGTGTCATCTGTCTGTCATTACTCTTTCTTAATGCATATTCCTGCTTTTCTGTCCAACAGTGACTGTCGACCTTGCCCCTCAACAGCCAGTACCCACTTCTAGGTCTCTCGTGGAACAGGAGCCAGTCCTTGGGGCAGGGGGAGCCTCCCAGGGGTATACACTGCAGAGCTGAGTCCACCTTAGCACTTCCAGTTCTTGCCCTTGGCAGTGTAATCAGTCATTAGTTACATCTTCTTCCTCCTTTTCTACCTAAACAGGTGTGCAAAGTAGGGACATGTCACAGATTCACTTGCTGCAGGCCCACCCATAGATTCTGTGAGTGGTTCTCCAAGCCCACTCACTGGACAAGTTAAAGGGTAAAGACTCGGGAAACAGTCCTTCACCTTGAAGCCCCATGAGAAGTGCGGAAAAGTCAGATCCCCTCTGGGCGGATAACTCACAGGTGTGAGCATGGCCACCGCTCCCTTCCTTCCTGCTGTACTTTGCCAGAAGGGGTGGAGGCAGATGGTGGTAAGGCGTTGAGATGTGTCTGGTCAAGCCTTGGAGGGACTAGTTTGTCCTAGCCCCTGTCTGCCATCTTCAGAGCGTGTATGTGCCCCACACCTCTCTGTCCTTAACTGACGTCCTCGGCAGGTGCTAAATGAGCAGATGCCTCAACATACAGTTGTCACCCATTCACTTCATGTCCTTTCAAATCATCAGAAAATGTGTCATGTGTTAGACATGTCTGTTGGCTCACAGGTGTGTGCAAACCTGATGCCAACTACTTTTTTTTTCACTAGCCTGCTAAATACAGGCTGTTTTGCTTTTTAAAAAATAAACCTAAAAGGTACACTTTTAAAATAATTCTTTTAATTTTCACAGCATCATTTCCATGTTTTAGAGTGTGTTATCTTTTTGGGGGTGGGGGGCACTTCTATTCGTCTTTCATTTATTTATCTTTGTTTAGAGTGTGTTATCTTTAATATCGTTGCGATTAGACAAGTCTTCTTGTCTGCTTCATTCACAGCATTTTAATCATAAGTTCTAAACCCTTGAACCTCAGGTGTGTTTCTCAGTAGTTGTAACACTCTTTAACATAGGACTGGTAATGCCAGACATTAAAAAGATCTTAAATTTTTATGTAGCTGAATATTAAAGTCATAGCATAGTTTCCAGAGAGTCTCACAGCCATGCTCATGAACAGCAGCCACGGTGCTGTCTATACCCTGTTAATAAAAGGAGGTGGGATCTCTCTGCTTATTAGCTGAAGGGCTCTGTCTGACTCCGTAGCTCCAGGGTAAATGCAGTGTATGGTTCCTCTGACCTGCTAGCTTGATAATAATTCAACTTTAGAAATGTTTTGAAATTTAAGGTACACTATTTCAAATTTTGCTCAGAACTTGACTTCATTGAGATCTTTTATTCCATGAATTAAACTACAAACAATTCAATTTCACACCAAATGCTGTCGCATTTTAAGGAAAGGTTCACTGTTAGGAAAGTGTTTAGTTTCCTCTGAGGTGCAAGTTCCACCCGGGATTGACTTACTGGGGCAGAGGACTGAAAAGGGGCGAAGGATAAGTTGAGTCATCTTGAGCCATAGTCAGCTTCTTTCCTTGTGTCTGTAAAGTCAGGTGTGATCTCAGCTCTTGGTCACTTACTGTGGAATAGTTTATGATTTTGGCAGTTACACCAAAGGGCCTAGCCTTCCTGCACTCTTTCTTTCATTATCAGAATCAGTTTCAGGCCACCAGACACAGCTTTTCTGTCTTTTGTGCTGGCACCCTGGATGTGCTCCCTGTAGTGTGACAGAGATAACCTGGCAACTGCAGCTCCAGGAATAACAATGTGGTGGCCCTTTGTGGGCACATGGCTCGTGTTGACATCTTGGGAGTAACATCTTCAAGCCCCCTTCCTCCACCCCCCACACTCAGTTTAAGAGTGTTGGTCTAAGTGAGGGTTTATGCACTGATGGTAGAATTTGATCAGCCTGAACACATCAGCCAGGGAGGTCTGACATTACTATATCCTGCATTCTGTAAGTAGAAATGCCCAGTTTAAGATACTTGAGTTGAAATGTCAGAGTGATGAAATCAGTACCTGTAAAAATGCCTTCAGTGGTTTTTAGTCTTTGTAAGTTTGGTTAATGTCAAGTTTTAAAGATTTTTCTCTTCCTAGAATTCGTCCTGACCTTCCAGTGGCGTAGATTATCTAAGGCTTGAGGATATGGCTGTACCGCCAAACTTCAGTGGTTAGAAATCTCTGGTGGTTGCTTGTGGAAATGCAAACTTAGAGGTGTCCTTGCAGGATTAATGGGAATGCAGCAGTAATTATGAAGTTGCACATGATTTATTATTCACATTCTATGATTCTTTCCCTGCTTAGAAAAACGCCCTTCAGTGTTTTTCAAGTGAAACAAATGTGGTGGTTAAAGTCACTGTGGTACCAGCAGTTGACCATGACATGCCCTCCCAGGTTGTAATACAGTCTAAAAATAGCCCATCAGTTTTTGGGTTTTTTTCATTCTTTTCTTGGGAGGTGCCACTTCTATTGGTCTTTCATTTATTTATTTTCATCCATCTTTTATTCTTTGGCCTGTGTGGGCCTCCCATTGCAGTGGCCTCTCTCACCTCAGGACACCTGCTCCGTCTCCGTAATTGGACACATCGGTCTAGCTGCTCTGTAGCACATGGGATCTTCCCAGGCCAGGGATCAAACCGGTGCCCCTTGCACTTCAAGCAGTGTCCTTAACCCTGGACCACCAGGAAGCCCCTCATCACCTTGTGTCTGTAAAGTCAGGTGTGATCTCACTCTTGGTCTTACTGTGGAATAGTTTATGATTTTGGCAGTTACACCAAAGGGCCTAGCCTTCCTGCACTCTTTCTTTCATTATCAGAATCAGTTTCAGGCCACCAGACACAGCTTTTCTGTCTTTTGTGCTGGCACCCTGGATGTGCTCCCTGTAGTGTGACAGAGATAACCTGGCAACTGCAGCTCCAGGAATAACAATGTGGTGGCCCTTTGTGGGCACATGGCTCGTGTTGACATCTTGGGAGTAACATCTTCAAGCCCCCTTCCTCCACCCCCCACACTCAGTTTAAGAGTGTTGGTCTAAGTGAGGGTTTATGCACTGATGGTAGAATTTGATCAGCCTGAACACATCAGCCAGGGAGGTCTGACATTACTATATCCTGCATTCTGTAAGTAGAAATGCCCAGTTTAAGATACTTGAGTTGAAATGTCAGAGTGATGAAATCAGTACCTGTAAAAATGCCTTCAGTGGTTTTTAGTCTTTGTAAGTTTGGTTAATGTCAAGTTTTAAAGATTTTTCTCTTCCTAGAATTCGTCCTGACCTTCCAGTGGCGTAGATTATCTAAGGCTTGAGGATATGGCTGTACCGCCAAACTTCAGTGGTTAGAAATCTCTGGTGGTTGCTTGTGGAAATGCAAACTTAGAGGTGTCCTTGCAGGATTAATGGGAATGCAGCAGTAATTATGAAGTTGCACATGATTTATTATTCACATTCTATGATTCTTTCCCTGCTTAGAAAAACGCCCTTCAGTGTTTTTCAAGTGAAACAAATGTGGTGGTTAAAGTCACTGTGGTACCAGCAGTTGACCATGACATGCCCTCCCAGGTTGTAATACAGTCTAAAAATAGCCCATCAGTTTTTGGGTTTTTTTCATTCTTTTCTTGGGAGGTGCCACTTCTATTGGTCTTTCATTTATTTATTTTCGTCCATCTTAGTTCTTTGGCCTGTGTGGGGCCTCCCATTGCAGTGGCCTCTCTCACCTCAGGGCACCTGCTCCGTCTCCGTAATTGGACACATCGGTCTAGCTGCTCTGTAGCACATGGGATCTTCCCAGGCCAGGGATCAAACCGGTGCCCCTTGCACTTCAAGCAGTGTCCTTAACCCCTGGACCACCAGGGAAGCCCCTCATCAGTTTTTAGCTGCTGGTTCCTTGTGACCTGAAGATCTTTTTGTCGTAGAAGAGTTGCATTTTCTCTCCCTTCATATCCTATGTGATGACGAGTAAAAGTTTCCACATGTTAGAGCTATACTAAAGAAAGACGCTTTCTATGTGATCAGCTGCATTTGTGTTGTTTGACAGAGATGGCCATGGACCCCATGGGGCTGTTGTCACACTGAAATGTGACAACTGAGAAACTAAATTTTCAGCTAAGGTATGTTAGAGTCGATCTTTGATTCAGTTATTGGAAAACATAAGTTTGAAACAACTTGAGTATGAATCTACTTCCTCAGCTGTATATTTTATGAAACATAGAGACAGATCAAGACAAATGCAAAATACGCACCTGGCTTCAAAGACTTAAACATTGTGAAATATCTCAATAGTACTTTTTTCTGTTAATTACATATTGAAGTGACAATACTTGGGATATATTAGATCAAATAAAACACATCAGAATTAATTTCACCTGTTCCTTTTTATGCATTTCCATGTGACTATGAGAAAGCCACAGCTGTAGGCAGTTGAGGCCACAATTTTCTAAAATGCATTTTCTAAAATGACAAGATCAGGAAATAGACATACTCAGAAATGTTTAATGTTTGCATCAAAAATATCCTTCATGGCATTGGACCAAATCTGTGTAAGAAGAAATCCGCCAACTTGTCTTTTGAGAAATCCCCAAATTGCCGTATGGGGCAGATGGCACTCCACCGATATGCTTAATAGACTACCAGTACTGGCACTTGGACAGATGCATAACGAAATGGATTTCTCAGTCTTCAGGGGGCCAATGTGTAGGACCTCGCCTCCCCACA
Organism: Tragulus kanchil; assembly: GCA_022376925.1. Lineage (NCBI taxonomy): Eukaryota > Metazoa > Chordata > Mammalia > Artiodactyla > Tragulidae > Tragulus > Tragulus kanchil. The sequence goes on along the minus strand of JAIOJX010000030.1, from coordinate 106,105,542 downwards.
AGCACATGCTGTTTCGGGATGGTGCTTCCATGTGGCTATCTCTGTGATGGAGAGAAGGGGCCTCAGCATCCGAACCTTGGGGATCAGGGGCAGGCAGCTCAGCCATCACTCCCAGGGAGTTATAGCCTTCTTGACAAGGATTAGTCCTCCTGGGACTTCCTGGTGTCCAATGGTTAGGACTCTGCGCTTCCACTCCAGGGGACACTATTTCTATCTGTGGTCAGGGAACTAGGATCCTGCAAGCCACGTGGTACAGACAAAAATAAAATAAACCTAGTATGTCTCAGACAGTTCAAGAGGGAAAAGGCTGAAGATGCAGATAGTTAGTTGGCCACATGCAAGAGTGAATGAGTTCTAGTTGAAGTTTTAAAAATTCCAGCTTATCTATGGGAAGTAGAAGGTTGGAAGGCTTGTTTGTAGGTACTTGCAGGGGAGGGAGAGGATTGCCCCTCAGTTTAGGGATGAGAATTGAATAAGGAAGAGACAAGAGAAGAGAACAGATACAGTAGATGGTCATGATTTTGACCGCCTTGCCATTGCCTCTACTTGTTACCTTTAGTTGAACAGCAGCAATGGATGCTGCTCATGTATGGGTAGTTTCTTATAGAAACTGCCAGTGAAGACAGCTCCACTTGGTATAACTTAGGAATATGTCACATTTCAGATGGATGCGTGTTGTTCATAAAGGCAGCCTTCTACCCCAGGGACTTAAGCATTTAGGTGTGTGACAAGAAAATAGACAATCTAATTTTAAGGTAAATATCATAAATTCTCTGTCCAGTAGAGGTTATCCTTGATCATCCTTGCAAAATGGTTAAGGTATTGATTGACCACCAGTTATATAGCAACGTATGTAATTTTTTTTTTCATTTTGCCATTGTGTTGCCACTGCTTAGAATTTTGTTGGAGGTCCTTTCCTGGCATGCCTTCCACAGTCAATTTATAAGTTACACAACAAAATCAGCATTTTATTACACTGTCGGGTTAAAATACCACTTAATGTAACAAGGTAAAAAATTGTCTTATGAATTTGAGATCCTGCTGCTAAAGAGTGTTAGGTTGTGCTATGGAATGTAAGACTCCTGATCCTGGCGTTTCTTTGCTGTCACTTGATAAAGGTGGTTCAGCTCCATCTTAAATTCAGTGGGCAAGGCCTATAAAACATTAGCATTTTTTAAAAAATGTAGTATTATTGCTTTACAATGTTGCATTAGTTTCTTCTCTACAATGAAGTGAGTTAGTTATACATGTACATATATCCCCCCCTACCTCCCCCCTTAGCATGAAAAAGCCCTGAGCTGGACTCTTTGTACCATAGAGCAGGTTGCAGCTAGCCATCTATTTTACTTTATATAGTGTCACCCCACTCCAGGGGACACTATTTCTATCTGTGGTCAGGGAACTAGGATCCTGCAAGCCACGTGGTACAGACAAAAATAAAATAAACCTAGTATGTCTCAGACAGTTCAAGAGGGAAAAGGCTGAAGATGCAGATAGTTAGTTGGCCACATGCAAGAGTGAATGAGTTCTAGTTGAAGTTTTAAAAATTCCAGCTTATCTATGGGAAGTAGAAGGTTGGAAGGCTTGTTTGTAGGTACTTGCAGGGGAGGGAGAGGATTGCCCCTCAGTTTAGGGATGAGAATTGAATAAGGAAGAGACAAGAGAAGAGAACAGATACAGTAGATGGTCATGATTTTGACCGCCTTGCCATTGCCTCTACTTGTTACCTTTAGTTGAACAGCAGCAATGGATGCTGCTCATGTATGGGTAGTTTCTTATAGAAACTGCCAGTGAAGACAGCTCCACTTGGTATAACTTAGGAATATGTCACATTTCAGATGGATGCGTGTTGTTCATAAAGGCAGCCTTCTACCCCAGGGACTTAAGCATTTAGGTGTGTGACAAGAAAATAGACAATCTAATTTTAAGGTAAATATCATAAATTCTCTGTCCAGTAGAGGTTATCCTTGATCATCCTTGCAAAATGGTTAAGGTATTGATTGACCACCAGTTATATAGCAACGTATGTAATTTTTTTTTTCATTTTGCCATTGTGTTGCCACTGCTTAGAATTTTGTTGGAGGTCCTTTCCTGGCATGCCTTCCACAGTCAATTTATAAGTTACACAACAAAATCAGCATTTTATTACACTGTCGGGTTAAAATACCACTTAATGTAACAAGGTAAAAAATTGTCTTATGAATTTGAGATCCTGCTGCTAAAGAGTGTTAGGTTGTGCTATGGAATGTAAGACTCCTGATCCTGGCGTTTCTTTGCTGTCACTTGATAAAGGTGGTTCAGCTCCATCTTAAATTCAGTGGGCAAGGCCTATAAAACATTAGCATTTTTTAAAAAATGTAGTATTATTGCTTTACAATGTTGCATTAGTTTCTTCTCTACAATGAAGTGAGTTAGTTATACATGTACATATATCCCCTACCTCTTGGACCTTCGTCCCAAGCCCTCCTCAGCCCCTCCCATCTAGATCATCACAAGGCCCTGAGCTGGACTCTTTGTACCATAGAGCAGGTTGCAGCTAGCCATCTATTTTACTGATGATAGTGTATATATGTTGATCCTAATCTCCCAGTTTATCCTACCCTTCCCCACCGGTATCCACATATCTCTTCTCTATATCTGTGTCTTTATTCCTATCCTGAAAATAGATTCATCTGTACCATTTCTCTAGAGTCTGCACACACACCCTAATATGTGATACTTGGTTTGCTCTTTCTGACTACACTCTGTATGACAGACTTTATGTCCATCCACATTTATACAAATGACCTAATTTTGTTCCTTTTTATAGCTGAGTAATATTATATTGTGTACATGTACCACATTTTCTTTATCCCTTCATCTGTTTATGGGCATGTAAGTTGGTTCCATGTCTTGGCTGTCATAAATGGTGTTGCAGTGAACATTGAGGGTCCGTGTGTCTTTTTAAAATTGTTTCTCTGAGGTATATGCCCATGAGTGGGATTGCAGGACTGTATTGTAGTTCTGTGTTTGGTTTTTCATGTACCTCCATACTGTTCTTCATGGTGCTTGTATCAATTTACATTTCTACCTACAGTGTAAGAGGGTATCCTTTTCTCTATACCCTCTCCAGCATTTACTGTTGGTAGGCTTTCTGATGATAGCCATTCTGACTGCTGTGAAGTGATAGCTCATTGTAATTTTGATTTGCATTTCTCTGATAATTAGTGATTTTTTTTTCATCTTTTCACATGCTTTTTGGACTTGTATCTTCATTGGAGAAATGTTAGTTTATATCTTCTGACATTTTTGATTTTTTTTGGACTTAGAACTGCATGAGTTGTTTATATATTTTGGAGATTAGTCCCATGTGGGTTGCTTTGTTTACCAATATTTTCTCCCATTCTGTGGGTTCTCTTTTTGTTGATGGTTTCCTTTACTATGCAAAAGCATTTAAGTTTAATTAGGTCTATTTTTTTTTTAATTTTCATTATTCTAGAAGGTGGATTCAAAAAGAGATTACTGCAGTTTATGTCAGAGTGTTCTGCTTATGTTTTCCTCTAAGAGTTTTATAGTGCTAGACTTATATTTAGGTCTTTGATCCATCTTAAGTTTATTTTTGTATATGGTGTTAGAGAATTTTCTAATTTCACTCTTCTACATGCATGTACAGTTTTCCCAGCACCACTTATTGAAGAGACTATCTTTTCTCCATTGTATATTCTTGACTCCTTTCTCATAGATTAGGTGACCACAGATACATGGACTTATCTCTGAACTTCCTGTTCTGTTCCATTGATCTACATTTCTGTTTTTGTGCCAACACTGTACTGTTTTGATTGCTGTAGCTTTGTAGACTAGTCTTAAGTCCAGGGCCTATTTCCTTCAACTCCATTTTTCTTTCTTGGATTGCTTTTTGGTATTCTGAAAAGTCTTTGTTCCTTTTTATAGCTGAGTAATATTATATTGTGTACATGTACCACATTTTCTTTATCCCTTCATCTGTTTATGGGCATGTAAGTTGGTTCCATGTCTTGGCTGTCATAAATGGTGTTGCAGTGAACATTGAGGGTCCGTGTGTCTTTTTAAAATTGTTTCTCTGAGGTATATGCCCATGAGTGGGATTGCAGGACTGTATTGTAGTTCTGTGTTTGGTTTTTCATGTACCTCCATACTGTTCTTCATGGTGCTTGTATCAATTTACATTTCTACCTACAGTGTAAGAGGGTATCCTTTTCTCTATACCCTCTCCAGCATTTACTGTTGGTAGGCTTTCTGATGATAGCCATTCTGACTGCTGTGAAGTGATAGCTCATTGTAATTTTGATTTGCATTTCTCTGATAATTAGTGATTTTTTTTTCATCTTTTCACATGCTTTTTGGACTTGTATCTTCATTGGAGAAATGTTAGTTTATATCTTCTGACATTTTTGATTTTTTTTGGACTTAGAACTGCATGAGTTGTTTATATATTTTGGAGATTAGTCCCATGTGGGTTGCTTTGTTTACCAATATTTTCTCCCATTCTGTGGGTTCTCTTTTTGTTGATGGTTTCCTTTACTATGCAAAAGCATTTAAGTTTAATTAGGTCTATTTTTTTTTTAATTTTCATTATTCTAGAAGGTGGATTCAAAAAGAGATTACTGCAGTTTATGTCAGAGTGTTCTGCTTATGTTTTCCTCTAAGAGTTTTATAGTGCTAGACTTATATTTAGGTCTTTGATCCATCTTAAGTTTATTTTTGTATATGGTGTTAGAGAATTTTCTAATTTCACTCTTCTACATGCATGTACAGTTTTCCCAGCACCACTTATTGAAGAGACTATCTTTTCTCCATTGTATATTCTTGACTCCTTTCTCATAGATTAGGTGACCACAGATACATGGACTTATCTCTGAACTTCCTGTTCTGTTCCATTGATCTACATTTCTGTTTTTGTGCCAACACTGTACTGTTTTGATTGCTGTAGCTTTGTAGACTAGTCTTAAGTCCAGGGCCTATTTCCTTCAACTCCATTTTTCTTTCTTGGATTGCTTTGGTTATTCTGAGTCTCTTGTGTTTCCATATAGATTAAAATATTATTTTTTGTTCTAGTTCTATGGAAAATGTCATTGGTAATTTGAGAGGGATTGCATTGACTCTGTAGATTCCCACTGGTAGTATACTCATTTTGACGACATTTATTCTTCCATTTCCAACAACATGGTGGGGGCTCCTGCGGGGGCTCCCCTGGTGGTCAAGTGGGTAAAGACTCTGCCTTGCACTGCAAAGGTCGCTGGTTCGATCCCAGGCATGGAAAGATCCCATGTGCCATGGAGCAGCTAGACCAGTGTGTCCAATTACTAGCCAGTGCTCAGGAGCACGTGTGCCTAGAGCCAGTGCTCTGCAAGGAGAGAGGCCACTGCAACAGGAGGCCCACACAGGTCAAAGAATTAAGGTAGATGAAAATAAATAAGTGAAGGACCAATTAAAGAGAGAGAGAGGGAAAAAAAGAACATGGTGAATTTTTCCATTTGTTTGTGTTACCTTTTTTTTTAAATTTTGGCCTCTTTTTATTGGTTTTTTTATCTATTCATTTTTATGCCTCTTTTATTCATTGGCCTGTGTGGGCCTCCCATTGCAGTGGCCTCTCTCATTGCAAAGTACCAGCTCTGGACGCATGCACTCCAGAGTTCTGGCTCGCAACTGGACACACAGGTCCAGCCACTCCTTGGCACACGGGATTCTCCCAGGCCAGGGATCGAACCAGTGTCCCTTGCACTGCAAGGCGGACTCTCTACCCACTGAACCACCAGGGAAGCCCCAGTTTGTGTTATCTTCGATTTCTTTTGTCAGTGTCTTAGATTTTTCATAATATCAGTCTTTTGCCTCCTTAGGTCGGTTTAGTCATAGGAATTCTTGATGTGATGGTAAAAATAGATTGTTTTCTTAATTTCTCTTTCTGATATTTTGTATTAATATATAGGAATGCAAGAGATTTCTGTGTATTAATTCTTCTCTTTTTTGGCTGCACCATTTGACTTAGAGGATTTTAGTTCGCCTACCAGGGATTGAAGCCACACCCTCAGTAGTAAAACCAGGGAGTCTCCTCCACTGGACCACCAGGGTATTCCCTTAATTTTGTATTCTGCAACTTTACTGAATTAAGTGATATGCTCTATTAGTTTTCTGGTAGTACCTTTAGGATTTTCTGTGCCTAGTATGCCTAGGGTCTTGTCGCTTACAGTTTTACTTCTTTTCCAATTTGGATTCCCTTTTTTTTTTTCCTTCTCTGGTTGCCATGGTTAGGACTTCCAAAACTATGTTGAATAAAAGTGATGGCAGTGGACATCTATTCTTAGTCCTAATCTTAGAGAAATGCTTTCAGCTTTTCACCTTGAGAATGTGGTTAGCTGTGAGTTTGTTGTATATGGACTTTATTACATAATGTCCATTTTTTGAGAGGAGGGATTAGTGACTGACATGGGCTATGAGGAGTTTTTTGGGTACTGATGTATTCAGTTTTTTAATTGTCTCAGTGGTTACAAGGTTTCTTTCACTTTGTTAAAATTTATTAAACTGCTCACACATAATTTTTTTCATTCTTCTGTCTATACACTTACATTTTTAAAAGGTTATTTAAAAACTCAGTTTGTGTTGTCAGCACATTTATACACATTTATATATACATGCTAAAATGTTAAGGAAGAAATACAAAATCAACACTGATATAGTTATGTCCAAGTTGTATTAATAAGTTAAAAATCAAATTACGAAATAGTATGTATATTATGATTTGAGTTTTGGTAAAAGTAAACCAAGCAACATTTGATACCTAGTATTAGTTATAATGGTTTACAAAATTTGTAAAAAATTAATATAGTCTTTGCTGGGGAAGACTGAGGACAAGAGCAGAAGGGGGCAACAGAGAATGGGATGATTGGATGGCATCGCTGACTCAATAGACATGAGTTTGAGCATTATTAAAAAACATAAAACACAACAACAAACTATTCAGCGTTTTGACAGACTTAAATTTTTGTACATGTAAAAGTAATGGATTCCTTTTCTCTTGTTTTAGAGGACAATATCCATAATAGGCAAGACTGCATACATGTGGAATGTTACTTATCTTCTCATAAATGCTGTCATGAGTATTTATTCGTAATGATGGCAATACTCATGAGTGAATATATGAATGAACTCTGTGGTCTTCACCACACCAGGAATGACACTAGGACTTTGTGTCTATTTTGTCTCTGTTAATCAGCTGCACCATCTTTCATAGATAGACAAATATTAAATGAGATATAGACAGAAAGCTGGGGGATAGCTTTGAGAATAGATAGTAGCCATACAGAGAAGTTAGTACATAGAAATAGGAGGAAACTATGCATAGATGCATATGTAGAAGCTACATGATTTCATTTTCTTCCCTTTGTTTTCTAGGTGAACATAGGGTGGGTTGCTGATTTGACAATTGTGTTAGTTTCCATTTTAAATTATAAAATTGCCAAGATGAGTACATACTTTTTACTTTATTTACAGGTAGATAAATGAGGCCTCTTAAAAAGGGAGCTTGTGCACAGCTCTGAAAAATATTTATTTCAATTATCAAGGATTGGTTATGTAACTCCATTCCTCCAATAACATGGTTCAAATTTCACATACCCTGGTGTGTTAACTGTGAGTGATCTTGAGAGGTTCAGACTTCATTGCTGGCTCCTCAGTCCACTGAAGTCACCCTGCTGGTGACAGATGCACTTCGAGGCACGTGACTGGTTGTGTCACACCTTTCCAAGTCTGCCTGTGGTTGGCCATCACACGCCTGTTGCCTAGTTTTCACACAGTCAGCAGAGAACATAGTGTTCTACCGGTTTGTTCCCAGGGAAAAACCCACATGCTGTTTTGCAAAAATAAATCATCAAGAGAGGGAATTAGTGATGAAGTACAAAGTATAGCAAAGAACAGAAAATTGATAATGCTAGAAGTGAAATTTGAATCATAGATTTAGTTATGGATGAAAAAGCTGAATGTAGAAATGACATCACCTTCTGAGAGATTCTAGATATGTACCCAGAGGATCATAGCAAAAATGAGCTTAGCAATATAATGGGAAATAGTGGTTGAAACAAAAAAGATGAAGATATCCCAAAGGCAGTGATACAAAACAAACAAACAAAAAAATAAACCACACATTAAAGAAACAGAAACTCTCAGAAATATCAGGACACAGAGACTTCAAAGGATGACATGTTGGTGGCTGATCCAAACTTCCCAAGGAACGTGGCAATTACACAGAACACAGGAAAGATGCTCACTGGGTGTCTTAAGTTATAGGACGAGGAGGAGGAGGCAAACACTATTCGAACAACTCCTGGTAAGTTTCCTGTTGAAAGAAAACATGTAGTTTTAAATTATTTTTAGTGTTTTAAATTACTGTACTAAATGTTTGTTTACAGTTTTTTATTTCCCTGGACTTCTCTAACCAAGAGTGAGAGGGATTTTAATGTTTTAACAAAATTTTTTTAAAAATTTTTGGCCTCTTTTATTGTTTTTTTTTTTATTTGTTTATTTTCTTCCATCTTTCTTCTTTTGGCACATGTGGGCCTCCCATTGCTGTGGCCTCTCTCGTTGCAGAGCGCCAACACTGGGCGTACGTGCTCCAGAGCACTGGCTCGTAATTGAACACGTTGGTCCAGCTACTCCATGGCACGCAGGATCCTTCTGGGCCAGGGATGGAACCGGTGCCCCAGAAGGATTCTTTACCCACTGGACCACCAGGAAAGCCCATTTTAACAAAATCTTTAAAGGCCAGAGCACAGTTGTAAGTCTGTCTGTTGATTGCTGAAGTTGCCCAGTGGTTTTTATGGGCCTGCTCTGTGTGCTAAGCAGGGCTGCCTGTGTACCTACACCCCCGTGGGGAGATGTACCTGGTTACTGTAAACCAGTGGAACAGCATTTCAAGTGTTGTCACTAACCTTTTGGAAACCTACTCAAGATATGATCAAAGTATTGAATATTATGATTTGAAATATTCACATCCATTCTATGTCTTCAGTGAGGTTAACAGAGAGGCCTCTGAGGCATTAGTTTTTACTTTATTAGTTGTAAAATAAAAGGCCTTTACAAAGACCAAACTAGCAAAAAGGAACTTTAATTTTGTGCTAACAAGTCCAGAGAAATGAAATAAAATCTGAGGGCAGTGGCATCCTGGTTAGTTCAGAAAATGGTCCTGTTTTCTCCGAAGCTCTAAATGGAGAGCAGAGTAGGAAACTACCCAGTTTCCAGAATGTCAGGTGTAAGTCATGGGAGAGTGGCAAGCCGTGGAGTCTGTGTTTCCTGGTTACCCACTGAGTCACTGTGGGACTAGGAGCTCTTTTGAAATGCTTTCCTGGTGTGTCAGTAATGTGTGAGGTATCTGATGGTTGAGGTCTCGTTTATCATGCAGCTTTGCGCCTGAGTATTATTTAGGCCCATGACACAGTAGAAGCCATTAAACATCTGTGTACTTGCTGGCCACGTCAGCTGTGACAGCGAACTTTTGGATGTTTGGAGAGTCTGTGTGTGTGTGAATGTCCCTTGGGTTATGTGCAGGGATATAGGGGGCTGTGATAACTCCAGCCGAATGGTCATTGGCTACCACCCTGTCTACACTGAGAGTCTCCGAAGCTCATCTGTTTTAAACTAGGAAGATTCCCTTCTGTGATTTTCTTCAATATGAGAACATCCAGTACAGTAAAAATACCAAGGCTAAAACTTCAGAGAGTAAATCACTTTTGAGGAGTTCCTCCCAAATATGGAACCGGTGCCCCAAAGGATTCTTCCGCACGGACCTCGGCAATGCCCCAGAAGGATTCTTTACCCACTGGACCACCAGGAAAGCCCATTTTAACAAAATCTTTAAAGGCCAGAGCACAGTTGTAAGTCTGTCTGTTGATTGCTGAAGTTGCCCAGTGGTTTTTATGGGCCTGCTCTGTGTGCTAAGCAGGGCTGCCTGTGTACCTACACCCCCGTGGGGAGATGTACCTGGTTACTGTAAACCAGTGGAACAGCATTTCAAGTGTTGTCACTAACCTTTTGGAAACCTACTCAAGATATGATCAAAGTATTGAATATTATGATTTGAAATATTCACATCCATTCTATGTCTTCAGTGAGGTTAACAGAGAGGCCTCTGAGGCATTAGTTTTTACTTTATTAGTTGTAAAATAAAAGGCCTTTACAAAGACCAAACTAGCAAAAAGGAACTTTAATTTTGTGCTAACAAGTCCAGAGAAATGAAATAAAATCTGAGGGCAGTGGCATCCTGGTTAGTTCAGAAAATGGTCCTGTTTTCTCCGAAGCTCTAAATGGAGAGCAGAGTAGGAAACTACCCAGTTTCCAGAATGTCAGGTGTAAGTCATGGGAGAGTGGCAAGCCGTGGAGTCTGTGTTTCCTGGTTACCCACTGAGTCACTGTGGGACTAGGAGCTCTTTTGAAATGCTTTCCTGGTGTGTCAGTAATGTGTGAGGTATCTGATGGTTGAGGTCTCGTTTATCATGCAGCTTTGCGCCTGAGTATTATTTAGGCCCATGACACAGTAGAAGCCATTAAACATCTGTGTACTTGCTGGCCACGTCAGCTGTGACAGCGAACTTTTGGATGTTTGGAGAGTCTGTGTGTGTGTGAATGTCCCTTGGGTTATGTGCAGGGATATAGGGGGCTGTGATAACTCCAGCCGAATGGTCATTGGCTACCACCCTGTCTACACTGAGAGTCTCCGAAGCTCATCTGTTTTAAACTAGGAAGATTCCCTTCTGTGATTTTCTTCAATATGAGAACATCCAGTACAGTAAAAATACCAAGGCTAAAACTTCAGAGAGTAAATCACTTTTGAGGAGTTCCCTCCCAATATTGATATGGGTCTTGTCATGTGGGAAATTAGGCAGGTTGCTGTTGTTCCTAGAAGCTGCTGTTGGGATAGTTATCACGTCCAGTTAAACTGTACTTCAAGAAAAACTCATTACAGAGATGTCTGTAATGCTGTGTGCTGGGGAATGTTCTGTGGCTTGAAACCATCTTCTGGTTTTATCATACTTTTTTTACTGAGGTGAAATTCAAATAGTATTAGCCATTTTTAAGTGTATGGTTCGTTGGCATTTTGTGCATTCACAGTGTTCTGCATCTGTCATTTCTACCTAGTTCCAAAGTATATTCATCACCCCAAAGCAAAACCCTACAGCCATTAAGAAGTCACTGTGCTCCCTTGCCCGCTCCCAGCTCCCGTGTCCCCTAGCAGTGTGGTTGTTGACCAGGTTCATCCGTGTTGTCGCGTGCACCAGTGCTTCATTCCGTCTGATGTCTGAGCAGTATTCCATGTGTGCCTGTGCCACAGTGAGTGTGTCATCCATCAGTGGACATTTGGGCTGGTTCCACCTTTTGGCTATTGTGAATAATACTGCTATCAGCATTTGTGTACAGGTAAATTTGAGTACTTGTTTTCAGGAGTTTGGGGTATAGATCTAGTAGTGGAAGTGCTGGGTCCTGTGGGCTACTCTCTAGTTGTGGTGCGTGGCCTATTCCTTGCCGTGGCTTCTCTTGTGGAGCACAGGCTCAGTAGTTGTGGCTCTCAGGCGTAGTTGGTCTGCAGCAAGTGAGATCTTCCTAGACCAGGCATAGATGCCATATCCCCTGCATTGGCTGGCAGATTCTTTACCACTGAATCACTAAGGAAGTCCCTATAGTAACTTTTTTGAGGATTCACCAGACTGTTTTCCACTTTGCAGCATTTGGTTGTGCCACGTGGAAAAGAGGGCGCTTGTTCCCACACCTGATACTTCCTGTGGTTCTCTCTGCCCCGACTGGGGAGGTAGAGGGCTTGCCTGAACTAGGAAGATTCCCTTCTGTGATTTTCTTCAATATGAGAACATCCAGTACAGTAAAAATACCAAGGCTAAAACTTCAGAGAGTAAATCACTTTTGAGGAGTTCCCTCCCAATATTGATATGGGTCTTGTCATGTGGGAAATTAGGCAGGTTGCTGTTGTTCCTAGAAGCTGCTGTTGGGATAGTTATCACGTCCAGTTAAACTGTACTTCAAGAAAAACTCATTACAGAGATGTCTGTAATGCTGTGTGCTGGGAATGTTCTGTGGCTTGAAACCATCTTCTGGTTTTATCATACTTTTTTTACTGAGGTGAAATTCAAATAGTATTAGCCATTTTTAAGTGTATGGTTCGTTGGCATTTTGTGCATTCACAGTGTTCTGCATCTGTCATTTCTACCTAGTTCCAAAGTATATTCATCACCCCAAAGCAAAACCCTACAGCCATTAAGAAGTCACTGTGCCCCCTTGCCCGCTCCCAGCTCCCGTGTCCCCTAGCAGTGTGGTTGTTGACCAGGTTCATCCGTGTTGTCGCGTGCACCAGTGCTTCATTCCGTCCTGATGTCTGAGCAGTATTCCATGTGTGCCTGTGCCACAGTGAGTGTGTCATCCATCAGTGGACATTTGGGCTGGTTCCACCTTTTGGCTATTGTGAATAATACTGCTATCAGCATTTGTGTACAGGTAAATTTGAGTACTTGTTTTCAGGAGTTTGGGGTATAGATCTAGTAGTGGAAGTGCTGGGTCCTGTGGGCTACTCTCTAGTTGTGGTGCGTGGCCTATTCCTTGCCGTGGCTTCTCTTGTGGAGCACAGGCTCAGTAGTTGTGGCTCTCAGGCGTAGTTGGTCTGCAGCAAGTGAGATCTTCCTAGACCAGGCATAGATGCCATATCCCCTGCATTGGCTGGCAGATTCTTTACCACTGAATCACTAAGGAAGTCCCTATAGTAACTTTTTTGAGGATTCACCAGACTGTTTTCCACTTTGCAGCATTTGGTTGTGCCACGTGGAAAAAGAGGGCGCTTGTTCCCACACCTGATACTTCCTGTGGTTCTCTCTGCCTTTTCTTCAGCCCACACCTGGGGAGGTAGAGGGGCTTGCCTGACTGAGAGCCTACAGACCCCGCGTCTTTCCTTTCCTCCTTACCAGTCCTTGTAGGTGGGGAGGCCAGCCCTGCTCTGTTCTGATATGACCAGATGGAGAGGTCTTACTGGTTCTGCTGTTCTGTTTGGAGACCTTGGACTTTCATCTCTGAACTGGCCTCTAGCGGAACAAATGCTGATCTTTGTTTTTTAACTTTGTTTTTTATATTTCAAGTAGTCTGGAACCTGTGCAGGGTTCAGTATGTTATTTATTGGGGGTTCTTTTGCAGACCCCGTGACTTAGGATCTAAAAGGATATGATGCCAGAAGAATTTGAACTTTGTAAATGTAGCCTGGACTTTCAGGTTTAAGATCTAACTGCCATTTATTTTTAGCAATGTCAGCTTGATGATATCACTTAATACTTCACCTTTGATTTTTTAGTCAGTGAAAATGGAGGAATCCCAGTCACCTTTCTTATGTAACAGGTACATGCAGGGACTCATGTAAGTATCAGAACAGGTGCACAATGACATAGAACCTTAACTGAGAATAAGGTTGTATCTAATTTACATTTTTGTTTCAAATATTTTGATATAGCCTTTTTAATTTACAATATAAGGCTTTATATGCTGTAAGTAAAATATGTCTGAATTTTCATAACTTGACCACAAAATTTCGAGCAGAATGATTTGCTACAGGAATAGGGTACAGATAGAGAGGTTGGTAAGTCTCTAACTTTAAGGAGAAAATAGATAACCTAGCAGGGTAAGCACCTCCCAACACCTGAAGACAGGCTCAGTAGTTGTGGCTCTCAGGCGTAGTTGGTCTGCAGCAAGTGAGATCTTCCTAGACCAGGCATAGATGCCATATCCCCTGCATTGGCTGGCAGATTCTTTACCACTGAATCACTAAGGAAGTCCCTATAGTAACTTTTTTGAGGATTCACCAGACTGTTTTCCACTTTCCAGCATTTGGTTATGCCACGGGGAAAAAAGAGGGCGCTTGTTCCCACACCTGATACTTCCTGTGGTTCTCTCTGCCTTTTCTTCAGCCCACACCTGGGGAGGTAGAGGGGCTTGCCTGACTGAGAGCCTACAGACCCCGCGTCTTTCCTTTCCTCCTTACCAGTCCTTGTAGGTGGGGAGGCCAGCCCTGCTCTGTTCTGATATGACCAGATGGAGAGGTCTTACTGGTTCTGCTGTTCTGTTTGGAGACCTTGGACTTTCATCTCTGAACTGGCCTCTAGCGGAACAAATGCTGATCTTTGTTTTTTAACTTTGTTTTTTATATTTCAAGTAGTCTGGAACCTGTGCAGGGTTCAGTATGTTATTTATTGGGGGTTCTTTTGCAGACCCCGTGACTTAGGATCTAAAAGGATATGATGCCAGAAGAATTTGAACTTTGTAAATGTAGCCTGGACTTTCAGGTTTAAGATCTAACTGCCATTTATTTTTAGCAATGTCAGCTTGATGATATCACTTAATACTTCACCTTTGATTTTTTAGTCAGTGAAAATGGAGGAATCCCAGTCACCTTTCTTATGTAACAGGTACATGCAGGGACTCATGTAAGTATCAGAACAGGTGCACAATGACATAGAACCTTAACTGAGAATAAGGTTGTATCTAATTTACATTTTTGTTTCAAATATTTTGATATAGCCTTTTTAATTTACAATATAAGGCTTTATATGCTGTAAGTAAAATATGTCTGAATTTTCATAACTTGACCACAAAATTTCGAGCAGAATGATTTGCTACAGGAATAGGGTACAGATAGAGAGGTTGGTAAGTCTCTAACTTTAAGGAGAAAATAGATAACCTAGCAGGGTAAGCATTCACCTCCCAACACCTGAAGACAGGATCAGAGTGCCTGGCCACTTCGCCATCAAGGTCATTCCAAACTCTGGAATTGAAGAAGTGATTTTTTATTTGAACGAAAAACGTTTAAAGAAACTGTGTAATACTACGAAGACAGTTTTGTGAATTCATTCATCCACCTCTCTAGATTCCCAGAGTGAACCTCCAGTGAGAAGTACCCTTACCTCTTGTCATTATCTTGTCCTAGGTTACACGCCACCTTTCCAAACTCTTTGACAGTATGGCAGATCTGCAGTTTGAAGACCATCAGGATGTCTCGGCACACAGGGCGATTGGAATGTACAGCAAGGACAAGGAATATGTCCCCTTCCCTGCTGAGTGTGAATGCATAGGCCATGTAAGATTTGATTATGAGATTCTCTTTGCTAGGAGAGGATTAGGGGATAATTTTTAAAAGTTGACTCAAACAAGGAATTGTGAGTTCATGTGTAATCAGGCTCCCATTAGTTTTGTGTCCAGGGATTCCTGTTTACATGTGTCTGGCATGACAGAGGGGTCCTCTGCCATGCTTCCCACTCTGCGCATCAGGCTTCAGCACCCTTGAGGGCTCAATGATGCTAGCAGTTGAGCCAGGCAGGAAAGACTGCCATGCACTGAGTGAGTGAACCCCAGAATTAGTAGCAAATGCCACCCAGTGACTGAGTCTCCTACAGAGCATATTGTTTACACCCCTGCTCAGAAGTCAAGGAAGGATTAGGATAAGGCAACATCTTGCAGTGACGCACGTTTGAAAGTGGTTGTGGATCAGGATTCTGATGTGGCTGTTGTAAATGCCTGCTCATAAATAATGTTGATTGAGTCCACTAAGCTGGTATCACTCACATACACTACCTACCATGTGCACACGCAGTTAACACCTTCACTTCCCTCACAAACACCTCAAACATCTTCTTAACATTTATCTGTAAGAATGGCTCAGTATGATTTATGAAAGAGCTGTGGGTGTTTTCAGATGATTTAGAGGAATCGCATCTTTTTATCATGATCGTTGTATAACGTAAGATAATCCACAGAGTAACTGCATAGTAGCCTCTATGACAGAATAGTTGAGGCTGAGGCAGGGGATTCTTTAGAGGGTGCTTTGCAGAAATCTGATGGCAACCTTTTTCTACAGAGGTTTTCTTTATTCTTCTCTGTTGCTTTTTAATATTGGACCAGGAAAGTCCTGCCAAATGCAGGGAAACAGATGGTGGAATACTGATTAAAGTATATTTTTGATCTCTTGGGCTCTTTAGGATATTATTGCAATGATTAGAAAAAGTTACCATAAACTATCTTGACAAGAGTGTGTGCTGTCTGCCTCCTTCCTGGCAGACCACTGGCTTCCGGGGGTGTTGCATAGATGTCACTAGCAGGAACCCTTGAAAAAAGGTGCAGATCTGCAGTTTGAAGACCATCAGGATGTCTCGGCACACAGGGCGATTGGAATGTACAGCAAGGACAAGGAATATGTCCCCTTCCCTGCTGAGTGTGAATGCATAGGCCATGTAAGATTTGATTATGAGATTCTCTTTGCTAGGAGAGGATTAGGGATAATTTTTAAAAGTTGACTCAAACAAGGAATTGTGAGTTCATGTGTAATCAGGCTCCCATTAGTTTTGTGTCCAGGGATTCCTGTTTACATGTGTCTGGCATGACAGAGGGGTCCTCTGCCATGCTTCCCACTCTGCGCATCAGGCTTCAGCACCCTTGAGGGCTCAATGATGCTAGCAGTTGAGCCAGGCAGGAAAGACTGCCATGCACTGAGTGAGTGAACCCCAGAATTAGTAGCAAATGCCACCCAGTGACTGAGTCTCCTACAGAGCATATTGTTTACACCCCTGCTCAGAAGTCAAGGAAGGATTAGGATAAGGCAACATCTTGCAGTGACGCACGTTTGAAAGTGGTTGTGGATCAGGATTCTGATGTGGCTGTTGTAAATGCCTGCTCATAAATAATGTTGATTGAGTCCACTAAGCTGGTATCACTCACATACACTACCTACCATGTGCACACGCAGTTAACACCTTCACTTCCCTCACAAACACCTCAAACATCTTCTTAACATTTATCTGTAAGAATGGCTCAGTATGATTTATGAAAGAGCTGTGGGTGTTTTCAGATGATTTAGAGGAATCGCATCTTTTTATCATGATCGTTGTATAACGTAAGATAATCCACAGAGTAACTGCATAGTAGCCTCTATGACAGAATAGTTGAGGCTGAGGCAGGGGATTCTTTAGAGGGTGCTTTGCAGAAATCTGATGGCAACCTTTTTCTACAGAGGTTTTCTTTATTCTTCTCTGTTGCTTTTTAATATTGGACCAGGAAAGTCCTGCCAAATGCAGGGGAAACAGATGGTGGAATACTTTGATTAAAGTATATTTTTGATCTCTTGGGCTCTTTAGGATATTATTGCAATGATTAGAAAAAGTTACCATAAACTATCTTGACAAGAGTGTGTTGCTGTCTGCCTCCTTCCTGGCAGACCACTGGCTGGCTGGCATAGTGCCCAGAAGGAGGGCAGTCCAGTTGACAGATGGAGATGTCACTAGCAGGAACCCTTGATATTAAAAGTTTTCATAGTGCTCCAATTTATTCTCTGTAAGAAACTTATGCTAGAGACTTTGGGGCATGTATCATGTTTACCCTCTAATTGCCTTTGTTTTATTAAAAACTGCTTTTACTATAGGTCTTTCCCCCCTACAATTTTTTATAATTGCTTCCTCCCAGTTTTAGCTATTTGCATTTTATTTGCCATATCTCTACTGAATGCCTACTATGGGCCAGCTGCTGGGTTTGGCTTTTGGAGGTCCAGAAATAAATAAGACATGGAGTCTGTCCTTGGGGAACTCTTGGAATAGATATAGATGTTCATGTAACTAGTAATAATGGGAAGTGATAAGTCTTGTTATGGAGAGTTAGACACTGATGAAAAGACTAAGAAGTGAGACAGTATCAAACAAGCACCTCCTCAGGGTGTTGTTCTCAGATTATATCGAGCTGAGTTGCTGTTGGTCGCTTAGTCTCTGAACACGGGCTGATGTGTCCTTGTATGTATGTTTGGTCTTCCCAAATGGACTGGAAAGTTCTCAAGAACAAGTGGCCATATTGAGGACCTGGATCCCAGAGTATCTGGGAGATTGTCAAATGATGTCTGATTGGCTAAAGGAGCCTGTTGCTTGGTGACATTGAGTTGTGCTGGGTGACTACAGTAGTCATTAGATGACCTGCACTCAGGTGTGGAAACGAAGCCCTGTGAGGAGGCCAAGGAAGAAGCTCCTGGGATGTGGGGACCATAGCGAGGGCTGTGCTTCCTTTTTCTTCTAATAGAAAAGGCTGCCAGCTCATTAACTACGCATCCCTCCTTCCCAGTTCTCCAGAGAAAGAGGTTGTGGGAATGAACGCTACTGCCATCTTCACAGTGGCAGAGGAAGAAATCAGTTATATAATCTTCAGGATCCTATATGGTCCTTGGAATTTATTTATTATCATCAGTTTTATTGCTATGGTCAGTTATTTGCAAGTGATATAGGTATCCTTTTTGTTCTATAACATCATCCCAAGGACACGGATATACAAATAAATGCAACAAAGCATATCTGAGTCGAATGGAAAACTGAAATATATTTGTGAGAACATAATACACTTCAAATGAATTTTTTAAAAGATTGATGATTTTCACAAGTCAGCAATTGTCCTGTCTTTCATGCTCGCTTATGTCTAATTTCTGACAAGTGTGAAGATGAGAGCCAGGAGGGAATATAATTAAGACACTTGCTGAAAACACTTTAAGACTAGGTACTGTGAAGATTTTAGGGTAGAATCTTCAGAATATTTTTTAAAGTATTTTTAAAAATCAATTTCGTAGACTCAGACACAGAAGGCAGATTTATGGTTACTGAAGGAGAAAGGAGGTAGAGGGATATATTAAGAGGAATAACTGTTGGGAATAACAAATACACACTACAATATACAAAATAAATAAACAACAAGGACCTACTATAGCACAGGGAACTATATTCAATATCTTATAAACTATGATGGAAAAAATCTAAAAAATAATACATATATATGTATAAGTGAATCACTTTGCTATATACCTGAAACTGACACAACACAGTAAATCAGTTGTACTTTAAGAAAACCAATATCCCATAATTTTCAAATCCCTAGAATTTTACTCTAGCATATTGGCTGTGATGCTTGGTTTCTCAAACGGGTACCAGAGGGGATCGAAACTTCCCAATGGACTGGAAAGTTCCCAAAAAAGTATTGAGGACCTGGATCCCAGAGTATCTGGGAGATTGTCAAATGATGTCTGATTGGCTAAAGGAGCCTGTTGCTTGGTGACATTGAGTTGTGCTGGGTGACTACAGTAGTCATTAGATGACCTGCACTCAGGTGTGGAAACGAAGCCCTGTGAGGAGGCCAAGGAAGAAGCTCCTGGGATGTGGGGACCATAGCGAGGGCTGTGCTTCCTTTTTCTTCTAATAGAAAAGGCTGCCAGCTCATTAACTACGCATCCCTCCTTCCCAGTTCTCCAGAGAAAGAGGTTGTGGGAATGAACGCTACTGCCATCTTCACAGTGGCAGAGGAAGAAATCAGTTATATAATCTTCAGGATCCTATATGGTCCTTGGAATTTATTTATTATCATCAGTTTTATTGCTATGGTCAGTTATTTGCAAGTGATATAGGTATCCTTTTTGTTCTATAACATCATCCCAAGGACACGGATATACAAATAAATGCAACAAAGCATATCTGAGTCGAATGGAAAACTGAAATATATTTGTGAGAACATAATACACTTCAAATGAATTTTTTAAAAGATTGATGATTTTCACAAGTCAGCAATTGTCCTGTCTTTCATGCTCGCTTATGTCTAATTTCTGACAAGTGTGAAGATGAGAGCCAGGAGGGAATATAATTAAGACACTTGCTGAAAACACTTTAAGACTAGGTACTGTGAAGATTTTAGGGTAGAATCTTCAGAATATTTTTTAAAGTATTTTTAAAAATCAATTTCGTAGACTCAGACACAGAAGGCAGATTTATGGTTACTGAAGGAGAAAGGAGGTAGAGGGATATATTAAGAGGAATAACTGTTGGGAATAACAAATACACACTACAATATACAAAATAAATAAACAACAAGGACCTACTATAGCACAGGGAACTATATTCAATATCTTATAAACTATGATGGAAAAAATCTAAAAAATAATACATATATATGTATAAGTGAATCACTTTGCTATATACCTGAAACTGACACAACACAGTAAATCAGTTGTACTTTAAGAAAACCAATATCCCATAATTTTCAAATCCCTAGAATTTTACTCTAGCATATTGGCTGTGATGCTTGGTTTCTCAAAACACCGTGTGTTACCAGAGGGGGATCTGGTCTAAAGCCCTCTGGTCTTGAAATCTGAAAAATGAAGAGTGGGGAATGCCTTGTCTGTTTAGGGTGTGGGAATTTATGAACCAGTTGGTAGGTAAAATAAGATGAGCAGTATCCTGGCACAAGACAGTTGCTGTGGGAAAGGCTTCACCTGTCAGTACCAGCTCCTTAGAGTTACCTTCTAGGGCAGGAATTTAAAATACTGGGTTGGCCAAAAAGTTCATTTGAGTTTTGCCATAAGATCTTACAGAAAACCTGGCCAAACTTTAGGCCACTTGAGGCATTCCTCTCTATGTAGCCTTCAACCCCATAAGTGAATGACCTTTGTCTCTCTTCCATAGTTAAGCCTGTTTTATGACATTTCCATTTGCTTCAAAAGGTGGAAGCCTGGCTTCTGCAGCTGGAGTGGACCATGCAGGAGACAGTGCGGCATTCCATCACAGAAGCCATTGCAGCCTATGAAGACAAACCCAGGGAATTGTGGATTTTTGATTTCCCGGCTCAAGTTGCACTAACTAGCTCACAAATCTGGTGGACTACAGATGTGGGAATAGCCTTCAATAGGCTAGAGGAAGGCTACGAAACAGCCCTAAAGGATTTCCATAAAAAACAGGTATTTAATAAGATTCACAGTTTTGAGATTTTAAGGGACTTGAAGAGTTAAACTTGCTTCATTCATTCATTCTTGTTTATGGAGTGGTTTATGTGTTCAAGGCATGATGCTAGAAAGATTCTAGCAGTCCCTTGTTTAGCTGTTGATTTTTTAGCTTGGTGTTGTCCTCCTTATTTTCTACATTGGCTTAAAAAGTATCCATCTTTAAACAACAGGGTCCTAAAAGCACAGGGAACTACTATATTCAATATCCTGAAATAAGCCATAAAGGAAAAAGATATAAAAAAGAATATATATAACTGAGTCATTTTGTTGTACAGCAGGTATTACCGCAATATTGTGAATCAACTCTCCATCAATAAAAAATAAATAAAATAATAATAAACATTCATCCTGTCTGTTATCTCTCAAGGATCTACTTTATCACCCATATCTAGATATTGTACCTATTTTTTTCCTTCTAGGTAAGACTCTCCATCAAGACTGACCATGTATTTGGTACAAAATAGATGGGTGATATGCTTGACTCAGTAAGATAGAGAATTGTCCAAACAAGACAAATATTTGTATGTGCTTTGGTTTTCCATTTATTGTAAACCACAGCTGAGCAATTCTGGAAAAGAGTTTATTTTGAACTCCATTTTATTCACCCTAGTCATCCCTTGACCTCTCCTTTAACCACCCATCTTCACATGTGCTCTTGGCTGTGGAACGATTCAGAGACAGAACCTTTCTCTGACTTATAAAGAGAATGTGAGTCTTATCTTCAAGGCCAAGTGGCTCAGTATTTCCATGTGCCAGCAGCATTGGTATCACCAGAGAGCTTGACAAAAACACCAAGTCCCAAGGCCTGCCCACCACCTACTGGACCACAGCATGCTTTTAACACAATCCCAGAAGATTTGCGTGTAGTTTAGTTTGGGAAGCACTGTTGTGTATTTTGGGAAAACTGTTCTGGTGTGATGGGGCAGGAGCAATATATATTAGGATAAATATTCTTAGTTAAGGGAAAGAGAATATTAGATTTGGAAAAGTATTTTTTAACATTTTATTTTATATTGGAGTCTAGTTGATTGATCATGTTGTGATAGTTTCAGGTGCACAGCAAAGTGATTCAGTTATTATACGTATATATGTGTCTATTCTTTTTCAAATTCTTTTCCCACTTAGGTTGTTAATACTGAGGAGAGTTCCCTGTGCTATACAGCAGGTCTCTTGGTTACCTATTGTAAATATAGCAGTGTGTACTTGTCAATCCCACACTCCCTGTCTGTTTAAATGTGTTCAGTGGAGAAGGTCTGAATCCAGATTTCTTAAGTGACTTTCCCAATGGTATGTAATTTGTGAGTAATGTTGGTGGAGCCTACCGGCTTGAGAATGCTTTCCATCCTTCTGCATTGCTTCTCTTCTTAGCAATATTTTATCTCAGTGCCTTAAAATTCCCAAAGATTTTAAAAGTGAAGTGTACTTGTGTTGAGTATTTTTGTTTTAATTTGGCTCTTTTAATCTTGGGTAGGGACTTCCTACCTTATTTATGTTTCTAAAAAAAGTTTTTACATCATTTACCTTTGGAGAAAAATGTATTCTTCTGAATTTTACATCCTTGGGAAAATGGGACATGAATTTCTATTGAGTAGGCTTGAAGTTACAGGCTTAATTGATAGACGTGGCTTTTTTTTTTTCCCTCTTGGACAGTATTTCTGCAATTGTAGTCAATGCCACCTGGATGAGAGAGCAAAGTTTTTTTTTCTCTCATGGGTAAAAGTAACTGGGATAATTAAATTGTAATGAGTTCTATTATGCTTATAAAGTTAACTTTCTGATGAGTTGATTTGTTGGTATCTATGCTTTTATTTTAACTACAGTATTTTTATTATATATTATGAAGTATGTAATATATAAGGATATATAAAACACTTAATATCCTCTCTTAAATGTCAACTGCTGAACTAACAGTATTTTTCCATGAACTAATACCACCTACTGGACCACAGCATGCTTTTAACACAATCCCAGAAGATTTGCGTGTAGTTTAGTTTGGGAAGCACTGTTGTGTATTTTGGGAAAACTGTTCTGGTGTGATGGGGCAGGAGCAATATATATTAGGATAAATATTCTTAGTTAAGGGAAAGAGAATATTAGATTTGGAAAAGTATTTTTTAACATTTTATTTTATATTGGAGTCTAGTTGATTGATCATGTTGTGATAGTTTCAGGTGCACAGCAAAGTGATTCAGTTATTATACGTATATATGTGTCTATTCTTTTTCAAATTCTTTTCCCACTTAGGTTGTTAATACTGAGGAGAGTTCCCTGTGCTATACAGCAGGTCTCTTGGTTACCTATTGTAAATATAGCAGTGTGTACTTGTCAATCCCACACTCCCTGTCTGTTTAAATGTGTTCAGTGGAGAAGGTCTGAATCCAGATTTCTTAAGTGACTTTCCCAATGGTATGTAATTTGTGAGTAATGTTGGTGGAGCCTACCGGCTTGAGAATGCTTTCCATCCTTCTGCATTGCTTCTCTTCTTAGCAATATTTTATCTCAGTGCCTTAAAATTCCCAAAGATTTTAAAAGTGAAGTGTACTTGTGTTGAGTATTTTTGTTTTAATTTGGCTCTTTTAATCTTGGGTAGGGACTTCCTACCTTATTTATGTTTCTAAAAAAAGTTTTTACATCATTTACCTTTGGAGAAAAATGTATTCTTCTGAATTTTACATCCTTGGGAAAATGGGACATGAATTTCTATTGAGTAGGCTTGAAGTTACAGGCTTAATTGATAGACGTGGCTTTTTTTTTTTCCCTCTTGGACAGTATTTCTGCAATTGTAGTCAATGCCACCTGGATGAGAGAGCAAAGTTTTTTTTTCTCTCATGGGTAAAAGTAACTGGGATAATTAAATTGTAATGAGTTCTATTATGCTTATAAAGTTAACTTTCTGATGAGTTGATTTGTTGGTATCTATGCTTTTATTTTAACTACAGTATTTTTATTATATATTATGAAGTATGTAATATATAAGGATATATAAAACACTTAATATCCTCTCTTAAATGTCAACTGCTGTCAGTATTCCTCAAATTTCAGTCTTTCAAGAAACACATTTCTGCTTACTCCATGCTGATATTTTCTCTTCATTTAAATTCACACTAGACATGATCATATAGTACTCATTTATGTGGCAGTGAGTAGTGATGTCCTCCCTTCTGCCAGCTGCAGGTGGACTCTGGTAGTTTCAGTGCTCGTCAGGCCCTGCTGTGGGCACTGTGGTTCCAACCGTGGAGTTCCTGTGCTCGCGATGCTTGTGTTCTGCTCTTCCTACTTCTTACCTCTTCGTCCTAACACCTCAGAGTCCTTTTCTCCACCTCCTCTTCCCTTTTCACTTACTATCTGATCTTATTTTGTATTAACCCCTGATAAATTGTAATCATTTTAAATCATATGTAGATTTATCAGTATATTTGACAGTGGTTTTGCTTACTTTTTTTTTTTTTTTAACTCTGTTTCTTATTTCTGGGTCCAATTCTTCTTTAAAGTATATCTTGTATTGCTTTGCCCAGTGATTGGTACAATATAGGGAATTTTCTGATCGCTTGTCCTTTTAAACTTCTTTCTTGATAGTTTAGGTAGAGGATTCAAAATTGAGCATTATTGCCATTCAGGATTTTAAAAATATGATTCCATTATTTATATTCCTTTATGGTTTTTGTGACATTTTAGATCAGATTGTTTATCCATCATAAGCAATCTGTCTTTGGCAGATTATAAGCTTTATTTTTCTTTTGGTGATTCTGATGTTTTATTTTACTCTTTTGTGTAGTTTTTGGGTATGTGTGTGCTCTTAAACTTAGTTTGCTGATGACTGAGTGAACTTTGTGAATCTTTAGTTACATGTCTGTCTTCACTTTGGGAAAATTCTCCTCCATTTTTTATCTGATTGATGCGTCTCTTCTGTTGCCTCAGTTTTCTTTCTCTGGGATTTAAAAACTATGTGTTGAGTCATCTCATGTGATCCTCCTTGTCTTTATTTTGTATTTTCAAACTCTCCACCTTTTTGTACTGCAATTTCAGTGACTTTTGAAATCTGTCTTCTAGTCCACTTTTCCTCTTGCTTATATGAAGGCGATAAAGAAGTCCAAGGCCAGATTACATGCAGATTCAAATCTCACCTTTGCCATTTATTAGTTGTATGGCTTTGGGCAGGTTATTTAACCATTCTGTGCCTGAATTTCATGATCTGTGAAACAACGATAATAATAATGGCATCATAGTATTTTTAGAGGATTAAATTTGTTAATATTGGTAAAAACTATTTAAAAGTGGCAAAATTTAGGTGCTATATGCTAACTATTGCTGATATGATGAAAATAATGATAACAGTAGCAAGGCTGTCTAATGTGATACTTAATTTAAGGAGTTCTTTCCCAATGATTATCATGAAAATTTTCAAACATGAAACAATTCAAAGAACAGTACAGTGATGTGCATGACTGCCACCCAGGTTCTACAATAATCAACATTTGTTTTCTTATTTTCATACTACATTATCTGTGCTTCATCCAACCCTCTCTCATTCTATCAACATATCTTATGTTTATGATTCATTTCAAAGAAGGTTGCAGATGTTTGTCACCTTTACTCCTAAACATTTCATAATACATGCCCATTTCATCAGTTTAATTTCAATTACTATATTTCAGTTTTCCAAAGTTCTTTTTTAGTTCTTTAAAAATCAGTTTTATATGACTTACCTCTTCATTCATGGTTTTTATACTTCTCTCTCATTAATAGTCTTATTTAGAATTGTTCTGCTGATTGTTTTGAAGCTATTTTTTTTTGATTTTAATTTTTGTACATTCCTTTTAAGAGGTTATCTTTGTTTGGTTTTATTTTGTTTTTCTTTTTTTTCTGAAGGAATTCTGTGTGTGCTATACTGAACAGATGTCCTGCGTGTTTTTCTCCTTCTTTCTCACAGGGTTTTGGAGTTGAGTCTAGGATTTCCCAGTCATAGTGGTAGGGTCAGCTTGAATGCCATAGCTTCACATGGCGTAGATCTGAGATTCTGATTTCTTTTGGAGAGCTTTTTCCTCTCCAAAGCCTATCAGGATGTTTCAGCCTCTCTTCCAGCTTGTCTGAGTTAGTGGGTTGAGTGTTTCTAGGACCTTTTATTGGACTGTATAATCCTCTGAGGATCTCAGCTTTATGTCAGCCTCTTGATTCCAGCTCCCTGCCTTGCTCAGGAAGTGTAAGGTGGAGGGACTCAGAAATGTCCCGTGGCTATAGTTGGCAGTTAAAGCTTCAGTCTCTGGTGTTTGGGTTTCTACTCAAATCCTGCTTCGGGCTGCATGGCGTTAGCCTTGTGACCTCTGGCGTGGACACGCATCCTTGGCATTAGGGACTGTCACGCTCTCTCCCACCCTCCCCCTCCCCATCTATCTTCCCCCCTCTCATGCTGGCTGTGTACTGTGAATGTGGATGTGTTTCGTCTTGTTTTAAATGCCCTCTCTGTTTATAAAGAAATTGTTCATTCAGTTTAACCCAGCAGGTTGCAGGATTGCTTGTTATCACTACGACTACTTAATACTGGTTGTGTAGGTTGTTTTTATTTCTGGCTCTCATTAATGATAGGGTGATTACTAGCTTTGTGTTTGCGTCTATGTCTTTTTTCTTTATTCCTTCAAGATGAATTTCCAGATATAAAATTGAAAGTTCAACAAGTATACCTTTTTAAGCTTTTGACATCATGCCAAGTTTACCTTCCCAATATCCATGTTGAGAATTGCCCGCCCCTCTCCTGTCATTAGCATTGGGTTGTTGTTTTTTTTTTTTTTTTTAATTTTGGCCTCTTTTATTGATTGTTTGTTTGTTTGTTTTCATCCATCTTTATTCTCTAGTCGGTGTGGGCCTCCCATTGCAATGACCTCTCTCGTTGCAGAGCACTGGCTCTGGGCGCATACACTCCAGAGCGCTGGCTCGTAATTGGACACACCGATCCAGCCACTCCACGGCACGTGGGATCTTCCCGGACCAGGGATCAAACTGGTGTCCCTTGCATTGCAAGGGGATCTCTTTACCCACTGGACCACCAGAGAAGCCCGGGTTGATTCTTTTCATTCTTAGAGCTTTTCCAATAGCTTTAGCTTGTTCAGTTAATTAACAAAATTCAGTGTTTTTTTTTCTCCTTTGAAGTAGTTTTAAAAGTTTTACATTTTGTTCAAGAGTTAAACCAATGCTTTTTTTTCATGTTAGATGAGACGTGGACAAAGAAGATGGTTTATAAAGACAGTGTTTATTTGCTTAATTGTGAAACACTTCTAGCATGAATTGACATGTTTGACAGACGCACCAACAGATGTCGTCAATGCAGCATTTCAGTGTTACCACTGATACTGCATTGCATATGAGAGAAGCTGACGTTTGAGTATTGTTAAACCTTCAGCTTGGTTCATGAGAAGTGTATGCATCTGAATTGAAACTCCTTTAGTTTCTGCTTTAAAATGGATATAATGATTTGCTGCAGTTTTTTTTTTCAATTCAAATTCTCTTGCTCATACTGTGAGCAGTTTGGAAGATGAACCTCAGTCCTTTAAAATAATTTAATTTTAAAACTGAAATCAGAATTGACTGCATCTGATGATCTACCTAAACAAGTAATTTCTTTCCTTAATGCTCAATTCCAAATGGTAGTGAAATAAACTAAGGTAATTATTTGAAACTCTTATTTTCTCCAGACATAATTATGTATTAGATGATGTCGGGATTAAAGGCAAAAATACTGCATTTTGGATATATATCCCTGCCTTGTACCAGACTTTGAAAGTAAAATAAAATAAAATTTCTGAGATTTGAGGCTTCCTTAACAAAAGCACTTCTTTCTTTAGGCTTGGGATCTGGTAAGAAAGGTTTTCCACTCTTTCTTTATTATTGAATGGTGTGAAAATCATCAAAAGAGGGAAGATTTTCGGACTTTAAAATATTTAATATTAGTGTGCTGGTACATTGCCTAGGGTACTTTTAATAAGATTCATAGTAAAGAATATAAAGCTTTTGTTATTAACCATTTACCCTTCCAGGCCATAAATATTCAAAACTATTGCATGTATAAGAAAGAGATTCTCATTTTCCTACTTAGGGTCAGTTTTAGTCTCATTTTAATCATTGAGAAATTCTTTCCCAAACAACTGGATACTGTGTTGATAGTGTTCTTATCTTGTCCAGCCCTTTGACTTAAATAGGAAGGCTGCAGTTTCCCACTGTATACTGGGCATTTTTTGCTTTGTCTTTATAGAAAAGTGTGATCTGATAGACTGCTGCTTTGTAATGTAGTAGGAACCTGCCAGATGATGAGCAGAGCACATATTCTCTACTGCCCCTCTCATCTGTTAAAAGAAAAAAATTTCCATAGACAATGTACTGACCTAGTAGGCTTTTATTCAGTGTTACCACTGATAACTGCATTGCAATGCAGCATTTCAGTGTTACCACTGATACTGCATTGCATATGAGAGAAGCTGACGTTTGAGTATTGTTAAACCTTCAGCTTGGTTCATGAGAAGTGTATGCATCTGAATTGAAACTCCTTTAGTTTCTGCTTTAAAATGGATATAATGATTTGCTGCAGTTTTTTTTTTCAATTCAAATTCTCTTGCTCATACTGTGAGCAGTTTGGAAGATGAACCTCAGTCCTTTAAAATAATTTAATTTTAAAACTGAAATCAGAATTGACTGCATCTGATGATCTACCTAAACAAGTAATTTCTTTCCTTAATGCTCAATTCCAAATGGTAGTGAAATAAACTAAGGTAATTATTTGAAACTCTTATTTTCTCCAGACATAATTATGTATTAGATGATGTCGGGATTAAAGGCAAAAATACTGCATTTTGGATATATATCCCTGCCTTGTACCAGACTTTGAAAGTAAAATAAAATAAAATTTCTGAGATTTGAGGCTTCCTTAACAAAAGCACTTCTTTCTTTAGGCTTGGGATCTGGTAAGAAAGGTTTTCCACTCTTTCTTTATTATTGAATGGTGTGAAAATCATCAAAAAAGAGGGAAGATTTTCGGACTTTAAAATATTTAATATTAGTGTGCTGGTACATTGCCTAGGGTACTTTTAATAAGATTCATAGTAAAGAATATAAAGCTTTTGTTATTAACCATTTACCCTTCCAGGCCATAAATATTCAAAACTATTGCATGTATAAGAAAGAGATTCTCATTTTCCTACTTAGGGTCAGTTTTTAGTCTCATTTTTAATCATTGAGAAATTCTTTCCCAAACAACTGGATACTGTGTTGATAGTGTTCTTATCTTGTCCAGCCCTTTGACTTAAATAGGAAGGCTGCAGTTTCCCACTGTATACTGGGCATTTTTTGCTTTGTCTTTATAGAAAAGTGTGATCTGATAGACTGCTGCTTTGTAATGTAGTAGGAACCTGCCAGATGATGAGCAGAGCACATATTCTCTACTGCCCCTCTCATCTGTTAAAAGAAAAAAATTTCCATAGACAATGTACTGACCTAGTAGGCTTTTATTCAGTGATTCATTAATCAGGCAGCATTCAGTTTGCAGAGGGAAAGGAGCTCCAAAGAAGCTCTCAAAGATGAGAGATTTTTGTAAACCAAAGGGAATAGGAGCAAGGAAGGAAGCTATGCTGGGCATTCGCTGATTGATTAAAACAGGGTGACTTTGATTAAAACAGGGTGACTTTCCCAGAAAGTAGCAAAGGGGGACCTAAGAGCCTAGCCAGGTAATGTGTGCTGAGCAAGCAGGCACTAATTGGCTGATCTAAGCTTGCCTTTTCTGGAAGAGCCCAACATAGAAACAGTTAAGTTTTGGTTTGCTGACATGAGGTTTAGCCGGAGCCCCGTGGTTACTCTATCTTGGGCCCAACCTGGTCACTTTAACACATCAAAAATTACGTTGAAAGACAAAATACACCAACCACCCCCCCAAAAAATCATATTGTACCTGGAAATACTGGATCTGATAACTTGAGGAATACCTAGAAGAAAACAACAGATGAAATCAAACTGACAAATAACTAAGAACAGAGAACCACAGTCCAAACACCTTCAAAGGAAGCTCCTGCTGGGATAGCCCACTGCATCCCAGTGAAATTCCGGAGAAATTACAAACCGAGATTCAGTAAAAGGAAAAAACATGGGGCTCATGATCAGTGATAAATAGTGAATGTCTAAGAGGTGGACAGTTGGAACCAGTCCTGCCTCCTGTACACCCTGAGAGACTACCGGTGACAGCGTTTGTTCCCAGGAAACCTACTTCATAAATGAGGTGAGACATTTACTGGGCCCTGGGCGGCTTTTGTTATTAACCATTTACCCTTCCAGGCCATAAATATTCAAAACTATTGCATGTATAAGAAAGAGATTCTCATTTTCCTACTTAGGGTCAGTTTTAGTCTCATTTTAATCATTGAGAAATTCTTTCCCAAACAACTGGATACTGTGTTGATAGTGTTCTTATCTTGTCCAGCCCTTTGACTTAAATAGGAAGGCTGCAGTTTCCCACTGTATACTGGGCATTTTTTGCTTTGTCTTTATAGAAAAGTGTGATCTGATAGACTGCTGCTTTGTAATGTAGTAGGAACCTGCCAGATGATGAGCAGAGCACATATTCTCTACTGCCCCTCTCATCTGTTAAAAGAAAAAAATTTCCATAGACAATGTACTGACCTAGTAGGCTTTTATTCAGTGATTCATTAATCAGGCAGCATTCAGTTTGCAGAGGGAAAGGAGCTCCAAAGAAGCTCTCAAAGATGAGAGATTTTTGTAAACCAAAGGGAATAGGAGCAAGGAAGGAAGCTATGCTGGGCATTCGCTGATTGATTAAAACAGGGTGACTTTGATTAAAACAGGGTGACTTTCCCAGAAAGTAGCAAAGGGGGACCTAAGAGCCTAGCCAGGTAATGTGTGCTGAGCAAGCAGGCACTAATTGGCTGATCTAAGCTTGCCTTTTCTGGAAGAGCCCAACATAGAAACAGTTAAGTTTTGGTTTGCTGACATGAGGTTTAGCCGGAGCCCCGTGGTTACTCTATCTTGGGCCCAACCTGGTCACTTTAACACATCAAAAATTACGTTGAAAGACAAAATACACCAACCACCCCCCCAAAAAATCATATTGTACCTGGAAATACTGGATCTGATAACTTGAGGAATACCTAGAAGAAAACAACAGATGAAATCAAACTGACAAATAACTAAGAACAGAGAACCACAGTCCAAACACCTTCAAAGGAAGCTCCTGCTGGGATAGCCCACTGCATCCCAGTGAAATTCCGGAGAAATTACAAACCGAGATTCAGTAAAAGGAAAAAACATGGGGCTCATGATCAGTGATAAATAGTGAATGTCTAAGAGGTGGACAGTTGGAACCAGTCCTGCCTCCTGTACACCCTGAGAGACTACCGGTGACAGCGTTTGTTCCCAGGATAAAGCCCTGAGAAATACTTCATAAATGAGGTGAGACATTTACTGAGGATTTCTGCCATGACTGTGTCTTGGCTGTAGATCTTGGGATGGGCAGCATTTTCTCTGCAGGATGGAATAGTAAATATTTTCGTCTTTATGGGCTTTGTAATCTCTTTCCCAGCCACTCCTCTCTGCTAGGAAAGAAGCTATAGAAAATTTGTAAATGAACAGGCATGACTGAGTTCCAGTCAAGCTTTATTTATAAAAATAGGTGATGTACCGTATTTGGTCATTACCTGTAGTTTCCCAGACCCTGTTTTAGAGAAAGAAGTAGATCAGATGCTGAAGTAACTCAGTATCCCCACAATGACAGATGGAGATAACAGAAAATTGTTACCCATGTAGCCTGTGAGTCCGGTCTGATCTGTTAACCTGAGAGTTGCTTCTTTGAACAGATCAAACACTGACAAAAGTTCAAAGGAGAAGGTAAAACCAACAAAGGGATAGGCAAAAGAAATACTCCCCTATGAGAAAGATTCTTAGAAGACAGCACAACACTACATGTGATCCTATGCTAATATTTCAGTTGAAAATTAAATGGATGGTTTTCTGTGAACACTGTTTCTAAGGTTGATTCAAAATGACATAGAAAACTTGAAGAGACCAGTAACCAGAGAAATAATAGAAATGGTAATTAAGTTAAAATTTGAATTTAAATATATATACCTTATAAGTAGGGTACTATTCCAATGGTTCTGTCAGGCATTTTAAGAACAGATTAATACCATGTTATTTATATCAGCTGTTCTGGAGTTTATAAACAGATACAAAGATATTAAAAATCATTTTATAAAGTTCTAATAAACTTAATAAAAAACCCAGCGATAATGAAGTATAAGAGAAAATTCTGTTGGCTAGTCTCATGAATGATCTTTTTTAGTATGGATTTTTCATTTTGCACTATAGGGAGACGGTCCTTTGTGGGTTGCACATTTGATCCATCTTGTGAGCAGAGAGATTGACTTTCTTTGTTCTAGACTGTCTTTGCAAAGATACTTGGGTAGCAGACATGTTGCTCTATAGAATGGCTACAGGATTTCTTTGTTTTGAGTAGAAGTCCTTTGTCAGGACATGAATAGACTATTCGTTTATTAATGATACAATTTGTGAGTAAAATGTTTTAATTCTGAAATACTTTAGGATATCAGGTTTTTTCTTTTATGATTGATCCTTTTTAATGTCACATACAAGAAGTTCTTGCCTTTCTAAATGTCATGAGAATAGTTTCCTCTTTTCTTTCTAGGTGATTTATGGTTCTGGTTTTTCATTTAGATCTATGATCCGTTCATCTGTCCTTTTTCCTTTGAATTAACTTGGCACCTTGGTCAAAAGTCAGATGATTGTATTTGGCTTTTGTATTTTTGTATTTGGGCTTATTTCCAGACTCTCCTGTTCCATGATCTGTTACTCGGTCTCTCTGCCACATCCACGGTGCTAATTGCTGTAGCTTTATACTGTATCACCTGGAAATCAAGACATATGTATTCTCCAATTATATTATTTTTTTGATCAAAATTATTTAGGCTATTCTAGGCTCTTTTTATTTTTTTCTCTTTTTTTGCTGCCTCTATGGGGCTCGTGGGATCCTAGTTCCCTGTCTGTGCTCAGTTCTCAGTCATGTCTGACTCTCTGTGACCCCCATGGACCAGCGATTAAACCTGCACCCTTGGCAGTGAAAGGGCAATGAACCACCAGGGACACTGGACCACCGCAGAACTGCCTGTTTTTTTTTTTTTTTTTTTCCCTCCCCAAATAAAATGTACTATCATACGTGTTTTTTAAAAAGCCCATTAATCCTTTAGTCTAATTAAGTTTTAACTGGGATGACATTGAATATAAAAATATTGGGAGGAAGAATATCTCAGCAATGATGATTCTTAAAATCCAAAAACATGGGTACGCTGAGCAATGTTTTCTGTAGTTTTCAATGCAGAGGTCTTGTACATTCCTTGATAGATTTATGTTTAGATGGTCGATAGGTTTTGGTGCTATAGTCATGGTGTGCTATGCTGACTTGCTTCAGTCAGGTTCAACTGTGAACATGCTAAGTAATTTTCAAATTTTATTTTCTAAAGTTTGTGGCTGATGTATAGAAATAGATTGATATTTTAATATTCACCTTGACCTAATTTTGGGTAGCAGACATGTTGCTCTATAGAATGGCTACAGGATTTCTTTGTTTTGAGTAGAAGTCCTTTGTCAGGACATGAATAGACTATTCGTTTATTAATGATACAATTTGTGAGTAAAATGTTTTAATTCTGAAATACTTTAGGATATCAGGTTTTTTCTTTTATGATTGATCCTTTTTAATGTCACATACAAGAAGTTCTTGCCTTTCTAAATGTCATGAGAATAGTTTCCTCTTTTCTTTCTAGGTGATTTATGGTTCTGGTTTTTCATTTAGATCTATGATCCGTTCATCTGTCCTTTTTCCTTTGAATTAACTTGGCACCTTGGTCAAAAGTCAGATGATTGTATTTGGCTTTTGTATTTTTGTATTTGGGCTTATTTCCAGACTCTCCTGTTCCATGATCTGTTACTCGGTCTCTCTGCCACATCCACGGTGCTAATTGCTGTAGCTTTATACTGTATCACCTGGAAATCAAGACATATGTATTCTCCAATTATATTATTTTTTTGATCAAAATTATTTAGGCTATTCTAGGCTCTTTTTATTTTTTTCTCTTTTTTTGCTGCCTCTATGGGGCTCGTGGGATCCTAGTTCCCTGTCTGTGCTCAGTTCTCAGTCATGTCTGACTCTCTGTGACCCCCATGGACCAGCGATTAAACCTGCACCCTTGGCAGTGAAAGGGCAATGAACCACCAGGGACACTGGACCACCGCAGAACTGCCTGTTTTTTTTTTTTTTTTTTTCCATCTCCAAATAAAATGTACTATCATACGTGTATTTTAAAAAGCCCATTAATCCTTTAGTCTAATTAAGTTTTAACTGGGATGACATTGAATATAAAAATATTGGGAGGAAGAATATCTCAGCAATGATGATTCTTAAAATCCAAAAACATGGGTACGCTGAGCAATGTTTTCTGTAGTTTTCAATGCAGAGGTCTTGTACATTCCTTGATAGATTTATGTTTAGATGGTCGATAGGTTTTGGTGCTATAGTCATGGTGTGCTATGCTGACTTGCTTCAGTCAGGTTCAACTGTGAACATGCTAAGTAATTTTCAAATTTTATTTTCTAAAGTTTGTGGCTGATGTATAGAAATAGATTGATATTTTAATATTCACCTTGTGTCTTCAGACTTTTCCAAATTTGCTTACTAGTTTAGGGTTTTCTTCTTCTTATTCTTATTCTTTTTTTTTGGAGTTTTTTTTTTTTTTAATTTTTGGCCTCTTTTTATTGACTTTTTAAAATTTTATTTATTTTCAGGGCTTCCCTGGTGGTCCAGTGGGTAAGGACACCACCTTGCAGTGCAAGGGGCGCCGGTTCTGTCCCTGGCCTGGGAAGATCCCACGTGCCCTGGGGCGCCTGGACCAATGCATCTAACTACTGAGCCAGAGCTCCAGAGCGCATGCGCCCAGAGCTGATGCTCTGTGACAACAGAGGCCACCGCAATGGGAGGCCCACACAGGCCAAAGAAGAAAGATGGACGAAAATAGATAAATGAAAGACCAATACAAGTAGCCCCCTACCCCCCAATAAAAGAGGCAGAAGGAAAAGAAAAAAGTAAAATAAATAAATAAATAAATAAATTTTATTTATTTTCATCCATCTTTATTCTTCGGCCTGTGTGGGCCTCCCATTGCAGTGGCCTCTCTTGTTGCAGAGCACTAGCTCTGGGTACATGCACTCCAGAGCGCTGGTTTATAATTGGACACACCAGTCTAACTATTCTGTGGCATGTGGGATCTTCCTGGGCCAGGGATCAAACTGGTGTCCCTTGCACTGCAAGGCAGACCCTTTACCCACTGGACCACCAGGGAAGCCCTAGAGAATTTTTAAAGAAATTTTTTTTTTTAATTTTGGCCTCTTTTTTTTATTTATTTATTTTTCATCCATCTTTATTCTTCGACCTGTGTGGGCCTCCCATTGCAGTGGCCTCTCTTGTTGCAGAGCACTAGCTCTGGGTGCATGCACTCTACAGCACTAGCTCATAATTGGACACACCAGTCCAGCCGTTCCATTGCACGTGAGATCCTCTCAGGCCAGAGATCGAACTGGTGTCCCTGCACTGCAAGGTGGACTCTTTACTCACTGGACCACCAGGGAAGCCCAGGTTTTCTTTTTAATATAGTTCATAGGCTTTCTATGTGATGAATATACATAGCATCTATAAATAATGAAAATTTTACTTCTGGTCTTCCATTCTTTTTTGTCCTTTGTTTCCTTCCCTTGAGTTACTCAGTTGGCTAGGACTTCCAGTACAATGGTGAAAACAAAGTTATGAGGGCAGACAGTCCTGGCCTCTTTCCAGTCTTAGGGAAGAACAATGTTTTAAGTATAATAGTCCTAGATTTTTGTAGACGACCTTTCTCAAATAGAGGAAGATGCCTTCCACTGTATACCAAGACTTTATCTTGAAGGGGTGTTGACATTTTTCAAATGAGCTAGGATACCCTTGTGGCTTATCTCTTTTATTCTGTTACTAAGTTGAGTTTTTTTAATGTGAAGCCCACTTCTGTTGTTTATGAAGTATTACCATTTATCAATGTGTCTATTTTGGGGAGGGATTCTATTTGCTAATATTTTGTCCAGGAATTCTGCATGTATGTTCATAAGGGACATATATCTGTATTTTTCTTTTATTATAATATCTTTGCTGGTTTGGGGAGTAGTATTATACTCCTTAAAGGGAACTGGAAGGTACTGTACTCTCATGCATTATTTTGTAACAGTGTGTGTGATAGAAATCTCTGGTGTTGTCTCTGGGCCTGGGGTTTTCTTTGTGGAACACACTTTGTATATGAAATATATGTATATGTATCTTATTTATTTGGCTGCGCTGGGGCTTAGTTGCAGCATGTGGTAATTGTCTGTCTTTGTTGGAGCACATGGGATCTTCAGTTGCGACATGTGGGACCCAGCTCCCTGTCCAGGGATTGAACTCAGGACCCCTGCTTTGGGAGCTTATAGTCTTAACCACTGGACAACCAGGAAAGTCCCCTGGAACACACTTTTTAGTTGATTTCTATTAGATGCATGCTGTTCTGTAGCTTTCTTCTTTTCTTGTGTCAGTTTTGTTTTTCAAGGTACTTACCCATGTGTATCTAGGTCCAGGTCTGGCAGTTACAGCCGTCTGACCACATCCCCCCTGGTGTGTGTGTGTGTTTGGCTGTGTTCGTGCTTCACTGGCCTTGTCAGTGGTGATGCTGCAGTGGAGACCAGGTGGCCTCAAAGCCTGGAACCTTTATTATCTGCCTTTTTTCAGAAGGTTCTTCCACCCAGAGCTACGTTTTCAGACTTACTCCTGTGAGTTGGTCGTCCTGTGCTGACCTGATCCTTAGCATGTTTGGAGGGTCTAGCTTCATGCCCCACTTTCATCCCAGGTTCTTGATTTGTGTTTTCTCTATTTTGTTTGTAATCAGACTTCCTATGTGTCTATCAATTTTATGTACGTTTTCAAAAAACTAATCTTTGTTGATTTTCTCTATTGTTTGTTTTGTGATATTTCACTGATTTCTGTTTTACGTTGATTACTTCTTTTCATCTACTTACTTTGATTGTAATTGTCTCCCTTTTTTTTAAGTTTCTTAAGGTATGAGTTTATATTATCAATTTTTACACCTTTTTCTTTTCCTATATAAGCATCTGAAAGGAACCTGAAAACCTGATGAAGATTATCTTCTAGAAACTTAGAAAATCATACTTGATGGTAAAACATTTACATCATCTCCACTCATGTCAGGGACAAGGTAATTACCTCACTGTCTCTGACAGTCATTGCTCCATATTGTGCTGGTTTTCATGATATGGTTGAAGGAAACAAACACTGCAAAGGAAGGTGGTGACTGGGATTCCGCAGACCTGATAGCATCAGAGAGCGTGGGACCTGGTCTCTCAGGCACTTTTCTTTGTTCTAGGTGGAATGGAAATCCCTTGTTACTGGCACTGCTAAAGGTAAAGTATTGGTGGGTGTCAGGATTAGAGATCCTTGTTGCTCTTGTGAAGAGACAGGAAATTTTTAGGATGAACTCAGGACCCTGCTTTGGGAGCTTATAGTCTTAACCACTGGACAACCAGGAAAGTCCCCTGGAACACACTTTTTAGTTGATTTCTATTAGATGCATGCTGTTCTGTAGCTTTCTTCTTTTCTTGTGTCAGTTTTGTTTTCAAGGTACTTACCCATGTGTATCTAGGTCCAGGTCTGGCAGTTACAGCCGTCTGACCACATCCCCCCTGGTGTGTGTGTGTGTTTGGCTGTGTTCGTGCTTCACTGGCCTTGTCAGTGGTGATGCTGCAGTGGAGACCAGGTGGCCTCAAAGCCTGGAACCTTTATTATCTGCCTTTTTTCAGAAGGTTCTTCCACCCAGAGCTACGTTTTCAGACTTACTCCTGTGAGTTGGTCGTCCTGTGCTGACCTGATCCTTAGCATGTTTGGAGGGTCTAGCTTCATGCCCCACTTTCATCCCAGGTTCTTGATTTGTGTTTTCTCTATTTTGTTTGTAATCAGACTTCCTATGTGTCTATCAATTTTATGTACGTTTTCAAAAAACTAATCTTTGTTGATTTTCTCTATTGTTTGTTTTGTGATATTTCACTGATTTCTGTTTTACGTTGATTACTTCTTTTCATCTACTTACTTTGATTGTAATTGTCTCCCTTTTTTTTAAGTTTCTTAAGGTATGAGTTTATATTATCAATTTTTACACCTTTTTCTTTTCCTATATAAGCATCTGAAAGGAACCTGAAAACCTGATGAAGATTATCTTCTAGAAACTTAGAAAATCATACTTGATGGTAAAACATTTACATCATCTCCACTCATGTCAGGGACAAGGTAATTACCTCACTGTCTCTGACAGTCATTGCTCCATATTGTGCTGGTTTTCATGATATGGTTGAAGGAAACAAACACTGCAAAGGAAGGTGGTGACTGGGATTCCGCAGACCTGATAGCATCAGAGAGCGTGGGACCTGGTCTCTCAGGCACTTTTCTTTGTTCTAGGTGGAATGGAAATCCCTTGTTACTGGCACTGCTAAAGGTAAAGTATTGGTGGGTGTCAGGATTAGAGATCCTTGTTGCTCTTGTGAAGAGACAGAGAGAACATTATTTCTGTGTTTGTCAGCTGGAAGGAGCTTTGAGGATTCTGGTAACTGCCTCCCAAAGTGATATAGTTGTTACCTAGTGATATTCACTTCAGCCTGCCGAGCTGAGGACTTAGAAGCTCCAGACCACAATGTTTCTACAGAAGGGCTCTTGCAGCTTCTTTGC
The DNA here is from genome assembly GCA_022376925.1 of Tragulus kanchil. Lineage (NCBI taxonomy): Eukaryota > Metazoa > Chordata > Mammalia > Artiodactyla > Tragulidae > Tragulus > Tragulus kanchil. The sequence continues at coordinate 106,066,861 of JAIOJX010000030.1, read as the reverse complement.
TGCTATGGGTTGGGTGGGCCTACATTGGGAAGTCTGCTGCTGCTTTGACAGCTGGTAATACTGCATTGTTTCTGCTGCTCTGAGGAAAATGTGCCCACTGGGTTGCCTTGTGTGTACCTGCATATTTAGGGATGTGGCTCTTTCAGTTGACGTATACAGCCACTTGATACCCCACTGGGTAAGGACAAAGCTGAGAATCAGCTCCCGTCATGTATCAGGAGCCAGCCCTTCTCTTCGACCTTGAGTAAGTTACTGTCTACGCCTGACACCTTCCTTCCTGGTGAACTCACTATCATCCCGCCAAACCAGCTGGCCCTCTTTGGAAGGACATGTGATATCTTAGACATTTGTAACGTATAAACCTCAGTAATCAAGAATCATGTCTCTTGGGAATTGTTTCCGTGTTTATCTAAATACGAGAATTTACAGGCGGTGGGGGATGCCTAGTGACCTTTTCCACTCACCAGAATCATAAGAGGTTGACTCTTTAAGGTCAGGGTGTTCTATCAGTGAGTATGTTATCCACATAGGAAAGTTTTGAGTTTATAAAAATACACTAAAATCCTAGAATCGATCATGGACTTAATCCTGGCTCCACTATTTATAACTGTATGATCTTGGGAAAATCACCTTGTATTCTCATATATAAAATTAGGATAATAATAGAACCTTCCCTATAGGCTTGGTGTAATGACTAAATTAGAAAGATGTGAATAAATATATGTATATACACACAGATATTATATACACATATGATGTATATACATATACAAGCACATGTGCAATGGTTGTTAGATATGTTAGATAGTAAGTGCTCAATAAACATTAGTTCTCATTATCTCTGATGCCAGCAGAGAGGAACTAGATCAGTCACAATAGGGCTGACGCTCTGCCCTGTGAGCATCCCCTTGATATACGGGAAGGATGGCCTTTGATTCTCTAGAGCCAAATCTCCATCTGTGTTCTGAGTGGCTTCTGCAGGATGTCCCCGTCTGCCTTTTCTGCTGTGTGTTCAGATTCTTACACTGGCTCATTACCATGAGCATGTAAACATTCCCAAGTCTCTCTTGTTGCTTAAAATCAATACGACCACCAAAAAGTACACCTCAATGTCACACCTGCTTCCATTTCCTGCTCTATTGCTAGAATTTTTATTACAGCCAAGTTTCTTGAACTAAATACTTATATTTACTCATTCCCTTTTTTCGTCTTCATCTCTCTCGACCCATTTCTAACTACTTGACTGAGTCTTTTTCTAAGTTTTTAATGTTATAAATACTGCTTTATTTTCAAATTCTCTCTTCCCTTTATATTTGTCTTTCTCTATTTTTCACATTGATACCCCACTGGGTAAGGACAAAGCTGAGAATCAGCTCCGTCATGTATCAGGAGCCAGTCCACCTATTTCCCAATCCCGGCCAAACCCAAAGCTGGCCCTCTTTGGAAGGACATGTGATATCTTAGACATTTGTAACGTATAAACCTCAGTAATCAAGAATCATGTCTCTTGGGAATTGTTTCCGTGTTTATCTAAATACGAGAATTTACAGGCGGTGGGGGATGCCTAGTGACCTTTTCCACTCACCAGAATCATAAGAGGTTGACTCTTTAAGGTCAGGGTGTTCTATCAGTGAGTATGTTATCCACATAGGAAAGTTTTGAGTTTATAAAAATACACTAAAATCCTAGAATCGATCATGGACTTAATCCTGGCTCCACTATTTATAACTGTATGATCTTGGGAAAATCACCTTGTATTCTCATATATAAAATTAGGATAATAATAGAACCTTCCCTATAGGCTTGGTGTAATGACTAAATTAGAAAGATGTGAATAAATATATGTATATACACACAGATATTATATACACATATGATGTATATACATATACAAGCACATGTGCAATGGTTGTTAGATATGTTAGATAGTAAGTGCTCAATAAACATTAGTTCTCATTATCTCTGATGCCAGCAGAGAGGAACTAGATCAGTCACAATAGGGCTGACGCTCTGCCCTGTGAGCATCCCCTTGATATACGGGAAGGATGGCCTTTGATTCTCTAGAGCCAAATCTCCATCTGTGTTCTGAGTGGCTTCTGCAGGATGTCCCCGTCTGCCTTTTCTGCTGTGTGTTCAGATTCTTACACTGGCTCATTACCATGAGCATGTAAACATTCCCAAGTCTCTCTTGTTGCTTAAAATCAATACGACCACCAAAAAGTACACCTCAATGTCACACCTGCTTCCATTTCCTGCTCTATTGCTAGAATTTTTATTACAGCCAAGTTTCTTGAACTAAATACTTATATTTACTCATTCCCTTTTTTCGTCTTCATCTCTCTCGACCCATTTCTAACTACTTGACTGAGTCTTTTTCTAAGTTTTTAATGTTATAAATACTGCTTTATTTTCAAATTCTCTCTTCCCTTTATATTTGTCTTTATTTGAATTCTATTTTTCCATCTACTTCTTGAGTTACTCTTCAGTTTTCTTAACTTGCTCCTCTCCCTCTCACTGCCCCTTAGTTGTTCCTTGTGGCTTTAACTTAGATCTTTTTTTTTGTTTGCTTGATCACATCACATAACCTTGGCTAATCTCATCTACCTTTATGGCTGCTCAGTTTCTGTTGTAATATGCTGAGGACTTTGACCTTCAGCTCAGACCCTTCTCTTGAAGCGAGGTAAGAGGCATATTGGACTTGTCCTTTGGAAGTTTGACAGGCACATCCAGCCTAGAACATTCAAAATATATTTACCTTCTCAACCTTAATCATATTTATTCTTTAGGTCTCAGCATAAATACCCTTTCCTCCAAAATGTCTTTCCAAACCCTTGATTAAGCAAGGTCCTATTTCTGTCTGCTGTCACGGTGCTTTGTACTTCCCCTAGCAAAGCAATTCCTCAGGCTTTCCAGGCAGCACTAGTGGTAAATAACCTGCCTGCCAATGCAGGAGACATAAGAGATGCAGGGTTGAACCCTGGGTCTGAAAGATCCCCTACAGGAGGGCATGGCAACGCAATCCAGTCTTCACGCCTGGAGAATTCCATGGACAGAGGAGCCTGGTGGGCTACCAGGTCAACAGAGATGGACATGACTGAAGCACCTTAACACACATGCACACACATCTGTATTCCTCATTGGCCTCTAAGCTCTGGAAGCATTAACCACATTAGTATGGTTGTGTGAATGAGAGAAGAAAGTGTCATAGTGGAGTGTATTATTGTTGTTAATTTCTTCCTTCATTTATTCATGAGTGTCCACTGAATAGTCTCTCTTGTTGCTTAAAATCAATACGACCACCAAAAAGTACACCTCAATGTCACACCTGCTTCCATTTCCTGCTCTATTGCTAGAATTTTTATTACAGCCAAGTTTCTTGAACTAAATACTTATATTTACTCATTCCCTTTTTTCGTCTTCATCTCTCTCGACCCATTTCTAACTACTTGACTGAGTCTTTTTCTAAGTTTTTAATGTTATAAATACTGCTTTATTTTCAAATTCTCTCTTCCCTTTATATTTGTCTTTATTTGAATTCTATTTTTCCATCTACTTCTTGAGTTACTCTTCAGTTTTCTTAACTTGCTCCTCTCCCTCTCACTGCCCCTTAGTTGTTCCTTGTGGCTTTAACTTAGATCTTTTTTTTTGTTTGCTTGATCACATCACATAACCTTGGCTAATCTCATCTACCTTTATGGCTGCTCAGTTTCTGTTGTAATATGCTGAGGACTTTGACCTTCAGCTCAGACCCTTCTCTTGAAGCGAGGTAAGAGGCATATTGGACTTGTCCTTTGGAAGTTTGACAGGCACATCCAGCCTAGAACATTCAAAATATATTTACCTTCTCAACCTTAATCATATTTATTCTTTAGGTCTCAGCATAAATACCCTTTCCTCCAAAATGTCTTTCCAAACCCTTGATTAAGCAAGGTCCTATTTCTGTCTGCTGTCACGGTGCTTTGTACTTCCCCTAGCAAAGCAATTCCTCAGGCTTTCCAGGCAGCACTAGTGGTAAATAACCTGCCTGCCAATGCAGGAGACATAAGAGATGCAGGGTTGAACCCTGGGTCTGAAAGATCCCCTACAGGAGGGCATGGCAACGCAATCCAGTCTTCACGCCTGGAGAATTCCATGGACAGAGGAGCCTGGTGGGCTACCAGGTCAACAGAGATGGACATGACTGAAGCACCTTAACACACATGCACACACATCTGTATTCCTCATTGGCCTCTAAGCTCTGGAAGCATTAACCACATTAGTATGGTTGTGTGAATGAGAGAAGAAAGTGTCATAGTGGAGTGTATTATTGTTGTTAATTTCTTCCTTCATTTATTCATGAGTGTCCACTGAACTCATGCTTTGTGCTGGCCACTGTGCTACGTGCAGGAATATAGTGCTGAATAAGATAGATAAGGACCTTGATCCTTGAGAACTTACAGTCAAGTGGAGGAAAGAAACAGTAAACAATGTAATAAATAAGTGAATGGTAACATATTAGTAAGTACCATGAAGAAGTTAAAACTAGGAATATGTAGAATATGGGCTTCCCTGTGGCTCATATGGTAAAGAATCTGCCTGCGATGCAGGAGATATGGTTTCAATCCCTGTGTTGGGAAGATTTCCTGGAGAAGGGAATGGCTGCCTACTCCAATATTTTTGCCTGCAGAATACCATGCAGAGAGGAGCCTGGTAGGCTGCAGTCCATGGGGATCCCAAAGAGTCAGACATGATAGAGCCACCAACACTTTGACTTTCATGTAGCATAATTAGGGAGGGGGAAATAGGATGGCCAGGCAAGGCTGATCTGAAGAGGTGAAGTTGAACTAAGATTTGAATGATGAGGGGAAGCCAACTGTACACAGATCAGAGAGGAAAGTGACTCCAGGCAGTTGAAATGGCCTCTGTAGCCTTGAAGCAGATGTGATGGAGAAACAAAGAGAATGCCAGGATGGTTGGAATAATGTCAGGTGGGAAAGGAGTGCTGGGAACTCACGGAAGGCTTTGTGCTCATGGTTAGGAGTTTGGATTGTACATAAAGCTGGGCTTCTCTCTGATTTAGGATATGCTATACATATGCTTCAACTAAACAAGGTGTACCAGGAAAACAGCCTCTTGAGTTTTAGAGGGATGTTTTTGGCTTGAGGCAAGCAGTCTTGATCTAATAGAAAATCATGTGACCTTTCTTTGCTCAAGAGGAAGAATAAGTGCTGATTATATGATAAAATATGATTTCTTAAAAGCAGCCAAGGAATATTTTATGTGTGGTCACAGACCATAAACTTGTATGGAGTTACAAGTTTGACTAAATGGTAATTGCTGCCTGCTGCCACTGTGCAAATGATGGACATTTTATAGCTACTATTTGTGTGTGCATGGGTACAGAATTTTATTACTTACAGAAGAACATCATTGGGAAAGTTTAATCCTGAGACAATATAAGATCCCCCATATTTTATGATGATTTATTATTTTTGGCTGGACTGGGCCTTCGTTGCTGCACATGGACTTTCTCTAGCTGCAACAAGTGGGGGCTGTTCTCTGGTTGTGTTGTGTGGGCTTCTCATTCTGGTGGCTTTTCTTGTTGCAGAGCATGACTCTAGGGCCCATGGGCATCAGTAGTTGTGGCATGTGGGCTCAATATTTGTGGCACATGGACTTAGTTGCCCTGCAGCATGGGGAATCTTCCTGGACTGGGGGTCAAACCCATGTCTGCTGCATTGGCAGACAAATTCTTAATGACTGGACCACCAGGGGAGTCTTGCATAATGTTCACTAGCTGTATTTTTAATCATCTGTCACCTGACTGAACTTCTGCAGAAAAAAAGAAATTAGTAATGGAGAAATCACACAGACATTCAGACAAGACAGTGCTTGTGAAAGCACTTGAAATAAAAAATATTCTTAAGAGACATAAAGTATTATTTCTGTTGTGTTAACCATCTCTTTCTAACCAAATTCTGATACAGGTATAATATTCAAGACTCTAAAGACTGTATATCTTGACCAAGATGGGAAAATATCCAATGCCAAAGTATCTTTTTGCTAACTAAGATGTGTATAAATTTTGCTGAGAAACTTACCAGTGTGTAGACTCTTACTCTTCCTTCACTCATCTCCTCAGAAGGCATGCATGGAGCACCTGCTTTTCAACAGCTGCCTCTCCCGTGGCTCTGGGAACAAAGGTCTCAACTAGGCAGACCTAGACCTTGCTCTCATGGAACCTGAAATCTAAGCATGATGTGCACTGAGCGTGGCGGACCTGAAATGAAAACCGCCTCTGCTTTTGCTACCAGTAACTACATTTTATCCATGTAGAGTATTAAAAGTGGATTAATGCTGTGAGGTTCACTCTCTCAAGTACATGTTTTCTTATTCCTTTGAACCAGCTCTTCATTGTGCTTGATTTTTAGTCTTTCTGGAATGCTTTTTGTATAACCACCGCTTCTCTAACTTGAAAGTGGTGGGTGGGTTGGTCTTGTGGAGCCTGATCTAGGGAGTCTGTGTGATGTGATCAGTAAGAACTCAGGCTCTGAAGTCAGATTGTCTGGGCTTGAATTTGCCCTGCCCTGTGTGGCGAGTGCGGTTAATATGCCTGCGAGTCGGGCTTCCATGGAGGTCCAGTGGGTAAAGAGTCCGCCTTGCACTGCAAGGGGCACCAGTTTGACCCCTGACCCAGGAAGATCCCACATGCCGCAGAGCAGATGGACTGGTGTGTCCAATTATGAGCCAGCGCTTTGGAGCACATGTGCCCAGAGCTGGTCCTCTGCAATGGGAGAGGCCAGTGCAATGAGAGGCCCACACAGGCCAAAGAATAAAGATGGATGTAAATAAATAAATTTAAAACAATAAAAGAGGCAAAATTTTTAAAAAATGCCTGTGAGTCATTTTTCGCATCGTAGAATAAATTTTAAATTTAAAAAACAATAAAGGCTTTTTAAACCTGACTGAACTTCTGCAGAAAAAAAGAAATTAGTAATGGAGAAATCACACAGACATTCAGACAAGACAGTGCTTGTGAAAGCACTTGAAATAAAAAATATTCTTAAGAGACATAAAGTATTATTTCTGTTGTGTTAACCATCTCTTTCTAACCAAATTCTGATACAGGTATAATATTCAAGACTCTAAAGACTGTATATCTTGACCAAGATGGGAAAATATCCAATGCCAAAGTATCTTTTTGCTAACTAAGATGTGTATAAATTTTGCTGAGAAACTTACCAGTGTGTAGACTCTTACTCTTCCTTCACTCATCTCCTCAGAAGGCATGCATGGAGCACCTGCTTTTCAACAGCTGCCTCTCCCGTGGCTCTGGGAACAAAGGTCTCAACTAGGCAGACCTAGACCTTGCTCTCATGGAACCTGAAATCTAAGCATGATGTGCACTGAGCGTGGCGGACCTGAAATGAAAACCGCCTCTGCTTTTGCTACCAGTAACTACATTTTATCCATGTAGAGTATTAAAAGTGGATTAATGCTGTGAGGTTCACTCTCTCAAGTACATGTTTTCTTATTCCTTTGAACCAGCTCTTCATTGTGCTTGATTTTTAGTCTTTCTGGAATGCTTTTTGTATAACCACCGCTTCTCTAACTTGAAAGTGGTGGGTGGGTTGGTCTTGTGGAGCCTGATCTAGGGAGTCTGTGTGATGTGATCAGTAAGAACTCAGGCTCTGAAGTCAGATTGTCTGGGCTTGAATTTGCCCTGCCCTGTGTGGCGAGTGCGGTTAATATGCCTGCGAGTCGGGCTTCCATGGAGGTCCAGTGGGTAAAGAGTCCGCCTTGCACTGCAAGGGGCACCAGTTTGACCCCTGACCCAGGAAGATCCCACATGCCGCAGAGCAGATGGACTGGTGTGTCCAATTATGAGCCAGCGCTTTGGAGCACATGTGCCCAGAGCTGGTCCTCTGCAATGGGAGAGGCCAGTGCAATGAGAGGCCCACACAGGCCAAAGAATAAAGATGGATGTAAATAAATAAATTTAAAAAACAATAAAAGAGGCAAAAATTTTTAAAAAAAATGCCTGTGAGTCATTTTTCGCATCTGCAAGATGAGAATAATAGATTTCTGTGAAGATTAAGTGAAATGATACAGGCAATAACCCTAGTTAGTGCCTGGCACAACGCACACCCTGATTTAACATGAATCATGCATGTCATGGTTACTGTTTTCCTTCCTGCCTGCCTTCTCCATGTGTGCGGTAGTTATAGAACCTTCTCCAGGTTAGCTGCATGGCAGCCTCAGAGCAGGCTGCATTGTTTGGTGTTTTCTGGAATGTGGTAGTAGTGCTATAGGGAATATGCTTTTGGCAGTAGGTGTGACTGAGAGCCTTTGATGAGATGATATATTCACCTGCAAGCAGTTCTTTCAGGATCTCACAGTTTGTCATTGACTGTCCTTGGCAGAACTATAAAGGGAAGGGGACAGTATTGGGCTATAAAATGCTACCCTTGAATAGCACAGTTTTTTGTAGTTTTTGCTGTTGTTAATGTTTTATGCAAATAAGCATGCTAGCAAAATGACCGCCTAAGAGAGTATCCTTCACACCTTTCTGACCACAATGAACGGTAAGAAATAGTTTACACACATCTGTATACACTCCAGTATGAAACTGAAATAAACTTTCACAAAACAATGCATATTATTACTATAGTGCATCATTTTTCTTTCTTTCTAGCTCATGTTATTTCATTCCTTTCCATCTTAGGAAGAGAGACCAGTATTTTGAAAACTTTTGATCTCAGAAATTGGTGGACAGGACAATTCTTCTTCAGATAAAATAGAGTTATGAATAACAGTTAAGTGAAATAGTCTTCAGCCACCCATTTGAAATCTTTTCTCAGTAATCATCCTGTATTCCACACAAAAACACACAAAAACTAAAACCAATACAAAAAAGCACTTCATACTTAATTCTTACTATGCTTTGAAAGAAGTTGGCTCAGTTTGACCTTTTAAAATATTATAGCCATTTTTATTCCAGCAGAGTTGTGGACTAGGCCACGGCTACATGGGGGTCAGTTCAGTGCAGCCATATGACTGTGCTCTGCCTCTGGCTTTGTTATTACCTGCGGGTTGACCTGTCTTCTCAGAGTCTCAGCTCAGGAGGCAGGGGGCAGTAATAATATTTATTTTGTTTAAATTACCTTTTAAATCCCTTCTTCTGGTTTCTACTCCTAGGATTGTCTGAGAGCCAGATGAGACAATGTATTTGAAATAGTTTTGTAAACTAAAGGGCTGTTTATAAAGACTGTTGAGCTATAAGATTCTGTGTTTGTAACTCTTATCTCCTTAAAAAAATTCCTTCTAGATTTCTCAGCTGAATGCACTGATTGCACTTCTTCTGGGAGAACTTCTACCTGGAGATAGGCAGAAGATCATGACAATTTGTACTATCGATGTCCATGCCAGAGATGTGGTGGCAAAACTTATTTCTCAGAAGGCAAGTTGTAGAAATTTCATGTATTTTTTTGTTTTTTTTTCTAAAAGTGATGTTTATTGTCAAAAGTACTTCTAAGAAAGTAATTTTTTTAAGTTGGTATTTTAAAATTGGTCCTAAGAACTTGGTTGTGCTTACTTTGGGTACATTTTGTATGGGTTAGCAAATATATTATCCTCGTAAGAGTCACCCCAAATGATATCCCAAAAGGGTTTGGCCACATCGGGAGCCTCTAATCCAGGTCATCCAATAATTAAGTCAGGATGGAAGAACCACAAGAACTCATGTGTTCATTTCCTTGTCTTCTGTGTGGCTTCTCTGTACATGACCATCTTGGTCCATTGGCCTGTGGTAACCACCTCTGTGGCTTATCCAGCCAATAGCGGTAAGACTATAGTACACTTCAGTCTTCTCTGTGTGCCTTTGATTATTTTCCTTTTGAAGAAAGAGAAATGTTGGTCACCCCTTGTCTTTTCCGTTCAAAGTTAAATTACTTTTTTCCCCCATCATGCCTCTTATAGTTTTTTATATTTATTTTCATCCATCTTTTATTCTTTGACCTGTTTGGATCTCCCATTGCAGTGGCCTCTCATGTTGCAGAGCACCGGCTCCAGGTGCACGCACTCTAGAGTGCTGGCTCACAGTTGGACACATCGCTCCAGCTGCTGTGTGGCATGGGGGATCTTCCTGGGCCTAGGATTGAACCAGTGCTCCTTGCAATGCAAGGCGGACTGTCTACCCACTGGGCCACCAGGGAAGCCCTCAAAGCTAAATTACTTTTATAAAGAAGTTACTTTCTTTTACCTTCTTGCCTTATTTTTTAAAAGTTCACGTGTCTCTTAGATAGCTGCAGTGTTTAATGAGGAAGGAGAATTGCTCACCTTTTCTTCTAAATACACTCATGTTTAAAATGTCAGAAGTATGATCGTTTAGTGCACAAAACTGACATACCATGCCCATAATCTACTTCCAAATTTCTTTTTTTTTTTTTGAAGGTAGTAATTCCTTTCACAATTTAAGAGTATGCTTATATTGTGAGATGTTTTCTGTTGTTCTTTTAGCTCATTCTCAATTTATTAAAATCAAAGTGAATTTTAGTACTCTTCACAAAGTACGAGCAAATGCTTCCTCGTGTGAACGGGGCGGGGACACTACTTGATCTAAATTAAGGACCTTTAGCAAATAATGTTTAAATGCTAATCCAAAACTTATCCTTGTAGAGTACTCTTACCAAGTGTTCTCATTTTGATGATAAGCCATTGAAAACAACTCTTTGAATATGGCCTTGCATATTTTATTATGTTTTATCAGTGGTGATTTGCTTGCAGCAGGATAAATTTTGATTTAAAATGTGTTAGTTTGTACTTAAAGAGATACAGAGTTTGTCCAATTCCTGCTCATTTGGTGTGCATAAATATGCAATGCTGAGACTCAGGTAGACAGCAGACAAGGAGGAGGTAATAATTTTGGTAACTAAGTGGTTCTTTGGAAATTCTTGGGTCACATTGGATCTTGAAAGACAGTGGAATTATTTTTTTTTGACTGGAAAAGAATGGATGAAATTGACTAAGATAAGAAATAATATCAATGAAAAAAAGTACTGCTGTTTGGCTGAGTGAAAAATGAAGTGGAAATCTCTAATAAACGTAGAACAGCTTTAGAATGGACTTGGTTGAAACTGTAGTTTATTTATATATACTCTGACATGCGAAATGAGTGCCCCAGGGCGTCTACGCCTAGTGTGGGACCATCCCCAGTGGGGAATCTTCCTGGGCCTAGGATTGAACCAGTGCTCCTTGCAATGCAAGGCGGACTGTCTACCCACTGGGCCACCAGGGAAGCCCTCAAAGCTAAATTACTTTTATAAAGAAGTTACTTTCTTTTACCTTCTTGCCTTATTTTTTAAAAGTTCACGTGTCTCTTAGATAGCTGCAGTGTTTAATGAGGAAGGAGAATTGCTCACCTTTTCTTCTAAATACACTCATGTTTAAAATGTCAGAAGTATGATCGTTTAGTGCACAAAACTGACATACCATGCCCATAATCTACTTCCAAATTTCTTTTTTTTTTTTTGAAGGTAGTAATTCCTTTCACAATTTAAGAGTATGCTTATATTGTGAGATGTTTTCTGTTGTTCTTTTAGCTCATTCTCAATTTATTAAAATCAAAGTGAATTTTAGTACTCTTCACAAAGTACGAGCAAATGCTTCCTCGTGTGAACGGGCGGGGGACACTTCTTGATCTAAATTAAGGACCTTTAGCAAATAATGTTTAAATGCTAATCCAAAACTTATCCTTGTAGAGTACTCTTACCAAGTGTTCTCATTTTGATGATAAGCCATTGAAAACAACTCTTTGAATATGGCCTTGCATATTTTATTATGTTTTATCAGTGGTGATTTGCTTGCAGCAGGATAAATTTTGATTTAAAATGTGTTAGTTTGTACTTAAAGAGATACAGAGTTTGTCCAATTCCTGCTCATTTGGTGTGCATAAATATGCAATGCTGAGACTCAGGTAGACAGCAGACAAGGAGGAGGTAATAATTTTGGTAACTAAGTGGTTCTTTGGAAATTCTTGGGTCACATTGGATCTTGAAAGACAGTGGAATTATTTTTTTTTGACTGGAAAAGAATGGATGAAATTGACTAAGATAAGAAATAATATCAATGAAAAAAAGTACTGCTGTTTGGCTGAGTGAAAAATGAAGTGGAAATCTCTAATAAACGTAGAACAGCTTTAGAATGGACTTGGTTGAAACTGTAGTTTATTTATATATACTCTGACATGCAGAAATAATGGATTATGTGCTTTTTCCATCTGAGTTCAGTGATACGAATATAAAGTCACAAAAGTGATCCAGTCTTCTGGAGTGATTCGTAGAAGGGAAAAAAGCATTGCATCAACAAATTGATGTTGTTTTACAGTAATAGCCTTCTTAAAATGAAGACTTTGATTACACACATATTTCTGATTAAGTATTCAACCGTTTACATGCAATTATAATTTGTAAGAGATTTCCCTTTTGTGAGATGTTTTAGGAGTAAAATGTGACATAACAGAGTTGATTAAATTAGTAGATGACGTTTGTGGCCTAAAAACTCTCAGTGTCCTGTGTATAGTGATCACATGTTGTGTTTAGGCCGCCACTCCCCAGGCTTTCACTTGGCTCTCTCAGCTTCGTCACCGGTGGGATGACACCCAGAAACATTGCCTTGTGAATATCTGTGATGCCCAGTTCCAGTACTTCTATGAATATTTAGGAAACAGCCCTCGACTTGTGATCACTCCTCTAACTGACAGGTAACAATGATGAATTGGAGTCACATGGGAAAAACCAAGTCAAAAGAAATCCCCCAGTGTGAGTAAAGATGTCTGAGACTGAGAACAATTTCAGGGAAATGAGGAATAAACTGGGACACTGTAAGAATGCAGTGTAGAAACGCACTAGTTGAGGGACACAGTGAATGTTGGCATTAGAGACAAGTTAGAAAACCAAACTAAAAAAACAGAATGACGCATGCTGTGTGGTAGACACATCATGAAATCATGGGCAGTTAATACAGCTCAGGACAGCGTCTTTGGTCTCACAATCCATTCTCTCTAGTTGTTTATGGCTAACACCCTGATAGCAGGGTTTCTAACCACCTCTCCCACTGCATCCTTTTGTTGAAGTGAACAAAGAGAAATTGCGCGTGGTCGATTCATTTCTGAAGGATTATGTACAATGAAAGGAAGGAAAGAGGGAGAACAGAAATGACTGAACAGATGCAGTCCTTCTGAAGCAGTGTGTTGAGGACCATCCAGGGTCAAGCAAGCAGGGTTCCTGCTCTTACAGAGCACACTGTCTGGGGGAGTGCAACGTGTGAGTGGCTGGGAATGGAAAGGAACGGTAAACTGATGAACAGACTTTTGTTAGGTGGTAAGATGTGCTATGAGAAGAATAAAACAGGGTGATATGTTAGAAAATGTCTTGAAAGGAGAGTCTGCTGTAGATTGTGTGAGAAGATATTAGAGCCAAGACCCAAATGATAACAAGGAGCCAGCTAGGCAGACATCCTGGGCCAGAAAGTTACAGGTAATGATAAGTACAAAGTTTCTGTGATGGAAAGGAGCTTGGCCAGTTCAAGAGACAGACACAGCCCAGTGTGGCTCAGGCATGTCAGAGGAGCAAGGGATTCTTGCAATTAGAAGTTCACTGCTGCTTGCCTCCAAGGTCAGAATGTTGTAGAGGTAAAGATATGTAACATTGACCTGAAACTCTGTTAGTATCCCAACCTCTGCTGAATTACTTGGTGGGAAAAAGTATATTTAGTTGGTGTCATTCATGAAAGAGAAATCAGACCTCAAGATCATACTCATGTTCCCAGTTATCCAGTTACCATCATGCAGCGTGATTTATCTAGGAATGAAAATGTGGACAGTATCAAGTCCTTCTGTTGAGCTGGGTGGCAGTGGTGGCCCAGGGAGGGTGGTGGAATTCCCTCGCTAGCTTTGGGGTCATTCTTACACCTGCTTGTGATTTTGTCATTGATAAATTGTATGGCTTCTGTGATTGTTTCTCTAATTCAGTTCTCTTTAACTTGCCTCAAACTAAAAGTCAGTGTTCAGTCCCTAGTTAATTTATGTACTGCTTTCAGTTTGAGAGATTAAAATCTGTAGCCTGACAGAATCACTTGAATCGTCAAAACTGTGAATGTGTAGAATCCACTGTGCCTGTGCCAGCGTAAATAGAGAAGAGGGGCAGGGAGGGAGGCACAGAGGACAGGAGAAAAGGGAGAAGAGGATTGTTGAAATGTGTCGATAGTGAGGACCAGGTGCATATTAACTTTTCGATTTGAAAATCACTACAAGCTTTATTTGAAAGTTAAAAGAAAGATGAATATTCCTTTTGTAGAGTGAATAGGGCTGTATGGAGTATTTGCACTATGGACATTCCTTTCCCGTTTCATTCTTTGGATTCTTTACTACATTAACACAGGAATACCTTTCAGATACTTCCATTATGTCTTGTTTGGCATTGACCTTCCCTCTGTATGGTAAGCAGAACAAATAGCATCTCCTTCTCTCCTGTGTGGGTGGGTTCAGAGACCCAGGTCACCCAGCCTGTGATTAAGAGGCTTGGGCTGGAACACAGGCGGCTTGTTTCTGGGGATGCAAGCTAGACTGCTGTCATAGAGAGACCCAGAGCATAAGGGCTTCCATAGCCTGGAATCTGGGGTCTTGGTGGGGTGACATGCCCTAGTGGGGTGGTCGAGCAGTATCAGCTTACATGTGGCCAACATGCCACACGTGGCTTAAACATTTGTTTCATTTTGTGAAAAAGGGAAAACACCTCAGAGGAGGCATCCTGGGGTGTGCGTGCTCATTTTGGTGCATATTACCTTGCTTGGAGCTTGGTCACATGGCTGCTCCTGACTTCATGAAAGAGAAATCAGACCTCAAGATCATACATGTTCCCAGTTATCCAGTTACCATCATGCAGCGTGATTTATCTAGGAATGAAAATGTGGACAGTATCAAGTCCTTCTGTTGAGCTGGGTGGCAGTGGTGGCCCAGGGAGGGTGGTGGAATTCCCTCGCTAGCTTTGGGGTCATTCTTACACCTGCTTGTGATTTTGTCATTGATAAATTGTATGGCTTCTGTGATTGTTTCTCTAATTCAGTTCTCTTTAACTTGCCTCAAACTAAAAGTCAGTGTTCAGTCCCTAGTTAATTTATGTACTGCTTTCAGTTTGAGAGATTAAAATCTGTAGCCTGACAGAATCACTTGAATCGTCAAAACTGTGAATGTGTAGAATCCACTGTGCCTGTGCCAGCGTAAATAGAGAAGAGGGGCAGGGAGGGAGGCACAGAGGACAGGAGAAAAGGGAGAAGAGGCTTGTTGAAATGTGTCGATAGTGAGGACCAGGTGCATATTAACTTTTCGATTTGAAAATCACTACAAGCTTTATTTGAAAGTTAAAAGAAAGATGAATATTCCTTTTGTAGAGTGAATAGGGCTGTATGGAGTATTTGCACTATGGACATTCCTTTCCCGTTTCATTCTTTGGATTCTTTACTACATTAACACAGGAATACCTTTCAGATACTTCCATTATGTCTTGTTTGGCATTGACCTTCCCTCTGTATGGTAAGCAGAACAAATAGCATCTCCTTCTCTCCTGTGTGGGTGGGTTCAGAGACCCAGGTCACCCAGCCTGTGATTAAGAGGCTTGGGCTGGAACACAGGCGGCTTGTTTCTGGGGATGCAAGCTAGACTGCTGTCATAGAGAGACCCAGAGCATAAGGGCTTCCATAGCCTGGAATCTGGGGTCTTGGTGGGGTGACATGCCCTAGTGGGGTGGTCGAGCAGTATCAGCTTACATGTGGCCAACATGCCACACGTGGCTTAAACATTTGTTTCATTTTGTGAAAAAGGGAAAACACCTCAGAGGAGGCATCCTGGGGTGTGCGTGCTCATTTTGGTGCATATTACCTTGCTTGGAGCTTGGTCACATGGCTGCTCCTGGCTGGGAGGCAGAGAGAAAAGGTACTCTGCAGCTTGTAGGTTGTAGGTCCAGCAAAACTTGAAACCACAAGGAAAGATTGCTAGGGGATAGTCTGCACTATAAAAAGTGCTATAATTCCTGGTTCAGGGCCTTTCACCATTCATTGTATGGTGCTCTGAAATGTGATGGCTGTAAACTATAGAAAAACTTTCAATTTCCATAAGTAATTGCTTTGATTTGCATAGTACTTTGAGTTTTTGAAGGCATTTACCTTTGGCTTTCTTAGCAGTTCATTAACTTCACTACTTAGCCACCTCACTGGGTTGACATTCTTACTAGAACCCTATAATAAACCTCATTTTATGGAGGAGAAAACTGAGGCAGGTTGGTGTCAGAAATGTAATTTTAAGGTCAACATTTGATGAATGGCAGAGTAGATGTTAGTTCTGGATCTCCCCACTAGATCCACTGTCTGTACTAAAACAAAAATAATTCATAAATCTGCAGAAACTCTATGCTAGGTCCTTACCATGTGTTAGTTTTCTGTCTTCCAAGTGTTAAATTCTGTCTTTATATAACTTTCCTCAGGTTAAGGACCTCTGAATCTTTCCTGAAAAAAGAATTATTATTATAATCTCAACACATGTAACAGCACATTCCAAATGGATTTCTGAATATATTTTAGTTAATAAATTGTGTCTTTGTCTTATTTGCTTTGTACAGTGAAATAGGTATATATTATTTGCATACTCGGTATTCATATATATTGATACATCTCTTAATGTATTTATTAAATAGCAGTTTAATGAAGTAGTGTTTAATTCATTCATCATCCAGTATTTCTATTTTTCTTCTATAAACAATAGTTTGAGATGTCATCTGCCATGTTAAGAGTATGTTTACCTAGAAATATCAGGAATTCAAGAGCATTGCAAATTGTCATTTGTATTCAAATACATAGCTTTTAGAAAATGAGATAAATAAATAAAGCAATGCGTTCTTCTCTATTATTTGTAAGCAGCCAACCTAAAATTAAATTTGACGTGTTATCATTCTGACTCTTAGCATGAACAAGTCAGAGGTATGTCAACATTTTGTATTATAGCCACATTCTAGGCTGTGACTTCTTAAACCTAAAAAAAGTATTGGATTGTCCCTCATGTTTTCTAGGAGTCTCACACAAGATTGTAATATTTGTGTTTTCCAATTGCTTAAAGGTGTTACATTACATTAACACAGTCCCTGCACCTCACCATGAGTGGAGCTCCAGCTGGCCCAGCTGGTACAGGGAAAACAGAAACCACCAAAGATCTTGGCCGTGCCCTTGGCATGATGGTTTATGTCTTCAACTGTTCAGAGCAAATGGACTACAAAGTAAGTTAGTTATAAAATGATGCAGCCTAATATTATTTAGCATCTGGAAGGATTCAAACTAATAGCTTAAAACTCTTTTCTGTCACTAACTTCTTAATGCCTGACTTCATCGTTTAGTCCATCGGAAATATCTATAAAGGACTGGTGCAGACAGGAGCTTGGGGCTGCTTTGACGAATTCAATCGAATCTCCGTGGAAGTTCTGTCAGTGGTGGCAGTGCAAGTGAAGATGATCCATGATGCCATCAGAAACAAGAAGCAAAGGTGAGTGGCGGGGGGGCTTCTTCCTGTTGTTCAAGTAGAAAGAGAACCATGGAGCAATGCAGGAAACCTCTCTCCAGCTGCCTCTCCCTGTCCTGTGAGATGCATAGAGTGAGAGTGACTGGTTAATGGTGAAAAATTATTTTGAATAACCTACCATGTTTCAGCAATGGTGTTTAAGTGTTGAATCCAGAAAAGGTGCATCACATTACTTTAATCACGTGAAGAATAAACACCCTCTGCAACATTAAATCCAGTTATCAATTCTCAGTCCTGATCTTACTTGCCCTTCTGGCAGCTCTCCCTTCTGTGTGATACACTTTCTTCACATGCGTTCCCAGACCCTGCCTCCTCCCAGTTTCCCCCCACCCTCAGGGCTGCTTGTTTGCTAATTTCTTCTTGAATATAAAATGGGGGAGGTACAGTATCCACCTTGTAGATTACCATGAAGATTAAATGCAGAACACTTGGGAAGGTACCTGACACATAATCAGCCTCATGTCAGTGCAGTTATTGTTCAGTTGCTAAGTCATGTCCAGCTCTTTTCACCATGGACTGCAGCACTGCAGGCTTCCCTGTCCTCCACTGTCTCCCAGAGTTTACTCAAACTCATGTCCACTGAGTTGGAGATGTTACCCAACCATCTCATCCTCTGTGGCCCCCTTCTCTGCCTTCCCTCAATCTATCACAGCATCATGGTCTTTTCCATGAGTCGGCTCTTCGCATCAGGTGGCCAAAGTATTGGAGCTTCAACTTTAGCATCAGTTCTGCCAGTGAAGATTCAGGCTTGATTTCCTTTAGGATTGACTGATTTAATCTCCTTGCTGTCCAAGGGATTTAGCTATTATTTATTATTATTATTTCCTGGCCTAATAATGTCAAAACCTCAATCTTCAGGTCTCTTCTTTTCCCTATCTCTACTCATTCCCTTGGTCATTTTATTTAGTCCCATGTATTTCAATGTCATATTGATGATGTTGGCTACTGGCTGCGTAGACCTCCTTTCTCTGATATTTAGACTTACATAGACAGTCTCAGCAGTTGTCTTGGAGCATCTCAAGATCCATATTACATCTCATTTAACATATCGAAAGTAAAAATCTTGCATCTTTGTGCTTTCTTAGTTGCTTTCTTAGGTGTCCTTTTCCAGTGGAATACACCCTCACATTCTTCCAATTATTTGGACCAAATAGATCTAGAACTTAATCACTTCCCAACTTGATGCCACACTCTGAAAGACAAAACATGACTGGTGCGTAGGGCTTGACAGGTTCACTTGGGAAATCAATACTGCAGTGTCCAATTGTGGTTTTCTCTGTACCATTTTTTAAATATAGTGCCATCTCATGTATCTGACCTACCCATCGATGCCCATTTTTTAGAGTATTTTTCTCGGCTAGCTGTGTTATCCATAAAAACATGTCTGTCTCTCATCAGGGAAAGAGCACCCAATCCCTTGAAACTGTGAACCAGTTACAGAAGTTTCCAGTTATTTTAGGTCTATCTGGATATTTGTACCTTCTAGGAAAATTCTTAGTCCTTCCACCCCATGAAAACCTCTGGGAAGCCAGTTTCCTGTGACCGGGTGTCTGCTGCTTCCCTGACCCTGATCTCACCTATGGTACAGAAGTGAGGCTCTTCCCCTCTGGTCCCCGGTCATTGGGTTTAAGTTTTAGTCAAAATCTTCTTATCTGACATAACCCAGATGCCTTTGTGGCCGTCATTCCCTGTGGAGATTGAGAGAACTGATCAATGCTAGAATTTGTGGAAATTCTCTGCCATGCTTCTCCTCTGTCTTCTCATCTGTGTGTGTGTGCACGCGCGCGCACATGTGTGTATGTGTGTATGCTGGGCCTGGTTGTCGTCATGCTGGCCGTGTATAGACTGCTAGGTTCCTTCATTGTTTCCTGAGTTTCATTACATTCTCTTTCTGTTCAGGGATTTAAGAGATGAGACACATGCACCAGCCCTGAAGCCCTGCGGCATCTTGCAGGCTGTGCCCCTCCCCCAAGGTCCCTTTCCCTGACAGTGGCTGTCCCCTGCATGTGATGACAGAGTGCTCAGCCACCCACCTGTCCTGCCTCCATAGCCATCCAGCAGACCTGTACACCTTCCCCAGCCCAACTCTGGGAATGAAGATTTCTCCATCTGAACCGTAACTCTGCACAGTTCACCTCCTCTTTATTGTCCAGCATCTAAGATTAGGAAACTTTCGGTCCTACAGAAAAGGACCTCTTGTGGCTGCCTCTTATCCTTCTGTATCAGGTGGTGGAGGCTCAGCTCCTTAATCACTCAGCCCTGCTGCTTTTAAACAAGAGATAGCCTTATATGTATTTCACTTACCCCATTTGAAAGTTTCCTTCTGCTTGTCCTTCCATTTGACTTCTACAGCCCTTGACGTTCCATCACCCTGGCCATCAACAGGGTAACAACCCTTTCCAAGCTTTCTAAACAATAGCTGTAGTCATAACTAACATGTGTTGAGTATTTGCCATGCTCTAAGCACAGTGTGGTCTTTTCATGTGGCTCAGTGGTAAAGAATGCACCTGCCAGTACAGGAGATGTGGGTTCCATCCCTGGTTGGGAAGATCCCTTGGAGTAGGAAATGGCAACCTACTCCAGTATTCTTGCCTGAGAAGTGCCATGGGCAGAGGAACCTGATGGGCTATAGTCCATGGGGTTGCAAAGAGTTGGACATGACTGAGCAACCAAGTAGGCATAAACACACGCATAGACTCTGTACTCTTAGCCATTTATGTGCATAATCTCTTAATTTTCATAATCTAATAAAGTGGGTAATATTATCTTTCCTCCCTTTTTTTTAATCGCATGAGTGAATGGCATGTGTCTAAAGTGATTTGTCTCATTTTTGAATGTTCCCAGTCTAACCCCAGAGCTGACTGTCAAGCACCACAGTATTCTGCCTCTCAGTGGGGGTCAGTAGATACTTGTTAGTTAAGTGGGAGGGAAGGAAAGATGGAGGGTGTGCACATAGACAAGACAGCAACTCAACAGGGAGTCCCTTTCTCATTTTTTTGTTTTTTAAACATTTATTTTTTATTTATTTATCTTTTGGGGGGTGGGGTGGGGAGGGAGGGGGACGGGCGGGCCACTTCCATTGGTCTCATTTATCTGTTTTCATCCGTCTTTCTTCTTTGGCTCCCGTGGGCCTCCCATTGTGGTGGCCTCTGTCGTTGCAGAGCGCCGGCTCTGGGCGCATGCGCCCCAGAGCTCCGGCTCGGTAATTGGACACATCAGTCCAGCCGCTCCGTGGCCCGTGGGATCTTCCCAGGCCAGGGATCGAACCGGCGCCCCTTGCACTGCAAGGCGGCGTCCATATCCACTGGACCACCAGGGGAAGCCACCTTTCTCATCTTAGCATGGACATTCTGCATCTGTACTGTGTCATGTTCAAGGAGTTGCAGCCCAGGTTGAAAGCAAAGATGAAATCACCTTCATTAACTCTTCCCAAGTAGTCAAGTCCTCGTTTTTATTTTCTAGCACACTGTGGCCATGCTAAAATACAACGGAATACTTGCCACACTTGTAATTCCTTTCGGGGAAGGGAGTGTATTTTTTAATAAACATGCTTCAAAATATTCAAAATAGGTATGCTTATGAATTTTAAAGAAAATTACACAGCATAAACAGCCCCTTAATAATAATTTGCATTTTGCAGTGGTTTGCATTTGTCAATGTGCATTCATATGCAATGAACACATTTAATTCCATCAACATTCTTCTTCTGGTAGATTTGTATTTCTTGGGGAAGCTATCCTACTGAAGCCATCAGTCGGAATATTTATTACTATGAACCCAGGATATGCTGGTCGAACCGAATTACCGGAAAATCTCAAAGCTCTTTTCAGGCAAGTGTTATGCTTTGTGGTTCAGCATCTGGAGCACTCATGCCACCTAATGTTGCTGGCTTGCACTGTTCAGTGATTTGTGTTTGAGAATTTCTGTGGAAAACCCCTTATTGTTTGTTTGGGATCTCTTTATAGAGAGAACTTTCACCATGATAAATTAACTCTTGTGAAATATAAAGCCAGGACTCACAATTGTTCCATAAAAGTTACATGGTACATTGACCGTTTAATACTAGCTCTTTATTATATTTGTAATAAAAATGATTTTCATTATAAATATAATTTTCACAAAGTATAGACTATGTGGAAAATATGGAACTGAATAAAGAAAAAAATTATAACTTTACCACCCAAAAATAATGACTGTTGTATTTTTTCTAGTGTCTTATAATTCCAGTTTTATGAGTTTAAGTTATTAGATTAGACATGAGAATTCATTTAATTCTCATCTAAAATGTTGACATAAGTAGTTTGTTATATTATTGAAAATTCTTTCAACATGCCATTTCTTTGTAGCTCCAAAATGGTCTCTCCCATGGCTCATCCATAATCTTCTTAATCATTCCCTATTGTCTGCCATGGAGGGCTTGTGTTTTTCTTTTCAGTTTTCAATGATTGTAAAATAGCAGCCTGTAAACATCCCATCGGATAAAGTGTTATCCTTGTTTCAGATTATTACCCAGAATAGATTCCTACATGTAGAATTAGTTGGTGCATGATTAAAGTCTTAGCTGACAACCTGCTTTTCAAACATACTCTGCCAGTTTATACACTTAGAGCAGTCTGTCAGAGAAATAGTGCTGTTGCATCTGAGCCCATTCTGTTTAACTCATGTTTTAAATCAACTTTGTTTCCTGCAATAAAATGCACCCACCTAAGTATCCAGTTGGTGGAAACACGACCACTACAGTCAAGATGTGGAATGTTTCTTTTCTGGTATGTCATTCATATGCAATGAACACATTTAATTCCATCAACATTCTTCTTCTGGAGAGAGGGCTATCCTACTGAAGCCATCAGTCGGAATATTTATTACTATGAACCCAGGATATGCTGGTCGAACCGAATTACCGGAAAATCTCAAAGCTCTTTTCAGGCAAGTGTTATGCTTTGTGGTTCAGCATCTGGAGCACTCATGCCACCTAATGTTGCTGGCTTGCACTGTTCAGTGATTTGTGTTTGAGAATTTCTGTGGAAAACCCCTTATTGTTTGTTTGGGATCTCTTTATAGAGAGAACTTTCACCATGATAAATTAACTCTTGTGAAATATAAAGCCAGGACTCACAATTGTTCCATAAAAGTTACATGGTACATTGACCGTTTAATACTAGCTCTTTATTATATTTGTAATAAAAATGATTTTCATTATAAATATAATTTTCACAAAGTATAGACTATGTGGAAAATATGGAACTGAATAAAGAAAAAAATTATAACTTTACCACCCAAAAATAATGACTGTTGTATTTTTTCTAGTGTCTTATAATTCCAGTTTTATGAGTTTAAGTTATTAGATTAGACATGAGAATTCATTTAATTCTCATCTAAAATGTTGACATAAGTAGTTTGTTATATTATTGAAAATTCTTTCAACATGCCATTTCTTTGTAGCTCCAAAATGGTCTCTCCCATGGCTCATCCATAATCTTCTTAATCATTCCCTATTGTCTGCCATGGAGGGCTTGTGTTTTTCTTTTCAGTTTTCAATGATTGTAAAATAGCAGCCTGTAAACATCCCATCGGATAAAGTGTTATCCTTGTTTCAGATTATTACCCAGAATAGATTCCTACATGTAGAATTAGTTGGTGCATGATTAAAGTCTTAGCTGACAACCTGCTTTTCAAACATACTCTGCCAGTTTATACACTTAGAGCAGTCTGTCAGAGAAATAGTGCTGTTGCATCTGAGCCCATTCTATTTAACTCATGTTTTAAATTAGCTTTGTTTCATGCAATGAAATGCACCCACCAAAGTATCCAGTTGGTGGAAACACTACCGGTGTCAAGATGTGGAATGTTTCCGACACCGCTTGTCTCTTGTCCCTCTTTGAAGTTAATCCCCCATATCACTGATGGCCCTTCTCTGACTCGAGGATAAATGGGTCTTTCCTAGAGCTGATGGAAGTGAAAGCCTGCTCTGTGTACTCCTTGGTATTGTCGTCTTTCCTCGAGTGTATCGTTTGGAGACGTATCAGGGTTGTCCAGTGTGTCAGTGGTTTGTTCCCTTTCATTCCTAGTGAGTATTCTGTTGGAGAGGCACACTTTGATTTGTTTATCCAGTCACTAGTTGATGTATGTCCCCGGTTTGGGGCTAGTATGAATCAAGCTGCTGTGGACATTCACATACAGTGTTCATGTTAATAGGTGTTTTCTCTGGGGTAGGTGGAATCGTTCAGTCACATGGCAAATGTGTGTTTGAGTTTATTGAAAGTTGTCAATCTGTTTTCTAAGATGGTTGTACTATTTTACACCCTCACCATCAACATAGGAGAATTTCAGCAGCTCTGCATTCTTGTCAAAACTTGATGTTGTCTGATATAATAAATAGGCAGTGGAATGTCATTGTAAACTTAACTTCCATTTCCACAAAGGCTGCTAATGTGCACATTTTTCCATGTAACTTACTGGCCTTTCATACCCTCTTTTGTGAAGTACTGTATTCTGCATACAGTTTCTTTGTAAAATACACATACTGCAAATATTTTCCCCTCAATTTATTGCTTGCCTTTTCATTTTCTTAAGGGTGCTCATTAAAAAAGTTGTAAATTTAGTGAAATGCACTTCTTCAGTTTGTTTCATGGTTTCTAAAAATATCCTGGTTAAGATCATTTGGCTCACCACAAGTTGCAAAAATTTTCCCCTGTGCTTCTTTTGGGCTTCCCAGGTGGCTCAGTGGGTAAAAAATCTGTGGGAGATTCAGATTAGATCCCTAGGTCAGGAAGATCTCCTGTATGAGGGCATGACAACCTACTCAGTATCCTTGCCTGGAGAATCCCGTTAACAGAGGATCCTGGAGGGCTTTGGTCCATAGGGACTCAGAGACTGACACAAACTTAAGTGGCAGCATGTGCATTCCTTTTAGAAGTTTTTTAAAAAATAGTTTTCATATGAATCTCTTCTTTTTTGTTAATGTACTAAATTGTATTCATTGATTGTTCAAATGTTAAACAATTCTTCAGTGTTGCATCCCTGGGATAGACTCCATTTGGTCAGGAGATATTTATTTATATGTGTTATTAGATTCAGCATATATCACTGTTTTATCGAGGATTTTAAAGTCTATTCTGGGAGGGATGTTAGTCTGTTGTGTCCTTTCTTTTTTTTTTAAACATTTATTTATTTATTTATTTATTGGCGGGGGTGGGGAGGGAGGGGGGTGGGTGGGCCACTTCCACTGGTCTTTCATTTTTCTAGTTTCATCCGTCTTTGTTCTTTGGCCCGTGTGGGCCTCCCATCACAGTGGCCCCTCTCGCTGCAGAGCACCGGCTCTGGGCGCATGCGCTCCAGAGCTCCGGCTCAGTAATTGGACACATCGGTCCAGCTGCTCCGCGGCACATGGGATCTTCCCAGGCCAGGGATCGAACTGTCGCCCCTTGCACTGCAAGGTGGTGTCCTTACCCACTGGACCACCAGGGAAGCCCTGTTGTGTCCTTTCTTATCATGTGTTCATCTGGTTTGGGCATCAGGGTAATGCTGACCCCAAGAGTGACTTGTCATGTGTTCCCTTCTTATTTTCTTCAAAGTTTGTGTAGGGTTGGTATTATCTATTCCCTGTTTAATAGAGTTAATAAGTGAAGCCATACACATACTTGGGCTTAGATTTTTCTTTGTGGGAATCGTTTTAGTAGTCAATTCAGTTTAATAGTTACAGAGACCTTTTTCTTGAATCAGTTGTGATCATTGGCAACATTTAAGGGATTTCTCCAGGTTATCTAAATTGTTGAATTTATTGTCATTAGTTTTTTTCATAATATTCTCTTTTTATCTTTGGTGATGTCCTGAAATCCATGTCTAATGAGTGTAATTTGTGTTTTATCTCCGTTTGTTTCTTTGATGATTTGGAGGCTTATCATTTTTATTTTTCAAGAGTTCTCCTGTGTTTGCAGGATGTGGTTTCGTTAATGCTCTGCCTTTAAAATAATATGCTGCTTCACATATAATGTAAGAACCTCTGTAAATTTTAGTATGGTTTCTTTCAACTCTTTTAAACTTAAAATTTGCTTGCCTATCCATCTAGATATTTAAGCCTATTTCATTTGTATTTTCTTCTAATTTTTAGGGTGTGAATTTTTTAATGTACTTCATCTATTAAGGACTTACTTTGCTAGGTAGCATGAAATGAGTATTTAAACAGAATTATTCTCCCTAATAGTTATCCTAACACCCTTTAGTGCATGTCTTCATTTCATTAAATAATAGCTTTCTCTCCAGCATTTTACAATACAAGAGCAATTTTATAATTTCTATTTTGCTTGAAAAAAAAATCTGGAGAATAACTGTCCTGGAAGTAAATGTAATAATTATGGAATATTTTCGTTTGAAAATTGTACATCTCTCCAGTGTTTTTACATTTGTATTCTGGACAAATGAAAACATTTTGTACATGTCTTCATATGGGTATTAAAATTTGAAAACTATGGCTTGCCTGGTGGTACAGTGGGTAAAGAGTCTGCCCTGCAATGCAAGGGACACTGGTTCAATCCCTGGCCCTGGAAGATCCCATGTGCCATGGAATCGCTGGACCAGTGTGTCCAATTACAAGCCAGCACTCTGGAGCGCATGCGCCCAGAGCCAGTGCCCTGCAATGAGTGAGGCCACTGCAATGGGAGGTCCACACAGGCCAAAGAATAAAGATGGATGGAAACAAATGATGACTTAGAGGCAAAAAAATTGGAAACTATTTTGTGAAGTCTTCATAAATCTGGCTTAAGTAAGGGCAGCATCATTTGTGTATGGGGGCCAGTACTGGTCTCAGCAAAGTTTGAAGGATAATCGGGGGATGCAGATAGTGTTTGTGAGGGGAGGCAGCATGCCTGAGCCTTGAGTGTCATGGCTCCACTGCTCACCCAGCATGCGGCCCCAGTCATGCGCTCATACTGTTGAGAACACTCGTCTGCATCTCAGCAAAGTACAGATAAAAGTAGCCACCTCAGAGAGTTGAGAGAACCAAGTAAGAGAGTTCATGAAAAGCTTGTAGCCTCCCTTATGGTATGCAGAGTACTCATTGAATATTAATCAACAGCATTTGTGTAAGCAGCAGTTAAGCACATTTGCTAGCCGTTTCCCTCTCATATTTACTTAAAAACTGTGAGGGAAATTATGGGGCTACTTTAGATAGAAGTAGTCGATAAAACAGATCCAAAGACACTTGGGAAAGTTTAGGACGAACACTTAGATATACACATAGTAGATTGTAATAATATTTATAAAAACAGGTATTACCGGAATACTTGGTTTAAAAAGTCTGAGATACAGGTTTATTTACCTATTTACTCTGGCTCCTTTGCACTAGACTTGAGTGGCATTGTTTCAAATGTTGCTTTCAATGGCAGTTGTTTTGTGGGGACTTTATGGAATTCCCCTTTAAAAGAAAGGGAAGTAAAAGTTATGTTTTGTTAAATTTTCACCTGGCTGCAAGCACTGCTGGAAATGGCTGGTATGAGCTTGA
This sequence comes from Tragulus kanchil, assembly GCA_022376925.1. Classification (NCBI taxonomy): domain Eukaryota; kingdom Metazoa; phylum Chordata; class Mammalia; order Artiodactyla; family Tragulidae; genus Tragulus; species Tragulus kanchil. Next base: position 106,039,763 of record JAIOJX010000030.1, on the reverse strand, counting down.
AACAGCTGATGGTTAACTTGTCGTGAATTTCATAAAGTGGTTGTTCAGCACAGATACTATTAAAAAGCTAAAGTATATAAACTTTTGATTAAGTAACATGTATTAAAGACAAAGGTGATAAACATTCAAATTCGTGATTTCCTAATTAGTTTGCTGTGTTTTATTAACACTTGCGCTCTTAGGCTGGAGAAGGAAATGGCAACCCACTGCAGTATTTTTGCCTGGAGAATCCCTTGGACAGAGGAGCCAGGCAGGCTCTAGTCCATGGAGCCAGGCAAAGATTCGGACATGACTGAGCAACTAACACACATGCCCTTAGGTTCCTTGTGTCTGTTGTATGCGTGTGGTGGCGTGCAACCTCACATCTCATGCCAGCTCCACGGTCAGTGATGCTGTGTGGGTGGATGAAGTCAGCCGTGGAGGAAGTATTGATTCCACGAAAGTCAGCAGGCTCTATTATTTGGAGAACCAGTTGTTATCTGTTTACTAGCCCAGCACTGGCCACAGATCAAGGCTGACCTCTAGCACAGAACATCACTCATCTTTCTGCAGTGACAAGTTACAACGGAAGTTTACTGAAGGTACCCACAGATTTCCCGTCACTTCCTACACCAGTGTTCCCTGCATTTTCAGATTTTTCCACCTTCTGGAACTCCCAGGCATTTTTTAGTTGAAGTGAAGGGTCTTGTTAGCTGTGATTGACAGAGGTAATTGTGACCTGCTTGAAAATGGTTTGAATGTTGGAATACATTAATCACTTGGTTTCAGCAATTTGTACTTAGCACCTTTTCCCATTGTAACACAAAATTTCGTATTTACTTTGTAGACCCTGTGCCATGGTGGCCCCTGACATTGAGCTAATCTGTGAAATCCTGTTAGTGGCTGAGGGTTTTGTGGATGCACGCTTACTAGCCCACAAGTTTATTACGTTGTACACACTCTGCAAGGAGCTCCTTTCCAAGCAGGTGAGAGTCTTTTGTTACGTTCTCCCAGTTTTCACACCCCATTGAAACAGCTTCTGAAATATGGATGCTGTGTAATTTGTCACTCAAGTTACAGTTAGATATTTAGGAATAATTTTATTTTTCTTTAAATTTTAGCAATCTGTACAGTTCTTCAATTTTTAAATAACTAAAACCATGAGGCATTTTTAGTTGGTTTTATTTTTACTTAACATAGTTTTGTCAATGGGCCATGTGATTTCCTTTAAATATTATCAGTGCTATAATTAGGTAGAAGTTTTGTGATGCCTCTCTTTCTTGGTGGGAATGTTATTTTCCAGGGTACAATGGCGGGAGCATTCATAAGACCCAGGGAAACCTGATTTTCTGGAAAACCCTCAAGAAATGTAAAATTAAAGAATTTCTCATTTTGTTTGTAGTTCGTTATTTGAAGATAGAGTTGAGTTTTTTTTGTTTGTGTTTATTTTTACCCTGCAATTCCTTGGTCTCTGAAATAGGCCAAATTAATACATACTGAAGCTGCTGATGGGCCAAAAAAAATTTTCGTCTATATTAGCATCACTATTTTTAAATTTAGCTTTGTGGTCACCTTTGACTTTAGTCTTTTGATGACCTTACTTTAATTCCTAGTGACATTATTTTGCATTTTTTCCAGGTTGTAAATATTGAAATATCACAGTTACAACTATACAGCTACCTGTAGTGCCAGATATACTCATTTAAAATCACCCATTGTTGGAATGAAACTTCAAATCTGAGAGGCAAATTCATGTTGTCATTTTAACAACTATGAATTTACATTCTCAGATAAAACATACTGAATTTGATAACATTGAAGATGTTGATGACAGTGATATATGCAATCAAATAACACACCAAACTGTAGATGTAATCTATAACCTGTGTGTGTTTCGTATGTTATATTATAGTGTGTGTTTTATGTATATATAAAGTGACTGTAAAATATACTGTGACTTTTAACATTCGTTTCTGGGTAATAAGATTGTATATAAAAATTTTCCTTATTTTTCTTTGTGATACTCTTTATTTTTTTTTCAATAAGCCCTTTTTCATTTTATAATGGAAAAATAGCAGAAGAAAAAGGTGATACTGTTCCCAGGATACATGTAGTCACAACCTTACCCCATTCCCATGCTAATACTTGAACAGTCAGAGAGCATTTACTATATTCAAGTAATATATTTATTGCTGCTGATGATTAGGGGTAAAGACAGAACGAATGAAATAGACACTTAGATTTCCATCTTGAGAGGATCTCTTTAGGAAATGCAGTATGCATGACATAAAAATTAGAAGGAAACGGAGGATGGAAAAGTTTATCATAGTTTCAAGGAAGAAAGGAACCAGTATTTACTGAACAGGGGCCATGTATTATCTTTATTATCTTGACAAAAACACTGTGAATTTGGTCTTACTCATTCCATTTTACAGATGAGGAAACTGAGTCAGTTACCCATCCAGAGCTCACGACTAATCAGTGGTGTGAATATGATTTAAATCCAGTCCTTTTTAGTCCTTTCCAGGAGAGCTGTAGCCAGTTACAGGAGGAGATGTGGGGCTAGAGGCAGAACAGGCAAGGGAAGAGTTCTCCAACTCCAGGGAGTGTCAGGGAGGAGATGGGGCGGGATTCATCCAGGACAGAAAAGGTGAGTTAGGAATACAATCCCAATTTTTTTCTAAACTGTAAGAATGGATTTTAGAAAAAAAATCAGTGGATACTTTTGACCAAAGGAATAACATAATGAAAATGGTGACTCTTATTTTATCAGTTGTTTGCACAGTTTAAATGTTTAGGAATGTCACCAAGTTGCCTTTAAAAAACGAAATTAAAGTGTAGTTGAGGGTTTTGTACAACATTGAGTTAGTTTCTGTTGAACAGAAAAGTGACTGAATTATACACACAAGCACATACACGTATGTGTGCGTATATATATATATGTAAATATATGTAATCCAAATATATTCTTTTCCACTATAGGATATTAAAGGATATTGAATATAGTTGTCTGTGCTAGAGCAGGACCTTGTTGTTTATCTATTTGATATATAGTAGTTTGTATCTGCTCATCTCAAGCTCCTAATGTATACCTCTCTCTCTACCTCTTTTGCGGGGATAACTATGTTTGTTTTCTATGCCCGTGAGTCTCTTTGTACTTTGTAAATATGTTCATTTATGTCACATTTTAGACTCAGCATATAAGTGAGCGTATAAGTGTATAAACAAGTCCTGTGAGATTTGTTTTTCTGAGTTACTTCTCTTAGGAGGATAATCTCTAAGACCACCTGTGTTGCTGCAAATGGCATTATTTCAATATTTTTTGTGGCTGGGTGGTATTCCATCATGTATATGTACCACATCTTCTTCATTCATTCCTCTGTCAGTGGACATTCAGGTTGCTCCATGTCTTGGATATTGTAAATGGTGCTGCTATAAGTGTTCAGGTGCATAATCCTTTCATTCATTCTCTCCTTTAACAGCGCTCCTGCAGTGACTTGCCGCCTCCCTAATCCCCATGGCCTCCAGACGCTAGTTCTTCCCCCTCCTTCAAGCCCTAGCCTCTTTCTGTGTCAGTGGCTTTCAAGTGAATTTTGCCATGACCCACAGTAAAAAATACTTTCTCTGTTGAGACTCAGTATATACATATGTACATGCACACACATACCCAAGCACAACTGAAACAAAAATCTTCACCAAACACTTCTTACTGTTATTATTTACAGTGCGCTGTGGTATTTTAATTCCAGTCTGTTGTATTTTAATACCAACAAAAATGATGGTTAAGACTCACTACATTGATTTTATTATCTACTAATGGATTGAAGGATATGTTTATGTATGTATGTGTTGCTTCACTGCTCACAAAGTGATAACTCATTTTACTCCAACAACCTTGTAAAGAGGGTGGATACTTCAATCTGCCTTTTTATAGATGGTGGTAGTAAGATTTGGCGAGGTTAAGTGACTCTCCTTTGGTCATACCTCAGAGACATATGAGACAGAGGTTGTTTCTGTGTGGTTGTAGATAGAAGACCGGTTACGAACAGTCCCTCGGTTAATACAGTAGGTCTTTTCCTGAGTCCCGTGCACTGTGCAGTGCACCATAGGAGGACCTAGAAGGCAAAAAAATCTGCATGGGGACTGTGCTCCAGAAGCTCGGAGCCTGTGAAGGAATCTTGTATAGAGATAATGTAGAAGTCTCAAAGAGGTACTAGTTTAATCACTGAACCATTTTTCACAAAAATATTTTATTGGGCTAGAATTGATTTACAATGTTGTTTTAACTTCAGATGTACAACAAAATGAATCTGTATGTGTATATATATATGTGTGTGTGTGTGTATATTACATATATAATATGTATATATAATATATATAATATAATATATATGTATATTACATATATAATATGTATATATAATATATATAGTTATAATATATATATGTGTGTGTAAGATTCTTTTGCCATATAGGCCATGGTAGAGTATTGTGTGAAGTTCCTTTTGCTATACAGTAGGTTCTTTTAGTTATGTATTTCATATATAGCAGTATATATATGTCAGTCCCCCAATTTTTCCCTCCTCCACTCCTTTCCCCATCGTAGCATAATGTGTTACCATTTATATGTGGAATCTAAAAAAAGGGTTTGAATGAACTTATCTACAAAATAGACATAGAGTTACAGATGTAGGAAACAAAACATACGGTTACTGCAGGGGAAGGTGGGGGAAGGGATAAATCAGAGACTGGGATTTACGTATCTATGCTGTGATGTATAAAACAGATAACTAATAAGGACCTGTTGTTTTGTCACTGAGTTGTATCCAACTCTTTTTGATCCCATGGAGAGTAGCCCTCCAGACTCCTCTATCCATGTGATTTTCCACTGGAGTGGGTTGCCATTTCCTTCTTCAAGGAATCTTCCCCACCCAGGGATTGAACCCAAGCCTCTTGCACTGCAGGTGGATTCTTTACCTCTGAGCCATCAGAGAATTATACACAGAGAACTCTACTCAGTGCTTTGTAATTACCTATATGAGAAAATAATCTAAAAAGGAGTAGACATATGTATATGTATAACTGAATGACTCTGCTGTCCACTTGAAACTAACATAACATTGTAAATCAACTATACTCCAACAAATTTTTGTTTAAAAAGAGTAATGAGGGAGATTAGAGACCTAGAGTCAGGAGTGGGTGAAATAGCAGGGCTACCAGTGGACAAGGGCTGTCCATTTGTGGTCAGAGGTGAAACATGGGAATAATTGAACCCCTGAGTTAGCAAGTTTATTGAGAGAAAAGAGGGAGGGAGGCGGATGGAACCTTGGGCAAGTACAACTGAACGCCCTGTTAAGAAGAGATTTGCTGACAGAGGCAGAGAATCGGGGCAGAAGGAGCAGGACACTGAAGGGACATGGTTTTTACAATTTCAAGGAGGGGAGGAAAATATTACTTTGCATCATTAAGCCAAACTCTTTTCATTTAACCTCAAGCTTTTATGTCTGGAATGAGAATATTATTCCCTCATAAAGTTGTTAAAGAGTGTATCTGTTTTGATTTTAGGATCATTATGACTGGGGACTTCGTGCTATCAAATCCGTCTTAGTTGTAGCTGGCTCCCTGAAACGAGGAGATAAAAATAGACCTGAAGACCAGGTACTGCAATGCTAATATGATTTTATTGAGTGAATAGCTAAATGGATGGTGGGTCATACATGTCACACGACTTTTAAAAAGCATCACATCTATTTTTAATACAAAATATTTTGAGACCTGGGGTATCTTACATTGTAAAAGGATATGAATATATGAAAGAATATGTGATTTTATAGATTCTTTTGAAATATCAGCCACAAAATATATTTGAGTGATCATAAATAATTCAGTAATCACTGTTTGATTTTCTCTGAGGCAAATTTAGAAAGTCTAATTGAGTTGGAATATTCATCCTGAAATGTCATGGAGACATAATTAGTGGAAGAAAGTATGTCCATTACATGGAATGGACAAGAAGAAAGCAGCAGGAAGGATGCTCGCCTAACACCACTGAAATGCTTGGGCCCTTCATGGGAAAATCAATAGCACCCACATTGTGCATTTTCTCTGTTAAACAAGTAGTGAGAATAATGTATATACAGCCTTTGTATAGAAGCAACATGGCTTGCGATTTTGAAAAAAAGGTCTATTTTTTTGAGTTTCTTTTCGTGTTAAGGGATATTTATTCACATGAATTTCTGCTTCTCTTTTCCAATCTTTGTCTCTCTTCTTCTCAGTCACAATTCATGATTTGGTGAAGATTTTCATGTATTCGTTTGTTTTCTTGCAGTGTTTTTATTTTTTGGGGACACTTACCTCTTTGTATGAAAGCTGTCTTGATGTTCAAGTTACGGCTTTTAAAATCCAAAGCCCTCTTTGGTTTTCAACTAACACAGAACAAAAACCCAAACTAAAAATGGGTGGAGTTGATCATTCTGAGATTTTCAGAGTATTTTGAACAAAATGACCTGATGAGCCTGATGAATGTACATACTGGGGTTTGAGGCTTACAGAGAAGCACCTTAGACCTTTTCTTAAGACCCAGACGTTGTCCAGGAAAGAACAGGACCCCTTTGCTGACTGTACTCTGAAGTTACCCATGACATCAGCAGAGCTCTCTCCTGTTCTGATGCATGACCTTGTAAGCAGTTACCCTCCTTCAGATAGAATGCCATGCTAACAAAGAATGTCTCATGATTTAGACAGGAGAATTAAAAATAACATCTTTAGCTGTTAAAGTGATAAAATAGACCTAGAAGTACTGCAATGCTAATATGATTTTATTGAGTGAATAGCTAAATGGATGGTGGGTCATACATGTCACACGACTTTTAAAAAGCATCACATCTATTTTTAATACAAAATATTTTGAGACCTGGGGTATCTTACATTGTAAAAGGATATGAATATATGAAAGAATATGTGATTTTATAGATTCTTTTGAAATATCAGCCACAAAATATATTTGAGTGATCATAAATAATTCAGTAATCACTGTTTGATTTTCTCTGAGGCAAATTTAGAAAGTCTAATTGAGTTGGAATATTCATCCTGAAATGTCATGGAGACATAATTAGTGGAAGAAAGTATGTCCATTACATGGAATGGACAAGAAGAAAGCAGCAGGAAGGATGCTCGCCTAACACCACTGAAATGCTTGGGCCCTTCATGGGAAAAGCAATAGCACCCACATTGTGCATTTTTCTCTGTTAAACAAGTAGTGAGAATAATGTATATACAGCCTTTGTATAGAAGCAACATGGCTTGCGATTTTGAAAAAAAGGTCTATTTTTTTGAGTTTCTTTTCGTGTTAAGGGATATTTATTCACATGAATTTCTGCTTCTCTTTTCCAATCTTTGTCTCTCTTCTTCTCAGTCACAATTCATGATTTGGTGAAGATTTTCATGTATTCGTTTGTTTTCTTGCAGTGTTTTTATTTTTTGGGGACACTTACCTCTTTGTATGAAAGCTGTCTTGATGTTCAAGTTACGGCTTTTAAAATCCAAAGCCCTCTTTGGTTTTCAACTAACACAGAACAAAAACCCAAACTAAAAATGGGTGGAGTTGATCATTCTGAGATTTTCAGAGTATTTTGAACAAAATGACCTGATGAGCCTGATGAATGTACATACTGGGGTTTGAGGCTTACAGAGAGAAGCACCTTAGACCTTTTCTTAAGACCCAGACGTTGTCCAGGAAAGAACAGGACCCCTTTGCTGACTGTACTCTGAAGTTACCCATGACATCAGCAGAGCTCTCTCCTGTTCTGATGCATGACCTTGTAAGCAGTTACCCTCCCTTCAGATAGAATGCCATGCTAACAAAGAATGTCTCATGATTTAGACAGGAGAATTAAAAATAACATCTTTAGCTGTTGAAGTGTTTGTTATGCCCTGGATCGACTTTTTTATGTTTTTCTCTTCCTTTCTAGATACTCATGAGAGCATTAAGAGACTTCAATATGCCTAAAATAGTGACTGATGACACCTCTGTGTTTTTGGGCCTGGTTGGTGACCTGTTTCCAACCCTGGATGTACCCCGGAAGAGGGCACCCGACTTTGAACAGATGGTCAGGCAGTCCACCATGGAGCTCCGCCTGCAGCCAGAGGAAAGCTTCCTTCTCAAGGTAGAAGGAGCGTTCGCTTGTCACGGCAGCCCCTGGGGTGTGCAGTGTCCATGACTGTGATTACATGATACTTAGCCAAAATGTGAACGTGCATAATCCGCTGACTTAAAATGCTCTCGGTACATACTTAATGGCATTCTAACATGGCAGTCTTTACTGAAATAAAGATTAATGTCCCATTTCGTGAGAAGGTGAAAACACAGATATGATTAAGACATGGTTTTCCATGTAAGCAGACTTTTCATTAGTTTATAAAGCTCCCTGGTTATGTGCAGCAAAAGTTAATTTTGCTCTCTTTTCTCTCCATCTTAATGAAGATCGGAAGTTATCATTAGCACATGCTTGTTGGGGGGAGGAATGTCCCCATGTATGACATCATTTAACTTCTCAAAGCCTTGGGCCTATGCTTACTCATTTGAGTACAGGGAATACATGGATGTTAAAATACATATCAGAGTATCTGCTTTAGATACCAGAGACTGTGTCATTAGTTACAGATGATGTTGGCTGTATGCTGTCTCTGGTCACCCTTGATGAGTGTCGATGTTCTCGCTCCCTCCTGCCATGTACCAAGTAGTTCTGTCCATCCCTCCCACCTGTGTCAGTGACTAACTGGATTATGGCTTTTCTTCATTCCCACCCCCACCTTCTCCATTGGGAGATCTGGGAGAAACTGTACTTTGCACTGGTTCTCTCTGAACTTTCCCAGGATATAATGCTGTCAGTGGAGCTGACCTGAGTGGTAGGGAAAGAACTGGACAAAAGTGAGTATATTTAAAAAAAAAAAAACAAAACACACAAACGCATTGAAGGAAACTAGTGTCTGGTTGTTTGGTCTGTAGGTTGTCCAGCTGGAGGAGCTGTTGGCCGTGCGGCACTCGGTCTTCGTTGTTGGAAATGCAGGCACAGGCAAGAGTAAGGTATGGTGAACACCTGTTCGCTTTCAGCTGTGAAGCAAACAACTGGCCCAAGAGTGAGGCTTACATGCAGTTCTGCTTAAGAGTTCCCTTCAGGGAATTGGCTCCTAACTTGGGGTTGGGATCTGAGACTCTGATATTGCCTTTTGATCATTTGACACTCTTTTCCTTTATACTGGGGACAAGAAGAGAGAAGTCAGTAGAACACTGCACTCAAGAAATGTAAATGAAGGAAAATTGGGCTTTCCAAATGAATTAGCATCCTGTTCATGCATTTAGATGTATGTCCTCCTGTCTTACACATTTTTCAATCATATGCCTGAATTTTTTTTAGCCAAAGTGAATATATTGAGATACTCTGGAATAAGATACCTGGATTACAGGGTTGGCTTTGCCCTACTTACATTTGTCAAAACTATTTTCTGATATTTTCAAAGTTATCCTAGTTTCTCCTTCCCATATCATTAAAAAAAACCCAAATAGTTTTCTTCAGTGTGTCCTTCTCTGGGGCCAAAACAAAACTTGGAAAAAAATGGAGGAAGCCAACGCCACATTTTGAGGTGCCTATTATGTGCTATGCTAGGTGCATTATGTATGATTTACTCTGCAAAATGATGATAGGCCATGGTGTTATTATCCCCATTTTTAGTTTACTGGTTGGTTTTGTTTGGTCTTACTGACAGTCCTGGCAACATGCTTATTTTCTTGCTTGGCAGACCATATAGACAGAACTGCATACGTTTTAATTGTGGGTGCTTGGGTAGAAATGTATTTAGTAACTGGTCACTAAAAATAAGCAGAGTGGGCACATGTGACTTCAGGGCTTGGGTGTCCATAAAACTTACCACTATTTAGATCAGAACTCAAAGTGGGACACTTGTAAAAGGAGGCCCTGTAGAGGCTTCTTTCCTAGTGAAAAATGTAATAATTGAAATATTAAAGTAGCTAACTGATAGAGCTGTAATTATTTTGTTAGAGTAAGTTTCAGATGTGGGCCATGGTGCAAGGAAGGATAAAATTAAGCTCTATCATTTTCAGTAGATTAATGGTTTCTAAAAATAGAAGCTTAATATTCCTAAGACATTCAATTTCTTTCATGTAGTCTTCACTGATTCCGTTCTATTCAACCTTTACTTAAGCTGGTAGAACTAGAGCACCAAAGCTTGGGGCCATGTTATTTGGCAGCATTATTCTGAAGTATTTGGAAAATATTTACCAGTCCTTTAAATTGCTGTGAAGAAATGAGGATGATAATATCTGACATAAAAGCCGTGGCTTTCCAGAGAAAGCAGAAAGGATAGTTGGGCTGATATTTTGGTTACGCTATCAAATAATTATACAGGCATGTATTAAGTGTAGATTTTTTTTCCTTGGGCTCCAAAATCGCTACATACAGTGACAGCAGTTATGAAATTACGCTTGCTCCTTGGAAGAAAAACTATGACACACCTAGACAGTGTATTAAAAAGCAGAGACATCACTTTTCCTACAAAGGCCTGTATAATCAAAGCTGTGGGCTTTCCAGTAGTCATGTACGGATGTGAGAGTTGGACCATGAAGAAGGTAGAGCACCAACGAATTCATGCTTTCCAACTGTGGTGCTGGAGAAGACTCTTGAGAGTCCCGTGGACTGCAAGGAGATCAAACCAGTCGATACTAAAGGAAGTCAATCTGAATAATCATTGGAAGGGCTGAAGCTAAAGCTCCAATACTTAGGCCACCTAATGCAAAGAGCTGACTCAGAAAAAGACCCTGATGCTAGAAAAGATTGAGGGCAGAAGAAGGGGAGAGAGAGGATGAGATGGTTGGATAGCATCACTGATTCCATGGACATGAGTTTGAGCAAATTCCAGGAGATAGTGAAGGATAGGGAAGCCTGGCATGCTGTATTCCACGGGCTCACAGACTTGGACACGACTAAGCTGAGCAACTGAACAACAACAACATTAAGCACTTGTTCTGTGAATTCTCAGCCTCAAGGCTTCTTTTCCTCAATTTCCTAGATCAGAGTTTCTCAGCTTCAGCATTGTTGATGTCTTGATCTGGTAATGCTTTGCTGTGGGGGCTGGCCTGTCCTTGCAGGATGTTGAGCAGCATCCCTGGCCTCTGCCCACGAGATGCCCAGTGGCACATCCTCTTTCCTCAGATCAAGATAATCTCCTGAGAACATGTAACTCTGGGTCTCGAGGTCTGGGTATGACCAGACCAGCATCATAGGTATCTCCTAGGACCTTGTTAGAACTCAAATCAGCCCTCCTTGAGATATTCCAAATTAGAAACTCTGAGATTGGATTCATTAGTCTTTTTTAATGCCTTCTAAGCACTTTGGATGCAGGATAAATTTTAAGAACAATGTAAATAATACAATCAGAGTCGATGTTAATAACATGTACAGGAATGACATGCACAGGCCTTTACTTTGCACACATGGTTAAAAATCTCAATCAGGAGTTGCATTGTTGAGAGAATCAGGTGATCCTTAGGTATTGTAGGATCAAATTTTTCAAGATGAGAATGAAAATATACACATGTAAATTTTTTCCCATTTCAGTACACTCAGAATATCTAGGAATGTATAATACGTAAGGAAGACCCTTCAGAAATCGTTTACTTTCCATTTGACTTACATTAGTATTAATTTTCTTAGCTTTTTCCCTTTTTTTCCCAGATTTTGCGAACACTAAACCGAACATATGTTAACATGAAACAGAAACCCATTTGGAACGACTTAAACCCCAAAGCTGTGACAACAGATGAACTCTTTGGTTTCATACATCATGCTACCCGAGAATGGAAAGATGGCAAGTAATAATTCCCATTTGAGAGTGTTAAAAAATTCTTTTTTTTTTTTAATCTAGAAAATCATTTCTTAGTTCAAGTCAATTTTAGTCATGGCTGTAGATTTAATGTTTATGGGTTGGAGTTATTGGAAATATAGCAGCTCACAACAGCATTTATAACCTATAAATTAAAACTAGATTTGAATAAGTGGTCAATTAGCATTCAGCAGGTTCATGCTCACAGCAGTGTATTTTATCCCCCACTATTTATATCAGGGCTCCCTGTAAACCAGGAGAGAAATCAACACAAATACCTCAGGAAACATTTATGCAGTACCTGATACAAGACGCTGACTTTGTTTCAGGCAGGTGCTGCTCTGTTGATGTTTGTCAGTAAACTACAAAACACTGATAAAATAAATGAATAAATCCAACCTTTATCCAAAGCCTGCAGGTTCTATGTGATTGAGTCCCCCTCCCCCATTGCTGACCTCTTTTCCTATTCTCTGCCCTTCACTTACACGTGCACCCTGACTTCTTTGCACTTCCCTGAAATTGCCAAACATGTTCCCATCATGGCCCTTTGCACCTGGTGTTCCCACTGTCTTCAGCCCTGAAGATGCTGGCATGGCTTGTTCTCTTATGTTACTGGAATTTGGGGTCAAATAATGCAGCAGAGAAGACTTCCTTGATGAGCCCATCAAAGGAGCTGATCTCATCATTATCCATCCTAATATCATGTATACACTGCTTCCTTAATTTGGGGGACAGTCAAAATGCACTCTCCCAGGCTTTCTTTATTTTTTTTTTTGGATTGTAGCAGGAAGGGAATAATATTCATTTATGCTGAAAACATGTGGAAGCCTTTCAAATCATTGTTCATTAGAATAGTTTGCTGATTTTTTGTGAATTATAATGGCAGGTTCTTTTATAGACTCACCTATCTTTGCACACAATATTTCACAGAGTATACAAAACCTTCCACATGCATGCCTCAAAACAGGTTTTTTTACACCATAGTATTATATACTAGAGTTTTGATCAGTCAGCTATTAAATATGCCATATAATATACATAGCAAAAAAGACTATGGATTAAAATGTTTGATCTCTATCTCTTGTGAGGTGTAACTTCTTATAATGCCAGTGAAGACATTTCTCAAAGAAATGTATTCCACTTCTGAATACTTGAGCTATATAATGATCTCTCTTGAACAATGTTACAGAAAAATGGATAAACATAGAATAAGCTAATATTTGGCCCCAAGTAGATACTGAGTATATGTGCATGAAAAAGGATACTGTTTTCATTTGATATAAGTTCTGAGTTTCACGTATGTCACCTGCTGTAAATCTCTACAAATGTTCTTCAGGGAAGGTACAGTCGTCTTTATTTGATATTTGGGGTTGCTCAGTGTAACACATTAAGGAACCTTCTCACAGGAGTGAAACTTGCCTATCGATCGAGAGTCCAGGTATAGCTAAGAAACCATTGCTGTTTGCCCACCTGAGTGAGGTGAAAACTTACGGCAAATTTGTTACATGAAAGAGCTTCCAGTAAAAATAATACAAATTTATTTTAGAAGTAAACAGCAATCAACTCCATTGTACATTAGGATTGTTTACTCTTAACATATAGGTCTATTCTCATCCATTCTGCGAGAACAAGCCAATCTTAGGCATGATGGACCAAAATGGATAGTCCTGGATGGCGATATTGACCCCATGTGGATTGAATCACTGAATACTGTCATGGATGATAACAAGGTAAACCGAAATACTGTTTATCATAAAATTCAGGTCTGAGATCTTTATACTTGCATGAGCTTCAGTAGGACAATTTAAAACTGGTATTTCAGATTCTAAATGGTTTATTTTTTATGGTACTCAGGCCTTATAATCAGTTGCTAGAACAAAGGTCTTATATTTAGATAGGTACTACAGTTATTTAAAGGTTGGTATGGGGACTTCCCTGGTGGTCCAGTGGGTAAGGACACCGCTTTGCAGGGCAAGGGGCGCCGGTTTGATCCCTGGCCTGGGAGGATCCCATGTGCCATGGAGCGGCTGGACCAGTGTGTCCAACAACCGAGCTGGAGCTCTGGAGCGCATGAGCCTGGAGCCGGTGCTCTACAACAAGAGAGGTCACTGCAATGGGAGGCCCACACAGGCCAGAGAATAAAATAGATGGATGAAAATAAATAAACAAAAAATCAGTAAGAGAAGCCAAAATTTAAAAAATAAAAAATAAAAGAAATAAAGGTTGGTATGGCTGAGTCTATTCGGGGGACTTTTTTCCTCAGGGGTTAATGAGTTCCCCTGGAGATGAACTGAGATCTTTATTCAGACTGGGTTTCTAGCTCAGGCTGGAGCTCCCACATGGCCTTTGGCACATCTGCTGGAGGGAGGACTCCATGCTGTCAGGAAAGTCAACAGCCTTGCCTTTGCTCCATAATGAAATGGCCACTTCTGTGCTGTGCTGCTCTGTCCAGGTGCTGACCTTGGCCAGCAATGAGCGCATCGCCCTGACTCCCTCTATGAGGCTGCTCTTTGAGATTCATCACTTAAGGACAGCAACCCCAGCTACTGTTTCCAGAGCCGGTATTCTATATGTGAACCCACAAGATTTAGGCTGGAATCCGTGAGTATTACTTTTTTAAAAAAGTGTGGTAAAATATACGTAATATCAAATTTACCATTTTAACAACTTTTAAGTGCAGAGTTCAATGGCATTGACTACATTCACATTGTAATACAACCATCATCCTCATCAGCCTCTAGAACCTTTTTCATCTTCCCAAACTGAAGGCCTATAATCACTCAACAGTAGCCCTCCCAGCATCCCTGGTTCCTTTCTACTTTCTGTCTCTATGAATTTGAATACTCTAGGTACTTCTTGTAAAATGAATCATATAGTAATTGTCATTTAGTAATGGGCTTATTTCACTTAGCAAAATGTCTTCAAAGTTTGTTCATGTTACAGCAGGTAACCAGGATTTCCTTTCTTTTTAAAGCTGAATGGCATTCCATTGGATATATATCTGTGTATATCTCATACTGTTTATCCATTCATCCTTCTGTGGACACTTGGGCTGCTTCTGCCTTTTGACTGTTACAAATAATACTTCTGTGAACACGGACATAATCTCTCCCGAGTCTCAGCTTTCAATTACTTTTGACATATACACACACAAGCAGAATGGCTAGAGATCATATGGCAAATCTATTTCACATTTTTTGAGGGACCACCATACTGACTTCCCTTGTCGCTGCACCATTTTTCATTCCCATCAGCAGTGCACTAGGGTTCCAATTTCTATACAATTCCATCAACACTTGTTTTCTCTATTTTTTTTATGATAGAGACATCCTAACAGGTGTGAAACAGTACCTCATTCAATTTTGGTTTACATTTCTCTAATGATTAATCATGTTGAGCATCTTTTCATGTGTTCATTGGCCATTGTGTAGTCTCTTTGGAGAAATGACTGTTTCAGTCCTTTGTCTATTTTTTAATTTAGCTGTTTGTTTTTTTTTGTTGTTCTATGAACCTTTGATTAGTCTTAGGTTTAAAAAAGCTACAGATGTGTTTTGTCATTTGAATAAAATATTAATGGTAGCTAATTAAACATATCTAAAATAATTAAATTAGCACCTGTATGCTGTTGTCCTTTTTAGTTGGATATTATCCTGTTCACACCTTGCCCATATAAAAACATACTTGTTGACAAATTGGATAAATAATAATAGCTCATGAGGAGTGCTTAGGTATATCACTTAGTGAGCATATGTGTGTTTGCATGTATATGTATAACATGCATATGTGAACAGTGGTGATGCTTTGATTTAGAACAAGTATGTTGTGCCAACTTGCTTACTTTTCAAATGCTTACAATTTCCATAACTGAGTATGATAGTCCCTTGTCACCTTCTCTCATATTTCCACTCTGAGCTATAGAAACATCTGAGATCTGCACATGAACACATACTGGTGATGGTATGCTTCTTGTGTCAGATGGCTTCTCTTTACCCCTCCTCCTGAATTTTGCACCCAGTGGCTGTTCTGTGTGGACCATATCAGTAGACTCTTTGTCCTATGGCTTCTGGTTGGCTTAGCTAATGAGGAACTCTGGCCAGAAATGAGAGGGAGAAAGGAGTGTTCCGTCTCTTCATGCCTCTGGCTCCCTCCCTGCAGGACCACACAGGCAGACTGTGTCCTTTATCAGTGTGTACATGTGCTCAGTCGTGTTCCACTCTTTGCAACCCCATGTGTGCAGCCCACCAGACTCTTCTACGGGATTCTCCGTGCCATTTTGCATCCAAGCAGTGGCTAGAGCGTTTTCCTTTTACATTGACCCCCTGCTGCACCATTTTTCATTCCCATCAGCAGTGCACTAGGGTTCCAATTTCTATACAATTCCATCAACACTTGTTTTCTCTATTTTTTTTATGATAGAGACATCCTAACAGGTGTGAAACAGTACCTCATTCAATTTTGGTTTACATTTCTCTAATGATTAATCATGTTGAGCATCTTTTCATGTGTTCATTGGCCATTGTGTAGTCTCTTTGGAGAAATGACTGTTTCAGTCCTTTGTCTATTTTTTAATTTAGCTGTTTGTTTTTTTTTGTTGTTCTATGAACCTTTGATTAGTCTTAGGTTTAAAAAAGCTACAGATGTGTTTTGTCATTTGAATAAAATATTAATGGTAGCTAATTAAACATATCTAAAATAATTAAATTAGCACCTGTATGCTGTTGTCCTTTTTAGTTGGATATTATCCTGTTCACACCTTGCCCATATAAAAACATACTTGTTGACAAATTGGATAAATAATAATAGCTCATGAGGAGTGCTTAGGTATATCACTTAGTGAGCATATGTGTGTTTGCATGTATATGTATAACATGCATATGTGAACAGTGGTGATGCTTTGATTTAGAACAAGTATGTTGTGCCAACTTGCTTACTTTTCAAATGCTTACAATTTCCATAACTGAGTATGATAGTCCCTTGTCACCTTCTCTCATATTTCCACTCTGAGCTATAGAAACATCTGAGATCTGCACATGAACACATACTGGTGATGGTATGCTTCTTGTGTCAGATGGCTTCTCTTTACCCCTCCTCCTGAATTTTGCACCCAGTGGCTGTTCTGTGTGGACCATATCAGTAGACTCTTTGTCCTATGGCTTCTGGTTGGCTTAGCTAATGAGGAACTCTGGCCAGAAATGAGAGGGAGAAAGGAGTGTTCCGTCTCTTCATGCCTCTGGCTCCCTCCCTGCAGGACCACACAGGCAGACTGTGTCCTTTATCAGTGTGTACATGTGCTCAGTCGTGTTCCACTCTTTGCAACCCCATGTGTGCAGCCCACCAGACTCTTCTACCCGGGGGATTCTCCGTGCAAGAATACTGGAGTGAGTTGCTATTTCCTCCTCCAAGTGGATCTTTCTAACCCAGGGATCAAACCTGTGTCTCCTCCATCACCTGCATTGCAGGTGAATTCTTAGCCCGCTGATCTGCCTGGAAAGCCCCACTTAGATCTCTCCATTAGATTCTTGGCTTCCAGGTTCTGGTAACCCTTCACCTTTGCCAGTAATCCTTTAATTTATTATCCCAACTTGAAGATGGCCTCTGTTCCCTACCAGTTTCTTGACTCATGCACTTCTCCAGGCTACTTTTCTATGATTTGTTTACTGAAAGTCTCATCCTCTAATTCAACAGCCAAGTTTCTGTAAAGTTGGGGAAGGACTGATTTTTAAAGTCTAAAACAGTTCTTCGGGCTTCCCCTGGTGGTCCAGTGGGTAAGGACACCGCCTTGCAGTGCAAGGGGCGCCGGTTCGAGCCCTGGCCTGGGAAGATCCCACATGCCGCGGAGCGGCTGGACTGATGTGTCCAGTTACCTAGCCGGAGCTCTGGAGCGCATGTGCCCAGAGCCAGTGCTCTGCAACGACAGACGCCACCGCGATGGGAGGCCCACAGGAGCCAAAGAACGAAGATGAATGAAAATAGAGAAATGAAAGACCAATAGAAGTGTCCCGCCCACTCCCCTCCCCCCCAAAGTAAATAAATAAATAAATCTTTAAAAAAAATAAATAAAACAGTTCTTCTTGCGCCAATAGCTCATTTCCCCAGCTAGGATTTTGACTGTCTCCTATATCAGTAGACTCTTTGTCCTAGGGGGCTTCTGTGTCAGATGGCTTCTCTTACCCTCCTCCTGAATTTTGCACCCAGTGGCTGTTCTGTGTGGACCATATCAGTAGACTCTTTGTCCTATGGCTTCTGGTTGGCTTAGCTAATGAGGAACTCTGGCCAGAAATGAGAGGGAGAAAGGAGTGTTCCGTCTCTTCATGCCTCTGGCTCCCTCCCTGCAGGACCACACAGGCAGACTGTGTCCTTTATCAGTGTGTACATGTGCTCAGTCGTGTTCCACTCTTTGCAACCCCATGTGTGCAGCCCACCAGACTCTTCTACCCGGGGGATTCTCCGTGCAAGAATACTGGAGTGAGTTGCTATTTCCTCCTCCAAGTGGATCTTTCTAACCCAGGGATCAAACCTGTGTCTCCTCCATCACCTGCATTGCAGGTGAATTCTTTGCCCGCTGAACTACCTGGAAAGCCCCACTTAGATCTCTCCATTAGATTCTTGGCTTCCAGGTTCTGGTAACCCTTCACCTTTGCCAGTAATCCTTTAATTTATTATCCCAACTTGAAGATGGCCTCTGTTCCCTACCAGTTTCTTGACTCATGCACTTCTCCAGGCTACTTTTCTATGATTTGTTTACTGAAAGTCTCATCCTCTAATTCAACAGCCAAGTTTCTGTAAAGTTGGGGAAGGACTGATTTTTAAAGTCTAAAACAGTTCTTCGGGCTTCCCCTGGTGGTCCAGTGGGTAAGGACACCGCCTTGCAGTGCAAGGGGCGCCGGTTCGAGCCCTGGCCTGGGAAGATCCCACATGCCGCGGAGCGGCTGGACTGATGTGTCCAGTTACCTAGCCGGAGCTCTGGAGCGCATGTGCCCAGAGCCAGTGCTCTGCAACGACAGACGCCACCGCGATGGGAGGCCCACAGGAGCCAAAGAACGAAGATGAATGAAAATAGAGAAATGAAAGACCAATAGAAGTGTCCCGCCCACTCCCCTCCCCCCCAAAGTAAATAAATAAATAAATCTTTAAAAAAAATAAATAAAACAGTTCTTCTTGGGCCAATAGCTCATTTCCCCAGCTAGGATTTTGACTGTCTCCTAGGACACTTCTGTTGATCGGGGGCTAGATGAAGGAGAATCTACAGTCTTGACCAATCTTGACCTTCCCGTAGAGAGAACAGAGGCAGTCCTGGTATCCCATTTTCCTTCATGGGACCCCTCTCCCCACTGGTGTGGTCTTATTTCAGCAATGAACCTCACAGCTCCCAAGGTCTCTGTAACTGACTCAGTAATGTGGAGTTTGTGCTAACAGAAGCTGACTGAATCCCAATTCAAGTACTTTCATCTAGTTAAGCCAGAGATCACAGAATGGCAAGGTCACCCAATTTTGCACTGTTGAGAAAATTAAACACCTCTTCACCATTGGATTTCATTTTTGTGGAGGCTTGGTTTTATTTGAGATCATTGGATGAATTTTCATTTTCATACATGTGACTTAAGGGTCCATCCAGTTCATTATCCAGAATAATAGGAATCTTCTGTATGGAGTATTTTTTGCCTCCTACTGCCAGAAGTTCCAATGAACTGTGACTATTTCATGTTGGGAGTGGTATTTTTCACATTGTATTTATTGGATACTTTATTATCTTATTTGAATATGATAATATTAAAAATGTGATTGGTTTCCATGTATTGACTCATTTAATTCCTAATTACCTTCTGCGATCGATATAATCATTACCCCATTTTCCCAAGCCAATATCTAAGGTCTCAGTTTCCCCCACCCTTTTAATTTAAAGGCAGAAAAGTTGAGAAGATAGTAGGCAGTACATTATATAACCATGCAGTCTTTTCCTACAGTTATCAAGTTTTTACAGTAAGGACACCGCCTGGGAAGGCGCGGTTCGAGCCCTGGCCTGGGAAGATCCCACATGCCCGAGCGGCTGGACTGATGTGTCCAATCACCGAGCCGGAGCTCTGGAGCGCATGTGCCCAGAGCCAGTGCTCTGCAACGACAGACGCCACCGCGATGGGAGGCCCACAGGAGCCAAAGAACGAAGATGAATGAAAATAGAGAAATGAAAGACCAATAGAAGTGTCCCGCCCACTCCCCTCCCCCCCAAAGTAAATAAATAAATAAATCTTTAAAAAAAATAAATAAAACAGTTCTTCTTGGGCCAATAGCTCATTTCCCCAGCTAGGATTTTGACTGTCTCCTAGGACACTTCTGTTGATCGGGGGCTAGATGAAGGAGAATCTACAGTCTTGACCAATCTTGACCTTCCCGTAGAGAGAACAGAGGCAGTCCTGGTATCCCATTTTCCTTCATGGGACCCCTCTCCCCCACTGGTGTGGTCTTATTTCAGCAATGAACCTCACAGCTCCCAAGGTCTCTGTAACTGACTCAGTAATGTGGAGTTTGTGCTAACAGAAGCTGACTGAATCCCAATTCAAGTACTTTCATCTAGTTAAGCCAGAGATCACAGAATGGCAAGGTCACCCAATTTTGCACTGTTGAGAAAATTAAACACCTCTTCACCATTGGATTTCATTTTTGTGGAGGCTTGGTTTTATTTGAGATCATTGGATGAATTTTCATTTTCATACATGTGACTTAAGGGTCCATCCAGTTCATTATCCAGAATAATAGGAATCTTCTGTATGGAGTATTTTTTGCCTCCTACTGCCAGAAGTTCCAATGAACTGTGACTATTTCATGTTGGGAGTGGTATTTTTCACATTGTATTTATTGGATACTTTATTATCTTATTTGAATATGATAATATTAAAAATGTGATTGGTTTCCATGTATTGACTCATTTAATTCCTAATTACCTTCTGCGATCGATATAATCATTACCCCATTTTCCCAAGCCAATATCTAAGGTCTCAGTTTCCCCCACCCTTTTAATTTAAAGGCAGAAAAGTTGAGAAGATAGTAGGCAGTACATTATATAACCATGCAGTCTTTTCCTACAGTTATCAAGTTTTTACAGTTTTACCTGATTTACTTTCTCTATGACTGTACATACACTCCCTCTCAAAGGCAGAGACATGAATTTTCTACTTTTATTTTTGCTAAATTATCTGAAAGTACATTGGAGACATTAACAATTAATCCCTAAGTATTTTAGCATTTCTCTTCTAAGAACTAGGGTATCTCCTACCTGAACATAATTCCAATGAACATACAGAAGAAATTTATCTTTTATGTAATATTCTTAAAACAAACAGTAATTTTGCAAAACTTTCCAGCTTCTCTGGAAATTTCCTCTGTGGCTTTTTTTTTTAAATCCATCATCAAAATAAGGTTCATGCATTGCACTTACTTATGTTTTCTCCTTTAATCTAGAATATCCACCTTTTTCTTTTGTGACATTTACAGTTTTGAAGAGAACAAGCCAGATAGTTTGAATAATGACCCATGGGTGGTTGCAAAGTGAGTCAACTAACTGTTTCCATGTATTAATATTAGGTGACATTTTTTAGTAAGATATATATATTTTTTTTTCCTTTTCTTCCCTTCTATACTTCTTTCTCACTTACTTCCTTTCTCTGTTTGCTCCCTTCCCCCTTCCTTTTTTATTTTTGAGAAATGTTGTTTTCTGTTTTCTTTTCATGGCTTCCTTTCTTTTAGTTCACTGGGTTATGAATCGTCGTCAGCAGTATTCCTTTGTATGCTCAAGTTGTCCTAAGTTTCGCCAGCAGGAGCCCTTTTATGTAAGCCCCTTCTTTTCTACTTGCCTTCCTGAGTCTTTGAGCATTTTGCTTTCTGGTTAATCGAGATGCTTCTGGTTCATCTCAGACTTTTCTCCCCCTACACTTTTTTTTTTTCAGTGATTTTATTCATTTATTATTATTATTTTTTGCGCTATTCTGGGTTTTCACTGCTGCTGCAAGGCTCTTGTCTAGTTACAGGGTGTGGGGGCTACTCTCTCGTTGAGATGAGTAGGCCTCCTATTGCGGTGACTTCTCTTGTTGTGGAACTCAGGCTCTAGGGCACACGGGCGTCAGTAGTTGCAGCACATGGGCTCCATAGTTGTGACTCCGAGGCTGTAGAGCACAGTCTCAATAGTGGTGGCTCACGGGCTTAGCTGCTCCGCAGCATGTGGGATCTTCCCACATCAGGGATGGAACTTGTGTCTCCTGCATTGGCAGGCAAACTCTTCTCCACTGAGCTATCAGGGAAGCCCTTCGCCTACACTTCACTCAGCCATTTCTCTAAGGAGCTAGAAGTGACTGCTTTTTGTCTAAGGAGTGGCGTTTAGAATCCACGATAGGGATGCTAGAGTGCTTGTGGCCCCTATATGTCATTGCTTCCTGGCCCTTTAGTGACCAGAGTGAGGAAATATGTTCTCTTAATTCATACTGTAAAAACTGATATTTTGGATAGAGGGGATTATGAAATAATATGTTCAAAGCATCTCTGTGAGGTTCCATCTAAGAAGTAAATACAGTGCTAGCATTACTTAATCTGCTTAGAATATTTTTGTTAAAATTCACTGAGCTATTTCAAAGCATAATTTTATGTCCACAGTTTACAGATGTGAAGTCAAACAACACTCTTAAAATCATATCAATAAGTGAGTAGCTTTAGAAATCAAATTCTATTTTATTTCTGAGTTCTAAGTTTATTGAAAGAATTGAATGTCTGCAGAGATCTTGAGAGAAATTAGAAGTAAATTTCTAAAAATTATTATCAGTAAGAATTTTTTCTAGTAGAAAGGAATAAAGTCCACTGAAAAGGAAAAACAGCATAATTAAACTCATTTATACTTACTTAAAGTGAGCACAGCTGAAAATGAGATCTAGCCAACTGTATATTGCGTAGGTTGTACATAATGGTATGAAAAGGCAGGGATATTTCTGGAATATTGTCTGACTCTGGGAGGACAACTTTTGGGAGTCACAACTTCATACTTTTGTCTCAGTTATTTTAGCTGAAAATACTTCTTAAAAAAATTAATTTTATTGAAGTATAGTTGATTTAGAGTGTTGTTTCAGATATACAGAGAAGTGATTCAGGTACAGATATATAAAATGATTTGCATGTTCCAATCCCAAACCCTCAGTTCACCCCTCCCCCACCCTCTTTCCCCTGTGGCAACCACAAGCTGTTCTCTATACCTGTGAGTCTATTTCTGTTTTGTAGAGAAGTTCATTTGTGTCGTATTTTAAATTCCACATATAAGTGACAGCATATGATATTTGTCTTTCTCTTTCTGCCTTACTTCACTTAGTGTAATTATCTCTAGGTTTATCCATGTTGCTACAAATGGAATTATTTATTTATTTATTTATTTATTTATTTAACACTTGAGTAGTATTCTTTGTGTACACACACACACACACACATCTTTTATCCATTCATCTGTGGATGGATTTTCAGGTTGTTTCCATGTCTTAGCTGTTATGAACAGTACTGCTATGAACATAGTTGTTCATGTGGTTTTTTCGAAATACAGTTTTTTCCTGATACATGCCCAGGTGTGGGACTGCTGGATCATATGGCAATTCTGTTTTTAGTTTGTTTGTCGAACCTCCATATTATTTTCCATGGTGGTTACACCAATTTACACTCCCACCAGCAGTGTAAGGGCAATCCTTGCCAGCCTTGTTATTTGTAGCATTTTTGATGCTGGCGATTCTAATTGTATTTTTTTCCACAGTTTACAGATGTGAAGTCAAACAACACTCTTAAAATCATATCAATAAGTGAGTAGCTTTAGAAATCAAATTCTATTTTATTTCTGAGTTCTAAGTTTATTGAAAGAATTGAATGTCTGCAGAGATCTTGAGAGAAATTAGAAGTAAATTTCTAAAAATTATTATCAGTAAGAATTTTTTCTAGTAGAAAGGAATAAAGTCCACTGAAAAGGAAAAACAGCATAATTAAACTCATTTATACTTACTTAAAGTGAGCACAGCTGAAAATGAGATCTAGCCAACTGTATATTGCGTAGGTTGTACATAATGGTATGAAAAGGCAGGGATATTTCTGGAATATTGTCTGACTCTGGGAGGACAACTTTTGGGAGTCACAACTTCATACTTTTGTCTCAGTTATTTTAGCTGAAAATACTTCTTAAAAATTAATTTTATTGAAGTATAGTTGATTTAGAGTGTTGTTTCAGATATACAGAGAAGTGATTCAGGTACAGATATATAAAATGATTTGCATGTTCCAATCCCAAACCCTCAGTTCACCCCTCCCCCACCCTCTTTCCCCTGTGGCAACCACAAGCTGTTCTCTATACCTGTGAGTCTATTTCTGTTTTTTAGAGAAGTTCATTTGTGTCGTATTTTAAATTCCACATATAAGTGACAGCATATGATATTTGTCTTTCTCTTTCTGCCTTACTTCACTTAGTGTAATTATCTCTAGGTTTATCCATGTTGCTACAAATGGAATTATTTATTTATTTATTTATTTATTTATTTAACACTTGAGTAGTATTCTTTGTGTACACACACACACACACACATCTTTTATCCATTCATCTGTGGATGGATTTTCAGGTTGTTTCCATGTCTTAGCTGTTATGAACAGTACTGCTATGAACATAGTTGTTCATGTGGTTTTTTCGAAATACAGTTTTTTCCTGATACATGCCCAGGTGTGGGACTGCTGGATCATATGGCAATTCTGTTTTTAGTTTGTTTGTCGAACCTCCATATTATTTTCCATGGTGGTTACACCAATTTACACTCCCACCAGCAGTGTAGGAAGGTTTCCCTTTTCTTCATATCCTTGCCAGCCTTTGTTATTTGTAGCATTTTTGATGCTGGCGATTCTGACGGGTGGGAGGCGGTACCTCGTTGCACTTTTTTCTTTTTTTTTAAATTTTATTTATTTATCTTTTTGGAGGGTGGGGTGGGGAGGGAGGGGGAAGGGTGGGCCACTTCTATTGGTCTTTCATTTCTCTATTTTCATCTGTCTTTGTTCTTTGGCTCCTGTGGGCCTCCCATCACGGTGGCCACTGTCATCACAGAGCACTGGCTCTGGGCACATGCGCGCCAGAGCTCCGGCTCGGTAATTGGACACATCAGTCCAGCCGCTCCGCGGCACGTGGGATCTTCCCAGGCCAGGGATCGAACCGGTACCCCTTGCACTGCAAGGCGGTGTCTTTACCCACTGGACCACCAGGGGAAACCCCTCATTGCACTTTTGATTTGCATTTCTCTAATAATTTAGCTGAAACTCTTCTTTTACCTTTGCCACACTCATCTGCTCACCTGCATTGAATGAGCTGATTGTTTTCTGTCCCTACAGTCCATCCTTCCATCTTTGGATTCTATTTGTATGTGTAAACATACAGATTCGGAAGTCATCCATGTACACTGTGGGTCCTTTTAATTGCTGCTGTTTTCTAGACCAACCCAAATCTTGTTGTGAGGGGCAGACTATACAGAGCTCTGAATTCTGCTCTCTTGTCTAAATAGGATTCCAATCCCAAACTATAGAGTAATAAATAAATAATGTCTTCAGAAGCCTGAGAACTTTGGCTACCTTCATAGTTTCTCAACTACAAGACTTCAGACCTCCTATAGTATACCTATAGAACTCCTGGAGAAGGAAGAGATGGAGCACA
Organism: Tragulus kanchil; assembly: GCA_022376925.1. Classification (NCBI taxonomy): domain Eukaryota; kingdom Metazoa; phylum Chordata; class Mammalia; order Artiodactyla; family Tragulidae; genus Tragulus; species Tragulus kanchil. The sequence goes on along the minus strand of JAIOJX010000030.1, from coordinate 106,014,190 downwards.
GCAGCAAATATGGAACAGATTTGTAAGCACTGATGATCCAGAGATGCTCTGTAAGTGACCTAGACATTAGCATTAAGATGATGCATTAAGGGCTTCCCTGGTGGTCCAGTGGGTAGAGAGTCCACCTTGCAGTGCAAGGGGCACCGGTTCGATCCCTGGCCTGGGAGGATCCCACGTGCTGTGGAGCTGCTGGACCGGTGTGTCACATTATGAGCCAGCGCTCTAGAGCGCATGCGCCCAGAGCTGGTGCTTGGCAACAAGAGAGGCCACTGCTGTGGGAGGCCCACATAGGCCAAAGAATAAAGATGGACTAAAATAAATTAATTAAAAAAAAAAAAAAACAATCAAAGAGGCCAAAATTAAAAAAACAAACAAACAAACAAAAAAACAGGACTCATGCCTGTGTGAATTGAGCATTGTGCTTCATTCTTTGGAAAAACAAAGACAAAAAAGATGATGCATTAAGGCATCTATTACATTACAGTAGCTCTTTCCTGTGGCAGAGGCAGGGATGTGGGTATTTCTTATATAGATAAGGAAGAAATAAACATGATGTTGTCACCTGTATTTTGTATGGTAGCAGTATATTTCATTTGGCTGTGTTCAAATCTATAGCATCTTTTAAAAATCATAAGAAAATTATATATGTAGTATGTTGGAAGGAATTGCCAGTAACATAGATCTATAGCTTTAGTTTTGCCATTGCTGAAGATAACTTTCTGCCTTTTAAGCATAATTTAAAGCTGAAACTCTTCTTTTACCTTTGCCACACTCATCTGCTCACCTGCATTGAATGAGCTGATTGTTTTCTGTCCCTACAGTCCATCCTTCCATCTTTGGATTCTATTTGTATGTGTAAACATACAGATTCGGAAGTCATCCATGTACACTGTGGGTCCTTTTAATTGCTGCTGTTTTCTAGACCAACCCAAATCTTGTTGTGAGGGGCAGACTATACAGAGCTCTGAATTCTGCTCTCTTGTCTAAATAGGATTCCAATCCCAAACTATAGAGTAATAAATAAATAATGTCTTCAGAAGCCTGAGAACTTTGGCTACCTTCATAGTTTCTCAACTACAAGACTTCAGACCTCCTATAGTATACCTATAGAACTCCTGGAGAAGGAAGAGATGGAGCACAGCAGCAAATATGGAACAGATTTGTAAGCACTGATGATCCAGAGATGCTCTGTAAGTGACCTAGACATTAGCATTAAGATGATGCATTAAGGGCTTCCCTGGTGGTCCAGTGGGTAGAGAGTCCACCTTGCAGTGCAAGGGGCACCGGTTCGATCCCTGGCCTGGGAGGATCCCACGTGCTGTGGAGCTGCTGGACCGGTGTGTCACATTATGAGCCAGCGCTCTAGAGCGCATGCGCCCAGAGCTGGTGCTTGGCAACAAGAGAGGCCACTGCTGTGGGAGGCCCACATAGGCCAAAGAATAAAGATGGACTAAAATAAATTAATTAAAAAAAAAAAAAAAACAAAGAGGCCAAAATTAAAAAAACAAACAAACAAACAAAAAAACAGGACTCATGCCTGTGTGAATTGAGCATTGTGCTTCATTCTTTGGAAAAACAAAGACAAAAAAGATGATGCATTAAGGCATCTATTACATTACAGTAGCTCTTTCCTGTGGCAGAGGCAGGGATGTGGGTATTTCTTATATAGATAAGGAAGAAATAAACATGATGTTGTCACCTGTATTTTGTATGGTAGCAGTATATTTCATTTGGCTGTGTTCAAATCTATAGCATCTTTTAAAAATCATAAGAAAATTATATATGTAGTATGTTGGAAGGAATTGCCAGTAACATAGATCTATAGCTTTAGTTTTGCCATTGCTGAAGATAACTTTCTGCCTTTTAATGTTCACTAAATTTAGCAGTGATTTATACATATTCTTGTAAATTGTCCATGTTTAACAATACAGACTTTTCTTTTTTTTGAACTTCCAATGCTATGTAGTATGGTTGACTACTAACAGAGGTCATTTTGGTCCTTTTTTTCTTGGTTTTCCACCAGTCAGTTTCAAGTCTTACCACATCTCCTGGTTTGATTGAACTTCCTTTCTTATTGGTGGACATATTTTGTACAATAGCGTCATTTGCTCATGGGCCTGGTAGGCTTTCCCGTTGAGACTTTGGCTACTCTCAGTGAGAGTCAGTGAAGTAGCTATTACCTGTTCCCTAAGTGCAAGCCCACTTACCTCTTCTGGGGCTTTGTTGAGCCGTCAGCTCCTTGTTATCCCTACACAAACTTCTGCCCCCACAGAGACCAAAGATAGAGGTGGGAGTTGGGGTAGAATTTGTTAAACCCATCAGGGCACAGGGCCTGGCAGCTCTTGGGCCCTGCAAGGCACCACTGCTTTTAGGGGATGTGCAGAGAGGAAGAGCTAGGATCTGAACCCCATTTTCCCAATTCCACCAACTCTCTGTGAATAAGTAGCATTGATTGAGAATTTGCCACATGTCAGATATTAGTGTAAGTTCTTAATACGTGAGAACTCATTTGCTCCGCAGAACAACCCTAGGAAGTCCATGTCATCATCATCTCTACTGACAGATGAGGAACTTGAGGCACAGAGAGCTTAACTACCTTGCCCAAGGAAAGAATTTAAAAGATGGATAAAGATCTGGGAAGTCGGACTTCAAGCTCCATCTCCCTAAATAATACCCTCCCCACCACCAAAAAGAGCTCTCGATACTGAGATTCCACTTCTGCCAGTTTGTGTAGAGTAAACTGAGGAGCTAAGGAGTTGGTGTGGCCTTCATTCCTGGTACCTAGCATCTGCTTTCCATTACTGCACCCACTGGGTGCAACTCTGGCAACCCTGAAATGATCTTTCAGTTAACCATCATGCAAATGAACTTCAGCTGAAAATCATTCCTCTTGAACCTGAAAAGGTTTTAACAGTTGATATTTTACAACTCTAGCAGCGGTGTGTGGATAGTTGAATAGTTTATAAAAACTCCATTGCGAGCCCTTCTGAGTATCAAAGGGAGCTTTTTCTGAGACAATCATCTTGGCTTCTTATGATATTAAAAGTATGCATCTGGTTTGCTTAAAGCAAGGTACAGCTGTCACTGGTCTGGCCGCACTGCTTCTGGGGGCCACTACATGGGTTTGTGATCTCTGCTTCCCACTTGATGAGAGCTCTCTGAGCAGATATTTTTCTTGTCTATCATACAGTTTCTTTCCAGAGACTGCTGGGGGTGCCATCTAAGTCATGTTACATTTTGTTGAAAAGCGACATTTTATTAATATGTTAGAGATATGAATGTATCAAACATGGTAATGTTTTATAAGCTTCAGATTCATACATCTGTGCTCAAGCATGTGATATCATTTTAGAGTCCCCTTTGGCATCCCAAGTGGTGCTAGTGGTAAAGAATCTGCTTGATCCCTGGGTCAGAAAGATCCCTGGAGTAGGAAAGGGCACCCCACTCCAGTATTCTGCCCCACAGAGACCAAAGATAGAGGTGGGAGTTGGGGTAGAATTTGTTAAACCCATCAGGGCACAGGGCCTGGCAGCTCTTGGGCCCTGCAAGGCACCACTGCTTTTAGGGGATGTGCAGAGAGGAAGAGCTAGGATCTGAACCCCATTTTCCCAATTCCACCAACTCTCTGTGAATAAGTAGCATTGATTGAGAATTTGCCACATGTCAGATATTAGTGTAAGTTCTTAATACGTGAGAACTCATTTGCTCCGCAGAACAACCCTAGGAAGTCCATGTCATCATCATCTCTACTGACAGATGAGGAACTTGAGGCACAGAGAGCTTAACTACCTTGCCCAAGGAAAGAATTTAAAAGATGGATAAAGATCTGGGAAGTCGGACTTCAAGCTCCATCTCCCTAAATAATACCCTCCCCACCACCAAAAAGAGCTCTCGATACTGAGATTCCACTTCTGCCAGTTTGTGTAGAGTAAACTGAGGAGCTAAGGAGTTGGTGTGGCCTTCATTCCTGGTACCTAGCATCTGCTTTCCATTACTGCACCCACTGGGTGCAACTCTGGCAGCCCCTGAAATGATCTTTCAGTTAACCATCATGCAAATGAACTTCAGCTGAAAATCATTCCTCTTGAACCTGAAAAGGTTTTAACAGTTGATATTTTACAACTCTAGCAGCGGTGTGTGGATAGTTGAATAGTTTATAAAAACTCCATTGCGAGCCCTTCTGAGTATCAAAGGGAGCTTTTTCTGAGACAATCATCTTGGCTTCTTATGATATTAAAAGTATGCATCTGGTTTGCTTAAAGCAAGGTACAGCTGTCACTGGTCTGGCCGCACTGCTTCTGGGGGCCACTACATGGGTTTGTGATCTCTGCTTCCCACTTGATGAGAGCTCTCTGAGCAGATATTTTTCTTGTCTATCATACAGTTTCTTTCCAGAGACTGCTGGGGGTGCCATCTAAGTCATGTTACATTTTGTTGAAAAGCGACATTTTATTAATATGTTAGAGATATGAATGTATCAAACATGGTAATGTTTTATAAGCTTCAGATTCATACATCTGTGCTCAAGCATGTGATATCATTTTAGAGTCCCCTTTTGGCATCCCAAGTGGTGCTAGTGGTAAAGAATCTGCTTGATCCCTGGGTCAGAAAGATCCCCTGGAGTAGGAAAGGGCACCCCACTCCAGTATTCTTCTCTGGAAAATTCCATGGGCAGAGGAGCCTAGTGGGCAAAGAGCTGGGCACAGCTGAGTGACTGAGCATGCACACACACATTGGAATCACATTATCAGCTATCAGTTTAGAGTTACATTCAGTCCAGTGAACAAGCGGGGACTTGGAAATAGCCCCTATGGAACTTTCACTCTTTATTTGTAACTGATTTCTCATTACTAAAAAATTGATGCCAATTTTTATCAAGAAAAATCCCAAGCTGTTTTCATAAATAAAGCCTACTCTCTGAAAATAGTTTCAGTGCTCTAGGAAATGACAAATTGTACTTCCTTATAAATGCTCAGTAATGGCCTACTTATCCTCTATTATGTTCGGTTTCTAAGTGCTATTAGGAGTTTCTTTTACATTCTTTTCATTTTGGTAAAAATGGCCATTAAAACAAGTTTATAAAGGGTCATTTTAAAATATTTGCCATTTGAGAAACAGAATGAACCCACTCAACGTGTCCCTAAAGTATTGGACCAAGCTGTGTTGAAGGGGAAGTTTTTGAGTTGGTGAAATTCTGCTTTTCAATCCTGGTGCTCAATAATAGCTTTTCTGTGTTCTTTTTCAGGTATGTGGCCAGTTGGATAGACAGAAGGCGGCATCAGTCAGAAAAGGCTAATTTAACTATTCTTTTTGATAAATATGTTCCTGCATGCTTGGAGAAGCTGAGAACAAGCTGTAAAACCATGACTTTGATTCCAGAGAGCAGCCTGGTGCAGGTTTGTCTTGGGTCATACCATTTCCCACACTAGTCCTGATTTGACTTCACCAAAATGGAAGTCCTTGCTTGTTCAAAAAGGTGCAGTGGTTTCTGGAACGGTTAGGTTGCTCCACCCTCTCCAGCTGACGTGTTCCTTGGTGCCTTTGGCAGCCCTCCACCACACGTCTGTCACATGTCTTCCTTGTTTGGGTTTGTGGTCTCTTTCTCTCCCAAGACTGTGAGCTAGAAGACTGGAGCCGTCTTTTTTTCCATGTAATTATTTCTTTTTTTTTTTTTTTAAAGATTTATTTATTTATTTATTTTGGGCAGGGGTCGGGTTGGGAAGGGAGGGGAGTGGGCGGGCCGCTTGTATTGATCTTTCATTTCTCTGTTTTCATCCTTTGTTCTTTGGCTCCTGCGGGCCTCCCATCGCGGTGGCGTCTGTCTCTGCAGAGCACCGGCTCTGGGCGCATGCGCTCCAGAGCTCCGGCTGGGTGATTGGACACATCAGTCCAGCCGCTCCGCGGCCCGTGGGATCTTCCCAGGCCAGGGATCGAACCGGCGCCCCTTGCACTGCAAGGCGGTGTCCTTATCCACTGAACCACCAGGGGAAGCCCTATTTCTTTATTTAGCTGCGTCAGATCCTAGTTACTGCACGCGGGATCTTTGTTGCAGCATGTGGGATCTTTCATTGTGATGTGTGAGTTTCTTTCTCCTCGCAGCTTGTGGGCTCTGTAGTTGAGGTGCACTGACTTAGTGGTTTCCAGATGGCGTGTGGGACCCTAGTTCCCAGACCAGGGGTCAAACCTATGTCCCCTGCATTGCAAGGCAGGTTCTTAATCATTGAACCACCAAGGAAGTCCCTGGAGCCACCTTTTATCATTTGTGTATCTCCAGAGATTTCCATAAACCCAGACACATAGTAGGTGCCAAATATATTATTGAATCATTGCGTTTTTCCCACGTACTTTTGCACGTCTTGCTAACAATTGGTTTATTTTTCTGTCTCTTAAGTAACTGACCCAGAGAAGGTGCTCAGTGTGTTTTTTGAATACCATAAATTCATGTGATTAAAGATGTTGACCAGTGAGTATGACAGAGCTTCTGAACACCACCTGCACAGCCACCCTGTGCCCCACCCCAGCCTGACAGACCTCCCACCTTCTCCTTCCTCTCTTTCCTTCCCTCCATAAAATGGTCTTCAGGTCAAGTCAGTCTAGATGAAGAGATAATAATATTTTAGGGATAGAGTTTTTTTCTGATCCTCATTGTGAGACAGCTGGTAAGAGTAAAGAGTGTGTATGATGTGTTGTCATGACAGCAAATGAAAATAAAGCACGGCATACAGAAATGCAGGTTGCGATCTTAATCTCAGCGTGAAGAAAAACTATCCCCCAGCCTTTACAAGTATAAAACTTCACAAAAGGCTTACAATTAGAAACCTTTATTTGTTTCTCTTTAGAAGCAAAATTGGTTCTGAAGTACTTTGCTACTGTGACGTTACTATGGTACAGAATTTGTTTGAAGCTACATTAGAAATAGTCACAAGCATAGTAAGAAGAGAAAGTTCAGGTTTTTGGATAATTTGCACACCAATTAAGTAAACGATGGTCTTCAACAGTAATTATCTGAAGTATAATTTATTTCTGAAAGCAGGTCTGAATTTATTCATAATGAATTAATTATGTGGTTAGCCTAATTAGACTTCCTCTGGTGTAATACTTACAAAAAGCAAGTATCATGTTCTTTCTCAACTTGACTTGTATATTTGTGTTTCTCTGTGGTGTGAACTTTTTCATTCAAGAATAGTGTGAAATAGGTCAGTAGGAATTAATATGATTTTTGCTCTCTCTTCCTCTCTTTGTAGTATTCAGAAATGGCATTTTACCCTTAACTCCTTTTGACTGCCCTTGTATAAAGTCATCTCTTTGCTATGATTGCTTGTAAGGAAAAATTTGAGACAAAATGAGTATCCAAGAGAATAGCTGAAAGAAGTTTTTACACATAGTGTGCCAAATATATTATTGAATCATTGCGTTTTTCCCACGTACTTTTGCACGTCTTGCTAACAATTGGTTTATTTTTCTGTCTCTTAAGTAACTGACCCAGAGAAGGTGCTCAGTGTGTTTTTTGAATACCATAAATTCATGTGATTAAAGATGTTGACCAGTGAGTATGACAGAGCTTCTGAACACCACCTGCACAGCCACCCTGTGCCCCACCCCAGCCTGACAGACCTCCCACCTTCTCCTTCCTCTCTTTCCTTCCCTCCATAAAATGGTCTTCAGGTCAAGTCAGTCTAGATGAAGAGATAATAATATTTTAGGGATAGAGTTTTTTTCTGATCCTCATTGTGAGACAGCTGGTAAGAGTAAAGAGTGTGTATGATGTGTTGTCATGACAGCAAATGAAAATAAAGCACGGCATACAGAAATGCAGGTTGCGATCTTAATCTCAGCGTGAAGAAAACTATCCCCAGCCTTTACAAGTATAAAACTTCACAAAAGGCTTACAATTAGAAACCTTTATTTGTTTCTCTTTAGAAGCAAAATTGGTTCTGAAGTACTTTGCTACTGTGACGTTACTATGGTACAGAATTTGTTTGAAGCTACATTAGAAATAGTCACAAGCATAGTAAGAAGAGAAAGTTCAGGTTTTTGGATAATTTGCACACCAATTAAGTAAACGATGGTCTTCAACAGTAATTATCTGAAGTATAATTTATTTCTGAAAGCAGGTCTGAATTTATTCATAATGAATTAATTATGTGGTTAGCCTAATTAGACTTCCTCTGGTGTAATACTTACAAAAAGCAAGTATCATGTTCTTTCTCAACTTGACTTGTATATTTGTGTTTCTCTGTGGTGTGAACTTTTTCATTCAAGAATAGTGTGAAATAGGTCAGTAGGAATTAATATGATTTTTGCTCTCTCTTCCTCTCTTTGTAGTATTCAGAAATGGCATTTTACCCTTAACTCCTTTTTGACTGCCCTTGTATAAAGTCATCTCTTTGCTATGATTGCTTGTAAGGAAAAAATTTGAGACAAAATGAGTATCCAAGAGAATAGCTGAAAGAAGTTTTTTATTTTTATTGAAGTATAGTTGATTTACAGTGTGGTGTTACACTCACTGGTATACAGTAAAGTGATTCAGTCATACATACATATGTATTATATGTATGTATGGGTATATTCTTTTCCATATGGTTTGTCATAGGCTATTGAGTCTAGTTCCCTGTGCAATACGTTAGGAGCTGGCTTTTTATCCATTCAACATAGTCAGCTTTGAATCTGCTAATCTCAAACTCCCAGTCCATCCCTCCCGCTACCCCTCCACCTTGGCAACAGCAAGTCTGTGCTCTGTGTGCATGAATCTTTTGCTGTTTCATAGATACATTCATGTGGGTCATGTTTTAGTTTCGTATGATATTTACCTTTCTTTGTCTGACTTCACTTTGTGTGGTAATCACTCGGTCCATTCATGTAGCTGTATATGGTATTATTTTATTCATTTTAAAAGGCTGCTTTAAGAAATTAATGTACTGTGTTTTCCATTATGTGAATCTGTGTTGCCTTACTTTTGGTAAGGTGTTTTAAGTCTTTCAGAATATGCATCAAGGCATGATTTTCTTCATTGCTGATGCAGAGCTTAAGATGTTTTCCAAGTTCATTGTTTGGGAGAAAATGGAAAAATCGTACGCATTATTAACAAGTTCAAATCAGTGGATCCTGTCATATTGAGACCTTTCGGTCTTTTTCATTTTAACGTTTACTTACACCAGCATAGCTTCTATTCGGGAACAGCAAAGCCTCAGAGTTTTGCATTATTTTTCTTCCTAGCAATTGGTGGTTTTATTTGATTAGAAAACTATTTTAAAGTGGCAAACATGGCACACTATAAAATAATGGAAATCAAGAGAGAGGTTTAAAAAATGACAAGTTGTAAAGAAACTATCCTCCAATTATAAAAATATTTTAAAAAGAAATATAACAGGTGTTTAACTATTTTAACAACATTTCCAAATTATGTCCAGGACCCATTTTCCATGTTATGGTGGGTGTTCCCCATCTCTCGGGGTTGGGAGGGAGAGGCACACGCATAGCGTACTTTGTTCCAGCCTCTGCTGTTGTGTGCCTGGTGGTGATAAGCATCCACTACCACCTCCAACACTGGGGCTGGGTCTCACGAGTGTTAAGGGTCTGTGACAGTGCTGGCTCATGAAAACCGTTTTTGTGCTTTAGAGAATTCACTCAAACACTTGTTCACTGTGGTTATTATTTCACATGAGAAAGGGCTTTGCAGTAACTTCTTGTTACTGACTTGACTGCCCTGGACCTAGAGCATGTTTCAGACTGGTGGAGCGCTTTCACGTGGAGGGTCTGAGGAGCAAGTTCCTGAACAGCGTATCTTTCAGGGTTAAATTTAGTCTCATGTCCGAAAAATGCCACAAGCTAAGGCTTCCAGTCTGAGTTTCTAAATTTATGACAACAGGTGGAGGAAACAGCTGCCAGAGTACTCAGGGAAAGTGGGTTATCTAAATGTCTCACCGAGGGTAGTGGTTACACAGCCTGTCCATCTAGTGCCCTCGTTCCTGGTGATACTATAGGGCAACACTTGCCGGAGAGAAAAATGCCTTTAGTTTCTTGTTAAGTGAGAAAGTGGGTTATAGAATCCTATGTATAGCATGACTTGGCTGTTTATAAAAAAAGACGGCACAGCTGTATCCCCATTATTTTCTTCTTTTTGTTTATCTGTATTTCTCTGTGTTCCACTGATTATTAATTGAAGAATTAATGATGATGGGTTTTTTGTTGTTGTTAAGTTTGTTGTTACCTAGAAGATCAGTCTGGTGGAAAGTGGCCAGGGTTTTCCATCACCGACTCAGAAACCCAAGGCAGTCATTTTTGTGTCTCCCAGGACAGCACATCAAAGAGCTGGGGAGGGCTTCCCCTGGTGGTCCAGTGGGTAAGGACACCGCCTTGCAGTGCAAGGGACGCCGGTTCAATCCCTGGCCTGGGGAGATCCCATGTGCCGCGGAGCGGCTGGACCCATGTGTCCAATTACCGAGCCAGAGCTCCGGAGCGCATGCGCCCAGAGCTGGCGCTCAGCAACGACAGACGCCACCACGATGGGAGACCCACAGGAGCCAAGGAACAAAGACAGATGAAAACAGACAAATGAAAGACCAATAGAAGTGGCCCGCCCACTCCCCTCCCTCCCCAACCCGACCCCCGCCCAAAAATAAATAAATAAATCTTTAAAAAAAAAAAAAAAAAAGAACTGGGGAAAATCATAGAATCTCTTAAGGGGACAGAGGATTTGTTAATAAGTCCTGTGAACTTACTTCCCTGTTAGAAACAACAACAACAACCCAAGGAAAACATCACCCTGAAAGAATGGCCTTTTCTTTTTCTTTAGACTCTTTGTACTCTTCTGGAATGTTTGTTGATTCCTGAAAATGTACCTTCTGACAGCCCAAAGGAAGTTTATGAGGTCTACTTTGCCTTTGCTTGTATCTGGGCATTTGGAGGCACTCTACAACAGGATCAGGTATGTGTAGAAGTAGTTTACAGAGCCAGTTTTATTTAGAGAAAAATACTATTATATATGATCCCTATGGGTTGGGGTTTTTTCTCTTTTTTTGATGTGCATTATCATAAACCTATCCTACTTGCCCTATTCACTCCTAAGTCTATACATGGTCAGGCAGCCGTCTTGTGGTGCTGTCCTTGGCTGACAAGGCCAGGTCCGTAGCCTTCCACCAGATCTCTCTTCTGAGCTCAAGGTTCTGTGTCCACACCCACGTGTTTCAGTGTGCCTGAGAGGGGGCACGCCATCTGCCCCTTCCCCAGGTGTGCTGTTCCTCTGGGGTCTTTCTTTTCCTCAGCGATACGTTTCTCCCAACTTCTCTGGTTAAAAACCTTGGAGAGATGATTCGTAGGTCTACATCCTCTGGTCATCAGATCCTTTAGGTAGAAAGCATCTGTCCCCTCTTCTCTGTCCCCACAGCCTTAATTCAGGAATATGTCCACTTTAGCTTGCTGTGGGCTAGCACACTGTTTTGGCTCTGGCTACCGTAACAAAATCTCATATCCCAGGTGTCTTAAATAATCGAAATTTACTCTCTCTCCATTCCAGAGGTTGGGAGTCCAAGGTCAGGGTGCTATCATGGTTGAGTTCTTGTGAGGACCTTTTTTACCCCTTGCAGATGGATGCCATTTCCTGTCTTCATGTGGCAGAAAGATAAAAAACTTTCTCAGGTCTCTTCTTTTAAAGGCACTCATCCCGTTATGAGGGCCTCACCCTCAGGCCTTCTTCTCAACATAATCATCTCCCAAAAGCCCATCTCCAGGTACATCCACATTGGAGACTAAGGCTGCAGCATATGAGTTTTAGTGGGCAGACAGTCCAGTCCATTGCACGTAGTAACCTGCAAATTGGTTTCCAGGTCTCCAGTCCTGTTAGCTCTGCATGGTCTCACATGTTCCCTAGGGTGAATCCCATGAGCTACAGTCAGCCGCAGGCTGGTTTCTTCAGATCTTTGTACTCTTCTGGAATTTTTACCTGAAAATGTACCTTCTGACAGCCCAAAGGAAGTTTATGAGGTCTACTTTGCCTTTGCTTGTATCTGGGCATTTGGAGGCACTCTACAACAGGATCAGGTATGTGTAGAAGTAGTTTACAGAGCCAGTTTTATTTAGAGAAAAATACTATTATATATGATCCCTATGGGTTGGGGTTTTTTCTCTTTTTTTGATGTGCATTATCATAAACCTATCCTACTTGCCCTATTCACTCCTAAGTCTATACATGGTCAGGCAGCCGTCTTGTGGTGCTGTCCTTGGCTGACAAGGCCAGGTCCGTAGCCTTCCACCAGATCTCTCTTCTGAGCTCAAGGTTCTGTGTCCACACCCACGTGTTTCAGTGTGCCTGAGAGGGGGCACGCCATCTGCCCCTTCCCCAGGTGTGCTGTTCCTCTGGGGTCTTTCTTTTCCTCAGCGATACGTTTCTCCCAACTTCTCTGGTTAAAAACCTTGGAGAGATGATTCGTAGGTCTACATCCTCTGGTCATCAGATCCTTTAGGTAGAAAGCATCTGTCCCCTCTTCTCTGTCCCCACAGCCTTAATTCAGGAATATGTCCACTTTAGCTTGCTGTGGGCTAGCACACTGTTTTGGCTCTGGCTACCGTAACAAAATCTCATATCCCAGGTGTCTTAAATAATCGAAATTTACTCTCTCTCCATTCCAGAGGTTGGGAGTCCAAGGTCAGGGTGCTATCATGGTTGAGTTCTTGTGAGGACCTTTTTTACCCCTTGCAGATGGATGCCATTTCCTGTCTTCATGTGGCAGAAAGATAAAAAACTTTCTCAGGTCTCTTCTTTTAAAGGCACTCATCCCGTTATGAGGGCCTCACCCTCAGGCCTTCTTCTCAACATAATCATCTCCCAAAAGCCCATCTCCAGGTACATCCACATTGGAGACTAAGGCTGCAGCATATGAGTTTTAGTGGGCAGACAGTCCAGTCCATTGCACGTAGTAACCTGCAAATTGGTTTCCAGGTCTCCAGTCCTGTTAGCTCTGCATGGTCTCACATGTTCCCTAGGGTGAATCCCATGAGCTACAGTCAGCCGCAGGCTGGTTTCTTTCCAATGCCCTTTCCTTTGGCCTGAAGTGAGGCTGTCATGCCTGCACAACATTCCTAGCATAGTCTGTTTGTAGCTTCTGATTTCTTCAGGGCAAACATTTAAAATAAGAACTAGCATAGACACACACACACACACAGACACACACACACACACACACACACCCATACAGTACACACCAAACAGGCAAACTGCTTAGACCCACCAAAGTACAGAGTGGGAGTTCTTCACCTTTAGAAATTTACATGTCTAGTCTCTTCTATGGGTTTCTGTGTATAGATTCTGTGTGATTTTGTAAGATTGTCCTTTTTATAATAACTCTTCAGGATACTCTCACTGTGCAGATAAAGCTAGGTTCAGAAATGCTAAGTAAGTATACTGAGAGCAGATGGCATCAGGATTCCCAGGGGTGTGTCTCCAAGGGCCATCCGTGGTGCCTCAGGATATCTCAGCATCATAAGTGCTCCTATGGGTACCCCTGAATCTTTCAGTTAAAAATAGATGGCATATGTCTTCCAGGCTCCCCTAAAATATTTCCAGATGTAAGTAGGGAACTTAAATTGGAAGGCATCACAGCCAAGAGTGACCCAGTTTTGTTGGTTTACTCACTGTAGGTCCTGAAATCCATGGTTGCTATGACCTATGGGCCAGTTCAGCTACTTGTCACTAGGTTACCGTATGTTATATCTGAAAATGAGTTTGGCATTCACTTGGCCTCGTAAGTCTCATTTTGACCCTCCCCAGAAGCCACATTTCTTTGGTAATCTCCAAGTGCTTTTTCTAAAGAATAATCGCCTCTCTTGCTGGAGCTGAGTGTTTGGTGGCTTCACACAGTTTATCTCAAAGGCAGAATTTACACGTGTGACTTTCTCCTTCCATGAGGTTAGATGCAAGAGTGTCCCCCTCTCCCCCAGAGCCTCATGGTTTTGGTCTTTTTTCCCATGTTCTCCACAGAGTCTTTCCTTTCTCAGGTCTGTACCACCAAGTAAAGTCACATGAGTAGGATATTGACAGCTGTCTTTCTACTCCTGATCTTAACAGCTCACCTTCCTCCCATCTCGACTCTCTTTTCATCATGCAGTTTCCAAACCTGACAGCCTTCCAGCCAGCTAGTCAAACCTGAACTGGGGATCAGGTGATTGCTTTCCTCTCCTAGATACTCTCTCCCCAGTTAGTAGTCAACATCAGCATCTTTAAAGTTTCGAAAGGGGAGTGACTATGAAGTTGGAAACATGAATGAACAGACCAAGAAATAGGTTTATGAATAGTCATTTATTCAACAAATTTAACTGCCTACTGTATGTCAGAGAAAGAGCTTAGTGCTTTTGCTAGGCTAGCTTGTTGACTCTTACAAGATGAAGTCCTTCTATATAGTTACATCTATTCTTCTTTTATCAAAAAGGAACTGAAACTTGGGTAAGTTAGCATCCTTGGAAACACATAGCCAGCTGTTGTCTGACACAGGTTCAAACTGCAGTGAGCCTGTGCTCTTAACCCCGGATGTTGCAGACACCTTCCAAAATTGGTCCCCAGCAGCTCCCCCTGAGCTCCCTATAAACAGCTGCTGCCAGGTCCTCCTTGGCTTTGGAGGTAGCCTCCTCACTGATCTTTCTGCTTCTGTCCTTGCCCAATCATCCATTATGCGCTTAGCGGCTAGTTTTTTTGTTTCGTTTTTTAAATGTAAATTGGATTGTATGATACACTCCAGAACTTACAACACTTTAATGGACTCCTATTGCTTTTAAGATAAAATTTAAAAATTAAATTTACACAGCCTCAGAATCTGGCCCTGCCTGTCTCTCTGCTTCTTCTTCTGTCACACCCTCCCCTCCAGCTGCACTGGCCAGTTTCTGGAATGCAGGTTCTCTCATCTTTGCACTTGCTGATTTTTTCCTGCTTCCTGGAATGTTCTTCTCTCTAATTGGTGCTTGTTCTCAGAGACGGCGTCCCTGAACTTTACACGTGTGACTTTCTCCTTCCATGAGGTTAGATGCAAGAGTGTCCCCCTCTCCCCCAGAGCCTCATGGTTTTGGTCTTTTTTCCCATGTTCTCCACAGAGTCTTTCCTTTCTCAGGTCTGTACCACCAAGTAAAGTCACATGAGTAGGATATTGACAGCTGTCTTTCTACTCCTGATCTTAACAGCTCACCTTCCTCCCATCTCGACTCTCTTTTCATCATGCAGTTTCCAAACCTGACAGCCTTCCAGCCAGCTAGTCAAACCTGAACTGGGGATCAGGTGATTGCTTTCCTCTCCTAGATACTCTCTCCCCAGTTAGTAGTCAACATCAGCATCTTTAAAGTTTCGAAAGGGGAGTGACTATGAAGTTGGAAACATGAATGAACAGACCAAGAAATAGGTTTATGAATAGTCATTTATTCAACAAATTTAACTGCCTACTGTATGTCAGAGAAAGAGCTTAGTGCTTTTGCTAGGCTAGCTTGTTGACTCTTACAAGATGAAGTCCTTCTATATAGTTACATCTATTCTTCTTTTATCAAAAAGGAACTGAAACTTGGGTAAGTTAGCATCCTTGGAAACACATAGCCAGCTGTTGTCTGACACAGGTTCAAACTGCAGTGAGCCTGTGCTCTTAACCCCGGATGTTGCAGACACCTTCCAAAATTGGTCCCCAGCAGCTCCCCCTGAGCTCCCTATAAACAGCTGCTGCCAGGTCCTCCTTGGCTTTGGAGGTAGCCTCCTCACTGATCTTTCTGCTTCTGTCCTTGCCCAATCATCCATTATGCGCTTAGCGGCTAGTTTTTTTGTTTCGTTTTTTAAATGTAAATTGGATTGTATGATACACTCCAGAACTTACAACACTTTAATGGACTCCTATTGCTTTTAAGATAAAATTTAAAAATTAAATTTACACAGCCTCAGAATCTGGCCCTGCCTGTCTCTCTGCTTCTTCTTCTGTCACACCCTCCCCTCCAGCTGCACTGGCCAGTTTCTGGAATGCAGGTTCTCTCATCTTTGCACTTGCTGATTTTTTCCTGCTTCCTGGAATGTTCTTCTCTCTAATTGGTGCTTGTTCTCAGAGACGGCGTCCCTGAACATCCAGTTAAAGTAGATGCACTCATTTCTCTCACGTCCAGCAAAGTTGACTTTCGTGATACTAATTTCTTTATTTCTGTGTCCATAGATTTCACCTTTGCTTCCACCAACCTTTCCCTTCATTTTCCCCATAAACTCAATGAGAGCAGAAACCCTATTCGTTTTCTTCACAACTATGGGAAAAATGCATTTTAGTGAGTGAATGCATGACTCAAAGATTTGTCATCAAGATCATTTGGCTGACAGAGTGGTTAGGTGAAGCAAATTTTGTTGTGAAGTAGAAATCATGAGCACTCTGCCTACAAAGGATGGTGCCGGATAAGTAATACCTTCTGATTAAGCTTGATCCCCATCCAACTTCTGTAGGGTGATCAAAAACAAAAATCCCACAGTGCCAATCTGAATATAACTGAAGTAGACCCACTCAGGTGAGTGGTGGGCCGTAGGAATATGGGCTCAGCTTGTTTGGAAGGTTGGTGAGCTCACATCTCCCTGCTAAGGCTGATCGCCCCTCTCAGCCCTAACATACCTTCCTACCTTCCAGCCATCCTATTCATCTCTGCTCACGTGTCTGATCCTGCAAAATGTGGGTTGTAGTCCCTGGACAGAAGGACACCAAAGTGAAAGCAGGTTTAAGGATTCCCCTGGAAAAAAGTGGGAGTTGAAGGATTAGTTAAGTGTGAGATTGGTGACCGTGGTGGACAGGCACAGCGTTTCTGGAGTGCACTGAAGCTTTGTCAGGTCATCCCGTAGATAGAGGAGGGGTTGTTAGTTGCTAGTACACAATTGGAATTTCCCAATTCCACTTTCTAACCGCCAATCTAGCAGGAAAGGGCTTGTACCTGTCATCATATAAAAACAAGCACCTGCTAGCAAGGATAAGGGCTTCCAGGTAGTGCTAGTAGTAAAGAGTCCATCTGCCAATATCGAAGATGCAAGCAACATGGATTTGATCCTTCAGTTGGAAAAATCCCATGGAGGAGGAAATGGCAACCCACTCCAGTATTCTTGTCTAGAGAATCTCATGAACAGAGGAACCTGGAGGGCTATAGTCCATAGGTTCTCAAAAAGTCAGACAAGACTGAAGTGACTTAGCATGCTCCCAGTGAGGAGAACCTGTTTGCTCTGGTGTCATCTTCTCTGGAAGCTTCTGTTATAGGACAGGAATCTGTAGTGTGTCCAGCTCAACCACTTAGTTGTGCTGTGCTAGAAAACCAAGTCTGTGCCTTCCCTTCCTTTATGGCAGAGGTTCTTAGATTTCAAAACCAACAAAATTTCAATAATGATTTGAAGGAATGAAATAGGGTTATCAACTTTTTACTTTCTAAATAAGGGTACTTATTTTTAAATGACCATTTATTATCACCACAGCTTTATAAAGGATAGGGTATTTTTAACACAGAAAGCTTTAGGAAGGTTGTAAGCTCAAAGAACAGTGTCTAAATCAGTAATTTTACTAATTCTTTAAAGTATTCCTTTGTTCTTACTTTCCCCATCTTACCATCACTTGAGGGAGACATTGGTAGGAATCAACACCAGTGTTTGCTGACCACTGTCTTAAAGCATGGTGACTTACATGATAGCTTGTTACTAAATTGAATAACCTCAGGGTCATCTAAGGTTCACCTAAACCTTACCTGGTTTATTAAGTTAATAATTACTGTGGAATATTTGTACCTGTTGGACATATGCCATTCTGCCTTGTTGATATTGTCAACTCATTATCACTTCCATCTAGCTATTTTTCTTGGGTCAGTTATTCAATCCCTTTGTAATTACAAATTATGCACTGCAGACTCTGTGATCAGCCGACTCACAGGGGCTTTGTATATGTTCAAAGTTACCTGTAAGTCTGCAATATGAATTTCTCTTGTTCTCCTTAGCTATCTGGGTGTCAAGCTGAATTCAGCCGGTGGTGGCATAAAGAGATGAAAGTAGTGAAGTTTCCATCCCAGGGAACAATTTTTGATTATTATCTGGACCACAAGACTAAGAAATTCTTGCCTTGGACTGATAAAATCCCCCAATTTACTATGAATCCGGAAGAACCTCTGCAGGTAGGTGTGGTGGACACAAGATCTTCAACCACACGAGCCTGACTTGAGCTGTGTTTTGTGTTTGAGCAGTCTTCCTTTTCCTTGATGGTCAGTGTATAATGTATTTTTCCTTAGGAGAATGTCAGTTGTGGGAATGACCGAGATGGTTGTATTTCTACAACTTGTTGTTTTCATTTCAACTTAATTCTGTGGTAACAACTTTCTTTAGATTTTCCTAGAAATAGTGTAAGTTTATAAAAACGGGAGGCATGTTTTTATTAGTTCAGTGAGTCTTGTTTCTGACCTTACTCTAAATTTCTTAACCATTGCTTTTTACGTACAACTCCTTTCCCATACCCCTCAACCCATAAATGAATGTTTAATCTCCCTACTCATGTGTCTCAAATTTACATGGTAACTCACAAATCTAAATGAATCTTTTTTTTTGACTGGTTCTTTCTATAAATTGTCCTGCATTTTTGTATATCAAGTTTTCTATTAAGCATTTTCTAATTGTGCCTCCGTCTCTTGCTTTTCATTGTATTTCTTTCTCAAAATCACCTCATACTGACTGACTTTGGAACTTATTATTTCAAGTCATAGCCCATGAAATGCACATAGGTGATTTCCACACTAATTGAGAGGCAGGTACTGTGAAATAAAATAATCCAACTCTGAATTTCCTGGAGCTGAGGTAACAAAATACCACAAATGTGATGTCTCACAGTTTGGGAGGCTAGAAGTTGAAAATAAAGGTGTTAGCAGGGTTGCTTGCTTCTGAGGAATCTCTCCTAGCTTCTGTGTGCTGGCAGTCTTGGTGTCCTTGCTTTGTGGCAGTGTTACTCACGTCTCCCCAGGATGGCATTTCCCCGTGTGTATTCTGTGCATTCACACTTCCCTTCTTACCAGTCACTTTGAATTCAGGGCCTATTCTGCTTGTATCAGTGTGCTTGAAACGCCTTAACTAACTGCCACAGAATGAGTGGCTTAAGCATCAGAAATTAATTTTTCTCAGTGTTAGAGGCTAAAAGTCCCAAGTTTGAAGTGTCAGCAGATTTGTTTCTTCCTGGGGCCTCTGTCCTTGGCTTGTAAGATGGCCCTTCTGTGTCCTCACATGATCCTTGCTGTGGGTACGCACATCCCTGGACACCATTTTGAAGTGTGTCCAGATTTCCTCCTCTTACAGGAATACAAGTCAGATTGGAGTAGCTCCCACTCTCAGCCTCATTTAAACTTAAGCACCTCTTTAAAGACCTTATCTCCAAATACAGTCACAGTCTGAGTTACTGGGGTCAGGGCTTCAGTCTGTGAATTTTGAGAGAACACAATTCAACCTAGAGCCATTTAACCACGAGGAAACTGGTCATCTTACAATCAGGAAGCTCAGAGGTAGACTTCACTGGTGGTCCAGTGGGTAAAGAGTCCGCCTTGGAGTGCAAGAGGCACTGGTTTGATCCCTGGCCTGGAAAGATCCTGAATGCCAAGGAGTAGATGGGCCGCTGTGTCCAATTATGGGCCAGTGCTCTGAGCACATGCACCTTGAGCCAGTGCTCTGCAACGAGAGAGGCCACTGCGATAGGAGGCCCACACATGCCAAAGAATAAAGATTGATGGAAAATAAATGATGACTTAGAGGCAAATAAAAACAAAAAAGGAAACTCAGAGGTAGGAAGACCCTGAAGCTGATGAATTCTGTGACTTGGTGTTGTCGCCAAGGATTTGGACGTTCCTGCCTTAACACCAGCCTCATTTTGAAGACTGTTATCTCTCCTTATCCTAAGATGACTCTAGTGGCCCCAGGAGCTACAAGGAAGGAAGTTAGGGAGAAAGAAGACATCCATATTTTTGACTAAGGGGAGAGAATCTTTTTACAGAAGCCCTAGAGCAGACCGCCTCCTGCATCCAGGTCTCCAGTGGCCACATGCGCCTCTGCCCCAGTCTCAGGCCAGGGTGATGAGGTTACCATAGTTATGGAGGTCTGCTTCATCTGCTTTATAGATTTCAACATCTCTGTTTCAACTCAACCTATCTAGACTTCAGCCACCTAATGGTATTCTCTAGCTGGTTGAGAGCTGAGGACTTGTAGTTAACCAAAAAACAAACACACATAACCAAAAATGTGGTACCACAGGTTGACCCATTTTATCAGTGATGCGTTTCATTCAACAGAGAACCTAGCAGGATTTGTAGTCTTACTTTATACACATTTGCACTAAATGGGGTTATTTGATTAAAAGCCTCTTAATGTTAGAGGAAAGTCATATTGACCCAGTAATATTAGCAAATACTAATGTGACCTTATAACATGTCAGGCCCTTTTCTAAGTGCTTTGGTTCCACAGATTAACTAATTTAATCCTTATGACAGTTTTCTAATCGTCTGTGAGAAACGACTGTTGCTAACCTTTTACATATGGAGAAACGGACATCAGCTAATGTGTGTATGGTCCATGCTCTGAAGAGTGTTCTGTGCAGTAGGTAGACAGGGCTCAGGCTCTAGATAGATCTGGGTTTGAATCCAGGTACCACCACGTATGCCTCTGGCCAGGTTATTAATGTCCCCTAATCTTTAGCTTCATAATCTCTGAAATGACGGTGGTAACAGAACTCTCCTCCTAGGTTGTTGCGAGTATCATATGATGTAACACATGTGAAGGGCTCAGCATAGTGCCTGTCCCACACTCAGCTGTCAGGAGAGAGCTTAGTTATTGATATTAATGTGTGGAGAAAAGAGCCAATATTAATAGCCATGTAAACAGTAAATGATGACAACTATCCACAAGAACAGAAGGATGTTATAAAATTCAGCAGTAATTTTGAAGTTGTCTAGGACTGTTCAGTATAACACAGACCAGTCTGTGCCTTTTAATGGGTCCTGAGAGTAGCACTAATTTCAGATGATGTTCTGGAGTAAATGCTTATAATTGTGAACATGATCTTAAATGATCTGTAGAACACTCAATTGTGGTCAGTATATGTGACCATGTAGGGAAGAACTTTATCCATTATAGAGTTTGTGTGTTTTTCTTATGAGCAATATAAATCCTACAAGTAGTTGTTTTAATCCCCCACCAATAAAGGTAAGAAATTTTCCACTCTATTTTATCACCATGCAAGTTTCTCTTTCCAGTATGTCTACATCTTCTTTCCCTTTCCATGAGGTTATACAGTATATTGGTTTTTGTTCCCTAAATCTGGTTTTATCTGTATTCTTTGTTTTATTGTATTCCGCTAAGCCACCTCAAATTTTTCATGAAACAATGTAGTATTTAAATAAATAATCTTGACAACAGAAACATTATGATAAAAATTCTAACAAAACAATGTACACTAAATATCAGTTGTGCTTTTGGATTTGTGAGTATTTCGTTTAATGTTTATTTACTCCAAGCTGGTCTCTCCTTGCATTGAACTCCTTTAGAGTGAATTGTGCCTAATCATTTTGCATATGAATCATTAATCTTCCAGGGCCAAGGAATTTCTACCAGTTTTTATTTATATGTATCTTGGCTTTTCACAGGTTTTGTCATCTCCTAGAGTAGTGGGCAGTTTCTTTCTTTTTTTTTTTTTTGGTATTTATTTCACCATGGGCTTAGTTGCTCCAAGGCATGTGGGATCTTCCCGAATCAGCGATCAAACCTGAGCCTCCTGCACTGGCAGGCAGATTCTTTACCACTGAGCCACCAGGGAAGCTCCCAAAGTGGGCAGTTTCTTAAGTGTTCACTGGATTTCCTTGTACACCTAACATAAGGTTAGGTAGAGTGTAAGTATTCCGTGGTAGGAAGCCCTGGGTGGTAGCTCTTCATGGGAAAAAATACATGAGTTGCTTCTGCTATGGTACTTTGATGGCACTACCCAGTTGCTTTTCTCAAACTGTGATGCCTGAAGTGATCATTGAAAATGAAAAATTAAGTGGAATCACTCCTACTCGCTGTCAGCTAGAACTAAGAATTCATTTGGTCTTAATTCTAAAATTAATATGGGTAGATACAAAATTGGTTCACAATTGGTATTTTTGGTTCAGGTACAAAATTTGGTTTGTTTTTCCCCACCAGAGAGTTCTGGTTCACACATCAGAGACAGCTCGTCTTCGATATTTCATAGAATTGCTGCTCGAGAAAGGGCAGCCGCTGATGCTGGTAGGAAATGCTGGAGTCGGAAAAACACTCTTTGTAGGTGACACGCTGGCAGGTCTCTCCGAGGCTTATCTGGTATCCCGTGTGCCTTTCAACTACTACACGACATCGGCAGTGCTACAAAGTAAGTGTTCCTCCTGTTTATCCTCCAGAAACACAGCAGAAACCAGTCAGGCCAGGACATGCAGCCCAAGGAGAGGGTTACTTTTTCTAGGCTTTAGACATTTTGCTTAGAATGAATTTTTACTTTTTGCCATTGTGGCCAAATATACTTTGTTTAAATATTGTGATTTGGGCTTCTTATACCATGCCTGACTTTATTTGGGTTGTTACTCTCTAAAACAGAAAGAATTTACATCAACAGTTCCATCGTTCTGCCTCTAAACTGTTTATTCACTTTAATCAATTTCATGGAACCCAAGCCACAAAACAGTCGGCTCAAGGAAGAGTATACTGGTTACCTTTACAAGTAAAGGATTGATTTAGGGGGAAATTCTTTCAAACTGTATTGATGAAACGACAGCCACCAGTTGTTAGTTAAATCTTAGAACTGTAAGAATCATTTTTAACTGTTGAACACCACATAAATTTTGGTCATTCTGAGTTTGGAAGGGCGAACGAAGTAGACAAGAGGAGCAGAGAAGAACTAATATAAGGATCTGATTAGAGTCTCTCACTGTCCAGCAAAGCAGTGGAGCTGTGTTGTGTGAAGGCAGCAAAGCTCCCTGGGGCCCACCGCTTTATGAAGCCTGTTGCCCTGAACTTGATTTCTGTGCTGTATGCCTTGTTGTTAGCCCTATTGGTAGAGATTAATAACATAGTTTTCTTATCACATCATTAACTCAGCCAAGTGCTGTTATCTCTTTCTTAATCAGGTTTATCTTCTTCATCTTTGTGAGTGGAATGGCTAAAAAGCTGCCTCAAAAGATTTTCGTTTGTTTCTTTGGCACATACGTATGATTTATCTGCATTTTCCCAGACCCTGTGTATAATACATGTTTTCATTTGTGAACACAGAGGAGGGCAACCACTTAAAATTGGGATGTACCACAGGCTCCGGGGCAGAGTGCTCGAGAAAGGGCAGCCGCTGATGCTGGTAGGAAATGCTGGAGTCGGAAAAACACTCTTTGTAGGTGACACGCTGGCAGGTCTCTCCGAGGCTTATCTGGTATCCCGTGTGCCTTTCAACTACTACACGACATCGGCAGTGCTACAAAGTAAGTGTTCCTCCTGTTTATCCTCCAGAAACACAGCAGAAACCAGTCAGGCCAGGACATGCAGCCCAAGGAGAGGGTTACTTTTTCTAGGCTTTAGACATTTTGCTTAGAATGAATTTTTACTTTTTGCCATTGTGGCCAAATATACTTTGTTTAAATATTGTGATTTGGGCTTCTTATACCATGCCTGACTTTATTTGGGTTGTTACTCTCTAAAACAGAAAGAATTTACATCAACAGTTCCATCGTTCTGCCTCTAAACTGTTTATTCACTTTAATCAATTTCATGGAACCCAAGCCACAAAACAGTCGGCTCAAGGAAGAGTATACTGGTTACCTTTACAAGTAAAGGATTGATTTAGGGGGAAATTCTTTCAAACTGTATTGATGAAACGACAGCCACCAGTTGTTAGTTAAATCTTAGAACTGTAAGAATCATTTTTAACTGTTGAACACCACATAAATTTTGGTCATTCTGAGTTTGGAAGGGCGAACGAAGTAGACAAGAGGAGCAGAGAAGAACTAATATAAGGATCTGATTAGAGTCTCTCACTGTCCAGCAAAGCAGTGGAGCTGTGTTGTGTGAAGGCAGCAAAGCTCCCTGGGGCCCACCGCTTTATGAAGCCTGTTGCCCTGAACTTGATTTCTGTGCTGTATGCCTTGTTGTTAGCCCTATTGGTAGAGATTAATAACATAGTTTTCTTATCACATCATTAACTCAGCCAAGTGCTGTTATCTCTTTCTTAATCAGGTTTATCTTCTTCATCTTTGTGAGTGGAATGGCTAAAAAGCTGCCTCAAAAGATTTTCGTTTGTTTCTTTGGCACATACGTATGATTTATCTGCATTTTCCCAGACCCTGTGTATAATACATGTTTTTCATTTGTGAACACAGAGGAGGGAACCACTTTACCACTTGTAAACATGGAAGATTAGGGCTACAATTCAGTAGTTGAACAAGGCTCAGCTTGCTGATTCTTGGAAGGGTTACAGCCATGAATAGATTTAGACACTGCCTATTAGCATGAGGAATAGAAAGAGATAGTGTACTCTAAAGAAAGGATTTCAGACCTTTGAGATGGGGTGGTATGCAGGCAAAAAGGGGACTTAGGATAGAAGAATCAGCTTAAACAAAGACATGAAAGAAAATTGTGGAACACATTCATTTAATTGAATCTCTAAGTTGACTGAACCCTAGTGATCAGGTAGAAGGTAGGGCAGAGGCTGGAGTGGCTGATTATAAATGGAGTGCCCAGTTGTCTAGTTTGCTGATGACTGGAAAATTTCTGAGATAAGGGTCTTTTAGTGCTAAAACTGGGATCTTCCTTGACAACCAGGGAAGCCTGGTCCCTGAGACTGTAGAGTGAGCTGACGTGCAAGTAGAAGAAAATAGATTTCATATGGTAGGCAATGGTGAGCCATTGATGGGGGAGTAAGAAGTTGACAAGATGTAGGCTCTACTTTGGGCTTCCCTGGCAGCTCAGCAGAAAAGAATCTGCCTGTACTGCAGGAGACTTGGGCTTGATCCCTGGATTGGAGAGATCCCCTAGAGAAGGAAATGACAACCCACTCCAGTGTTTTTTCCTGGGAAATTCCATGGAAAGGGGAGCCTGGCCCTATGCTCCATGGGATTGTGAAAGACTTGGACATAACAGCCACTCAACCACCATAAAAACAGTCTCTGCTTTGGGAGAAGAAGTCTATGGTGGAGAGACCAGACCACTTGAGCAGCCAAGAAAAGGCCCTGGACTGGATATGCTTGTAGCCCTATTGGTAGAGATTAATAACTTTTCACATCATTAACTCAGCCAAGTGCTGTTATCTCTTTCTTAATCAGGTTTATCTTCTTCATCTTTGTGAGTGGAATGGCTAAAAAGCTGCCTCAAAAGATTTTCGTTTGTTTCTTTGGCACATACGTATGATTTATCTGCATTTTCCCAGACCCTGTGTATAATACATGTTTTTCATTTGTGAACACAGAGGAGGGAACCACTTTACCACTTGTAAACATGGAAGATTAGGGCTACAATTCAGTAGTTGAACAAGGCTCAGCTTGCTGATTCTTGGAAGGGTTACAGCCATGAATAGATTTAGACACTGCCTATTAGCATGAGGAATAGAAAGAGATAGTGTACTCTAAAGAAAGGATTTCAGACCTTTGAGATGGGGTGGTATGCAGGCAAAAAGGGGACTTAGGATAGAAGAATCAGCTTAAACAAAGACATGAAAGAAAATTGTGGAACACATTCATTTAATTGAATCTCTAAGTTGACTGAACCCTAGTGATCAGGTAGAAGGTAGGGCAGAGGCTGGAGTGGCTGATTATAAATGGAGTGCCCAGTTGTCTAGTTTGCTGATGACTGGAAAATTTCTGAGATAAGGGTCTTTTAGTGCTAAAACTGGGATCTTCCTTGACAACCAGGGAAGCCTGGTCCCTGAGACTGTAGAGTGAGCTGACGTGCAAGTAGAAGAAAATAGATTTCATATGGTAGGCAATGGTGAGCCATTGATGGGGGAGTAAGAAGTTGACAAGATGTAGGCTCTACTTTGGGCTTCCCTGGCAGCTCAGCAGAAAAGAATCTGCCTGTACTGCAGGAGACTTGGGCTTGATCCCTGGATTGGAGAGATCCCCTAGAGAAGGAAATGACAACCCACTCCAGTGTTTTTTCCTGGGAAATTCCATGGAAAGGGGAGCCTGGCCCTATGCTCCATGGGATTGTGAAAGACTTGGACATAACAGCCACTCAACCACCATAAAAACAGTCTCTGCTTTGGGAGAAGAAGTCTATGGTGGAGAGACCAGACCACTTGAGCAGCATGCTAGTTGAATGAAATAGGGCCCTGGACTGGAGCTATAGTGGGAAAGGCAAAAGGAAGAGACATGAGGCAGCACTTACAAGCTGTGCTTGAGCAAATCAGTGACCAGGAAGGAAAATTTAACTTCAGGCTTTGCATCTGGCTGACTGGGAGAGTGTTAATCCTGTCTGTAGGAGCACAGAAGGCTAAGAAGAAGAGATGTGTTGTGAGTAGAGACGCGGCATGCTAATCTGAGTTTGGAAACAGGCATATTTGGTGTTGGCCAAGCATCCAGATGTCAATGGTAACAGGAACTGATGTTCAGCAACTATTTGGAAATGTACATATGCTGCTTGGAAGAGGTTAATTCGTTATTTCTGCCCCCCCCCCCTTTTTTCTCTTTTTTTAAGCTTTGACCTCTTTTATTGGTCCTTTATCTATTCACTTTCATCCATCTTTATTCTTTGGCCCATGTGGGCCTCCCATTACAGTGGCACCCCTCGCAGCAGAACACTGGCCTTGGGCACATGCGCTCCAGAGCGCTGGCTCATAATTGGACACATTGATCCAGCAGCTGCACGGCATGTGGGATCCTCCCAGGTCAGGGATCAAACCGGTACTCCCTGCACTGCAAGGCAGACCTTCACCCACTGGACCACCAGGGAAGCCCAAATTCGTTATATGTATTTTTTAAATTTTCTTTATTTTTTTAAAAATTTTGACCTCTTTTTATTGATCTTTTTAATTTATTTATTTTTCATCCATCTTTATTCTTTGGCATGTGTGAATCTCTCATTGCAGTGGCCTCTTCGATTGCAGAGCACCAGCTCTGGGCGTATGCACTCCAGAGTGCTGGCTCGTAATTGGACACACCGATCCAGCCACTCCATGGCACATGGAATCTTCCCGGGCCAGGGATCAGACCAGCGCCCCTTGCACTGCAAGGTGGACTCTTTACCCACTGGACCACCAGGGAAGCCCCATTATATATTATATATATATATATATATATATATTTAATTCATTCATTCCTTTATTCATTTAGCAGGCTACTTACTTGTTGTGGTTGTCGTCAGGAACACAGAAGTGAGCATGGTAGAATTCCTTGTCCTCGTGACATTTATAGTCCATTTAAAGAATAAGCAAGTAATTAGATACCACGTCTCAGGTCCACACTATTGAAGATTTTTCTGTACTTGTGATCTTCTCTCAAACATATCAACACAAAGTAAGATAGGCTTATGAAGAAATGTAACTTGATGTTACACAAAGCGTAACGTCTACATACAGTATCCTCTTTTACTTCTGCACCTCATGGCCCTAGAAGAGAAGTGTGAGCAATTCTAAACTATCCTTAGACTCTACTATAAGGATGATAAAGAGGGGCTGATTCACGAGGTTCTGGGTGGACTAGCAGTGGTTCATGAATGACAGTAGGTTCAGGGGAGAAAAGTGAGAAGTTCACCAGCGAAAGGTGTTGTCTCAGATGTGATGGCCAGTGTGACCTCAGACTGCAGATACAGACTCTAGGAAAGAGGAGTCTGAGTGAGCCTCAGGAGAGCCTGACATAGGAGGAACTGAATAGAGACATGTTTCTGAGATTAACCTGCACTGAGGTAGTACTTGAAGCCGTAGAGTGGATGAAATGGACCAGAAGACAAGAAAAATAAGAGGACTGATGTTTTACTTTATATTTACATATATATTTACATTATATATAAACAGAAGTTTGCATTTTTACTTGATTGGTGGACAGAATTATGTACTGGTTTCAGGGATTCTTGAGAAACCTCTAGAGAAGAAAGCTGGTCGTAACTATGGTCCAGGAGGAAATAAAAAGTTGGTTTATTTTATCGACGACATGAATATGCCTGCAGTGGACTTATATGGCACTGTCCAGCCCCATACTCTGATTCGACAGCATATTGATTATGGACACTGGTAAGCAATTTTCTGTATTTTATTTTCTACTGAAATCTAATTATTATGACTGTGGATAAACACTTTAAAATGAAATGACCCCACTTAATTCCTCTTCTAAGGAATATTTTCTGATACTTTTAGGATTTCATTTTGCATCCCATTTGCTCATCTTAATTGGAATAGATTTTCTTTGGTTGGAAGAATTGGGTTGAAAAGTATCTTAGAAATGTAAACTCTTAGAAATGTAAACTCCCCAGTTTAAGCACTACACTACTTAATGCCTTAATTCACACTCAGTCACTTAGGAGAAGCTTGACATTTTCTGTAAGATGTAAATGTCCAGTAGTATCTGGGCATCATGGTCTGCAGCCCCTGATGTTAAGCAGAGGGAGAGCCCCTGGTCTCGCTGTGGGTGTTTTTAACCAGACTCACAGGAGGATCAATAAGCAGCAATAGTTGCTATTGATTCAGCTCCATATGTTGATTCTGGCATCGAAAGAGCCATGTAGTCTTCAGTTTTCTGAGCTTTAGTTTTTAATCTCTCAGATAGACTGACAAGTTCAGCATCACAGAGTGATTATAAAGATCAGACGAAACCATTTGTGATGAAGTCCTTTATGAACTGGTGGGTTTTGTTGTCATCTTGAACTTTGGGGTTTTAAGGGTCTATTTTCTTGCAGGTATGACAGACAGAAAGTGATGCTGAAAGAAATACACAGCTGTCAGTATGTTGCTTGCATGAATCCAACGGTGGGCAGTTTCACCATCAATCCTAGGCTACAGGTAAGGTGTTGAGTGTTGCTCTCTGCCAGATAGCCATATTCACACACTGTAGATCTCAATTCTTAGTGCTTTGTGATTAAAGATTAGCATGTAAGGTTCTACTGTACATTTGATGAATCACGGAAGCTTATTTTTATGAATAGACTTTTAGGGCTGTTTTAGGAAAATGAGCTGAAAGTACAGAGAATTCTCATATATCTCCTCACACCCCCGTAACTCATCTACAAGCACCTCACATTACTGAGCTGCATCTGTTACATTTGATGAGCCAATATTGATTAATTGTGATTAACTGAAGTGTAAAGTTTACATTCGGGCTCATTTTTTGTTGTTGTTGCACATTCTATGGCTTTTGGCAAATGTGTCATGACAGATATCTGTCATTAAATTATCATGCAGGGAAGTTCACGGTCCTGAAAATCCCATGCTCCACCTAGGCAGCCCCCACCCCAAATTCCTGGCAACTGTTCATCTTTTTCCTGTCTCTCAAGTGTTGCCTTTTTCTATAGTTAGAATCATATAGTATGTAGTCTATCTATCTGTAGTCCTATAGTTAGAGTCATACTGTATGTCACCTCTTCAGACTGGCTTGTTTCCCTTAGCCTAAATATGCATTTAAGTTTCCTCCATGGTTTTTCATGTCTTGATAGCTCATTTTTGTAATCACTGAATAATACTCATTGTCTGGATGTTCCATAGTTGGTTTATCCATTTACTTATTTAAGGATGTCTTGGTTGTGTCCACATTTTGGCTATTCAGCATACATAGCAATAGTCAGTGTGGTTTACTCACTTGTGTGCAGTTAGTGGAGGCTCAGCTGGGTGACTGCTGATCTTACTGGGGCTTATTCACCGTTGGGAATTAACTCTCAGCTCCACAGGGTGGCTGTGGCTGGAGTGATAGTGGCTGGGACAGTGTGGCCCTGTGTCATGTGTCTCTCACCCTTTGTCAGGCACGTGGATTCATTACAAAGATCGAGCCTCAAGAGAACTGTCACCCTGTTACTTCTATCACTTTCTGTTGCCTTGATCAAGTGATATGGGCACTCTGAGGGTCAAAGTGGAAGGCACCACCAAGTTATATGGCAGTGGGCAAGGATACAGGAGGAGATGAAGAAATAAATGAAGCTCCATCTGTTTTTAATGATCTACTATAAAGTGAAGCTATTAGTCGCTCAGTTGTGTCTGACTGTTTGTGATCCCAGTAGCTAGCCCACCGGGCTCCTCTGTCCATGGAATTTTCATTTTCCAGGGATCAAACCAATGGCTATCCTGCATTGGCAGTCAGACTCTACCATCTGAGCCACCAGGGAAGCCCCAATCTACTGGTGCCATTGCATTTTCTCTTTTATGCAACTCTTATACTTGTTTTTCCTTTTCAGAGACATTTCACAGTGTTTGCAGTCAATTTTCCATCCCTGGATGCACTGAACACCATTTACAGCCAAATTCTGAGTTTCCATTTCCAGCAGCAGGCATTTGGTCCAACAATTCTCAGGAGTGGCCCCACTTTGATACAAGCAGCAATTGGATTCCATCAGACGATGACACATACCTTTTTACCCACGGCCATGAAATTCCACTACCTCTTTAATTTGAGAGACCTGTCAAACGTCTTCCAGGTACCTTGATGGCTTTATGTTATGTGTCTTGAGTGGGGCACTGATGATAATACTATTGATGACATTCTTTCATAGAATTTAGTCTAAAGCTTGAACATGTTTTCTTTCATTTTCCACAGTAAGCTTTATGAAGTAAGTATGGCAGGTTTATTGGTCCCATTTTGTCAAGGAGAATAACAGTTCCTCTTAGGTTGGTGGAGACTTAGCAATAGAAGCTAAGGTGGAAATCTTGGCTTCCTGTTTCATTGATCCCATGTAAATATTTGAGTGCCTCATTTTGTGCAA
Source organism: Tragulus kanchil (assembly GCA_022376925.1). Lineage (NCBI taxonomy): Eukaryota > Metazoa > Chordata > Mammalia > Artiodactyla > Tragulidae > Tragulus > Tragulus kanchil. The sequence continues at coordinate 105,983,316 of JAIOJX010000030.1, read as the reverse complement.
GAGGGGTAATTTGTTTTTTTTAAAAAACATTTATTTTATTTACTTATCTTTTGGGGGGTGAGGTGGGGAGGGAGGGGACGGCGGGCCACTTCTATTGATCTTTCATTTATCTATTTTCATCTATCTCTGTTCTTCGGCTGTGTGGGCCTCCCACCATGGTGGCCTCTGTCGTCGCAGAACGCTGGCTCTGGGCACATGCGCGCCAGAGCTCCGGCTTGGTAGTTGGACACATTGGTCCAGTCGCTCCGCAGCACGTGGGATCTTCCCAGGCCAGGGATCGAACTGGCACCCCTTGCACTGCAAGGCGGCGTCCTTACCCACTGGACCACCAGGGGAAGCCCAGTTTGTTGTTTTTTAATATTTATGTGATATGGTTTTGAAACATTAAGAGAAATTATAATTTCTTAAATTCCTGTTTTGTTTTGGCATTGACACTGAACTCACTGATCCAATAAAAGGACAATGTGAATGCATATGATGGACAAAGGGAGTGGGAATTCAAAACCTTCAAACTGTGAAAATATCCAACTTAGGTGGCCTACTCAGTAGAGCAAAAGTAGTTGGAGAGTTGTTTATGTCTCAAAGTTCTTTTGTAACAGAAGTAGTAAACTGGTTGAATATAAAAACTGCATGAGACTTCTTTATATTTGGCGATTTTTGTTTCTTTACTTTTAAGACCCTCCTTTGTAAATCACTCGGCAGCTCCCTCAACAATTCTCAGGAGTGGCCCCACTTTGATACAAGCAGCAATTGGATTCCATCAGACGATGACACATACCTTTTTACCCACGGCCATGAAATTCCACTACCTCTTTAATTTGAGAGACCTGTCAAACGTCTTCCAGGTACCTTGATGGCTTTATGTTATGTGTCTTGAGTGGGGCACTGATGATAATACTATTGATGACATTCTTTCATAGAATTTAGTCTAAAGCTTGAACATGTTTTCTTTCATTTTCCACAGTAAGCTTTATGAAGTAAGTATGGCAGGTTTATTGGTCCCATTTTGTCAAGGAGAATAACAGTTCCTCTTAGGTTGGTGGAGACTTAGCAATAGAAGCTAAGGTGGAAATCTTGGCTTCCTGTTTCATTGATCCCATGTAAATATTTGAGTGCCTCATTTTGTGCAAGAGGGGTAATTTGTTTTTTTTAAAAAACATTTATTTTATTTACTTATCTTTTGGGGGGTGAGGTGGGGAGGGAGGGGGACGGGCGGGCCACTTCTATTGATCTTTCATTTATCTATTTTCATCTATCTCTGTTCTTCGGCTGTGTGGGCCTCCCACCATGGTGGCCTCTGTCGTCGCAGAACGCTGGCTCTGGGCACATGCGCGCCAGAGCTCCGGCTTGGTAGTTGGACACATTGGTCCAGTCGCTCCGCAGCACGTGGGATCTTCCCAGGCCAGGGATCGAACTGGCACCCCTTGCACTGCAAGGCGGCGTCCTTACCCACTGGACCACCAGGGGAAGCCCAGTTTGTTGTTTTTTAATATTTATGTGATATGGTTTTGAAACATTAAGAGAAATTATAATTTCTTAAATTCCTGTTTTGTTTTGGCATTGACACTGAACTCACTGATCCAATAAAAGGACAATGTGAATGCATATGATGGACAAAGGGAGTGGGAATTCAAAACCTTCAAACTGTGAAAATATCCAACTTAGGTGGCCTACTCAGTAGAGCAAAAGTAGTTGGAGAGTTGTTTATGTCTCAAAGTTCTTTTGTAACAGAAGTAGTAAACTGGTTGAATATAAAAACTGCATGAGACTTCTTTATATTTGGCGATTTTTGTTTCTTTTTACTTTTAAGACCCTCCTTTGTAAATCACTCGGCAGCTCCCTCAAAACTGTAACATGGCATTAGGCAAAAGCTTCTTCAGAATGTGGACCAGTTCTTTTCATCTCTATTTCTAGCACCTGCCTGAAAGACTCTGCAGAATTTAAAGGCATGTTTTTGATCTTAGAGGAAAGGGAGGCCATGGAGTGATAGACCTGTCTGCCCACCATTCATATCCAGTCTCTCAGCTATTCCCAACACCACCCAGCAGTTGTTGAACCTTTTATGGCTAATTTTCTGACTCCCTTCATGTTGTCCCATGAACCCAGAGCACGGTGACTCTTTCCCTGAGGACTGTCCTATATGAATCCAAGATATTGGAGGATAGTGTTGTGGGAAGGTGGGAATCAAAATGTTTTGACTACCCACCAAGTGTGCATTCAGACAGTAGACTTTGGATCTCATATATTTTATCTATAAAATGAATGCATTAGATTAAATGATATCACCGAATTTTAGGATAAAATATATTACTGTCCTGCAACTTTCATGTTAGCTAGTTTTAGAAACTGAACTCATTGAAAACAGTAGGCATAAGTTCTGAGAGCCAATATTTTTTTCCTGGGCTGACTCTTGAAATACAGCCTTAGCTCCTTCCAGAAATGGGCATAATGGTGTTAATTTTAAAATAATCTTTATTGTGTAGTTAAGTTTTTAAATGTTGCTGATCAGAGGCTACAACTGCTGATATGTACTACTGTTTATAACCCCTCTTGTGACTTAGTAAATTACTAAATTCAACATGCAATTAAGGAAAATGTTAAAAGAAAATATTATCTTAGAATGTCATCACCTTCTGAATTTTTAATTTTTTCCCCTTTTGCCTTGTAGGGGATTTTATTTGCCTCTCCTGAGTGTTTAAAGGGTCCAGATGATTTAGTACGCCTGTGGCTCCACGAATCGACTCGTGTTTATGGAGACAAACTGATAGACACAAAGGACTGTGATTTGCTTCATAAAAAAATGCTGGAGATGGCTAAAAAGTACTTTGAAGTAAGTAAGTGGGTACCAAAGGTCACTGTTGGCTCTGACAGAACTGGGATAAGGATGCAAATGAATTGTATAGATGTTCACCTTGCCGAGATAGCTGTGATTCCAAAAGGCACGTGGGCTGTGCGGGGGAAGATGACCTCCACCCATGGGTTGATTTGCAAGCTTTTCCCTGGATAGGCCACTCTGCCTCCAGATCAGTCATTTCTGGAGACCGATGAGACTGTATTTTTCACTTCCTCCTCCGGCAGGGTGTAGAGGGTCGTGTGCTGCTGCAGCAGCCCCTCATCTATTGCCATTTTGCAAATGGCAGCCAAGACCCAAGCTATAGGCCAGTGAAGGACTGGGAGGCGTTGAAGACATTTCTGACAGAAGCACTGGATAACTACAATGAACTCAATGCCACCATGCACCTCGTTTTGTTTGAAGATGCCATGCAGCACGTGTGAGTTGACAGGCTGCGATGCTTTTGCACAAAGTAAACTGGCCGGGTGTCCACAGTTGTTGCTGTTCAATAGATCTTACTGAACACTCTGAACTATCAGTTCTTTTTTGTTTTTTTAATTTTTGTTTTTGTTTGTCTTTTGGGGTTTTTCTTGAACTATCAGTTCTTGTTTGCTCTACAGTGTAAAACTAAGCATCTCCATGAAACTTGTATAATATAGAAACCCAATGTTACCTCAAAAAAATGAAAAAATTTTGATTGAGAACACAAGTTAAAAAAGGTAAGGCACAGCCCTCTTACGACATAAATATGTCACACACCTGTAAATGTAGCCGCTTATCATGGCTAAACAAGTGACAGCTTGTGGAAGACTCCAGAATGTCCATGTGTACACTAGAGAAAATTAATAACCTAAGTTAAACCTCCTTCCTTTATGTAACTATAAAATGTGCAGGCCTGATTTAAAGGTCTCTAAGCTTGCATTCAACAAATAGAAGAATGTCAAACGTAATTCTTTGTGTAATAGTCGATAATTTTTATATAAGTGAGTAAATCAATGTAATAGGTTTAGGGTGTCATGGATCCTTAAATAACCATCTCTATAAATGATGTCGCAGTCTTAATCATGGCTTACCTAGGTACACTAATTCTTGAAGTACCACGAGAACCATAGTTGCATGCTCTTTCACTGTACCTCTGTCAGGGAAGAACAGTGAGGAAGATGAGTGACACGTTCAGAGACGGGATGGACTCGAGCTGATTTTCCTCGGTTAAGAATGTTTGTTGAGGGCCTGCTGAGTGTCAAACAGGAACATTGCCATCCTATCCAGTGCTTATGTGTGGAGGTTGACTGACCAGGCTCTCTCCTCCTGGCCTGTGCACCTGTGCACAGAATGCGTGACTGGCCGTAGCACCCCTGCCACCAGACATTGCCTAAGTCCTGGGGAGACAGAAACCAGCAAGACAATCGAGGTCTTTCTTGAATTGAACTGACATTTTAGTGAATGCCACGGACATTTATAAGGATATGAACAAATAAGCAAGTGAGAAAAATGGCAGTGATACATCCTGCTGAGTAATCAAATTGATCGATACTGAGAGAGAAGCATATGGATTCCCCAAGAAGGTCTGGCTATCTTGAGGAGGTGACATGTACGTGAGATTGAAATGATACACAGGATCTTAGCATGGAAAGATCTCGAGAAAGAACATTCGAGGTGTGGACAGATTGCATGTGACCCCGAGGCTGAACCTTCCAAAGCAGGAAGAGTGTCATTGTGCCTGCAGCATGGAGAAGGGAGGAGAGGAGTTTATGACGAGGTGGGGAGGTAGACACAAGCCTTGTCTGTGCAGGGTGTTTCCTTGTAACCAGAGGAAGGGATTTTGTTTCATTCTACCAGCCGTGAGAAGCTTTGACTCAGAGTTTAGTGTGGGCGTGACAGGCTTGGGTGAACCGTCTGAACAGGGGTGACGCCTCTGCTGTGCGGGGAGTCGATGGCACCTTCCCTTGCAGTCCTGCTCCCCAGTGACCATCATTTCTCACTGCCTCTCCTGGGGTGCTGGAGCTGCTGCAGGGGCAGCCCTCAGATTAGCAGACAAAGGAAGCTTCCGTGAGAATCTCTGAGTGTGGCGACAAGTGTTATCAGTAGTACTGTTTCTGGCTGGGTCAGTGTGCACTGGCTGTCTGTTGTGGCTCGCGTGGAAGAGATGGGCTGTTGGCCATGAGGAGTTGTCCCCTGTAATCCCTGAGGCCTTGGTGGCCTCAAAGGGAAAGCTGCTGCTTTGATCAGGGATTATGAGCTTGAAGCTGATTTACTCTGCGTCAGAGATGATTTCAGAGTGTCCTTGAATGCTGTAGAAAGGGACTTTGCCACATTAGAGACTCCGGTGAGATGCAGACCTCAATGCATACATTAAAATTATATGAAAAGTCAGCTTTGTAGCTTGGACTTTCACTTGTGTGAGGGTAATCCCACCGCTTTCAGGTGAGATTTTGTTGTGTGGTTTTATTGTATAGTCATGTAAAGTAATATTTAATGAGTTGGCTGAGCCTGGGAAAATAACCTGTCTTTTCAGTTATTGAAGGTTTTCAGAAAATTGCCATCTGGGCTGGTCCTAGTGTGTGACCCCAACTTCATTCTTTCAAAAGGTACTCTTTTAAAAAAAATCTATGTGGATTGTCCAGGGCTTAAAGTTTAAATTCATCTCAGGAAAGCAACTGAGAACAAGTACAAACAGCCTTTTCTTTTTGGGGGGTGGGTACATTTGGCTTTCCATATGCTTATATTTATTGTGTTAAAGCCAACTTTATCTGTAAGACGTAGTAATAATATCAGTAGGCTAAGCATTCAGAACCTCTTCAATGATATAGAAAAAGGAATTTGTTAACTTTTCTAAAGCTTTAACTCTGGAATTCTAATGCTTTCTGTGGATGTTTTAGAGGGATCAAGGCACAGGGAAAGCTTCAGTGCAAAGAAGATAGGAAGCATTTAAGAAGGCAAGTGTTTAAAACTCATAAAGTAAATCACATGTGAGTTGTTTGTTGGTCTGAACAAATCCATTCTTCCCAAAGTCTACAGCAAAGTTTCTTGCATGAAACCATTCTCCCCTTGATGTCCTTAGACACAGATGCTGATATGACATTGGGATTTTTTTTCTACTAATCAGGAAAATGTGATGCTTTGATGAAAGGCCTAGTCTTCATTTTCTGTCTTCTTCTCAGGGAGAGTAACCCAGCAGTGGGACTTCAGACATCACTGGCCAGGGTGATTTTTTGGGCAAGTGATGGGGAGCAGATGCAGGCAGGGAAATAGAAGAACAAGGACTAAAAGTCAGAAATGAAAATCAGAAGTCTCAATATCTGAAAAATGAAGCAGGCATAGCCTCGGCCTGTTGAATGTCACCTGCAGGGCTTGCTCTCTATCCCCAGGTGCCGCATCAGCCGCATCCTGCGGGCCCCTCAGGGTTACGCGCTCTTGATCGGAGTTGGGGGCAGTGGCAAGCAGAGCCTGTCTCGCCTGGCAGCTTACCTTTGCAGCCTTGAGGTCTTCCAGATCTCTCTGACCGAAGGCTTTGGGATCCAGGAACTTCAGGTAAGTCCAGTGATGGGCAGCCCCACGCCTCTTCTGACCCAGGATAAAGGTGTTCCAGTCAAGCATGGGGGTGGGAGGACAGGTAAGCTCCTTAGGATATAGTTGGCTGTTTCTTCTTCATGGGCTTTCCTGATGGCTCAGATGGTAAAGAATCTGTCTGCAATGCAAGAGACCTGGGTTTGATCCCTGAGTCAAGAAGATTCCCCAAAGAAGGGAGTGGCAACCTACTCCAGTATTCTTGCCTGGGAAATTCCATGGACAAGGGAACTAGCAGGCTACCATCCATGGAGTCACAAAGAGTCAGACAGGACTGAATGACTAACACTTTCACTTTCTCCTTCATGGTCGAATTAATAATAGTACATTGCTACCAACATTTATGTGGATATAAGCCTATACGCCTTTCAGACTAGCTCAGAAAACCTTTTATTAAATACTTGCCTACACAAACATGTTTTTTTTCCCCTTTGTATTGGCCATACCTGATCATCAGCAGTACTCATATACCAGTACAACAGAGGGGGGAAAAGATACTTTTTTAAATTTTATAAGCACATAGAGATTTCTTTCACTTTGAATCAGATTGTGGAAATACAATATGATGGAGACACAGTCAAGAAGCTCTGATGTGTTTTTAAAATTTTGCTTTTGGGGGCTTCCCTGGTGGTCCAGTGGGTAGAAAGTCCGTCTTGCAGTGCAGGGGCCACGGTTTCGATCCCTGGCCTGGGAAGATCCCACGTGCCATGGACAGGTTGGACTGGTGTGTCCAGTTGCGAGCCAGCACTCTGAAACGCATGCACCCAAGGGAGAGAGGCCACTGCAATGGGAGGCCTACACAGGCCAAAGGATAAAAAGATGGATGAAAATAAATATAAATAAAAAGAGGCATGATGGGAAAAAGAAAAAAAATTTGCTTTAGTATCACAGCAATACTTAGAAAACAGTACTTAGAGTTTGTGGCCAGTGCTATTTTAAAGCAAAAAACAAATCACATGCTTTCAATATTGCTAAATAAAACTAGCACACTCAGTGTCACCAAACAATGAAGTAGACAGTTGTTGAAATGAGCCAAAAACTTCTTTTCACTGTGTTGCTTGAGAAAAGCATAACTGAATTCCCTTTTACTTGAATAGAAGGGAGTTGTTTATCCAAAGCCTGTTTGCATCTTGGGCTCTGTTAAACCACAAACATGACACTCACCATTATGTGCCAGGAGCAGAGCTGATGTCATGCTGTTTGCCCCCGTAAGAAGAGGGTCACCGAGAGGAAAGAATGTGTCAGCGGGGAAAGATTGGCACACAGCCCTCCTGCTGCAGTGCCTCCGTTCTCCCCAGCCCTCGCCAACATCACACCAGCATGTTAACACAGCCTGAGTGATGGCCTCCTTCCCTTACAGGTAGATCTGGCCAATCTGTACATCAGAACTGGAGCCAAGGACATGCCCACCGCGTTCCTGCTGACAGATGCCCAGGTTCTAGATGAGAGCTTTCTCATGCTGATTAATGACTTGCTGGCATCAGGTGATGAAACCAACACGTTCTGTGAGCGATCTTCCCCAAAGACAAATGATCTGTCGTTTCAGTGAACTTTAAATAGAGATCATTTGTCTTCAAGATGTTTCCCTGGACATTCTTGGGGGAGAAACTTACAAAGCTAGCTAATTTCAAGTGTATCGCTTTCTTAGTCTGCTTACGGAAGTGAGATGCTTTTCAGGGCCTTCAGTGAAGTAAATGTTACTCCTGCAGTCTGCAGGTTTAGTGGGAGGGGTCATCATAGCTTGTCCTTAGTGTGTTGTGTCTTATAAATGACAAAAAAGAAAAAAAAAATGTGAATTTCGAATTTCAAACTTAGCAACTTTTCAAACTTCCAAAATTATCATTAATGCTTAACTTTGTATTATAAAACATTACAAGTCATCTCTAAAATTTAAATTGTAGCAGTCTTTTAATAATTCTACTCATTCCTTTGGGGGCAGGGGAAATTCCCGATCTGTTCAGTGATGAAGATGTAGACAAGATAATTTCCGGAATTCGTAATGAAGTTCGTGGTCTGGGCATGGTGGACTCGAGAGAAAACTGCTGGAAATTCTTTTTGACCCGGGTGCAACTGCAGCTCAAAGTAAGAAACACTTGTTTTACTTCCATGTAGTTAAACATGCTGTTCCAACTCTGATACAGTTCTGTTTGGGAATTCATATTACAAGTTTGAATTCCACTCATTCATTTTATAAGGACGTCTAGTCATTCATTGTAAAAGGATATTTGCCATACATGCTTTTGGGCTCTGTTAAACCACAAACATGACACTCACCATTATGTGCCAGGAGCAGAGCTGATGTCATGCTGTTTGCCCCCGTAAGAAGAGGGTCACCGAGAGGAAAGAATGTGTCAGCGGGGAAAGATTGGCACACAGCCCTCCTGCTGCAGTGCCTCCGTTCTCCCCAGCCCTCGCCAACATCACACCAGCATGTTAACACAGCCTGAGTGATGGCCTCCTTCCCTTACAGGTAGATCTGGCCAATCTGTACATCAGAACTGGAGCCAAGGACATGCCCACCGCGTTCCTGCTGACAGATGCCCAGGTTCTAGATGAGAGCTTTCTCATGCTGATTAATGACTTGCTGGCATCAGGTGATGAAACCAACACGTTCTGTGAGCGATTTTCCCCCAAAGACAAATGATCTGTCGTTTCAGTGAACTTTAAATAGAGATCATTTGTCTTCAAGATGTTTCCCTGGACATTCTTGGGGGAGAAACTTACAAAGCTAGCTAATTTCAAGTGTATCGCTTTCTTAGTCTGCTTACGGAAGTGAGATGCTTTTCAGGGCCTTCAGTGAAGTAAATGTTACTCCTGCAGTCTGCAGGTTTAGTGGGAGGGGTCATCATAGCTTGTCCTTAGTGTGTTGTGTCTTATAAATGACAAAAAAGAAAAAAAAAATGTGAATTTCGAATTTCAAACTTAGCAACTTTTCAAACTTCCAAAATTATCATTAATGCTTAACTTTGTATTATAAAACATTACAAGTCATCTCTAAAATTTAAATTGTAGCAGTCTTTTAATAATTCTACTCATTCCTTTGGGGGCAGGGGAAATTCCCGATCTGTTCAGTGATGAAGATGTAGACAAGATAATTTCCGGAATTCGTAATGAAGTTCGTGGTCTGGGCATGGTGGACTCGAGAGAAAACTGCTGGAAATTCTTTTTGACCCGGGTGCAACTGCAGCTCAAAGTAAGAAACACTTGTTTTACTTCCATGTAGTTAAACATGCTGTTCCAACTCTGATACAGTTCTGTTTGGGAATTCATATTACAAGTTTGAATTCCACTCATTCATTTTATAAGGACGTCTAGTCATTCATTGTAAAAGGATATTTGCATTTTTCCATGAGTGGCTGGCATGCACCATCTCTAAGTTTCCTGTGATTTTAGACCCCTACAAAGCCTTGTTCTGTGCAGTTTGAGCACTTGAGTGAGCTGGACACAGTCTGTATCCTTGAAGAGCTTGCACTGTTCCAGGAGACAAGAGACACCACAAATAATTGTAGCTTTGCCATTCCAGAGGAGGCAACATCCTTTGTAAGGGCTGTAGACCTCCTGGAGAAAGTGATGTGCTGTGTGTCAGGCATGGCTTGGAATTCCTGGGGAAGCAGTGGGTTGGGGAAGAGCTTTCAGGGAGAGGAAATGGCATTTACAGGAAAGAGTAAGAGGGACTGCTCAGTACATAATTTGGAGCAACCTCAGATAGCTCTAAATCAGAGGTCCCCAGCCCCCAGAATCTAATGCCTGATGATCTGAGGTGGAGCTGATGTAACAATAATGGAAATAAAGTGCACAGTAAATGTAATGAATCATCCTGAAACCATCCCCCTCCCTCCTTGGTCCGTGAAAAAATTGCCTTCCACAAATCCAGTCCCCTGTGCCAAAAGGCTTTGGACCACTGCTCAAAATGACTGGAGCGTAGAGTCCTTGTGGGGAGAAGCTGGTGGGTCAGGCTGGGAAAGGTAATTGGGGTGAGGGAAGGGTTTTGTAAATCATTAAGAGAGCAGAGGAAGAGTTTGAATTAAGGAAGTAATATTCTGTTAGTACTTCAGGGAAAGTAGTTGAGGCCTATCACTCAAATGATCTGAGGCTCAGTCTGAAGTTCCTCCATTAAAAACTACTCCGTGCTTTAGTGTACAGGGATTTAACATAACTAAACAACAGCAACAGGAAGGATGAGGTATCAGGACAAGAAACTTTGCCATACTCATGGCAGAAAGCCAGTTTAAAATGCTAGCATGGAGAATTCAGTCTTCCTAAACAGTGTTTGGTGGTGGTAGTTTAGTCACTAAGTCCTGCCCGATGCTTGCAGCCCCATGGGCTGTAGCCCACCAGGCTCCTCTGCCCACGGGATTCTCCAGGCAAGAATATTGGAGTGGGTTGCTGTGCTCTCCTCCAGGGGATCTTCCTGCCCAGGGATCAAGCCCAAGTCTCCTTCAGTACAAGCAGAGTCTTTACTGACTGAGCCACCATAGTAACCGAGAAAAGTTACTGCATTGCTACTTCTGGTATGCCTCACCTGTCAACTAGGAACAGACTTAGTGGCTCCTGTAAAGCCTGCAGTGCACACAGGAAGGGATGGGGCCTGGCCTTCCTTGTGATGATACCTCTACATGGACGTTCAGGAAGAGTGTAGCATGATTCTTCTCCGTCTCCTAGTCCAAAGTCCACATTGATCTTACTGAGCACTTCCAGACTGAGGTTAGGATTCAGAATTGAAGGTTTGGTGGCCCAGAGAGCTTTCCACCCATCAAAAGTGTGACTAAACATATGTTCACCAGATTGTAACAAGGCTGAGGATTTCTCCCCGTTCCACTGTGGTGTAGTTGGATCAAATTTTCTTTGTGAAATGGGAAAACAAGTGCAAGAGTAGAATTTGAAATAGTGATGTAGTAAGTCAGCAGCGGTCCAGGTCTGTTGCTCAGAGTAGCAGAATCAGCATCAGACCATTTGGCTTCCCACAAATCCAGTCCCCTGTGCCAAAGGCTTTGGACCACTGCTCAAAATGACTGGAGCGTAGAGTCCTTGTGGGGAGAAGCTGGTGGGTCAGGCTGGGAAAGGTAATTGGGGTGAGGGAAGGGTTTTGTAAATCATTAAGAGAGCAGAGGAAGAGTTTGAATTAAGGAAGTAATATTCTGTTAGTACTTCAGGGAAAGTAGTTGAGGCCTATCACTCAAATGATCTGAGGCTCAGTCTGAAGTTCCTCCATTAAAAACTACTCCGTGCTTTAGTGTACAGGGATTTAACATAACTAAACAACAGCAACAGGAAGGATGAGGTATCAGGACAAGAAACTTTGCCATACTCATGGCAGAAAGCCAGTTTAAAATGCTAGCATGGAGAATTCAGTCTTCCTAAACAGTGTTTGGTGGTGGTAGTTTAGTCACTAAGTCCTGCCCGATGCTTGCAGCCCCATGGGCTGTAGCCCACCAGGCTCCTCTGCCCACGGGATTCTCCAGGCAAGAATATTGGAGTGGGTTGCTGTGCTCTCCTCCAGGGGATCTTCCTGCCCAGGGATCAAGCCCAAGTCTCCTTCAGTACAAGCAGAGTCTTTACTGACTGAGCCACCATAGTAACCGAGAAAAGTTACTGCATTGCTACTTCTGGTATGCCTCACCTGTCAACTAGGAACAGACTTAGTGGCTCCTGTAAAGCCTGCAGTGCACACAGGAAGGGATGGGGCCTGGCCTTCCTTGTGATGATACCTCTACATGGACGTTCAGGAAGAGTGTAGCATGATTCTTCTCCGTCTCCTAGTCCAAAGTCCACATTGATCTTACTGAGCACTTCCAGACTGAGGTTAGGATTCAGAATTGAAGGTTTGGTGGCCCAGAGAGCTTTCCACCCATCAAAAGTGTGACTAAACATATGTTCACCAGATTGTAACAAGGCTGAGGATTTCTCCCCGTTCCACTGTGGTGTAGTTGGATCAAATTTTCTTTGTGAAATGGGAAAACAAGTGCAAGAGTAGAATTTGAAATAGTGATGTAGTAAGTCAGCAGCGGTCCAGGTCTGTTGCTCAGAGTAGCAGAATCAGCATCACCTAGGAGCTTTTCAAAAAAGCACATTCTCCAGCCTCACCCCGAACTCTTGAATTGGAAACTCTGGGTGGGACCCAGAAATCTCTGTTTTCACAAACCCTCCAGCTGATTCTGAAGCATGCTGAAATTTGATAGCAGTTATCAATAATGCTAGAATGAGCGTCCTTTACACAGGTCTTGGACACAAAACTTTGTTCTGTAGGATTCCTGCTTAGAGAGGAAATTGCTAACTTTGTTTCACCTCGTAATGGTTTTGCATCATGCCTGCAGATTCTTTGTTGCTCTTCTCCCTCTTAGGCGGGATCTAGGGCCCTCTCCTTGGATCTGGGCAGGCTTGTGACTGCTCAGCTAACAGAGGAGGTACAGTGCAGCACATGTGATGCTTAGGAACCGCCCAGGCTCAGACCCAAACGACCCACTTTTCCACTTAATTACACGTGGTTTTGTTTATGAGTTCTGTGTGTATTAACCAATTAGGCTTATGTATGTGTCAGATATTTTTCCTGTTCTATTATTTGTCTTTTAAATGTATGTATGGTACATGTCTATCGATTCATTTGTAACTCTGGAAAGTTTTTTTTTTTTTTTTTTAACACTAATCAGTGTTTGCCTTTGTGGATTTGAGGCTTCTTACTGGAGAATCCTATGGACAGAGCCTCCTGGCTGGCTACGGTCCATAGCGTTGCAAAAAGTTGGACACAAGTGAAGCGACTGAGCACAGCACTAAATATTTAGGGAAGTATTTTTCTCTCACACAGGAAGGGATGGGGCCTGGCCTTCCTTGTGATGATACCTCTACATGGACGTTCAGGAAGAGTGTAGCATGATTCTTCTCCGTCTCCTAGTCCAAAGTCCACATTGATCTTACTGAGCACTTCCAGACTGAGGTTAGGATTCAGAATTGAAGGTTTGGTGGCCCAGAGAGCTTTCCACCCATCAAAAGTGTGACTAAACATATGTTCACCAGATTGTAACAAGGCTGAGGATTTCTCCCCGTTCCACTGTGGTGTAGTTGGATCAAATTTTCTTTGTGAAATGGGAAAACAAGTGCAAGAGTAGAATTTGAAATAGTGATGTAGTAAGTCAGCAGCGGTCCAGGTCTGTTGCTCAGAGTAGCAGAATCAGCATCACCTAGGAGCTTTTCAAAAAAGCACATTCTCCAGCCTCACCCCGAACTCTTGAATTGGAAACTCTGGGTGGGACCCAGAAATCTCTGTTTTCACAAACCCTCCAGCTGATTCTGAAGCATGCTGAAATTTGATAGCAGTTATCAATAATGCTAGAATGAGCGTCCTTTACACAGGTCTTGGACACAAAACTTTGTTCTGTAGGATTCCTGCTTAGAGAGGAAATTGCTAACTTTGTTTCACCTCGTAATGGTTTTGCATCATGCCTGCAGATTCTTTGTTGCTCTTCTCCCTCTTAGGCGGGATCTAGGGCCCTCTCCTTGGATCTGGGCAGGCTTGTGACTGCTCAGCTAACAGAGGAGGTACAGTGCAGCACATGTGATGCTTAGGAACCGCCCAGGCTCAGACCCAAACGACCCACTTTTCCACTTAATTACACGTGGTTTTGTTTATGAGTTCTGTGTGTATTAACCAATTAGGCTTATGTATGTGTCAGATATTTTTCCTGTTCTATTATTTGTCTTTTAAATGTATGTATGGTACATGTCTATCGATTCATTTGTAACTCTGGAAAGTTTTTTTTTTTTTTTTTTAACACTAATCAGTGTTTGCCTTTGTGGATTTGAGGCTTCTTACTGGAGAATCCTATGGACAGAGCCTCCTGGCTGGCTACGGTCCATAGCGTTGCAAAAAGTTGGACACAAGTGAAGCGACTGAGCACAGCACTAAATATTTAGGGAAGTATTTTTTTCTCTCACATTTTAAAACGCTTCACTAAGAGCAATCAGAACTCATTTGAGCTACAAATGAAGAACGCATCCAAGAATAGTGTTGGAAAGCCTCCCTCCCACATCAGAGTCCAGACTAGCTCAGTAATCCCTGCCCACTGTGCTTTCCTGCCCTTCCCTCCCACCAGGGTCCACTCTGACGCCTCCCTCCTCACGGCCACATGGTGAGTGCAGTGAGGTCAGTGTTCCTGGCAGGATGAGGCAGGGAAAAGAGACCCAGGGTTCCCTGACTCGGGAATTCAAAGCTCCCCCCAAATCCCTAAGTTGACATCTAACTGACCACTGGTGTGTCCCTTGTCCCCTCCACCTTCCAGAGAGTCTGAGGAGGTACATATTTGATCTTGTCATAAGGCCCTTATGCATAAAATTGGATATTGGTTTAGAATAGCAGCAGAAGCAGCCGTTCTGGGGCCTCATGCTTTATGCTTAAAACTGTGCTGTGCCTGGAATGCATGTATTGTTGATTAGGCCAAAGAGTGAGGTGAGGCATTTCAGGTTCCTTTTTTTTTTACCCCCAAAAAAATGTGTTTTAGCTTACTAATTTAAAGTGCCACCTTTATTGTATGCCAGATACCCATATTAACTGGATCTATTTCCAAATCTTTTATTCTCTTTTGTTGCTAATACTGCCAATTCCAGCTTTGTGTGAATTATGGAATCTTTATTATACTTTTTTGCATCTAGTGTCTCATTGCATTTATCTAGTTTTTTGTCATTTTTCTGAGATGTTTTTATGTTTTGATAAGCAGCAGCATCATTTTGTCAAATTCTAAGTACATTCCATTTAAATGTTCGATGAAATCATGCATAAAACTTTTTTAATATATTAGAATTTAATCTTCACGATAAACATTTATTACTTTTGTAGAAGGCCTGTTTCCTTCATAAAGCTTCCTAATAGTCTGTTATTTCTATATAGGAGTGCTGTTTATTTATTTATTTATTTTCATCCATCTTTGTTCTTTGGCCTGTGTGGGCCTCTCATCGCAGTAGCCTCTCTCATTGCAGAGCACGGACTCTGGGCTCATGCACTCCAGAGCGCTGGCTCTTGATTGAATACACTAGCCCAGCTGCTCCACAGCATGTGGGATCTTCCTGGGCCAGGAATCAATCCAGTGCCCCTTACACTGCAAGGTGGACTGTTTACCCACTAGGCCACCAGGGAAGTCCTTGATTTTTAATTTTATAACCAGCTACCTAGCTACCTTACTGCCTTATTGCCTCTCCAATAATTTCTATCAGTTGGGTGATATATAGCCTGCAGATAATGGTATTTTGTCATTCCTAATATTCTGTTTATCCATTTTCCTCCCTCCTTGCTTTGGCAAATCTACAGAAAAAGGTGTTTCTTACATTTTCGCTATTACATTTTGCACTGACTTTGGACTCTGGATGTGTCTTCTTAAGGGAGTATCTACCTTTTGGATTCCTTTGCAGCATCTCTTGAGATAATTATATGGTTCCTCTTGAACTTACTAATATTCATGTAGTACAGAGGCTGTACAGAGGTGCTGCATTTTCATAGTGTTAAATCCATCGGCATGTTCCTTCATGTGTTTTCTGTGATTCTGTACTTCAGCAGGCCTTACCAAAACTGAGGTCAGTTTTATGTTTACCTCTGCTGTTGTCTAAACCTTTTCATAGTCTCATTTTTTAGCATGCACTTTGGTACAAGCTAGAATTTATTTTGGAATTAGTTATGGATCTTTTTTCTTTGCATCTAGTGTGTCATTGCATTTATCTAGTTTTTTGTCATTTTTCTGAGATGTTTTTATGTTTTGATAAGCAGCAGCATCATTTTGTCAAATTCTAAGTACATTCCATTTAAATGTTCGATGAAATCATGCATAAAACTTTTTTAATATATTAGAATTTAATCTTCACGATAAACATTTATTACTTTTGTAGAAGGCCTGTTTCCTTCATAAAGCTTCCTAATAGTCTGTTATTTCTATATAGGAGTGCTGTTTATTTATTTATTTATTTTCATCCATCTTTGTTCTTTGGCCTGTGTGGGCCTCTCATCGCAGTAGCCTCTCTCATTGCAGAGCACGGACTCTGGGCTCATGCACTCCAGAGCGCTGGCTCTTGATTGAATACACTAGCCCAGCTGCTCCACAGCATGTGGGATCTTCCTGGGCCAGGAATCAATCCAGTGCCCCTTACACTGCAAGGTGGACTGTTTACCCACTAGGCCACCAGGGAAGTCCTTGATTTTTAATTTTATAACCAGCTACCTAGCTACCTTACTGCCTTATTGCCTCTCCAATAATTTCTATCAGTTGGGTGATATATAGCCTGCAGATAATGGTATTTTGTCATTCCTAATATTCTGTTTATCCATTTTCCTCCCTCCTTGCTTTGGCAAATCTACAGAAAAAGGTGTTTCTTACATTTTCGCTATTACATTTTGCACTGACTTTGGACTCTGGATGTGTCTTCTTAAGGGAGTATCTACCTTTTGGATTCCTTTGCAGCATCTCTTGAGATAATTATATGGTTCCTCTTGAACTTACTAATATTCATGTAGTACAGAGGCTGTACAGAGGTGCTGCATTTTCATAGTGTTAAATCCATCGGCATGTTCCTTCATGTGTTTTCTGTGATTCTGTACTTCAGCAGGCCTTACCAAAACTGAGGTCAGTTTTATGTTTACCTCTGCTGTTGTCTAAACCTTTTCATAGTCTCATTTTTTAGCATGCACTTTGGTACAAGCTAGAATTTATTTTGGAATTAGTTATGGATCATTTTTCCCTATTGTCACAGGATTACTAATTGGATAATTTATCCTTTCCTTCTGAAAATGAGTAGAATATTTCCCATCCTTCTTGGCCTTGTCACTTAGTTTGCTGCATCATAAGAAAGGTTAGTGGTCAGCCCCTTACCCTGAGTGAGAAGTGATGTGGCAAAGAAACAGGTCACCTTTTACCTAAAAAATGCAAGGCTTCCTTCTTTCTCTTCACCCTTATGTATTACCCTTAAATCCTTGGCATTTTTTTTTAGGAATAATGGATTTCTCTGTGTCAGTTTCATATTAAATGTATTGTGATATTCAGCATCATGTTCTAAAGACCCAGAATTTCTGATGAGGTGATAATTCCTTTGCATATGTTCCTTGCTGGCAACACAGGGAGCTGGTTGTGCAACAAGGGTTGGTGAGCGCACCTGGCAGGTCAGGCTAAATGATGTGAAGTTGTCACCCCATTACCCAGACTCACCACCCGAAGTCGCTTCCTGCTCAGCATGCAGGGGCAGCGAGAGCCTGCTGGCATGTGAAACATGACCTCGGAATTCCACAGGGCAGTGCCCATTAATGATGACCAGATGTGTGTCCTTGGATGGGCTGAAGCCAGCCAGTGAATCAGTGCCAAGTGCCTCCTTCACAGCACAGTTGTGCGTGTGCATCTTTTCCTGTGCAGTTCTCATCTTACACCTGGAGTGGAGCATGCTCATCTTCTCTCCTGTCAGCCTTAGTTAACCTGAAACCCTTCTTTCTTATCTTCCTTCCTGGCTATCCAATGCCTTCGAAAAAGAGCCCTTGATGTATGTAGCAGCCACTGACTCTTTCCCAAGACTTAGGATATCTGCCTAGCTATTCTCTCTGTGCATGTGTATCTGTGTGAGTGTGTGTGTGTAGTTTTTACTCTCTTCATATGGCTTTGTGTTTTAAAACTATATGTATTACATATGTACATAGGTATATATTACATATACTTCCATGGTGGCTCATTGGTAAAGGATCCAACTGCAGTGCAAGAGATGTGGGTTCCATCCCTGGGTCAGGAAGATCCCATTACCTTGCCTTGCACTTAGTGTCACATAGGTTAGATTTATTTTGGAATTAGTTATGGATCATTTTTCCCTATTGTCACAGGATTACTAATTGGATAATTTATCCTTTCCTTCTGAAAATGAGTAGAATATTTCCCATCCTTCTTGGCCTTGTCACTTAGTTTGCTGCATCATAAGAAAGGTTAGTGGTCAGCCCCTTACCCTGAGTGAGAAGTGATGTGGCAAAGAAACAGGTCACCTTTTACCTAAAAAATGCAAGGCTTCCTTCTTTCTCTTCACCCTTATGTATTACCCTTAAATCCTTGGCATTTTTTTTTAGGAATAATGGATTTCTCTGTGTCAGTTTCATATTAAATGTATTGTGATATTCAGCATCATGTTCTAAAGACCCAGAATTTCTGATGAGGTGATAATTCCTTTGCATATGTTCCTTGCTGGCAACACAGGGAGCTGGTTGTGCAACAAGGGTTGGTGAGCGCACCTGGCAGGTCAGGCTAAATGATGTGAAGTTGTCACCCCATTACCCAGACTCACCACCCGAAGTCGCTTCCTGCTCAGCATGCAGGGGCAGCGAGAGCCTGCTGGCATGTGAAACATGACCTCGGAATTCCACAGGGCAGTGCCCATTAATGATGACCAGATGTGTGTCCTTGGATGGGCTGAAGCCAGCCAGTGAATCAGTGCCAAGTGCCTCCTTCACAGCACAGTTGTGCGTGTGCATCTTTTCCTGTGCAGTTCTCATCTTACACCTGGAGTGGAGCATGCTCATCTTCTCTCCTGTCAGCCTTAGTTAACCTGAAACCCTTCTTTCTTATCTTCCTTCCTGGCTATCCAATGCCTTCGAAAAAGAGCCCTTGATGTATGTAGCAGCCACTGACTCTTTCCCAAGACTTAGGATATCTGCCTAGCTATTCTCTCTGTGCATGTGTATCTGTGTGAGTGTGTGTGTGTAGTTTTTACTCTCTTCATATGGCTTTGTGTTTTAAAACTATATGTATTACATATGTACATAGGTATATATTACATATACTTCCATGGTGGCTCATTGGTAAAGGATCCAACTGCAGTGCAAGAGATGTGGGTTCCATCCCTGGGTCAGGAAGATCCCCTGGAGAAGGACCTGGCAGCCCACTCCAGTATTCTTGCCTGGAGAATCCCATGGACAGGTGAGCCTGATGGGCTATATAGTTCATGAGGTCCCAAAAGAATCAGACACTACTTAGTAAACAAAAACAAATATATTTGTGTGTGTGTGCATATATATAGAGAGAGAGGAGGGGGAAGAAGAGATTCATTTTTGATAAGCATATATTCATTATGAAGAATTAAAAAGTACAGAAGCATATGAAGAAAATAAAAATTATGCTTAGTTGTATTATCTAGAGATAATGACTGAAAATATATTGGTTTATTTTCTTCCAGTTTACTATGTGTATAGACACAAATACCAACCATCTATTCGGAAGTAAGTTTTCTCCCATCTCTGTTTTTTCAACTTCCCTCTTTGCCTTTTTGTTTCAAAGTCTCTGACAGGGAAAAAAATATCAAATGATTCTAAGAATTTGGTGTATGGAGTGAACTATTTAACTTGAATGCATTTTATTTTCAATGACTGTTTGAAACCTGTGTCCTGTTGTCACAGGATATTTCTCACACGTGAAAAAACAAACCCTGGGGCTTCCCTGGTTGTCCAGTGGGTAAAGAGTCCACCTTGCAGTGCAAGAGGCACCGGCTCGATCCCTGGCCTGGGAGGATCCCACAGGCCAGGGACCAGCTGGACCGGTGTGTCCAATTATGAGCCAGCACTCTGGAGCACATGCGCCCAGAGCCAGTGCTCTGCAATGAGAGAGGCCACTGCAATGGGAGGCCCACACAAGGCAAAGAATAAAGACAGTTGAAAATAAATAGATAACCAATAAGAGAGGCCAATATTTAAAAAAAAAACAAAAAACAAACCTGAAATCACAATCCATCAACTTTCTACAGCTCTAACACTTGGATGCAGGAAACTTGCTTTTGATATCCATACCCTAGAATTTTCTATTCCCTTCTTCCCCTCTGTACAGGTGTTAAGACCCATTTGCAGTAACCTTTGTCTTGTCACAGGAAATTTGCCAATTTCCTCTTGGGTTGTTAAATTTTTTTATTGATTTATAGGAGATCTTTAATAACTGAATGTTAAATACATATAATTTTTTTCTTAATAGATTGCTTTTAGGAAGCATTTCCATACTCTGCAGTTATGAAAATAGTATTCTGAGTTTTCTTTAATTCATAGTTTCTTTAATGTTTAGCCCTGGATTGCTTTTTGCACTGTAAGGTGGCTTTTCTTCTTCTTCCCTGAATTGTTCCAACACTACTTATCATATTATCTTTCATTATAATCAGTTGAAATATGGTACCTGTGCCATCTATTTAAAGCCTAAAGATGAGCTTTGCCGGCACCAATGGCGCGGGTTTTCTCGGCCGCCCGTGTACAGAGATACCACATTGTGTCAGCACACGTGTGACCTCCTGCCAGCATAGCCGCACAGGAGCCAGGGAGGAAGCCTTATGGGGCCCTCAGTACGGGCCCGTTCAGTAGATGTTCAGGCACCTGCATCTGATTTTCTGTTTTTAAAACCCACTAGTATATGAGGTCGTGGGCTGCAGACTGGCCTGAAGGTAATCTGGGCAGTGCCAGCCTGGAGACAGAGGATTCTTCTCCTCTTACATACAGGCATATGTGGGAAGGAAATACAGTGAGGAATATAATTCCTACTGTCTTTACTCCTCAAGAATGTGTTTGCTCTTTGCTATCCACTGGACTTCTACATACAGTTTCTTTATGAGTCAAAGAAGTTTTCAGTTAAGAAAGAATTAAGAAAATAATTAAAATTCCCCAGTGAAAAAAATGTTTATTACTTGTTAAAATCTATACTGACCAATATTCACAAATGAAAGATCGTGGGAATGATTTTATTGTGCTTACCCAGAAAATCAGTATAAATGCTCATGGAATGTGTGCATGCTGTAGGTGCTGTTGAACCTTATAAAAATAATTGAAGTTAGAAGGTTATTAAGTGAGGGAATGATACAGGAAAATATGTAAAGATGATAGTGCTATTAAAACAGTCAGAAGGAGGAACCCTTTCTGGGCTAAACTTCCATTCCTATGAGGATTCTCTCAGTAAGATTCAGGTCTTATCATTCTTGAAAAGTAGACTTCTGATGATAAATGCAAGCATGAGTTATGGCTAGAAGCTTCTCAAGTGAACTTGTGGGAGCCTTACCTCTATCTGAGAATAAACTATATCAACTGGAAAAAATACAGTGATGGTAGCAATTCAAATTTTCATCACAAGAGGAAATGGACTGAGGCCTGTTAGTGATATACAAATAAATATGTACTCACTTGGGATCTTATCTAAAGGAAATGGAAATGTATTACAGAGCACAATGAAAAGGAGGTTATTGCAAATGACTCATAACACCTGTGTGGAGGGGAAAAAAGGGAATAGAAAATTCTATGGTATGGATACCAAAAGCAAGTTCCTGACATCCAAATGTTAGAGCTGTAGAAAGTAGAGAGATGGTGATTTCAGGGTTTGTGGTTTACTTCTCAGAATTTGCTTTTAGAAAAGAGCACAGCTGTCTGAGGCATTTTTAACTTTCTTAGCTGGCTTTTCTTTCCAGTCCATTGCTGGGAACTAACTGAAGCCAATTTGGTCATTTGCAGTTGTCAGTAACTGCTTGGGGACATATTTCAGGGACCTTTAGTACTTGGAGATGGATGACACCTGTTCAGGGGATGGAGCTCTTCCCCCCCAGATATCCCAGTGTAAGGTACACCCCAAAGAAAGCAATCTCAGACTAAACTCTGGTATACATAGAGTTTATATGTAGCACATAACTTAAAACAGGTCTTCAAATCTGCTCTGTAAACTTGTAGCAGTCCAACTCGTTCCTTTTAGGAACCTGACTAGCTCTTTGCAAAAGCTCCTTTGAGGTAGGTAGGTAAATACTTCATGGTAGGATTAAGTTGAGACTACGTAAAAGTGCAAAAACATTCTATAAGTTGTTTACCACAGAGCTGATTAAATCCAAAGTCTAAGAAGTCAAGGGGAAAATTACTGGGATGCTTCAAGATGTAGATTTTCGTATCTTGTTCATAGAACAGTGAAAGTGCACGTACATATATTTCTGTTTTTCTAAGATATTTTGAACTTATTTCATCACTGAACAATCATATTCAGTATTCATGATGCTAACAAACCAACCACTTGTGCTGATGAGAATAGGTAGCTAAGGACTCAGGTAGCCAACTTGGCAATGTAGCCTTCCATTTGAGTATGTGAAATGCTAGTTAAGCATCGTTAACCTTTGTCGTCTCTATTGATGTACTTTAAATTGCCTCTAAGGTGTAAAATAAGATGAGTGTTTGCATGCATGTAAGAGTAGACTGAAGTATTTCGTGGGTTTTTTGTTTTTTGTTTTTTTTGGCCACTTCTATTGGTCTTTTTCATCCATCTTTGTTCTTCAGCCGATGTGGGCCTCCCATCACAGTGGTCACTCTCACTGCAGAGCACCGGCTCTGGGCACATGCACTCCAGAGCTCTGGCTCAGTAGTTGGACACATCGGTCAAGGCACTCCGCAGCACGTGGGATCTTCCCAGGCCAGGGATCGAACTGGGACCCCTTGCACTGCAAGGCAGTGTCCTTACCCATTGGGCCATCAGGGAAGCCCATCATAGGTAATTTTTACAGGAGACCAAATGGCTTCATTGGTGACTTCTACCAAATATTTCAAGAAGAATTAAAACCAAGCCTTTTCAGTCTCTTCCAAAAATAGTAGAGGCGGTTTGACCTTTACATATTTCAGGGACCTTTAGTACTTGGAGATGGATGACACCTGTTCAGGGGATGGAGCTCTTCCCCCCCAGATATCCCAGTGTAAGGTACACCCCAAAGAAAGCAATCTCAGACTAAACTCTGGTATACATAGAGTTTATATGTAGCACATAACTTAAAACAGGTCTTCAAATCTGCTCTGTAAACTTGTAGCAGTCCAACTCGTTCCTTTTAGGAACCTGACTAGCTCTTTGCAAAAGCTCCTTTGAGGTAGGTAGGTAAATACTTCATGGTAGGATTAAGTTGAGACTACGTAAAAGTGCAAAAACATTCTATAAGTTGTTTACCACAGAGCTGATTAAATCCAAAGTCTAAGAAGTCAAGGGGAAAATTACTGGGATGCTTCAAGATGTAGATTTTCGTATCTTGTTCATAGAACAGTGAAAGTGCACGTACATATATTTCTGTTTTTCTAAGATATTTTGAACTTATTTCATCACTGAACAATCATATTCAGTATTCATGATGCTAACAAACCAACCACTTGTGCTGATGAGAATAGGTAGCTAAGGACTCAGGTAGCCAACTTGGCAATGTAGCCTTCCATTTGAGTATGTGAAATGCTAGTTAAGCATCGTTAACCTTTGTCGTCTCTATTGATGTACTTTAAATTGCCTCTAAGGTGTAAAATAAGATGAGTGTTTGCATGCATGTAAGAGTAGACTGAAGTATTTCGTGGGTTTTTTGTTTTTTGTTTTTTTTGGCCACTTCTATTGGTCTTTTTCATCCATCTTTGTTCTTCAGCCGATGTGGGCCTCCCATCACAGTGGTCACTCTCACTGCAGAGCACCGGCTCTGGGCACATGCACTCCAGAGCTCTGGCTCAGTAGTTGGACACATCGGTCAAGGCACTCCGCAGCACGTGGGATCTTCCCAGGCCAGGGATCGAACTGGGACCCCTTGCACTGCAAGGCAGTGTCCTTACCCATTGGGCCATCAGGGAAGCCCATCATAGGTAATTTTTACAGGAGACCAAATGGCTTCATTGGTGACTTCTACCAAATATTTCAAGAAGAATTAAAACCAAGCCTTTTCAGTCTCTTCCAAAAATAGTAGAGGCGGGAACACTCATTTTACAAGGCTAGCGTTGCCCTGTTACCATAGCCAGATAAGAACACCACTAGAAAAGAAAATTACAGGATAGTATCCTTGATACACAGATGCAAAAATCTTTAGCAAAATGTCAGCAACTGAATCCAAAAGTACAGTAAAAGTATATCCTAGGGCTTCCCCTGGTGGTCCAGTGGGTAAGGACACCACCTTGCAGTGCAAGGGGCACCAGTTCGATCCCTGGCCTGGGAAGATCCCACATGCCGCGGAGCGGCTGGACTGATGTGTCCAGTTACCTAGCCGGAGCTCTGGAGCGCATGCGCCCAGAACCGGCACTCTGCAACGACAGACACCACCGCGATGGGAGGCCCATAGGAGCCAAAGAACAAAGACGGATGAAAATAGAGAAATGAAAGACCAATAGAAGTGGCCCTCCTGCTCCCTCCCCAACCCGACCCCCGCCCAAAATAAATAAATAAATAAATCTTAAAAAAAAAATAAAAGTATATCCCACACCATGCTCAAGTGGAATTTATTGCAGGATGGAAGGATGGTTCAACATCCACAAGTTAATCATTATGATATACTCACATTAACAAAATGAAGAGTAAACATCACATGATCATCTCAGTAGATGGAGAAAAGCATTTGACCAAAAACACTCTCATATGCACAGCAGCATTTATCCATGGTAGCCGATGTATGGAAACAGCTGAAGTGTCCATCAGGGGATGAATGAATCAAGAAAATGTGAGATACACACATACTTAGCCAATCACATATGGAAAAATAAACATCACAAATTTGGGCAAAAAACATACCTGATGGAATGAAAGTTCTTCAGCCGATGTGGGCCTCCCATCACAGTGGTCACTCTCACTGCAGAGCACCGGCTCTGGGCACATGCACCAGAGCTCTGGCTCAGTAGTTGGACACATCGGTCAAGGCACTCCGCAGCACGTGGGATCTTCCCAGGCCAGGGATCGAACTGGGACCCCTTGCACTGCAAGGCAGTGTCCACCCATTGGGCCATCAGGGAAGCCCATCATAGGTAATTTTTACAGGAGACCAAATGGCTTCATTGGTGACTTCTACCAAATATTTCAAGAAGAATTAAAACCAAGCCTTTTCAGTCTCTTCCAAAAATAGTAGAGGCGGGAACACTCATTTTACAAGGCTAGCGTTGCCCTGTTACCATAGCCAGATAAGAACACCACTAGAAAAGAAAATTACAGGATAGTATCCTTGATACACAGATGCAAAAATCTTTAGCAAAATGTCAGCAACTGAATCCAAAAGTACAGTAAAAGTATATCCTAGGGCTTCCCCTGGTGGTCCAGTGGGTAAGGACACCACCTTGCAGTGCAAGGGGCACCAGTTCGATCCCTGGCCTGGGAAGATCCCACATGCCGCGGAGCGGCTGGACTGATGTGTCCAGTTACCTAGCCGGAGCTCTGGAGCGCATGCGCCCAGAACCGGCACTCTGCAACGACAGACACCACCGCGATGGGAGGCCCATAGGAGCCAAAGAACAAAGACGGATGAAAATAGAGAAATGAAAGACCAATAGAAGTGGCCCTCCTGCTCCCTCCCCAACCCGACCCCCGCCCAAAATAAATAAATAAATAAATCTTAAAAAAAAAAAAAAAGTATATCCCACACCATGCTCAAGTGGAATTTATTGCAGGATGGAAGGATGGTTCAACATCCACAAGTTAATCATTATGATATACTCACATTAACAAAATGAAGAGTAAACATCACATGATCATCTCAGTAGATGGAGAAAAGCATTTGACCAAAAACACTCTCATATGCACAGCAGCATTTATCCATGGTAGCCGATGTATGGAAACAGCTGAAGTGTCCATCAGGGGATGAATGAATCAAGAAAATGTGAGATACACACACATACTTAGCCAATCACATATGGACACATAAACAAATGGAAATTATTCTGCCTTTCTGATGTCTGTAACAATATGGATGAATTTTGAGGGCATATGGAACGCATAGAAATGGTAGGAAAATGGCTAGTAAGAGATGGGAGAAATAGGGAGAGATTATAAACTCAATTACCAGATAAAGAAGGCCTGAAGGCCTAGTGAATAACCTGGTAACTATAGTTGATAATGCTGTATTGTATACTTAAAGTTTGCTAAGTAGAGCTTGGGCTTCCATGGTGGCTCCAATGGCAAAGACTCTGCCTGCGATGTGGGAGACCCAGGTCCGACCCCTGAGCTGGAAGGAAATGGCACCCCACTCCAGGATGCTTGCCTGGAGAATCCCAAGGACAGAGGAGCCTGGCGGGCTACAGTCCCTGGGGTCACAGAGAGTCAGACACGACTGAATGACTAACATACAGATAAGCTTAAATATTCTCACGCAAAAAAGTACATATATGGGGTGGAGGATGTGTTAAATGACTCAGTAGGGGGAATCCTTTTGCAATGTCTGTTTATAAAATCATCACATTTTATCTGTTGAACGTCTTATAGTTTTGTCAATTATATGTCAACAGAGCTGAAAGAGTAAATTATAGACATTATACCCTTTTTTTCTAATCATTTATTTGTCTTATTTTTATCAGTCCTTTGCCATGTTAATCTCTCGTGAAATTAGGGAAATATATTAGGATAATTATAGGATGATTTTTTTTTTCCCCCACAGTAATGTTCTCTGAGGCAACAGCTCAGGTTCACGCCAGACTATCTAAAGTTGTGGAGACTGTCTTTAAAAAGAGCAGAGCAGCCAACCATCTCAAGACTTTGATGTGGACTCTCAGGGTAACCTCCCAGAAGACTAGGACTACAGAAGGCTGGGTGGGAAGAGAGTCTGCTAGATTTCTAGCAAAGCTGGAAAACATTGAGCTGAGAAGTGGGCAGTCATTGTACTCCTTCAGGCTAGCGTGATGAGAACATTTCCCTTCTTAATTACTAATGAACACGCATATTTCTCTGATTTTTTTTATATAAGGGTGTATTTTATGTGATAGAATTTAGGTTGTTAATAATAGGATTATCTGATTTACTTAAAATTCTCTAAATTTTCTATTTCACCCTGTATGTAGATAGAAATTTAGATTCTGTGAGTATTTCACCACTTGCAAAAGCATTAAAAATGTAAATGTTCCATTTAGGTATTCCCACAGAAAGTTTGAGATGATTAGGTTATAGCTGTGGGTGTCAGAATCACCTGGAGAGCTTGTTGCAAACACAGATGGCTGAGACCCACCCAGACCTCTCATCCCCAGGTCTGGAGGAGATCCAAGAGTTTGCATTTCTCACCAGCTCTTAATCCTTTGAAAACCACCAGTCTCCTGTCACTGGCTGCTATGTGAAACTTAAATGGCACTGTGAGCATCCTTATTTAAGCCATGATAAATAACATAGGGGGAAAAAAAGTCTTCAACTGTAAAACTGTAGAAAAGAAAATAGTTTTTTTTAATCGGTGTTCTATATGATCTTCCAATAAAGAAGGCATATAAATTAACTCAAAACTATTTTTTCCTGAGGCTAACCACAGATGCTTTGTTTTCTGACATACTCTTAAGATCTGATAGTATTCCAGTAATAAGTGTAGAAATATAGTTAGTATAGAAGTGATGAAAATATTTAGGTGCTCAAATAAATGATGCCCCCCTCCTCTGTCTTTGGTAGAATTACTTATAAATGAAGTTTCTAAAATTATCATGAATGAGAGGTAAGTTGGGTGTGCAAAAAACAACTTCTAGGACCAAAAGGAAAATTATTCATGTTTGGGGAAACAAGGCTGAGAGGAAGAACCTAAAAATTGAGATTTAAGTGCAAATTCTGCATTGTAACTGAGGCTCATTATTTAGGGCATGCAATTTTAGAGAAATTATTCAGTTTGTAACTAGACTCTTGAGTATAAAAGTAAAAGATCATCCACCTTGTTCATTGTTGAACATCATTTTGTATCTTAGGATTCATCTTGAGTTAAGAGCTGTAATAAATAAAATTAACAGCGTAAAAGGACCTGTTCAGTGAGAACACATGGGCTCACATATTTGTATATATTTTTTCTTTTCCCCATCATGCCTCTTTTGTGTATATTTATTTTCGTCCATGTTTTTATACTGTGGCCTGTGTGAGCCTTCCATTGCAGTGGCCTCTCTCACTGTAGAGCACGGACTCCAGGCACATGCACTCTCCTGAGCACTGGCTCGTAATTGGCCACACCGGCCCAGCCGCTCTGAGGCTCGTGGGATCTTTCTGGGCCAGGGATCGAACTGGTGCCCCTTGCACTGTAAGGCGGACTCTTTACTCACTGCACCATCAGGGAAGCCCCACATATTTGTATGATTTTTATGACGTGAATTTTAAAATGCTACGTGGGAAAAATCCTACCTCTTGAAATAATGGTCTTGTCAGTTTTCTGATCTCAAAGTGTGAGAAACTTCATTGAGAGAGCTACAGAGTTTTATGTTAGCAAGTACCAGCCGAATCTAGAAAAAGGAAACCAACACTCATGTTTAGCCGTGACCCCCCGTTGGCACTGGTCCCCCCAGTACCCTCAAGTCCACAGTGCCCTGGGAGAGAAGGCAGAGGACAAAGGGGGCCTCTCTAAACACCTCCTTTGTGCTTGTGCTTTACACAGGGCACTCTGTCTGAGGAGCCCGGGAAGGATATGCAAACCCAGCAGGCTCCGGACAACCGGTTTCCCTCACTGAGCTTCTGTGACACGTGTCCCAGCTGAGCTCAGGCAGTCCTGGCAGTGGCAGCCCTGAGTCACTCAAGAGAGTGTGGAAACTTTCCGATTGAAGTGAACTCTTATATCATTAAATACTTAAATGCAACTTCGTAATCTTAAAAATTCCTCATAGGGATCATGTACAAATGGAATTTTTACTCCTTTGAAAATGTTAAGTGTGAACTCAAGTAAATGTATGTTAATTTAAATGAGAACAAAATAAACATTCGAATATTTTTATAAGTTATGAGTGGTAAATTATAGAATAGGAGACAGGAGATAAAAGTCGATATTGCAAGATGATCATCCACCTTGTTCATTGTTGAACATCATTTTGTATCTTAGGATTCATCTTGAGTTAAGAGCTGTAATAAATAAAATTAACAGCGTAAAAGGACCTGTTCAGTGAGAACACATGGGCTCACATATTTGTATATATTTTTTCTTTTCCCCATCATGCCTCTTTTGTGTATATTTATTTTCGTCCATGTTTTTATACTGTGGCCTGTGTGAGCCTTCCATTGCAGTGGCCTCTCTCACTGTAGAGCACGGACTCCAGGCACATGCACTCTCCTGAGCACTGGCTCGTAATTGGCCACACCGGCCCAGCCGCTCTGAGGCTCGTGGGATCTTTCTGGGCCAGGGATCGAACTGGTGCCCCTTGCACTGTAAGGCGGACTCTTTACTCACTGCACCATCAGGGAAGCCCCACATATTTGTATGATTTTTATGACGTGAATTTTAAAATGCTACGTGGGAAAAATCCTACCTCTTGAAATAATGGTCTTGTCAGTTTTCTGATCTCAAAGTGTGAGAAACTTCATTGAGAGAGCTACAGAGTTTTATGTTAGCAAGTACCAGCCGAATCTAGAAAAAGGAAACCAACACTCATGTTTAGCCGTGACCCCCCGTTGGCACTGGTCCCCCCAGTACCCTCAAGTCCACAGTGCCCTGGGAGAGAAGGCAGAGGACAAAGGGGGCCTCTCTAAACACCTCCTTTGTGCTTGTGCTTTACACAGGGCACTCTGTCTGAGGAGCCCGGGAAGGATATGCAAACCCAGCAGGCTCCGGACAACCGGTTTCCCTCACTGAGCTTCTGTGACACGTGTCCCAGCTGAGCTCAGGCAGTCCTGGCAGTGGCAGCCCTGAGTCACTCAAGAGAGTGTGGAAACTTTCCGATTGAAGTGAACTCTTATATCATTAAATACTTAAATGCAACTTCGTAATCTTAAAAATTCCTCATAGGGATCATGTACAAATGGAATTTTTACTCCTTTGAAAATGTTAAGTGTGAACTCAAGTAAATGTATGTTATTTTAAATGAGAACAAAATAAACATTCGATATGATAAGTTATTGTTTTCTTTGTAACGTACACACTGTTTCATGGAGCTGGTAAATTATAGAATAGGAGACAGGAGATAAAAGTCTTGGTAGTATTGCAGAGATTGGACTTTTATTGTCATAATGTGGCTTCTGTAATAGGAAAGAATGAATTTCTCACTAACCATGATTATCATCAGAATGTTCAGAAGGAGAGGGACCAGTTGTAAGGAAGGCACACAGCCGTGTCTCTGTATGGCCGACAGGGCCGTGTGTACTTTGATTAGCAAGGAGGTTAATCTTGCTTTCCCCTCTGTGGTGCTTTAGGCGGCTCGAATGTCACGGTTGGCTGCGCTCCTTTCTTTCATTGTCCAGAGTCTCAGTGTAATTCTTTGCTTGCTCATCACCCTCCTGGTTCTGCCCTGCCCCCGTGTCTCCACAGATCATTTTGTGTTTCTCTCCGGTCGGTCACACGCTGCGAAGCAGGGCTCGGAAGTTCCCAGCCCTGGTTAACTGCACGGCTGTTGACTGGTTCCACGCCTGGCCCCAGGAGGCCCTGGTCGCCGTCAGCAGGAGGTTCATCGAGGAAGCCAGCGGAGCTGAGGTATGCTCTGCTGTCCTGCTCTCTCTCCCGCTCACACACACACGTGCACGCGCACACTCGGTAAGTGATGTCCAAAATACACCTTCTAGCAGAGGATTGTCCTTGTTTGTTTAAGATGATAAGGTCTTTATGAGTTTACATTCTTCGGAATATAATGGCTGATCTTTTTATATTTGGTTGAGATGTGTATACACACACAGAGAGCATGTGAGCAAGTTCTTACTCATCCACTGACTCACCAAAAGGCCAGGATTGTTACTTACTTGAATCATAACAGGGCTTGATCTTAAGGCAATTTGTGATTTTTCTCCTTCTGTTATTGATTGGTGAAAAATCAGCCCCATAGATTTGGTAACCCTTAAATAATTAGATTAACAGACTGTAGAAAAAGACAATAAACCATATACAATAAAGATGTATATATTATGTGTATGTGTGTATGTATACACACACACACACACACACACACACAATAAAGCTAGCTGTATTACAGATAATTAATTAAATAAGTAAAAATGCCCGGACTTCTAACCATCTGGCCATCAGAAGATGTACTATGAACAAAATGTGAAAGGGTGGCTTTGAAAAGCAGCAGGTACACCTTTGGGAGTGATGCAGGCTACAACAGGCAGCCCCGTTTACTGTCTTAACTGGAAGCAAACAACACCCCCTGATTTGGGGGGTAAGCGTGAGTACTATTAATGTGTGGTTCTATTGTTTTAAGTTATTTTTTCCCACCGGTCAGGGAGCATTGAAAAGCACTTCTTACATTTAGGGGACTGTAAGTAAATCTGTTCTCATGAACAGAGTAGTCATGGACCTTCACAGGATTGATTTCTGCCTGAGATGTTCTCCCCATGATATGTCTTCCTGAAGAGTCGAAGGAGCCCCACTTAATGGAGACTAATACTAGCTTTAAATCTACCAGAAATATTTTATACTTTAAAATCCAGAAGACCATTATATATGACAAATAACGGCCACAGTGCCTAACTTAGATGTCTTGGGCTATTGCTAGATCCACCGCATTCCTGGAATTATGCAGGGCATTATTTTGTCTTCTGGTGATTACAAGGAGGGTTCAGAATACAGGCTTACTGGAGGGAGAGAGCCAGCATGTATCCTCTAGTAGCAAAAATCTGTTTAATCCAGGCTGATTTGGTAAAAATAAAGGACCCGAGTGCTTGACTTCTTAATGTTCATTTCCCCAATGGGAGGAAACGAGGTTTAATGGAATGTCGGGTGCAGTGCTTTAAGCCTCTCGCCTTTGCTGCTCTGCCACAGGCTTTCTCCTGTCCGTGTGGGATACAGCTCCTCCTGAAGGATTTCCGCCAATTTGGAGGATGCAGTTTAATCGGGAGCTAAGGCCAGGATTGTTACTTACTTGAATCATAACAGGGCTTGATCTTAAGGCAATTTGTGATTTTTCTCCTTCTGTTATTGATTGGTGAAAAATCAGCCCCATAGATTTGGTAACCCTTAAATAATTAGATTAACAGACTGTAGAAAAAGACAATAAACCATATACAATAAAGATGTATATATTATGTGTATGTGTGTATGTATACACACACACACACACACACACACACAATAAAGCTAGCTGTATTACAGATAATTAATTAAATAAGTAAAAATGCCCGGACTTCTAACCATCTGGCCATCAGAAGATGTACTATGAACAAAATGTGAAAGGGTGGCTTTGAAAAGCAGCAGGTACACCTTTGGGAGTGATGCAGGCTACAACAGGCAGCCCCGTTTACTGTCTTAACTGGAAGCAAACAACACCCCCTGATTTGGGGGGTAAGCGTGAGTACTATTAATGTGTGGTTCTATTGTTTTAAGTTATTTTTTCCCACCGGTCAGGGAGCATTGAAAAGCACTTCTTACATTTAGGGGACTGTAAGTAAATCTGTTCTCATGAACAGAGTAGTCATGGACCTTCACAGGATTGATTTCTGCCTGAGATGTTCTCCCCATGATATGTCTTCCTGAAGAGTCGAAGGAGCCCCACTTAATGGAGACTAATACTAGCTTTAAATCTACCAGAAATATTTTATACTTTAAAATCCAGAAGACCATTATATATGACAAATAACGGCCACAGTGCCTAACTTAGATGTCTTGGGCTATTGCTAGATCCACCGCATTCCTGGAATTATGCAGGGCATTATTTTGTCTTCTGGTGATTACAAGGAGGGTTCAGAATACAGGCTTACTGGAGGGAGAGAGCCAGCATGTATCCTCTAGTAGCAAAAATCTGTTTAATCCAGGCTGATTTGGTAAAAATAAAGGACCCGAGTGCTTGACTTCTTAATGTTCATTTCCCCAATGGGAGGAAACGAGGTTTAATGGAATGTCGGGTGCAGTGCTTTAAGCCTCTCGCCTTTGCTGCTCTGCCACAGGCTTTCTCCTGTCCGTGTGGGATACAGCTCCTCCTGAAGGAGCTTGGATCTGCCAGTGACCATTGACATCTGCTGGATGATGCGGGACTTGCATCGTGTTAAGTCCAGAGGGCTCCTGGCAGGTGCTCGGCTCTATTTGGTGGTGTCATGATGCCTCCTATAGGATGCTGAGTGCCAAAGAGGAGTTTCAGAAGCACTTTGCCGTTTTTAGGGAGCTGAATTACGCCTGGAAACAAATTAGCCAGACGAGCTGATTCCAGTGCTGCGTGCCTATTTAACTTTCCCACCTTCCTAATTTGTTGCTCAGGAACAATAATTATAATTCAGAGTGCAATGTATCCGTGTTCTAAAAGTGTGTGGGGCCTTTTCAGTAGAGGTCAAAACAGCTTTTACATTTTTTGAATGAGCACTAATTTGATCACTTTCTTAGTTTTAATTTTGACCATTATGACTGAGAGTTATCAGCATAATATAGGCACTTCTTAATTATTGACCTCATTTTCTGAGTGTAAGGTGCTTATACAGGTGACCCCCCCTTTAGCCACAGAGAAAGGATTCATTAAAGGCAAGTGATTTTGTGTGCCTTGACACATAATTTTCAGACAGTACACACTCATTGCCTGGGGGTGTGGGCTGACTGCAACAAAGTCAATGTTTGTGTTACTTTTCTGTTACCTGGTGTTGAACGAAAATGACAGCTGACAGAATGACCCAGATGACTCGATACTTATGTGTCACCAGCTGTTTATCTGGTGACTTTATGTCTGTATACACTCCTCACAGGACACTTGGAAATAGGGGTGGAACGGCATGGTGTGTGGAGGGAGGGAAGACCCTTGCTATGCCCAGGAATCAGTTTGCAAACAGTAACTGGGAGGAGGGCTTACTGAGAAGTGCATGGTCCCCGTTAGGACAATTTGGCGAAAAAGGCAAGAGAAACAGGTGTTAAAAGGTAAATGGTATTTTTGGGTTTTCATGTCAAAATTGAAAACAGAGCTTGATGAAAAAGAGAAATTATTGAACGGAAATGAAAACATGAGCTCCCTGGGAAGTGAGGTTTACTTTGGAAGGAGTAGGAAAAAAATCTCAGGAAGATGGCGGAGACCATGCCCACCCTTTTCTGCATGCCGGACAACTGGCAAGTAGAAATGCTCTCTCTTTCTGCTGAGATACTTCAGAATAGTCACCCAAGCTCAGTGTCGTCGGCTTTGTCAAGAAAATAACTTTATCCCCCTTGCTGCCACCTCTTCCATCCAGAGCTCATTGGAGATGGGCCACACTCAGATGGGCCACATCGGAGTGGCAGACTCTCCTACCCTCTCCCAAACCGACCACAGGACAGTGTCCACTTAGGGAGGAAAGTTACTAAGACTGACTTTGTGACTGATCTCTGGCTTCCTTTTAAAATGTTAAGGCCGAGCAGAAAGTGTAATCAATCATATTTTGTCAGGGATAGGTACACTAGCAGCATTTCTGTTCACAATTTTTAGCACAGTTCTTTCTTTGAAATATAAGTGAGGATTATCCAGTATGAATTTCCAAAATAGAAAGATAACCCTGTGCAAGAGAAATTCTGTGAATTTTTGAGGAATATCCTCACATAGTCAATAATATTGTGACATTATTACTATAATATTAATGCACTATAATAATCGCAATATGTGGTGATGGGTGGTAACTGGACTTATTTTGGTGGTCATCTCCTTGTGTGTGTGTGTATATATATAGAGAGAATCACTATGCTGTGTACCTGAAACTAATACAGTTTTGTAAAATGAATTATAATACTATTAAATAATTTAGAAACCAAAAAGAGATCAAGAGAAAAACAAATGCAACCAAGTTGCTACTGGATCTGTCCAAGTCTCATACCAGCTTAAGCCCTAAAGCAAACAGATGGGAAAAGGCCCATGGGGTGGTTAATGTACTCCCCATTCTTCACGGCCTTTCCTCCTTTGCACGTGTGTACTAATACACTGCTCACCATACATTTCTTGCTCTGTGCATGTTAATTAAATTTAGAATTAAAAAAAAAATACAATGCTGCTTTCCAGGATGTTTGCAAACTTAAGATATGAAAATTTAGGAATCCCCTCTACCTGGAAAGGAGGGTCCAGTTTACACAGCAGCCCAGGAACTTTGACCTGCTATTAAGGTGAAAATCTAGCAAAATCACACGGGAGCTTCAGTCCCTCCTAGCTGTAGCTTTGTGACTGTCCTCTCCTCTGGTCTCAGCAGAACCCTCTCCTGCCTGGTCTTCTTCCTCCAAGAGGCGTATACCTGGCTTGGTTTCCATCTTACCTCCCCAGGCGCTTACTTCTCAGTAGCCTGTTTGTTTTAATATTCTGTCAGTAAATCATGTAAGACCACCTTTTTCAAAGACTGGAAACTCCTCTGGAAGATTACTAGCTTATGCTGGACTTCAGCTTACCTTTAACCGAGGTTGGGCTCTAAACTAAAAGACTGTCCACTTAGGGAGGAAAGTTACTAAGACTGACTTTGTGACTGATCTCTGGCTTCCTTTTAAAATGTTAAGGCCGAGCAGAAAGTGTAATCAATCATATTTTGTCAGGGATAGGTACACTAGCAGCATTTCTGTTCACAATTTTAGCACAGTTCTTTCTTTGAAATATAAGTGAGGATTATCCAGTATGAATTTCCAAAATAGAAAGATAACCCTGTGCAAGAGAAATTCTGTGAATTTTTGAGGAATATCCTCACATAGTCAATAATATTGTGACATTATTACTATAATATTAATGCACTATAATAATCGCAATATGTGGTGATGGGTGGTAACTGGACTTATTTTGGTGGTCATCTCCTTGTGTGTGTGTGTATATATAGAGAGAGAATCACTATGCTGTGTACCTGAAACTAATACAGTTTTGTAAAATGAATTATAATACTATTAAATAATTTAGAAACCAAAAAGAGATCAAGAGAAAAACAAATGCAACCAAGTTGCTACTGGATCTGTCCAAGTCTCATACCAGCTTAAGCCCTAAAGCAAACAGATGGGAAAAGGCCCATGGGGTGGTTAATGTACTCCCCATTCTTCACGGCCTTTCCTCCTTTGCACGTGTGTACTAATACACTGCTCACCATACATTTCTTGCTCTGTGCATGTTAATTAAATTTAGAATTAAAAAAAAAATACAATGCTGCTTTCCAGGATGTTTGCAAACTTAAGATATGAAAATTTAGGAATCCCCTCTACCTGGAAAGGAGGGTCCAGTTTACACAGCAGCCCAGGAACTTTGACCTGCTATTAAGGTGAAAATCTAGCAAAATCACACGGGAGCTTCAGTCCCTCCTAGCTGTAGCTTTGTGACTGTCCTCTCCTCTGGTCTCAGCAGAACCCTCTCCTGCCTGGTCTTCTTCCTCCAAGAGGCGTATACCTGGCTTGGTTTCCATCTTACCTCCCCAGGCGCTTACTTCTCAGTAGCCTGTTTGTTTTAATATTCTGTCAGTAAATCATGTAAGACCACCTTTTTCAAAGACTGGAAACTCCTCTGGAAGATTACTAGCTTATGCTGGACTTCAGCTTACCTTTAACCGAGGTTGGGCTCTAAACTAAAAGACAAAAATAAAATCACAAACGTGCTAACAATAAAATGGCTATTGCACACATATTTGCCTCTTCCAAAGGACGGGGGAACTAAAAGGAAGGGAAGGAAAGAAGCAGAGTCAAAAGGAGAGAGGAAAGTCCAACCTTTGATTTTGTGGCAGGCAGAATAACTTAGCCAACTTGTTAGAACTGAAAGCCTCATTCAGGTCTCAGGATTCAAGCCCCGCGTCCCTAGCTGCCTGCACAGTATTTTCCTGGGAGTTCATTAGCACTGTGAGGAGTTCAGGAGAGGAGAACCAATGTTTTTGTGCTATTTTTCTGTTTTGTGCATTATTAGATTTTGTTATTTTGCAGTATCCAAAAGATTCTCTACTTTGACCAGCTACCAAAAGAGCTAAAAAATATGAATAATAGAATTGGAATTTTTGAAAATCAACATAGATATTAAATATGTCCAGTTTTGTATATTATACGTAAGCTGTGAAAATTAATATGGAAATAACTTCTGAGAAAAACTTTCAAGATGGACAGTAGACATATGACATTATATCTTACAAAAGGATCCCAGGTTAAACTTGAAAACTTTTTAAAAATCCATCTGCTCCCTTTGTCCGTCCTACTTCTCTCCCTTGTATACATTATTCCTGAGTCGGAATTTTAAAGTACTAAATGTAAAATTTATGGTCGTCTTTGCTGGTCTTGGGAAGGTGTAAGGTCTTATGTAGCATTTACAGGGCTTGATTTCATTCTGGCTTCCAGGTATTGGTTTTCTTTCCAAGTTTGTGGTCATTTTCAATAACAGGACGTTCTGGACATTGACTTTAAGAGTCAGGCAGCTGGGGTACTTGGTGGAGCAGTAATTCTCATTCCCAAAGAACCAGGACATCAAATAGAAGAGACTGGTGTTTCAGTGTTGATGGAGAGCCAGCCAAGAGAGTAGAGATTAAACACTTACTCTTTTTTTTTTTAATTTATTTTATTTATTTATCTTTTGGGGGGTGGGGTGGGGAGGGAGGGGGATGGGCGGGCCACTTCTATTGTTCTTTCATTTCTCTATTTTCATCCATCTTTTGTTCTTTGGCCCTTGTGGGCCTCCCATCGCAGTGGCCTCTGTTGTCGTAGAGCACTGGCTCTGGGCGCACGCGCCCCAGAGCTCCGGCTCGGTAATTGGACACATCGGTCCAGCCGCTCCGCGGCACGTGGGATCTTCCCAGGCCAGGGATCGAACTGGCGCCCCTTGCACTGCAAGGCGGTGTCCTTACCCACTGGACCACCAGGAAGCCCCTAAACACTTAGAACTGAAAGCCTCATTCAGGTCTCAGGATTCAAGCCCGCGTCCCTAGCTGCCTGCACAGTATTTTCCTGGGAGTTCATTAGCACTGTGAGGAGTTCAGGAGAGGAGAACCAATGTTTTTGTGCTATTTTTCTGTTTTGTGCATTATTAGATTTTGTTATTTTGCAGTATCCAAAAGATTCTCTACTTTGACCAGCTACCAAAAGAGCTAAAAAATATGAATAATAGAATTGGAATTTTTGAAAATCAACATAGATATTAAATATGTCCAGTTTTGTATATTATACGTAAGCTGTGAAAATTAATATGGAAATAACTTCTGAGAAAAACTTTCAAGATGGACAGTAGACATATGACATTATATCTTACAAAAGGATCCCAGGTTAAACTTGAAAACTTTTTAAAAATCCATCTGCTCCCTTTGTCCGTCCTACTTCTCTCCCTTGTATACATTATTCCTGAGTCGGAATTTTAAAGTACTAAATGTAAAATTTATGGTCGTCTTTGCTGGTCTTGGGAAGGTGTAAGGTCTTATGTAGCATTTACAGGGCTTGATTTCATTCTGGCTTCCAGGTATTGGTTTTCTTTCCAAGTTTGTGGTCATTTTCAATAACAGGACGTTCTGGACATTGACTTTAAGAGTCAGGCAGCTGGGGTACTTGGTGGAGCAGTAATTCTCATTCCCAAAGAACCAGGACATCAAATAGAAGAGACTGGTGTTTCAGTGTTGATGGAGAGCCAGCCAAGAGAGTAGAGATTAAACACTTACTCTTTTTATTTATTTATTTATTTATTTATTTATCTTTTGGGGGGTGGGGTGGGGAGGGAGGGGGATGGGCGGGCCACTTCTATTGTTCTTTCATTTCTCTATTTTCATCCATCTTTTGTTCTTTGGCCCTTGTGGGCCTCCCATCGCAGTGGCCTCTGTTGTCGTAGAGCACTGGCTCTGGGCGCACGCGCCCCAGAGCTCCGGCTCGGTAATTGGATACATCAGTCCAGCCGCTCTGCGGCACATGGGATCTTCCCAGGCCAGAGATTGAACCGGTGCCCCTTGCACTGCAAGGCGGTGTCCTTACCCACTGGACCACCAGGGAAGCCCCCTAAACACTTATTCTTAATGTGAGGAAGAAACTACTTTGCATTTGACTCTGCCTTGAATCCAGCATTGTTTTCCAAGTCATCTTGGTGGGGAAGCCTTGGATTTA
Source organism: Tragulus kanchil (assembly GCA_022376925.1). NCBI lineage: Eukaryota > Metazoa > Chordata > Mammalia > Artiodactyla > Tragulidae > Tragulus > Tragulus kanchil. The sequence goes on along the minus strand of JAIOJX010000030.1, from coordinate 105,944,111 downwards.
TAATCATTGAATATTGGCTCTCTGCTTTTTTGTTGTTGTTCTCCTTCCCCATGATTGGCTGCAAGATGACTACACAGTGAATCAACCAGTTTTCATTAAGGGGCCAAATGTAGGAGGAATGATGTTCTTCTCTCCAGACTCTAAAACTGAAAAATAGAGTATTGCTTCACCATCACTGTAGCCTCACCAGCAGCCCTCTCCTCCAAGCTCCCCTCACCCCCCAAAAGAAAACTAGAGATAAATGAATGGCAGAATAAATAATTTATGCTAATGAAATTACTGCAATTAGTAGTTCTACAATGACCCTTTTAAAAGCCACAGCTGTTAATGTCAGGAAGTGCTGTCACTACTGACCTTATCATAAGAGAAAGTGACAAATTGAGAATGCAGGGAAGACCAGTCATCAAAGAGGTCTGTTCTGGAACGATTAGAGTTTTCTGAAAAACAGTGTGAATTACAACCAGCTGCTCCCTGGCTCTGCAAGGCTCCCATGCTGTGCCATTTTGTTAAGCCTGATAACAATAGTTATTTTGCCCCTTTGAGACAAGTTGTCTCAGGCCACTTCCAGCTCTACCGGAAACCACTTCTTCCATCTCAGATTTACAAATGAAACTGTTGTTAAAGAGAGCTTTTCAGGGCAGCGAGGAGCCTCCTCATAAGGATCATGGTTGGGCAGGGGCCAGATTTTTTTTTTTTTTTTTTTTTTTTGCTGCGAGGAGGTTGCACTTGGCTGGAGACATGTTTATCTATATTTTAGAAAAATATGTGCTGGCATTGAGTCTCGTTAAAACAAGACAGGACAGGAGTGAATTTCTGCTCATGTTTATATTGCAGACAGCTTCTTTTAAAAATAAAACTCTCAAGGGGATTTGATTTGTCTGGCATTACTTCCTCAGAAATTTATATTCTGAATTCACTATTTGGTGATACGCATATGTCTCAGATGGAGTAGAAACAAAGACAATTCAGGATTTGTATTATTCAGTATTTGACTTTTGTTTGAAAAACATTTTACTAACAAGTGGGATGGATTTTCCATATGCCGAACAATCCAGTATGTACATATTTTAAGCCCACTCAGGAGTTTGTACAGGCGGTTGGAAAGTGGAGTGTTCACACGTTGCGCTGCAGCCGTTTGCTCCAGCAGGAGTCGGCCTGTCTCTCTCTCCTCGCGCTCCTGGCTGTGATATTAATGGCGCAGCTCTGCAACGTTTAACTGCATCACCAACCACTTGTGCGCAATTTCCCCAAAGATGTCTGAGCATTATTGACAACACTTTGGTAAATTATGTGTGACTTTCCTCAGAGTTGGTGTAGCTCATTTAATTCATATTAATTGATTTTTAGGCTTCCCTTGATTAATTGAACCTGGTTCATCTTGTACAGAATGCAATAAATAATCATTAAAATGAGGGAGATGTGACTCCACAAATTAAAAAGTTAACTACTTCAGAAGTCATAGAGGACAAAACAGAAAGAATGTCTGGTTGGTGGAGAGAGAGGCTTCTCCATAGAATCTTCAAAGGAGAGTTACTCATTTTTTGTTTGTTTTTTTTTCCAAATGAGAATAGATGTAATATTTTTCTGCCACAAGCAGCAACTTTTTTACCTTATCCTCTAGTTTGTTTCCATGTGAGTTTTTTAAAACTGTGAATCTCTCAATTTAAGCTGTGTTGTTTTGTTTTGTTTTTCCCAGTGACTGCTGGGTTGTTGGTTTTCCTTGGCTAAAGTTTAGCTTGAAAGCAACATGAAAAATATTTCCCTTCAGTGTCTCAATTTCTCCATTTTCTCTCTCACGCACTTGGTAAAAGTCAAGTTGTAAAGAGTAGTGCTTGTGTTGCATCTTGGCTTTGAGGTTTGGTATGTGGAGCACCTATAAATCCTTTGCCCTACTTGGCAAGAAGAGGTGATGAAGCTGAATGCTTTCTTGTCATCTCTAATCCCGTGGTATCTCTGAAAGACTGTTTTCTTAGATTTACTGTCACTCATTCTGACTTTTAGTAAATACTGTATAATTTTGCTGGTTTTTCCCTTAAAGTTGCATTTTTGTTTTCACTCGAATTTCATACAAATTGCAATGTGTGTTTTCAGCCCCTGGACAAAGACTCTATCAGCCTTTTCATGGCCCATGTTCACACTAGCGTAAATGAAATGAGTACCAAGTACTACCAAAATGAGAGAAGACACAACTATACCACCCCCAAGAGTTTTCTGGAACAGATATCATTGTTTAAGAGCCTGTTGAAGAAGAAACAAGAAGAGGTTTCCCAGAAGAAACAGCATTTGATGAATGGGATCCAGAAGCTGAGGACCACAGCCTCTCAGGTATGACCAGGGTATGTTGTTACTCAGTGAAACTCTGTTCTTAAAATGGAAAAATATGTGCTTTTGAAGCAGTAGTGTAACCCACTTGTATAAAATGCCTGGTGCTAAAATCTATACTTTAATGATATAGAGAACACATGGTTCCTGCCTTCCTGAGCCTGGAAAGGGCTGGGCCACTCAGTGCTCATCACACAGCCATTTGGTTGGCCTGACTTTGTGCAGGGCAGTGTAGGGATGGTGAATGGAGCAGGCAGGGCTGGCCCTGCCCTCACCTCCCAGTGTTCAGGGCTCATTGTCAGGATCTTTGTCATTGGATGCGGAAGTCAGATCCCTTTCGGTCTCAGCTTCTCTGCCCGCTGGGTGAAGCCCTCATTTCTCGGCTGATGCTGTGATAAGGGTTGCTGTGATTGGGGTGCCTAACCACCTAATCAGGTATTTGGTCCACTCCTTTTAGCTGCTGTCTCTTAGATGATAGTACCCAGCTTTCATCCCCAGCCATGAGGCCTCTACTGCCTTGAAGGGCAGCACTGTTAATCACCCATAGTCAATCCAAAAAGGATTAGCACGGGATGTTAGTTGTGGGTCTATACACATATCTGAGTTCATGGTTAAAAACCAAACAAATGTATGAAGTAGGTGTTGCTGCTGTAATTTTACACATGAGGCTTAAAGAGGTGAAGGCTCCAGAGTCCTGTGTTTGGAGTTTGAGCCCAGATCTATGTAAAGCTCATAGCTCCAAGCTGCCTGTCTGTGACTATTAAAAAAATTAGAACGAGAAAAGACAAAGACTTTGGAGATGGGCCAGGCAGGCTCTAAAAAAGGCTAAGATTTTGCTGGTTTTTCCCTTAAAGTTGCATTTTTGTTTTCACTCGAATTTCATACAAATTGCAATGTGTGTTTTCAGCCCCTGGACAAAGACTCTATCAGCCTTTTCATGGCCCATGTTCACACTAGCGTAAATGAAATGAGTACCAAGTACTACCAAAATGAGAGAAGACACAACTATACCACCCCCAAGAGTTTTCTGGAACAGATATCATTGTTTAAGAGCCTGTTGAAGAAGAAACAAGAAGAGGTTTCCCAGAAGAAACAGCATTTGATGAATGGGATCCAGAAGCTGAGGACCACAGCCTCTCAGGTATGACCAGGGTATGTTGTTACTCAGTGAAACTCTGTTCTTAAAATGGAAAAATATGTGCTTTTGAAGCAGTAGTGTAACCCACTTGTATAAAATGCCTGGTGCTAAAATCTATACTTTAATGATATAGAGAACACATGGTTCCTGCCTTCCTGAGCCTGGAAAGGGCTGGGCCACTCAGTGCTCATCACACAGCCATTTGGTTGGCCTGACTTTGTGCAGGGCAGTGTAGGGATGGTGAATGGAGCAGGCAGGGCTGGCCCTGCCCTCACCTCCCAGTGTTCAGGGCTCATTGTCAGGATCTTTGTCATTGGATGCGGAAGTCAGATCCCTTTCGGTCTCAGCTTCTCTGCCCGCTGGGTGAAGCCCTCATTTCTCGGCTGATGCTGTGATAAGGGTTGCTGTGATTGGGGTGCCTAACCACCTAATCAGGTATTTGGTCCACTCCTTTTAGCTGCTGTCTCTTAGATGATAGTACCCAGCTTTCATCCCCAGCCATGAGGCCTCTACTGCCTTGAAGGGCAGCACTGTTAATCACCCATAGTCAATCCAAAAAGGATTAGCACGGGATGTTAGTTGTGGGTCTATACACATATCTGAGTTCATGGTTAAAAACCAAACAAATGTATGAAGTAGGTGTTGCTGCTGTAATTTTACACATGAGGCTTAAAGAGGTGAAGGCTCCAGAGTCCTGTGTTTGGAGTTTGAGCCCAGATCTATGTAAAGCTCATAGCTCCAAGCTGCCTGTCTGTGACTATTAAAAAAATTAGAACGAGAAAAGACAAAGACTTTGGAGATGGGCCAGGCAGGCTCTAGAGCTAGAGAAAGAAAGTGCCACTGGTGCTTGCCTCAAAGCCGGAAACTCCAGCGACCTTTAGAGTCACCTCTATGGAGTATTGTCATCAATTAGGTCGTATGTCCATGTGCTTTTCCAAAGATTGAGCAAGTAGTCCCCAGTGCTGGTGGACCAACCATGCCTAGGCTGGAAATGTTGGCACCTTTTATCCTGAAGGACTTTCCAGCCACATCCTTGAAACATTCTAAAGGCCAGTCACCCCTTGCTTCTTACCCCTTTCGTTTCATACACCAGGAATGACTCTTTGATGAAACACTGTAATCTGTTCTGAGCAGTGAGTAGATAGACCATGATTGGAAAAGAGAAACCACGGTGGGAGGTTCCCAGGACAGTTTCCAAGACTGAGTGATGCAGAGAGATAGAGTGAGAGAGTGAGTGAGTGAGAGTGTGTGTGTGTGTAGACACTCAGTCATGTCTGAGTCTTTTTGACCCCATGGACTGTAGCCCACCAGGTTCCTCTGTCCCTGGAATTCTCCAGGCAAGAGTGCTGGAGTGAGTTGCCATTTCCTCCTCCAGGGGGTCTCCTGCATTGTCAGGCAGATTCTTTACCCCTGAGCCACCTGGGAAGCCCAATGCAAAGAATAGTTGCCAGAAAACTCTCAGAAAATTTATCTTTATTTGTGCATCTTTCCTTCCCTGTCAAAGAATATCTTTCTTTGGTCTTCCCTTTTATGTACATTTTTGCTTACACTTTTTGCCTTTCTTTCTCTTTACTTTGTCTTCCCTCTCGCCTTCTCTCCCAATTCTGTCTCACTTGAATCAAGACCTCTTTTCTCTAGTAAAGACTTTTGCCAGACTTTTGCCAGTTTGGCTAAGTCAAACTGTCAGTACTCTGCTGCACTTTGAGAGTTTTCTTCCTGAATAACAGAGATAGAAGCGTGGGGGAGTAGCCTCCTGGCTCATTATGGTGGCAACATCTCAGTCACAGAGAAAGAGAAGGGGAGAGAGTCTGTGTGGTCCTAACAGTCATCTCAGTAGTGTGTTGATAAATTGGGGGTTGGGGAAAGGAAGAAAGAAAGGGTAGTCTGTCATGGTTTCTGCCAAGTTCACAAGTGTTTGGGGTCCCCCTTGGCTAGAAACAACAGGCAGAAAGTCTGAGGCACAGGTCTTCATGGAAGGACTGCTGAGGATTCCTTTCCACTGGATGTTTGTGCATGTCACGCTCTTAATATCAGAGTGCTTGGGATGTTTACTAGCACCTGAAGAGTTTTAAAAATCAATTGATTAAGGAGAGGAAGCGTGGTGTCCTGTGTGAACAACTGGAAAGCCTGATAGTGTAAGATGAGATTGTGGGCAGAGCAAGAGGTCTTCATGTGGCAGCCATTCCCAGAGCTGGCTAGCCACGCAGTCTGAAATATGTCCATCCCTGAGCACTGCTCATGCATCGCAATAAAACCCTGAGCCCCTTTGCAGCCACGTATGCCCTCTGCAGGTTTAGCACAGGTTGTAATGGAGAGCCCACGTCACTTCTCTTCGAGAAGACCTTGCAGCCGGGGCTTGAGTGGCTATGGATATTTCAGACCTAACAGCTTCCTTACAGACTGAAATCAGGGCTTGAAATGATTGCCCTCTAACCTCTTGGATGATGCTTTTGATCATGACCTGACGTATGCCTCATTTGACATGGCTAAAAAGAAGAGAGAGGCAAGCGTCTCTGTGTGCTGTGACCCTGAGTTCACAGAGAGGATAAAAAATCAGCCTCAGCTTAAGCTCTAATAGCACAGGTCGCAGTCACAGTACCAGTCGTGCCTTTAAGGTGGAGCATAAATAACCTCTGTTGAAGCACATGTGAAAATTGTCCTTGGATGCAGCGGTGGAATGTTGCTTCACGTGATGAAACCCCTGAAGTGTTTTCAGAAATGGAGTCAAAATAAATGGCCATGGTCGTTCTTTGTTTTTATGATTTTAAGGTAATACTTATACCAGCAAAGCAGAGGGCATGGTGATGTTTGCGTCACATGTGCTCAGTGGGCATGGCTGGTGGTGCTTCCTTGACTTCACAGACTGAGTTGAAGAGATAAATGTCTAGCTGGTGCTGATAGAAATTAATGACATTTTCTACAAAACCACTGGACAACTTACTCTGTTGATTCCTCTGTGTGTGTGTGTGTGTGTGTATATGTGTGTGTGTGTGTGTGCTAAATGGGACTGCCTTTTTGCACATGGAATTAAAGTCAAATCAGAGTAGAAACCGATGCAATTTAAAAACTCTTAGGCATCCCTGAATTCACTTAAAATAATAAGCCGTTAACTGATGTTTGTTGTTGTTGACAGAAAGTCATGACTTTTCCTTTAGGTGGAAGAGCTGAAAGCCAGACTTGCCTCTCAGGAAGCCGAATTACGACTGAGAAATCATGATGCCGAAACTCTGATCGCAAAGATCAGGCTTCAGACAGAGAAAGTGAGCCGGGAAAAGGCCGTCGCCGATGCTGAGGAGCGAAAGGTCAGGCTAATTCCATCATTTAGAGTGCGGAGCTATATTTAGCACAAAATAAACCTTTGTAGGTGAACAATTTTGAATAACTTCCTCTCCAGGGAGCGTAAAATCTAAAGAATTATTATAGTTACACATGTAACAGCATTTCACACCATGATTACCACTTGACCTTTCTTTACATTATGCATTTTCCCAACCTTTTAGCTCTTTTAATGATATGAAAGAACAATAAATACTGAGCTCATTCAAGCATATAATGGACGTGGATCTTGAACATCAGGCCTATTTGTAATACAGTAAAGGTCAGGAAGTCACTTCAGAGGTTTCTAAAGGTTTTCAGTTTTTAGGCAAATTGAACAACTCAATTGTTAACAAAGCCCATTCCCTCACTTTGCAAGATGGTTTTTGAATTTTGCATTTTAATAATACAACTTGAGTTTATTATTATATCCTAAGCTAAATGTGTTCTTTTGGAGTCTGTGGAGGCCCTGGCATTCTGCATTATGTCTTATTGTTAGAAACAATTACTTTCAAGATTATATATATTTGCTTTCTTTGTACTCAGATTTCCAGTAATTCTGAAATAAATATAACTTATTTTGTCATCTTCTCTTGCCCAAACTCCAGCCACAAGTAGAAGGTATTTTATTTGTGTATATCTCACTCCCCAAAAGAAACAGAATGATTACTAAATATTTATTAAATAGCAAAGAGAATAATTAGCTATTAGTAAAAAGCAAACAGAATGATTACTAAATATTTGTTTAAAAATCGAATGAATGTAGATGTGCAAGGTCAGTTCTATTTTAGACAAAAGATTATAATCAGGACTTGAACACTCACAAAGCCAGTGAGTCACTAGGCTTTATGCTATTATTCTGCATTAATGATACTAGAAAATATTTGAGTTTTTCCAGTGATGTCGCCATTCATTTATAGACAGTTGAGTTGTTTTTCCTTTTGTTCTAATGTGCATTCAGCATGTCTGCCTTTGGCTTACACAACTAAAGGTTTTAAAAGCATAGTGAAAATCAAAATGCTAAATAATTTTTAAAGTTATTTTTGAAGTTAAAAATAAGGCCTGGCCAATAGGTGTATAATTCCTAATTCTGGGAATAAATATTTCCCTTGAGCCTCAGGTAAGTGGAGGATATCCTTAAAAATGTGTTTTTATGTTTAAAGTAATCAAGTATCACACATGGTGTGATTAGCATAAGCTAGTTCCACCCAAGGAATATTTTTCAGGCATTACACAAATACATGACATTCCAGTTACTATTTCATAATGCATGCCCTCCTCCAGGGGATCTTTTGAATCAAGGGATCAAACCCATGTCTCTTATGTCTTCTGCATTGGTAAGCAGGTTCTTTACCACTAGTGCCACCTGGAAAGCCAAAATCCATTTTTACAGATCTTAAATTATAACAAGCACTCTGGATGTCTTTTCACATTTTTCCACATGAATTTCTAAGGCAACATTATCCTCACAAAGGGGGGAAATGTTTTAGCAAATTAGAATTCATGTGATGGGTTGTTTCATGAAGTTCTTCACACGTGGAAAATATGCATGCTATTTTTAATATCAGATCCATACTAAGAAATAAGAATAATACTTTAAGATACTTTCATTTCATTTATGAGGCTTATTTAAGTTATAAATAGAAATATTGTCTGAGTACCAGTTTTTTTTTTGGCATGGCACTTTTCTAGGCTCTTGAGCACATACAATAGGCCATATCTGCATGTAGCTTACCTTGAAATGGAAAAGACTGACAGGAGGCGAGGGACATGTTGATGGACAAGGTGCTTTGTGTCAATCATAAGGGCTATGATGAGGGTCAAGTAGATGTCATGGTGGGAAGAACTATTTTAAATTAGTCATGGAAGAAAGGTCTATTTGTAATTAAGCTATGTAGAGTCAACGTATTAATCAGGTATATGCTATGGGCTCTCGTTGGGCATATGTTCAGCAATGTGTAGGTTCTATGTGATTATTACAAAGGGGTTTATATGGATTCTATGAAATTGAGGTCTCAAGGTTTAGTACATAATAAGTATTTTAAAAGTAACAAAATTATATTGCTACATTAAATATGGCTAAATAAATAGTGGAGTTTGGAAACTGCCTTCTCGTACATCTTGACAATCCATAGAGAAGCCAGTTGAAATTGTTGCTTCAAATGTGTTAGATCATCAAGGGCTATTCAAATCACGGGCATCACCAGCAGTGACTTCGAGTAAGACAAGTACTGTTAAGCTTGGGAAAATTCGACCTTCCATCTTTGATGTATCAGCTGCAGGTTCTAAGACTCCTCTGATGCCTTTCAAACTGTCTTCTTTGTTGAGTGTAGTCCTCATGAGTGAAAGTGCCTTCCATATTTCAGAGCTTGTAGAATCTCTTCAAAAGGTAGGCATCCTCCCTGATTTTGAGTAGTCTTCAGGTTTTTCATGAGTCTTTTTTCTAAAGATGGGCGGGCTTGAATTTTGGAGGACCACCAGGAATTTTTTCTGCTATGTCTTCTGCATTGGTAAGCAGGTTCTTTACCACTAGTGCCACCTGGAAAGCCAAAATCCATTTTTACAGATCTTAAATTATAACAAGCACTCTGGATGTCTTTTCACATTTTTCCACATGAATTTCTAAGGCAACATTATCCTCACAAAGGGAAATGTTTTAGCAAATTAGAATTCATGTGATGGGTTGTTTCATGAAGTTCTTCACACGTGGAAAATATGCATGCTATTTTTAATATCAGATCCATACTAAGAAATAAGAATAATACTTTAAGATACTTTCATTTCATTTATGAGGCTTATTTAAGTTATAAATAGAAATATTGTCTGAGTACCAGTTTTTTTTTTGGCATGGCACTTTTCTAGGCTCTTGAGCACATACAATAGGCCATATCTGCATGTAGCTTACCTTGAAATGGAAAAGACTGACAGGAGGCGAGGGACATGTTGATGGACAAGGTGCTTTGTGTCAATCATAAGGGCTATGATGAGGGTCAAGTAGATGTCATGGTGGGAAGAACTATTTTAAATTAGTCATGGAAAAAAGGTCTATTTGTAATTAAGCTATGTAGAGTCAACGTATTAATCAGGTATATGCTATGGGCTCTCGTTGGGCATATGTTCAGCAATGTGTAGGTTCTATGTGATTATTACAAAGGGGTTTATATGGATTCTATGAAATTGAGGTCTCAAGGTTTAGTACATAATAAGTATTTTAAAAGTAACAAAATTATATTGCTACATTCAATATGGCTAAATAAATAGTGGAGTTTGGAAACTGCCTTCTCGTACATCTTGACAATCCATATAGAGAAGCCAGTTGAAATTGTTGCTTCAAATGTGTTAGATCATCAAGGGCTATTCAAATCACGGGCATCACCAGCAGTGACTTCGAGTAAGACAAGTACTGTTAAGCTTGGGAAAATTCGACCTTCCATCTTTGATGTATCAGCTGCAGGTTCTAAGACTCCTCTGATGCCTTTCAAACTGTCTTCTTTGTTGAGTGTAGTCCTCATGAGTGAAAGTGCCTTCCATATTTCAGAGCTTGTAGAATCTCTTCAAAAGGTAGGCATCCTCCCTGATTTTGAGTAGTCTTCAGGTTTTTCATGAGTCTTTTTTCTAAAGATGGGTGGGATTGAATTTTGGAGGACCACCAGGAATTTCTTATAGTCTGCAGGTAGGTAAGAGTCGTGTATTTGTTAACTAGAGCTGCCATAACAAAATACCACAGACTGGGAAGCTTAAACAATAGAGATGTATTTTCTCTGCACTTTGGAGTCTGGAAGTCCAAACTCAAGGTGTCAGCAGGTTTGGTTTCTCCCAAGGCATTATGCCACTGGGCTTGAGGACAGTCACCTTCTCACTGTGTCCTCACATACTTTTTCCTCTGTGCACATATCCTTGCCGACTTGTGTGTGACTAGATTTCCTCCTTTTACAAAGACACTAGTCAGATTGGGTTAAGCCTTACCCTAGCAGGCTTATTTTAGTTTAATCATATTTAAAAGCCCTCTCTGTAAATACAATGACATTCAGAGGTCCTGGGGTTTAAAGCATCAACCTGATAATTTTGAATGGACACCATCCAGTCCATAACAAGCAATTATTTATCCTCTCATTGTGACCATCTTTAAATCTCATGAACCATCTGCAAGGAGCTTTTGATTAATAGAGGATGAAAGAAGTGTGGTGTACCCAAGAATGGGACTGTCTCCAGATCTGCCTTAATGGGCAGTGGTGGAGGAAAAACACACAGTCTAAGGCGTCCTTGCAGCTCTTTCACCTTCCGCAGGCTAGACCAGACCCCAGCAGCCTTGGGTAGAGGGGCAGAGAAAAGTGCACAGTCAGATTGACCAAGTCACTATGATATACAGCGTTTTCACAACTCCAGTGTGGTTATACTTAGGGTAAGAAGGATTGGGAATGAGAAATAAGCTGATCGACCTGGAGTATTTTTTTTCCTTTGCATTTGTGGGATGTAGTTGTTAAATGTTCAAAACTGCTCTGTTTATCAAAATTAACCAAAGAGGGCTTCCTTGGTGGTCTAGTGGGTAAAGAGTCTGTCTTGCACTGCAAGGGGCACCAGTTCAATCCCTGGCACAGGAAGATCCCACATGCCACAGAGCAGTTGGACTGGTGTGTCAAGTTACGAGCCAGTGCTCTGGAGTGCATGTTCCCAGAGCCAGTGCTCTGCTACAGGAGAGGCCACTGCAATGGGAGGCCCACACAGGCCAAAGAATAAAGATGGATGAAAACAAATAAATGAAAGACCATTAAAAAAGTGGCCAAAAAAAAAAAAAAATCGCCCAAAGGATAATGCTCCATTAACTCTATGAAAGAGGAGAGAGAAGTATGTACGACGCCCAGTCTTAAACAGAAATAACATTTAGAAGAAATACTCCCTAGGGTTTCTTCTAAGTGATAAAATCTATGATCCTGAGTCCAGTTTAAAATGATACTATTTTAAGTGGTCACAAGGGGCATGTGTAGATTCATTATATCCTTAAGGAAAGTAAATAAACCTGATATAATAGCTCAATTGTGTACAGTCTCTGTCCGTAGCAGTATTCTCTAACACATGGAAAACATAGTAAGCTTAGAATTGTCATGATCCATCTCTGGGAGTTTTGAGAACTGTAGTTTGGGGCTGTTCACAGTAAACATGCAGAGTTTCCTTGCACATGTCAACAGTAGCCATAATTTTTGGCCCAAAATTGCATATCTACTCTGAACCAATTATGTTCATAAAAGGTGCAGTACACAGCAAAATAATGGTTAATCAGGAGAAGGGTAATTACTGCTAATAAAACTGTGGTAGACAACATAATTTGTTGTGAACAGTATTTAATTTTATGGTGTAGTTAAACCTGTTCATTCCAAACACATCTGAAGGAATGCACTTTTGTTCACACTTGATTCACAGTCCCGATCACTGCAGCAGCTGTCCACCATGGTGACTGTATCCTAGTGCCCAGCAGCCACAGCTTTGAAACTCACATTCCTGCTGAGGACAAGAATTTTACTCTTTCTAGACATTCGAGTTCCATGTTCTGAAGTGAGGAGGACTAAAACTCTAAAGGTCCTCATTTTGACCTTGTTCAAGTTCTACCAACATGGCTTCCCCATATTCATATTATTAGGTTGGTACAAACGTAATTTTGGTTTCAGACTGTAAATTTAAGTCATTATACTAGGTTCAGACACATCTTTATTAATCAAAATAGGAACCATTACAATCAACACATTTTTGCCAATGAAAAATAAGTTTGTTCCTGAAGCATAAAAATCCATGCTTCAGGATTCGAGAAACTCTTGGAAAGCATTTTCTGCCTCCTGCTTGTTGTGGAAGGGTTTTCTCCACAGAAAGTTGTTGAGATGCTTGAAGAAGTGGTAGGCAGTTAGCAAAAGGTCAGGTGAATATGACAGATGAGGCAAAACTTCATAGCCCAATTCATTCAACTTGTGAAACACTGGTTGTGCGATGTGGTCAGACGTTGTCATGGAGAAGAATTGGACCCTTTCTTTTGGCCAATGCTGGCTGCAGGCATTGTAGTTTTGGGTGCATCTCATCAGTGTGCTGAGCATACTTCTCAGATGTAATGATTTTGCCAGGATTCAGAAAACTATAGTGAATCAGACCACCAAACAGTGAACATGACCTTTTTTTTGGTGCAAGTTTGGCTTTGGGAAGTACTTTGAAATTTCTTCTTGGTCCAGCCACTGAGCTAGTCATCAATAGCTGTCGTATAAAATCCAGTCTTCATTGCATATCACAATCTGATCAAGAAATGGTTCATTGTTGTTACACAGAATAAGAGAAGATGACACTTCAAAACAATGATGTTTTTAATTTTGGGTCAGCTCCTGACACCTCCACTGATCACGCTGCCAATCTGCTTCAGATGTTGAATGATCTTAAAATTTTAAATTTTGGTGTAGTTAAACCTGTTCATTCCAAACACATCTGAAGGAATGCACTTTTGTTCACACTTGATTCACAGTCCCGATCACTGCAGCAGCTGTCCACCATGGTGACTGTATCCTAGTGCCCAGCAGCCACAGCTTTGAAACTCACATTCCTGCTGAGGACAAGAATTTTACTCTTTCTAGACATTCGAGTTCCATGTTCTGAAGTGAGGAGGACTAAAACTCTAAAGGTCCTCATTTTGACCTTGTTCAAGTTCTACCAACATGGCTTCCCCATATTCATATTATTAGGTTGGTACAAACGTAATTTTGGTTTCAGACTGTAAATTTAAGTCATTATACTAGGTTCAGACACATCTTTATTAATCAAAATAGGAACCATTACAATCAACACATTTTTGCCAATGAAAAATAAGTTTGTTCCTGAAGCATAAAAATCCATGCTTCAGGATTCGAGAAACTCTTGGAAAGCATTTTCTGCCTCCTGCTTGTTGTGGAAGGGTTTTCTCCACAGAAAGTTGTTGAGATGCTTGAAGAAGTGGTAGGCAGTTAGCAAAAGGTCAGGTGAATATGACAGATGAGGCAAAACTTCATAGCCCAATTCATTCAACTTGTGAAACACTGGTTGTGCGATGTGGTCAGACGTTGTCATGGAGAAGAATTGGACCCTTTCTTTTGGCCAATGCTGGCTGCAGGCATTGTAGTTTTGGGTGCATCTCATCAGTGTGCTGAGCATACTTCTCAGATGTAATGATTTTGCCAGGATTCAGAAAACTATAGTGAATCAGACCACCAAACAGTGAACATGACCTTTTTTTTGGTGCAAGTTTGGCTTTGGGAAGTACTTTGTAGCTTCTTCTTGGTCCAGCCACTGAGCTGGTCATCGCCAGTTGTCATATAAAATCCAGTCTTCATTGCATATCACAATCTGATCAAGAAATGGTTCATTGTTGTTACACAGAATAAGAGAAGATGACACTTCAAAACAATGATGTTTTTAATTTTGGGTCAGCTCCTGACACCTCCACTGATCACGCTGCCAATCTGCTTCAGATGTTGAATGATCTTAGAATGGTTTATGTTGAGTTCTTGGCAACTTCTAGTGTAGTTATAAGAGGATCAGCTTTGATGATTGCTCTCAATTGGCCATTGTCAACTTCTGATGGCCAGCCACTACGCTCCTCATCTTTAAGACTCTCACCTCCTTTGCAAGACTTCTTGAACCATCACCACACTGTACATTTATTAGCAGTTCCTGGTCCAGATGCTTTGTTGATGTTTCAAGTTGTCTCTACTGCTTTATGACCCATTTTGAGCTCGAATAAGAAAATCACTCAAATTTGCTTTTTGTCTGACATCATTTCCCTAATAAAATGTTTAAAATATACAGCAAGTAATAAGTCATTAGTAAAAACAAATAATAATAATAAATCAAGAAATGCACGTTAAAATGATGTAAAACAGGGGGCTACTCTGGTGGTCCAGTGGGTAAAGAGTCTGCCTTGCAGTGCAGGGGGCACTGGTTCAATCTCTGGCCTGGGAAGATCCCATGCACTGAGATCTGCAGCTGGACAGGTGTGTCCAGTTACAAGCCAGCACTCTGGAGTGCATGAGCTCAGTGCTTGGCAACGAGAGAGGCCCACACAGGCCAAAGAATAAAGATGGATGAAAATAAATAAATTTTTTAAAAAGAGGCCAGAATTTAAAAAAAAACATAGAATGTATAAAAAAATGATGTATAACATAATCACATTTATTTAAGAATGTATTCAATATCAAATGGCAAATTTCAACACTGTAAAAACTGCAATTACTTTTGCATCAACCTAGTGTGTAATTAGTATTCATAAAAATTCTATATACTTCTAAACAAAAAAGTTTCTGGGAATTTAAAATTAGTGAATCAAAAAGGCCCACTTTGGGAAGTACTTTGTAGCTTCTTCTTGGTCCAGCCACTGAGCTGGTCATCGCCAGTTGTCATATAAAATCCAGTCTTCATTGCATATCACAATCTGATCAAGAAATGGTTCATTGTTGTTACACAGAATAAGAGAAGATGACACTTCAAAACAATGATGTTTTTAATTTTGGGTCAGCTCCTGACACCTCCACTGATCACGCTGCCAATCTGCTTCAGATGTTGAATGATCTTAGAATGGTTTATGTTGAGTTCTTGGCAACTTCTAGTGTAGTTATAAGAGGATCAGCTTTGATGATTGCTCTCAATTGGCCATTGTCAACTTCTGATGGCCAGCCACTACGCTCCTCATCTTTAAGACTCTCACCTCCTTTGCAAGACTTCTTGAACCATCACCACACTGTACATTTATTAGCAGTTCCTGGTCCAGATGCTTTGTTGATGTTTCAAGTTGTCTCTACTGCTTTATGACCCATTTTGAGCTCGAATAAGAAAATCACTCAAATTTGCTTTTTGTCTGACATCATTTCCCTAATAAAATGTTTAAAATATACAGCAAGTAATAAGTCATTAGTAAAAACAAATAATAATAATAAATCAAGAAATGCACGTTAAAATGATGTAAAACAGGGGGCTACTCTGGTGGTCCAGTGGGTAAAGAGTCTGCCTTGCAGTGCAGGGGGCACTGGTTCAATCTCTGGCCTGGGAAGATCCCATGCACTGAGATCTGCAGCTGGACAGGTGTGTCCAGTTACAAGCCAGCACTCTGGAGTGCATGAGCTCAGTGCTTGGCAACGAGAGAGGCCCACACAGGCCAAAGAATAAAGATGGATGAAAATAAATAAATTTTTTAAAAAGAGGCCAGAATTTAAAAAAAAACATAGAATGTATAAAAAAATGATGTATAACATAATCACATTTATTTAAGAATGTATTCAATATCAAATGGCAAATTTCAACACTGTAAAAACTGCAATTACTTTTGCATCAACCTAGTGTGTAATTAGTATTCATAAAAATTCTATATACTTGTAAACATGTACTGAATAAAATAATATGTTCTAGCCAGTTAAGCAGGAAAGCTTCACATTTACTCCTTTTTTCTTAATATATTTATTTTTGTTTTTGGCTGTGCTGGGTCTTTCTTGCTGTGCACGGGCTTTTTCTAGTTGTGACAAGCAGGGGCTACTCTCTCAGTGCAGTGTGTCGACTTCTCATTGTAGTGACTTCTCTTGTCACAGAGCTCAGGCTCTAGGCTTGTGGACTTCAGTAGTTATGGTACGTGTTGCCCTGTAACACGTGAGATCTTCCTGGATCAGGGATCAAACCAGTGTCCCCTGCATTGGCAGGCAGATTCTTAACCACAGGACCACTGGGGAAGTGCTTTCACACTTATTCTGAAAGAATAGTCTACATGGCCTTTACATGATGCACATATAGGTAGTTAGATGACATAGGTAAGGTAAATATAAGCAAAAATTAATTTGGTAAAACGTTTTTGTGATCTAGGTTACAGAGTCACTTTAGATTTTCCAGAACTTGCTGAAAAAGAAAACTGAAAAACGAAGGAATGCTTAATCTTACATTTATCATTAGTGGCGCCTTAACATAATCAAAGCCCTGCTTGGAGCATTTTGGTATTTGAGTCCACATGTGTTTTCGTGCCTTTGCAAAGCTCTGTATATACACTGTGCCTGAAAACAAGTGAGTCTTCATGACAGGATCCTCACCTGTTCAAAATACAGGCCAATTACTAAGCAGTGCCTCTGAGGCAGGCTGCATTTTTCAGTAGAGAAATCTGAAGTGAAAACTGGTTTGTGTGCTTTTCCTTCTTGATTAGGTGACAGCCATTCAGAAGGAAGTGTCCCAGAAGCAGAGGGAGTGCGAGGCGGACCTGCTGAAGGCTGAGCCTGCGCTCGTGGCTGCGACAGCTGCCCTTGACACACTCAACAGGGTGAGGATGGCTGCTGGGCTCAGGCTCTCCTCAAAATAATATTGGAAAGCTATTAGAGTTTAACTAACTGAATTGAGAGTGAAATCCATGCAACCAAAAGGAAAGAAAGTCCCATAAAATGTTACAGTTCAAACCACTATTTGAGAACATCATTGAGGTCATCATTCTAACTGAGCTTCCTTTCCCGTCTGGGAGTCCGTCCTACTTCACCCCCGCAAGCAGCATCGTTTGGAATACTTCCAATACTGTGCAGTTTATACTCTCATAAAAGGCATCTCTATTGTTATCAGTTGTATTTGGCCCAAATCCAGTGGTTTGTATTATGTGTTGCTTTAAAAAACCAAGTGGGAGATTCTTTATTTCCTTTGTTGCTTTAAAAACTAAGTGGGGGATTCTTTATATTCTCTGGGTAGTTCCTTTAATAAATACCTTATAAAAGTAGTATACATGAGAGACCATCAGGGAAAGAACAACAAGCTGGAAGCAAAGATACCTAGTATTGACCCTCACCATTTCCCCTAGCTTCACATTATTAACAAAACTTCATTGAGAATTCAAATTCTTGGTAGAGAAAATAATCTGCGATGGTCAGAAAGGCTGTGTAAAGAGAGATGGAATTATGGGCAATGTTATTTGGAAAACTGGCAGCTGGTCTTGCTTTTGTGTTATGTGAGGCCTCTGGGGAGAATTCTAGGACATTACTAGGCCTCAGGATCTTAAATTCACCTTCAGAGAGGGAAGGATCCAGACTTCCTCTGCTCTTCAAAGAAATATTCCATTCGTTTCTCTCAGTATTCTTTTGAAGAAAATAATTTTGACTGTGAACAGAGAGTTGCTATATTCATGAATGTTTTTTCATATTACCATACAGCTAAATAGTTTAAAAGAGCATAAGTATACTGTGATGGAAAATTGATTATTCTACATTCAGATAACCTGCTACTATTAAAATGATAATTGTTGAATTATAGCTAGCGACATGAAAAAATGTTCATGATCTATTAAGTGAAAAAGGCAAAGTATAAAATAGTATATATTATGACATTTCTTATAAGAACATGGTTGTTCATAGGAAAAACTGGAAAAAAGATAAAAGCAAACTGATGATCTCTGAAGAATGAAATTTTGTATTTTCCTCATTCTGAGCACAGGATTCTTGCTTTCTTCTTTGTGCCTTACACTGGCAACTTTTATTCTAAGTATATTATTATTTACTCAGTCAAAATAAGTTACTATCACTTAATATAAAGCTCAGTATATTTATAAATGATGAGGATATCTTGGTTGTTTAGCTCTTAGTTAGTATTAGCATATTTTAAGTTTTTGCTTTTGCTCTTATTTTCACACCCTTTCTGTTCTTGGCAGTCATTTCCCAAATAAAGAGGCAGTTTATGGTAATGGAGAAGAATCAGGTTCAACATTTGATGAGATTTTATAGGCAAGAGTGTGTAATACAGTTCAGGAAATTTCACAGAAAATCCTTCTAAAAAACATGTGTTATGAACCTGTGTATACTTCTTGCAGATACTAATTCTCGTTCCAAAGTATTTTCCCTGATACGTGTAACTTATCCCATTAGTACCATCTCTTGAGTAAATTAAAAGTCTGAACTGCAGCCACTAAGGAGGGATGTAGAAAGGAGGTTCAGCCTATATGGGCATCTTCCTGGTTGAGAGTCATTTTAATGTAGTAGAAAAAGGTGTTTCTTGTGCGTATAAAGCACAAAAGCAAAACTAAGACTGAAGTAAGGCACTGTGTTTCTGAGCTGCTGTTGTTAGTCAGTAAGTTGTGTTTGACTCTTTGTGACCCCCACAGACTGTAGCCCACCAGATTCCTCTCTCCATGGGATTCCCAAGCAAGAATACTGGAGTGGGTTGCCATTTTCTTTTCCGGAGGTCTTCCTGATACACAGACCAAACCTATGTCTCTTGTACTGGCAGGCAGATTCTTTACCACTGTACCACCAGCAAAGTCCGTGCTTCTATATTACATAAATGGGATAGACCCATAAATACCTTAAAACCTGTATGCTTATGAAATTCCCTGGACTTAGTGTGCAAGGCTCTGCATGAGTCATACATCAGGAAGAAAATTTTACTTGGAAGTCCAAAAAGGCAGTGATGTTTCCAGTGCATCAGAAAAGTGCCCAGAAAGACCTGGACCTCCTGGGTCCCACAGTGGGGATCCCTGGTTGGGTGGCAAAAACTGCCAAACTGAAGCTGCTGTGAAAAGGAGAGGGTGGAAAAGACCAGCCACTGAAGACCAACTTAGACCTAGCAGGTGATCTTAGAGAACAGACCTCCCCTGATCTTGACAATGTGTGTGCTTTTCTTCAGGTCAATCTCACTGAGCTGAAGGCCTTTCCCAACCCTCCAAACGCGGTCACCAACGTTACTGCGGCCGTAATGGTCCTTCTGGCTCCCCGGGGTCAAGTTCCGAGAGACCGGAGTTGGAAAGCAGCTAGGGTCTTCATGGGAAAGGTATCAGATGGCCTGATATACCTCAGATGGCCTAGCAACGTGCTAGGCCTGATATATATCAGATGGCCTAGCAACGTGCAGTTCTCAACAATTCCTGTGTTCAGTTCAGTTCTGCGATTATACTTGACAGCAGGGATGCGGGGGATGGACTGGGAGGTTGGGGTTAACACAAATTAGCATGTATAGAAAGGATAAACAAGGTCCTACTGTATAGCACAAGGAACTCTATTCAGTATTCTGTGATACACCATAATGGAAAAGAATATGAAAAGAATGTGTAAGTATGTATATGCATATATAATTGAATCCCTGTGCTATATAGCAGAAATTGACAAAATATTGTGAAGCAACTATACTTGAATGAAGTGAATTTTTTTGAAGTGCATACAATTTGAGGAGAAAGAAGAAAGCTGCAACATTCCCAGCTATTAAAAAAAAAAAAAGAAAAGAAGTCATCCTCATAAGCGCAGAGAGTGATCTGCTTTATGCTGTCTAGATGTACAACTGTTGTTTGTCAAGTTGGAGATTAGTATGGGGTTGTAGCACACCTAGGTCAGCACCAGCAGTCGTTGGAAGGTTGCTAATTATTTTCAAAATTATGAAAGCAGCCTAGTGTAGGAGGAGAAAATTACATGGATTTCTTCTGCTGGAAAAATGTCACTAATATACAAGAAGGTAAAGCAAAGGGGCTTTAGGGTATGTGCTTTTCTTTCTCTTTTCTGCCTTTCTTTTCTTCAAAAAATGAGTGCCTCCTGTGCAGGGACTGAATGTTTTACCCTGGGATAGAAGGGGTTTTAAAAGTGTCCATTGCTAATGCTAACTTTATGCTGCAAAGACTGAAAAAGTCAAACAGTGGGATAAATGCAGCTTGCCAATTTTGCCTTTGTGATGTGAGTCCTAAAAGCTGATTTTAACTTGTGATCTTGGAATTTTCTCTGCAACCCACATGGCTCATTGCAGTAAGTCTTTTTGCTTTACAGGTGGATGATTTTTTGCAAGCGTTAATTAACTATGACAAAGAGCACATTCCAGAGAATTGTCTAAAAGTGGTGAATGAACAGTATTTGAAAGACCCCGAGTTCAACCCAAACCTGATTCGGACCAAATCTTTTGCAGCAGCTGGTCTCTGCGCCTGGGTCATCAACATCATTAAGTTCTACGAGGTATATCAGGCATGATGAGGTGGTTTACAGGTGTTATTCAGGGAGGGCCATACATATATTAATTTCTAAGTCAGCAAAAAATGTTAAATAATTTGATATTTAATTATTTGAATAGGATAAAGTTCTAAGAATAAGACCCGAAAGCATCAGATTAACTGAAATTTTCTACAGGACGATATCTGAAATGTTGGAAACCATGTTGTTGTTGTTGTTTTCTCCATCATGCCTCTTTTATTTTTTATCATCCATCTTTTTTCATTCTTTGGCATGTGTGGGCCTCCCATTGCAGTGGCCTCTCTCACCGCAGAGCACCAGCTCTGGGCGCATGCACTCCAGAGAGCTGGCTCGTAATTGGACACACGAGTCCAGCCACTCTGCAGCACGTGGGATCTTCCTGGGCCAGGGATTGAACCAGTGCCCCTTGCACTGCAAGGCGGACTCTTTACCCAGTGGGCCACCAGGGAAGCCCTGAAACCATGCTTTTTATAGGGTAAAGTGAGTGACTTCTTTAGATCAAATAACAGTAATTAAATTTGATTTGATTAGATAAAAACATGTTGGGTAAAGTAATTATATTTATTTACATCAAAATATAACGGTCGTTGGCTTGAAACAACTGCAAGTCTGAATTCATGTTCAATTAAATTTCATCCCAGCTCTCAAAGCAAAAATTTACACCAGCTACAAGTAGGTTTATCGAGATGAGAAAATAATCCTTGGGGGCTTTCGTATTTTAGCGACAAGTGCATTTTTGACTGTATATGTTCTAAAGTTTGTACTTTCAAGTCACATAATGATAGTCATTTATTTATCAAATACTTGTCTGCCAGTTATGTTCTAAGCACTTGGCAGAGGACTGGACATAAAAAGGAAACAGTGCATGGCCCTCTACTGGAAAGAACTGTCTCATTTCTGTCTTTAAATCTTGTGTGTTGTACTTAAAGATGGAACTGCTGAGGAAATGCCAGTGTCATTCCAAGAAAGATTTTCAGAAACATAGGTGTCCATCACACTGGGGACCCATAGGAATAGGACCCTGTCAGTCTCTCTCTCTCTCTACTGGAAATCTGTATTGGGCAGACAGATCACAGCTGATGGGTGGCCTCTCTGCACAATGACGGAAATCATTGCTGGGCTGGCCTCACACTCTAGGTGGAAGACAAGCCCAGTCTAGACTGTTGCTGGGTTCTGTGCTGTTTTGTTATAGAATGGGAAATTTTATTTTCTTTCTCTCTTCCCAATGGGAGAATAAATGATGCACTCAAATGCTCAAACCACCCGTTCAAATGACATTCAAGGTGGACAGGAACTTGGAAGAGTATTACTGTGGTTAATGTTGTGTGAGGTGACTCCCACATTCCTTTCTAGGTTTAGAGAATTTCTCCACACTGATTTTCTACCTTAAGGGCTAGGCCTGATCCCATCTTTAGCTGTACTTGCTTTACTCTACAATTTGGGGTGATATGATGATTTATCTCCAAATTTTATGAAAAGCCAGTTTTAGTGTCTTATTCGTATTTAACCTGTGTAGCATTTTTTGCAAGTCCGTGTTGCTCTGGTTTCCAGAATAAATGAGTTAAATAGTAGACAAGCTGAGAGGACTTGGAAGGCTATGTGGATTTTTGTTCTGCTAGTAGATGTTACCACGGCTAAGTGTAAACATTAAATTTCTAGGTGAGTTAGAGATTTTCACTGTAAAGCTTCTAGCAAATATAAGACTGGATGATTACCTTGCCCTCTTTGCATCCTTATAGCCTCATGAAATAACTCCCATGTGGCTTTTCAGGTTTACTGTGATGTGGAGCCCAAACGCCAAGCCTTAGCCCAAGCAAACTTGGAGCTGGCCGCAGCTACTGAGAAATTAGAAGCTATCAGGAAAAAGCTGGCGGTAAGTGCAGGCTCCACCACTGAGGTTCCCAAGCGGTGAAACCCTGCCCCACGCTAGGATCCCACCTTCGGAAAGGGCCATGCCTCTGAGACCTACCACTTAGGAAGGAATCTGACTTTTCATGAGCGTATTCATTTATGTCCTCCTTCAGTAGATGTCCCTTGTCTGCTGTATGCTGGACAGTGAGCTGGAAAAGGAAACTTTCATGGTTTCTGCACTTAAACATCTTTCGTGCTCTGGCAGTAGAAGGAGGGTAGCACAAAGTGATTAAAAGCAAGGATTCTGGAGGCAAAGTGTCTGGGTTTATGTCCAGACTCCACTATTTACTGTGTCATCCAGCACAAGTTAGTTAACCTCTCTGAGCCTCTTTTTTTCTCATGTGTGAAATTGTTATTATAGTAGCGTTCACTTTTTAGGTAGATCCTGAAGATTAAATGAGTAATTCCTAATGAGAATTTAGCAAGGTGCGTGGCATATAGTAGGTGATTAGAAAATGCTAATTACAGACATTATCGCCATGGCTATCTTTACAAATACAGAACAGATCATTGTCGTTCAGTGTTATACGTGTATTTGTTGACTATATCCAGAATGCAACAGGAACACCAAAAAAAGAGCCCAGAGAAATTAGAGAAAGTTTCATAATGGAAATGTACTTGACATGAGCTGTGAAAATTACCTGTGAGTCACAGAGGATAACCAGGTCAGGAGAGGTATTCCTGGTAAAGAGGGAAGAAGCAGTCTGTAGACCGGACAAGTCCTAGTAGGCCAGAGCTCTAACACGAGTGTCTGGGAGAAGGTTAGAAATTGCAGAAAGTAATGAAAGATGAAGTTGAAAATGGTGAGCAAAAGCTTTCTCTGCTCTTCGTGCTGCAAAATTTAAGTCTAATCTGACCTGTGGTATTGAGCCTTTGAAAGATGTTAAGAGGTTAATGACATGGTCATTTTCCATCAACTGAATGGAAACCGGAGAGAGAGGAGAGTCCAGCTGCAGAAAGACAAGTAGAAGTGCTGCAGTGGGTCTAGGGAGGGCCTCAGCTAAGGCAGAAGAAGCCATGATGGAGACATCGTGATGGGGTGGGGGCCATATGTATACCTGTGGCGGATTCAAGTCGACGTGTGACTGTAGACAACAAAACTGTAATAAGAAGTAAATAATAATTGGGTCATTGACGAATAGTGACAGTCTCTAAATTATAAAATTCTACAAATTTGCTTATTAAAGTCTCC